>JACCIC010000256.1:0-698236 GCA_018907035.1 Sycobia sp. Sy_11 | reverse complement strand
GCTCTAATACATCTAGATTTCATAGGCATTTGCCATCAGTTTTTTAAAATTTTCCAGTAATATGGATAGAACTTCGTGATGGTAAAAGACACAAATGTTGATGTTGGGTAGAAATACGAATTTCGTCATTGTTATCAAAGCTTAGTGCTGTGTATGGCTGATGTGCGTGGATTTCGTAATGAGCAATTGACTCATCAAACACGACACCTGATTGAATTTTTAGAGTTTCGTCCATTTTTCAAGAAGCAGCAGAAAATTATACAAGTGAATTTTTGCCACGAACTTTTAGACCCAGACTTTGGAGAAACTGAATGCTCTTCCGTGTTAACGGTCTCAAATTCTTCAATCGACTGATTGTCGATTGACATGATGGAGAACTTATATGCGTGCTACAATTATAAACTATCCCCATTATATAGATTTGATATGAAGTCTAATAGTAATTTCCTCTCCTCGAAAATTAACCAAATTTCCTTCTTGATCGACTATTCGAATTTGAAGATGATCTATAGACTTAACACTCACTGGTAGATATATAACATGAGATGGAACTTCTATGATTTTATATCCTGGAGGAACTCTGGGAAAGAATTCATGAATGGTATGAACCTTTTTATTGTTAATGACAGCTCCTGCAGTAATATTACACTCGACTCTGAGTGCGTTGATTTTCAATATTTTCACTGGTAAATCAGAACTGTGCTCAGTGTTTTCCTTGAGAATACGAGAAGTAAAGCCGAGAAGACAACCTATCGATGTTTGAGGACTAAGATCTAATGGAACACTGCACTTTATTTCACTTCTAAATGTGTTATTATTGGCTTTCAAGGAAAAATCAATTCCTTTGGATTTCAATGTGGTTGATAAAAATTTATGGATATCGTTAATCTCGTAACTACCGGTGGGAATAGTAACCACTTCGCACTGTAAATGTAGTTTATTATTTGTATTGTCAATATTTGGAATTGAGTTAAAGGTTAACAGTTCGACTAAGCCTTAAGCAAATTTTTTATGCTTTGCGAGTTCAATAGAGGGAAAATAATCACTCTCTAAAACAGAAGATCTGCCTGAGAGAGTCAAAGTGAAACTATCTTCCATGACTGATTGACCGAGAATGATTAAATTTAGACAATCAAGTTTCTTCTTATAGGACATCGGTTAAAAAATGAGACAAAGGTGACCAGAAATAAATGAATCGAACTTCTGATATCTTTTATAGTTGTATTTTATTTCATTTACATTGAAATATTTCAAGAGATCTATGGGAGGTGTTAAATCACCAAAACTGTCAAAGTATATTACATCAGGAACCTCTCTTTCGATAAGGACACCCAATGAGTACCTTTATTCTGTGAATCATCAAGATTAACAATAGCAGATTCGTTGTACCATGGGACCATTATGAGGCAGATTATTTCTCAAGAAAAACGCCTCGAAAATATGGAATTTTTAATATACGTGCATATTTCATAAGATCATAATCTGATAATGCACGATTTGGCAAAGTTAAATCGAAGTTTTTTTTTAACTTCTCCATATCCGATATGTGGTTTCAGAAATAACCCCATTCCATGCTTATATGGCATAAGATAGAGACTTTATTACCTAAAGCAATAGCTTCCATCGTCTTATTATGTCGCTTACTTTCTTCATAATCTTTGTGTGCAGCTTTAGCACTATTTACTTGCTTTTGCTATTCAGCAGCATCTCCTGCTAGACCACCAGTTGTACTGAGTCCTGCAAATAGTGGTATAAGAAATGGAAGAACTCCACCAATTTTAGATGGAAGTGGTAGAACACGTGGAACGATAACTTTCTTTTTTCCACCATTGTTCTTAAACAGCTTGACGAGCACCCCTTAATGCAGATTGAATGACTTTGTGCGAATTTTTGCTTGCTTTTAATGATTTTTTCGCTGCCGTAACCAACTTGCTGAATTTAGTCTCATTCCACTTTTTGCCTTTAATTTCATAGCACTTGCAACAGCTAGAGCAGCGGCTTTCTCAGCAAGAAAGAGTAGAATCGTTTTGCTTTAATCCACTGCCAAGCCTTATCAGTAAGCTTCATATCAGCAATATTACGATTACTGTTTTTATTGGCATACTGCATGTCATGTTTTTTACATGTTTGATCAAGCGGATTAATTCCTGGATTACCTCTTTTTATTTCGCTTCTTTAATTTAGTTCCTGGACCACAGTACTGATATCCAGGAAGATGCATTTCAAATGGTAAATTGTTGATTACTCTATCGAGTAATCTTCCGCCACGTTTCGACTGTTTTCGAGATTTATGAACAATCATCTTCGACTAGTATTTTATACCTGCTTTTAAAAAACTATAAACATGCATTTATATATTTTCATCGTTCAATGATATATTTGGACTTAGTCACGGGAACATGGATTTTACTGAGCAAACAATCAAACTCCCCATCACCAACTTTGATTTTGGAATCGAGAAAAAAAGGAAAAGGCGTCATGGAGAGTTATTACCAGATAGTATACGAGCAGTATTCTGTGGCCCATCAACTGCCGAAAAACAAATAGTTTATTAGCTTTAATCACTCATCCCAACGGCCTTAGATTCGAGAATGTGTATGTTTATTTAAAATCGTTAAATCAGCCAAAGTATCAATTTCTGCAAAAAATTTAGAACCTATTGAAGGTATAACATATCTGCCGTTTAGTGAACATGAATCTGTAATATCACTAGATGAAGCATTGCCCAATTCAATTATGATTTTTAATGATGTAGCTTGTGAGAAGCAGGATAACGTCAGAGCATTTTTCTGCATGGGGAGACATAAAAGTATAGACTGCTTCTACCTATGCCAATCATATGCTCATATTCCAAAACATCTTATTAGAGATAATATTAATTGTTAGTTAATTTATCGCCAAGATGATGTGAATTTAAAACATATTTATGATGATCATGTCAATAACTGATCTGACTTTTAACGACTTTCGAAATCTTGTTCTGATGCTGGAAAAATGATAAATATGGATTTGTTGTTTATTAACAAAGATAGAGCGATGGATAATGGAAGATATATAAAAGGCTTTGACTGCTTTGCAATAAAAAGAAATTAAAAAAATCTAAATCACAGTTCAATTGTACACAGCAACACGACATCATGTCGGAATTGGAAAAAGAAAAAAATATCCTTAGCGAGCGCTTGCAAGCTCGTAAAGCCATTTAGAAAAAAGTCGGCACTATTGAAACAGGAGAGAGAGAATCTCGAAAAAGTTGTAGGTGATACATTGAAAAGAGTCATTTACACCCCTTGAAAAGCTTGTCGAATCAAAAATTTACAATTTTCTAATCTTATTTCGGATGATTACAGGATTAAAAAAGCCAACTACATCTCGAAAAAATTAAGTTTTATGTTAGATAATAATATTCGCTCAGCTTCCATAAAAGATTTTGATTCCGATGATGATTTTGCCTCATTGGACAACTCAATGATGAATTCAACATTTAAATCAATCCACGAAGACAGTGTTAAAACCAATATTTTAGATCGAAGCCGCATAAAATTTGATAACATATGTGGAGTAAGAAATATTGGAGGAGCATACATGCTTGGTGATTCTGAAATTAAATTTGATGATAATAAAATAAAAGTGAAAGATTTAACTTATCCTAAAAGTAATGGACTAATGGAGCTACTCATAAAAAAAGAACCAGATGACACATTGATAATTTAGCAGATCGCGAGAATTATCGCAGTATTCTGGAAGCAACAAGTGCTCACCGGAAAAAACATAGCAATGATGGATCTATACGCTCATCGAAAGTCGAAAATATTTCAACATCATTGCACTGATGTTTCGCAACAGTGCTACTCGTACAAAAAGGGAGGAGGAGCGATCTTACCTAAATATAAAATAGCAAAGAACAATTCTGCAATAGAGTTAGTATACTGGGATGATCCGAATGAGTTTGTTGAGAGACTAAGATTACTAACTGCCGAACAATCCGCTGGAAATAACAATCACGTCAATGAAATACAATCAATTATTGAAGAATTACGCGAAATAAGCTGCATATATTGATACGTTCATAGACGATTTCATCAGTAACAACATGAGTCTTGACGTATTTGGAAGAACGTTAGAGGTCTCGAAAGGGAGTCGAGGCCCTCCAGGTATTGGCTTCAATACTAGATTGGATGGAAATTATGATATCGAAAGTAAACGACTTTGTAATATTGAGAAAGCTAAAGAAGAAAATGACGCAATTAGCGTGAAAATGTTGAATATAGCACTAAAGACCCAGGTAGATGTGTTATCATTTGAAATTTCTGAATCGCTTAAATACGTTGAAGATTGTGAGCAAACACATGAAAGTATTCGCTTGTCCATAGAAGCCAAACTGGGGAATCTTATTAAAAAATATGATAATTTGAAAGAGAACGTAACGGAACTTGCACAAACCAGCACCTCGTAGATATGAGCGAAGAAAATATGATATACGTGCAATAGATGAGACATGGCAGGCTGATCTTGTAGAAATGATTCCTTTCTCGAAGGACAATAAAGGTTTTCGTTATTTACTCACTGCCATTGATATATTTTCAAAACTTGCATGGGCCATTCCAGTAAAGTCAAAGAGTGGCATTGATGTTAATAAGGCTATGAATGAGATATTGAAACAAGGACGAGTACCATCTAATCTACAAATTAATCAAGGAAAAGAATTTTACAATTCTCACTTTCAAAATCTTATGAAAAAGTATAAAATAAATCTATATTCTTCGCACAGTAATCTTCATGCAAGCATATGTGAACGATTTAATAGAACGTTAGAAAATGCAATTTGGATACAATTCAGTAAACAGGGAAACGATAAATGGATGGATATCCTACCAGATTTACTCGAAGTTTATAATTCAAGAAAGCATCGAACAATAGGAATTGAGCTTTCAAATGTAATTAAATGAAATGCAGAAGAGATAAAAAAGCATTTTCCAATCGAAAATATGAATATGAAAAAAGCAAAATACAAAGTAGGAGATAATGTACGAATAAGTAAAATAAAATATATTTTGAAAAAGGATATACACCAAACTGGTCAACTGAAATTTTTACAATAACAAGAGTTATAATGACTAATCCAATAACCTATCACATTAAAGATTATTATGAGAAACCTATCTCTGGTGGCTTTTATGAGAGTAAAATTCAACAAACTAAGTATCCTGAAATTTATCTAGTTGAAAAAGTATTAACAAAAAGTATACGTAAAGTGGCTAGGATTCAGTAGTGAACATAATGGTTGGATAGAGAAAAATGAAGTTTTTTAATTTAATTATGTTATAAATCAAATTAATAAATAATACTAATTTATGTAAGAATAGGTTGAAGGACATTAGTTTTTCAGTAAATAAGAAAATAACATTGCAATATTTTTATAATCTGATTTATTTATGTAATTATTATGCATATATGTATATCATATTGTTTGAAAAATAAATGATTTTTTTTTAACATGCAATATATTTATTGCATTCTTTCTTAAGAAGTACATTTATCAAATTTAAAACAACTTCCGCCTTGATAAAGTAAAAATAAACATCGTTTATTTGCAGTATTTCCTAGATTTTCGAAAAATTCTTGGTCCTTTAATATTGCTGACGATATCTTTTGTGGTAAAAATATTTGAAAACTATCGTCAAGTTCTGCTACAATTTTCGCACCATATCGAGTGTTAACTAGCTTGAGCGCAGTTGCCATATACTGCTTATTTTTCTCCAATTCTGTACATTTCTTCGTTGGCAGGAACTCGCTCTCGGCAATTTTATTTAGAGTAGCTAGATCCATTCTATATAACAAAAAAATG
Source organism: Sycobia sp. Sy_11 (assembly GCA_018907035.1). Classification (NCBI taxonomy): domain Eukaryota; kingdom Metazoa; phylum Arthropoda; class Insecta; order Hymenoptera; family Epichrysomallidae; genus Sycobia; species Sycobia sp. Sy_11. Next base: position 692,391 of record JACCIC010000256.1, on the reverse strand, counting down.
AATAAATTAAAATTATGAATATAATTCTTGTTTGTTCTTTTTAGAGAATATAAACTTAAATTTTACCTTGAGAATTAGTTGAGTTTTGTTTTCTTTTGAGGAGGTCAATAGTTTCGTTCGACTTCTTCAACTACTCGAATGAACTCTTCATCATCATCGGTATCTTCATATAGCTTATTCCCCACTTGAACTTTTTCCCTTTCTATTGAGCTTATCCCCTCCAGCATTGTCAAAATTTCTTCAGGATTCCATTTGTTCATTACTTTAAGTGATACATCATATTCAATGGTGATTGGTTCGCCTTCATTGCCATAAAGCGTTACCTCCTCCCATGTCACTCTATTTTCATTCGTTTCGATATTCCCCCTCTCTTCTGCATGCACCTCTACACAGGTCACTCTAGATTCATTACTGACTTCATGTCTTAGTTCTCCTACATCACTATCTATCCCCACTCCAACTGCTCTTTCATTAGTCTCTTTGTAAGCGTTCAAGCAAATGTCAAGCCGGCAGTTGTGTAAAAGTGAGCAGGGCATAAGCGGTAGGCTTCAATAGATATTTGTCGAAAACTTTCAAAGACATCAGCTAACAGTAAAACATCTGTTTTTAAATATAAGTCGGAATATTCTCCTAAAGTTGTGATATTGAATCTATCCCATACTTGAACAGCATGCATTTAGTCTTCATCGGTAATATGTGAATCGGTTAATTGGTTATAAAATTTGTTTTTCTTAGGCAGTTTTGTACAGTTTAATTTATCTAATCCATCTATAAATTCGTATGGAAATATACCTTTCCGCCTAAGAAGATGAATATTTTCATTTGAAACTCCATCTAATTCAAATTCCTTTACAGCTAATAGTACATTTTGTAGATATGATACTAATTTTTCTAAAGATGATGGTAAAAATCGCCATGAATCAATCACAACCATCTATGAACTTTGTAAATGAAATATACTTTTCTTTGTTGTGGGGTATTAGAGAAAATCGACCTTTCATCAACGAAGATGTACCAATTTCTTTTAACATAAAGTATGTGTCATAATTAAAATTATGAAAAATAACAGGAATAAACCTCGAGTCTTTATAATTCAAGTTACATGAATTATGAGCTGCTCCTCTGAAACTGGAGAGAAAAAAGTTATTGTTTTTTTCTTTTTATCTAAAATATTGAATAAATTATAAAATAATCTAGTAAACATACCATCCTGTAATATGGCAATGATCTCGTACAGGAAGTTGATCCTTTCCAAATTTATTGTCACATATATGACAAACAGACGACCATCGAAACTGTAATTCTTCAAGATCAGTCAGTTTCATTGGTTTTGGTGTCTTATAGAGTTGATCGATATGCTTTCCAATAGATTTGAGTTCATGATCAAACCACTGTGCATGTGCAGGTGTCTCGTCCTCTGTACTCTTCTGTCTATACGATTTGTAAGCCGAAAATTTGTCATCATAACTACATTTTAAATAATATCTAATGCTGTATGCTTCGTAACGCTAAAAAGCGTTCTCTTTTTTAGTAGGCTGCAACAGATATTCGAAACCTGCATAAATGACCAATGGCACTTTCTCGCTCTTTTTATGTTCTTCAAATTTAAGAATGTTGTTGGAAGTATTTGGCAAATTGATTCTGCATTCGCTCATATTCTTACAACAGTATTCGTAATTTTTCAGCTTCTCTTCATTATAAAAAATTTGTAAACACCTTACGCAATGAAATGATTTTGCATGGGCTTTATTTAGTTGTGAGCTTAAAAGTCTGGACAAACTTTTAATCCAAACGTAATGGTATTTCGGCGAGCTAGCATTATCATCATGAATATTATTTTCTTCGAATTCATCGATGTAGTAATCTTGAATGAGGAGAAGTTTTACATGTTTCTTCTTCTTATTGGATGTAATGTGACAAGGTACTACCTCATATTTCTGTCCAATTTTTCTAAGCATATACACATTTACAGAAATATTCAATATCACCAAAGTTCAATTCAGTCGTATACTGATAATAATTCTGGAGCCTTTGAAGATTAATTACATTAGGATATAAAGCTGAAAGTGTAGCATATTTAAAGCACTGATTATCACTATTAAGAACATTAACACATGACTTTTTGGATATTATGAACTTCGGAAGAGGTATATACGATCTGCCCTTACGTGGAGAAAATTTTTTCATGTTGATGCATAAACTTATAATACTTTTCAAGATCCATCCTGAATCCTTTTCCTGAAACTCTTCCAAATGTGCAAGAAGAGGATTCCTAATATCTTCCTCAAACCATTTCAGTAAATCGGTGGACAGGTAAACTGTAGCACTCTGTGTCGTAAAATACTTCATATCCGTCAATTCCTCACCATTTTTCTGTACGGCAAACTGTGACATGAAATCAGAATTTACTTTGATTGCACTAAATTCTTCTTAGCATGCTTTCACCTTATTTTGAAAGATCTTTTCTGCCTCAGTTAAGAAGCTGAGAATGTCTACATGATTCAAATTTACAACTACACCAGACCTAATTCGATTTTTAAACGCAAATTGGACATCACGCCATTCCACCTTAGCTTCTGTCTCGTCAGAGTTAAGACTTCCTCCATGATGAAGGTGCCATTTAAGTCCTGCTTGTATACACGAAATGTTAATAAAACAAGTGAAACATTTTTGCTTTTCTCCTCGAGAAAGATTAGAGTCTTCCATTTTTTCCCTCACTTCATTCATGGATAAATCAGCCATAGCCAGCCAATAACGAATATCATCTTTACTGCACATGTGCAAAGTTTCTAAAATTCCACGGTAAAGTTTCACAAGACGTTCGATAGATGCAATTGAAGCCATTTTCACTTTTTATGTTTACGTTTAAAGTATTAAAAAAAGAATAAAGTCACCAACAAACTTCTTTACTGCGATAGATATTTAGAAAAAAAAATCAAGAGAATCACAAAAGAGAAGAACTTAAACTGAACTTATGTGACTGCGTTGCAGCGAGTGTGTTCTTTCAAGAAAATTGGCCTCTTTTAAAGGAAAGTAAAGAAGAGGAAGGGGAAAGCAGAGGTGAATGGAAAATATTGAGTGTGATGAAAACACTAAACTGTGCTTTAAAATCAGGAGGAGGGATATATCGTCTTGCCGCCAATCGAGCATCAACCTTTCAGTTCATCATCACAGACCATCACCTGATTTTTTTAGCAACCAATTGGGAAAGTGATTTCTGTGTGAGCGGTAGCACAACATGAATGTCTTCGATTACGCTCGTCCAATCAGATCATTGCGTTCCCTCTCCTACATACAAGCATAAGCGTTCTCTGTAACCAAAGTTCAAACTAAATAAACTGATCTTCCTTCACCCAGACGCACCTATATTGATGTTTTTTTACTCAACCAATCGTAAAAGAGGGGCTCATTTCGGGAGGCGGAGAATCTTGATATAAAATGAGAATGTGAGCATGAAACTTTACATTTCTTGCCATCACTCCAGCTTCTAAAATAAATATATAGAAGTGCATAATGTCAAGAGTACGACAATATGAGGTTGTTTTTAGAAAAAATATCTTGAAATGTCCGGAAGATAAAGTATTCTTCTGTGCCATACAGGGATTCCAAACAAGTGGCCCGCAAAGCTTTATTTTAAAAGAATTTAGTTTGCTGAGTTTAGAAAAAGATGCACTGCCCACCGTGTACCTCTTTAAGTCACCATTTCCATGGAGCGAATTGACTTGGAGTGAAAAAAAAAAATAGTAGAATGACTGCAACGTGAATATCATGGAATTGAATGGGTTTCTGACGATATTCCTTATCACCGACTCAAAACATTAGACATTTGTTGCACTGGAGTGCAAAAATTGTATGTGAAGGGGCGAGACAAGAAGGAATGGTTATCAAACTTTCTACCAAATATGTAAGTAATTTTTATACTTTTACAATCATCTTGATGTATATATATATATATATATATATATATATATATATATATATATATTCATATACGTTTATTATAATTGTTTATCTTTGTTCATACTTTTTCATTCTTTTCATACTGTTATCATACTTTTCTCATACTTTTCTCATACTTTATCATACTTTTATCATACTTTTTTTATACTTTTCTCATACTTTTCTCATACTTTTCTCATACTTTCTCATATTTTCTCATACTTTTATAATACTTTTTCACAATTTTTCTAAAAAAAAAATTTAATTCCAGAACTATATCGGATGTGGAGGAGTTGCATTGTCCTTCATTACAATCAATGCAGAGTGAAGGTTCATATGTGCTGTGTGAAAACCATCAATTGTGTATAAGACATTTACCAATGTGTACCATCCGTAACGTCTTGCTAATACGCACATGGTTACAAAATTATTTGAGTGGAAAGAATGGACGAGACGAAATTGGATAAGAATATAATGAAATGTATATTACTATAAAAAATATTATTAATAAAATGAATTTATAAATCAAATCATGACTTAAAATAATTTTCCTTTCATGACAATAAATATATATTTGATTAAAATTTTATTAATTTTCAATAATATGAATTTATATTATCAACAATATATTCATAAAAAAGTAATCTACATAATAAATTGTATATTAACATAAAAAAATATTAATAAATTAAATTTATATTAAAATCATAAAAAAATTTAAAAATATTTGTTAATCATATACATTATTATAAATTATGAGAGTAGGGATAGATTTTTCGATATGAAAAAAACAGTTTCCTTTAAATACAGTTTTATTTATTATAATACTGTAAAAGTATATTCATAAACTACATTCATAAAATTTTAATTTTATTTTTTATTCCTTTAAAGCTAAATATATTTGTAAAAAAATTATCTGCATAATAAATTGTATATTAAATAAAAAAAGAGAGAGTAGATAAATAAAAAACAGATTCCTTTAAATAGTGTTTTATTTATTATACAACTACTATAAAAGTATATTAATAATTACATTCTTAAATTTAAATTTTATTTTTTTATTATTTAAAACTAAATATATTTTTCACTTATTTAATATATATAATTATATTATAAATACTATGTGATTAAGGAAAGGTGAATGAATATTAAAAAATATATTTATTTTTATTTATTATAATAATTATATCTTTCTATTTATTATTTTTATTATATACATTTTTTTTTATTTTCTCTATGAGAGTATGATTTCCTCAGAAATGATTTTTGGTTTCTCCTTTTCACTTTCGTCTGGAATTGTTGATATACTATTGCTACGGCTGCTGCGACTGCTGCAGCTACGACTCCTACTGCGGCTACATCTTTGCGATGTAGATGTGGTCGCCTTCTGCTCATTTTTTATTGGAAAATATTAAGCCAACTCTGTGGCATCTGGAACTGAAAATAAATTATGAAATTAAATAAATTATAAATTACAATAGATAATAAATAAATTGAAATAAATAATAAATAAAATCAATACATTAAAATAATAATGAAATAAATTGAAATAAAAATCAACAAATAAATATAAAAAAAATCTATATAAAAATCAACAAATGAATAGAAAAAAAAATCAAAAATAAATAATCATAAATAATAATAAATTAAAATAAATAATAAAAAAAATGAATTAAATAATAAATATAAATAATAATGAAATAAATAATGAATAAAATGAAATAAATAAATTAAAAGAAATAATGAATGAAATAAATAAAGAAAATTTTAACTTACACTTAAAGGAGTCCAGACATTTCTCGATTTTCACGGCGTACTTAAAACACGCCACCATTACCTCCAATTTTTCGACGGACAATTCCAAAGAACTTTTTTGACGCCAATGCGTCTTCTCCGAGGAGCCGAATAGACGATGTATTTTCGTCATTGATTTTCGCGGCACATTCTGCGAGACTAGTGGCGTTTGTTTACCCATCGCCTTGCCGACAATTTTTTCTGCTTCTACTCTCATTTTGATGATGAAGGAAGCTGCAGAAAGATGACCAATAGCAGCTTTCCTCCGCGGTACTTGAAGCAATCTCAAAGTAGCTGAGGAAGGAAGAGTCTTCTCTCATTGGTTCAAAAAAATCTCCTCCTTTATTTTCCATAGCTCAAAGAAATGTTTTCTCATTGGTTGACTAAGTTTCCAATCTTCGCCTTTCCCTTCCCAATCCCTTCGTAAAATTACAAATAATACGAAACTAACATCGCAAAAAATTCATTTCCCATTCCCACTTATCTATCTCGATTTACGGAGACTCTATTTCATCTCCACACGATAAAAAATCATGGTCAAAAAAAGTTCATTTCGGAGACGCTACAAAAAATATTAAAATTACTGTAGTCATCCATTCGGTTTCGTAAGCAATATATTACTATTCATTTTATATAAATATGTTTACAAAAGCAAATGAGAGATGTGGAAAAGGATTTCTCGCTTTCGGTTTCCTCATAAACCTCTTCCTCCCTATAATAATAAACATCGAAACACCTATAACTGGTAGCAGTAAACTGATTATCAAAGTCATAAATCCGTATACCTGTATAGCGGACACGCTCACTGCCCCCCCTTCCCACCTAGCGCACGCATGCGGTCTTCTATCCATAGAGGGGGGGAGTCCTTTCACTTTTCTTTCGAGTGGAAATGGGTGTGAGAAAACATACGTAACCAATATGTATAGAATCTTACACGATATTAAGAGAGTACGTGGAACGTTCTCATCACGAAAAAACCTACATGTTAATTGCATGTTAATAATTTTGTTATTGATTAGCCGCATATCGTTCATTAGAGTTGCATTCGTGGAGTTCACGGAAATCATATTTAAATAGTTGAAACCCGTAATTTCAATGTAATGAAATAACTATAAAAGTTTCCTAAGATTCTCGTTGACTGAAGATACAAAATAAAATTTTTCGAACACAAGCGTCACCAAATACATAGAATCTTTCACCACATTAAGAGAGTATGTGGAACCTTTTCACACCTTATGTTGTCAACACGAAAACATCCTCAATATCAATGGCATGGCTATAATTTTGTTATTGATTAGCCGCATATCGTTCATTAGAGTTGCATTCGTGGAGTTCACGGAAATCATATTTAAATAGTTGAAACCCGTAATTTCAATGTAATGAAATAACTATAAAAGTTTCCTAAGATTCTCGTTGACTGAAGATACAAAATAAAATTTTTCGAAAGTCAGCATCACCAATATGCATAGAATCTTACACCATATTAAAAGCGTATGTGGAACGTTTTTACAACTTATGTTTTCATCACGAAAACAACCTCAATGCCAATGGCATGGTCATAATTTTGTTATTGGTAGACCACATATAGAAAATAGAAGAAAACAAATAAAACAGTAAAACTAAAAGCTATAGGCATAATGGCACATTTCAAGGCGCACTGCCGGCTCCTACAGGCGTTCGAAAGGCACCTTCAGTAATTCGTCGGTGTGACGTCGGACGGGAAATCCAATAAGTGGAGATGTGAGAAAGATTATTTAAATAGCCCATGGATAATATTACAAAGCGAAACTCTTAAAATTATTCTATTAGTCCTCCATTAGCAACCAACAGGAAAAAAAACAACTAAAAAGTAGAATTAATAGCTATAGGCATAATGGCACATTTCAAGGCGCACTGCCCGCTCCTCCAGGCACTGCTCGATTCGAAAGGCACCTTGAGTAATTCGTCGGTGTGACGTCGGACGGGATACTGGCGCAATTTTGAGGAGTGGGAGTGTGTCAGAATGAATGTATACTTTCTGGCACACATTTTGCTGTGCCAGAATGCCTATGTGCCAGTATGCCTATAGCCTACCTACTGTTATTTATTATACAAAAGTTCAGAATTAAATCAAATACTCCTAATTATTTAAACATTTTATCAATACAAATTGATTTTTGACATTACAGGAAAAATAGCCTCACTAGTAACGACGGTAATCGATATCTTCAAGTACATTATCCCATTGACTTTTCAAAAATTCAGTTATTCTTTTATAACTGTCTAATCACATAAACCGAAATTACCGTTATTTACTTTTCAAAGCTCGCTTTGACGTTGCTAAATAATATATATATATATTAGGAGTGTGAATAAGTCTTTCCCGTTTTTTGTAAGAGATGGCGCCACCAATACTGTGCGAGTATTCAATGGTTACATATGTCATAATCAAAGCTTATTCATATGTCAACAATTCCATACTAACACATTAGTTAAAATTTTTTCGCATCATAAATTTTTGATATCGTGAAAATGTCGAAATTTGAGCCGAGTCGACGTCATTTGCGGGAAGTTTCACTTTATTGGTTCAATTTGAAGAAATCTGCTGCCGAGACGCATCGATTGCTTCAGGAGGCTTATGGAGAAGGTTGTGTCGATGATTCAAGTGTTCGCGGATGGTTTCGACGCTTCAAAAGCGGTGATTTCGACGTGGAAGACAAGGAGCGTTCCGGGCGGCCGCAAATATTTGAAGATCGAGAATTGTCGACTTTGCTTGATGAAGATTCTTGTCAAACGCAAGAAGAACTTGCTGAAGCATTGGGAGTTGACCGAACAACCATTTCCAAGCGTTTGAAAGCCATGGGAATGATCCAAAAGCAAGGAAATTGGGTGCCGTACGAACTGAAGCTGAGAGACGTCGAACGGCGTTTTTTCACTTGCGAACAGCTGCTTCAGCGACATAAAAGAAAGGGTTTTCTGCATCGTATCGTGACTGGCGATGAAAAGTGGATACGTTACGATAATCCGAAGCGAAGAAAATCATGGGGACTACCCGGCCATGCATCATCATCGACGGCCAAGCCAAATATTCATGGCGCCAAGCTCATGCTCTGTATATGGTGGGGCCAGCTAGGTGTGGTTTACTATGAGCTTCTGAAACCGAATGAAAGGATCACAGGCGAGGTCTATCGACGACAATTGATGCGTTTGAGCCGCGCACTGCGAGAAAAACGGCCACAATACTCCGACAGGCACGACAAAGTTATTTTGCAACATGACAATGCTCGCCCACATGTTGCACCGCCGGTGAAAACATACTTAGAAACGCTCAAATGGGAAGTCCTACCCCTCCCGCCGTATAGTCCAGACGTTGCTCCGTCTGATTACCATCTCTTCAGATCGATGACGCATGGCCTGGCTGACCAGCACTTCCATTCCTACGAGGAAGCCAAAAAATGGGTAGATGACTGGATAGAGGCCAAACCGGTCGAATTTTTTCGCAACGGGATTCGTATGTTGCCAGAAATATGGGAAAAAGTTGTAGCTAGCGATGGCCAATACTTTCAATAATTCATTTGTAACCATTTTTTCACAATAAAGGCTCAAAATTTGAAAAAAAAAACGGGAAAGACTTATTCACATACCTGATATATATATATATATATATGTATATATATATATATATATAATATATATATATGTATATATATATACATAAATCTCTATATCATATCATATCATATCATGCTTCATGTCAAATCTTTAATTATTAAATATTTCTATTGGTCTTATAGTCCAATTAAATAAATTCAAATTAATACATAATAATATCAATATATATATTTATATCAATACTAATACACATCAATATATAATTAATTGAAAATTATAATGACAATCAGATTGTCCTTGTTTAAAGTCACCTCCGTAGACTAATCAGAAATAAAAATATATTAGCTGAAAAAAATTCGTTATTAATATAGTGTAATCTGACCGCCCCCACCACTTTTACCTAATTGAAGATAGACTGAAGCTGTCCAACGTTTCGAGCTGTTTACCGCTCTTCATCAGAAACTAAACATTTCAGGGAATCGAAATAATATGAATTTAATCTTAGAGCCAAGTAGATTAGATAACATTTATTATTCTTTATTAAATTGATTGGTTTTGAACATTTTGTGTAGAGGGGAGATGTAGAGGTTTTTTTCCAGCTAATATATTTTTATTTCTGATTAGTCTACGGGTGTTATTTTAAACAAGGACAGCCTAACTGTTATTATAATTTTGAATTAATTATATATTGATATGTATTAGTATTGATATAAATATATATTGATATTATTATGTATTAATTTTAATTTATGTAATTGAACTGTAAGAACAATAGAAATATTTATTAATTTATCTAAATACAGTCGACATAAGCACAATTAAAGTATTTCATATCAAATCATACGAGACCTAATATGGCTCGATCGCTAGAGCGAAGAACTAGTTCAAATCCCGGTCTCGGCCGATTGAGACAAGCACCGCTGCAATAATTTACATGTGCTTTGTTTACAAACACATCGTAGACCTCCGTCGCTGATTAGTAGCGATATTTGGAAGCATAAATAGAGCAACGTTAAATAATATATTAAAAAAGATTATATCGTATCATACTTCATTCAAATCGTATCATATCATATCAAGTGATATCATATCATATCATCATACCAATTTATAAAGACATAGCATGTTTTTGTTTGTACACGATAACCGAAAAAACTACTGAACCGATTGTTCTGAAATTTGACATATAGATTCTATATTATCTTGGGAAGGATATAGGCGATGTTTTTTATTGAAAATCATTTTATTTTCATCAATAATTAATTTGGTGGTTTTTTAAAAATCAGTTTCGTCAGTGACCATTAGGTGGCGTCTTGAATCACGAACATCAACTTAAAATAGTCCTTTTAAATTATGAATACCGGGCCAGCACATACAAATGTTCATATCCAATTTTGGGACTCGTATCCTAAAGGAGGTGTGACGTTAGTCGGTATTACCATTTTTGTTCTTCAGGCTAATCTGACACTAATCTTATGCCTTATGGATATCTTGATTTTTGTAAATTTTATTTTCTCTTATGTGAGAAAATCTCTCTCTCCCTCTCTCTCTCTCTCTCTCTCTCTCTCTCTCTCTCTCTCTCTCTCTCTCTCTCTCTCTCTCTCTCTCTCTCTCTCTCTCTCTCTGTCTTTCTTTCTCCTCTTAAAAAATGGTACTTTATGCCAATAATACTAAATATAGTTTGTGATGACAGATTATATTTTTGTTTTATACATTATATTAACCTTTAGACTGCCGGAAAATCAATATTTTGACGCAACAAAAAAATTTCTTCAATCTTTATTTTTAGACTAAAATATGCATAACCTTAATAAAATTTTTACTTTTTACAACCATTTAAGATAAATTTACCCCTTTACACCCCTTTTCACCCACCCGACATCTCTTAAAACTATCATTTTTACTTTGCACAAGCGGTTTTTTCTTTTTATCAATCTGCTCATAATTGCAACGAAATATACTTTCAAAAAGTTTTTGTTACTACAATCGAATACAATTTAATATAAATTTATCTCTCCCCACCCCTCTCAACCCTTCTTTACCCTTATTTACCCGTTCTATGTCTTGTTCTAGCATTTGTATTATTTTTTTTTGAAAAAAATGCGTTGCTTTGTTTGCAAATATCTAAAATTATCAAATTAATATATTTTATTATTTGAATAAAAAATTTTGTTACTGAATTTATTTTTTTCACTTCAACCCCCCTCCCGCCATCCATCCCTCCCTCCCATATTTATGATGCTTTCATCTTAGGTTTTTTTGGAAAAATATGTTGCTTTGTTTGCATGTGGCTTATAAATAGATTTATGTTCATAAAATAATTTTTATGAAAAATTAACATAGTGAATCAGAAATAAATTTATAAATTATTCTCTTGCATAAGAAAACTGGGAGATTGAACTCCAAATTTATTGAGTTTAGATATTTTTTATTGGAAATACAGTATTTTTTCGTTTTATTTCTTATTATACGAACTGCCTAATACAATGAATGTAGACAACAATGTTTGGAGTAGTGGAGAATCAGAGCCTGAAGAAGATGTTAGAGATAGAGGCATTGCCAGTGATATTGATTCAAATGATATCCCAAATGATGACTACGAAGCACCTGACGTATACTTTGATCCTTATTTTTATCCGTCGATAAAAGATTTTCTTGACAAAGCTCAACTACGTCCTGAAGTGTCAATAAATAAAATAACAACATTAGAATGTTTTAAATATATTTTAGACCCATTTCTTGTAAACCTTATTGTAGAACAAACAAACCTATTTCAAGAGCAAAATCCTAAGCCAACTCGAAAAAACATGAAACCATGAACTGATTTGACTGAAGATGAACTATGGATATTTGTTGCTTCGTCAATAAATATGGGCCATGTTATGAAAGGACAATTGAATCACTATTGGAGCCAGGATCCATTGTTGTGTACTCCAATGTTTGGCGAAACTATGCCCCGAAACCGATATCTTCAAATTTTAAGATATCTTCATTTTTCTAATAATTTAGAGGTTTCTAACCACCCTTTGAAAAAAATTAAACCAGTGATTGATTATTTGAAAAATAAATTTTCTAGGACATTTATTCCAGGCAAAAACTTTGTATAGACGAAAGGTTAGTCTTGTGGAAAGGAAGACTTAAGTTCAAACAGTTCTTACCTTTGAAAAGAAAACGATTTGGACTGAATTTATTTGAATTAGTAGATTGTGACACAGGTTTTCTTTTAGATTTTATTGTATACACTGGTGCAGACACTGATTATGATAAATTTGATTTAGGCGTTTCTGGTGACATTGCTGCACATCTGATGCAACTTTATTGTAATGTACGACGTCAATTATTCACTGATAATTGGTACACTTCACCACAACTTGCGGAATATCTCCACGATAAAGAAACTGGCCTTTGTGGAACTGTGAAAAAAAATTGAAAAGGAATACCTACTCTTGACTCGAAGTTGAATCGTGGTGAAACACAAGTTGCTCACACCGATAGTTGGATGGTGATCAAATGGTTGGATAAAAAAGAAGTTTATGTTTTGACAAGTATTCACGAATTTGAGTACTATGCCACTGGTAAAAAACATTATAAAACTAATGAAGATATTATGAAACCAAGTTGTATTCATGACTATAACAAAAATATGGGTAAAGTTGATGATATCGACAGACAGTTGTCTATGACAGAGACAATCCGAAAATGTATGAAATGGTATAGAAAACTATTTTTTCATCTTCTTGACTTGATGTTGACGAATTCTCATAAATTATACGAGATGCTGACTACAACTGAAATTTCATTCCCCGATTTTCGATTGAGCGTAGTGAGAGAAAGTCTAAAACTAGACATTGAAAACGTTCCAACCCTATTTCTTGCACCTGGAATTCGACTAAACAGTCGCCATTTTCTTAGAAAAATTAAATCTGAAACGAGTGATAAACCATTACCACGTCAATGTGCTTTATGTCATATGCTCAACAAAAAGTCCCGATCTACATATAAGTGTTCAATGTGTTCTAAAGCTCTATGTATTGAACCTTGTTTTGAAATTTATCACACTAAAAAATCTTTACCATAAGTTCGAATTCTTACACCAAAGTATTTAAAATCTGTACAATATTACCAAAAAAACATAAAAAAAAAAACAAAAAAAGAATAAAAAATTAAAAAAAAGTACAAAAAATAAAAAAAAAAAAAAAAAAAAAAAAAAAGAAACATAACTCTGCCACAGTCGGTCCCAAGCCCGCGCTCAATAGAGAAGGGTATTTCGTAATCGTTGACGCGAGACAAAAGGGGAAGTTTGTGATGAGTACCCTATTTTAGGGATGGTTTTGTGACTTATTATAATTTAATCATTGGATTCAGAGTCAAAAAATACTCCGGAAATGTGTAGTTGCATTACAAAAGAAATGAAACTTGAAAACCGTGTCTAAAGGGGTGAAATACCTTCAAAACAACCCCTAAAATTTTACTAACAACCCTTTAAAATTCTTTAAATAGTTACCTAAATCAATAAATCTAACTTATATAATATTATTATGAAGAAAGAAGTACTTTTTACCATTAAAAAATAATATTTTTAAAATTTTAAGTTTTTAACATTAGCAGTTCCGTTCCCTGCGGGAAAATCAATATTTTGACACACCCCCTGATTGACACTTTGTGTATGATCAATCGTTGATATAAGATACCTTATATACCAGTTTTCTGAGGGCGATATGCTCTTTCAAATCCCGGCAGTCTAAAGGTTAAATTCAGAATTGTGACAAGAGACTGTTTTTTTTAGTTTGAACAAAAGAAATAATGACAAAATAAGGTTCTTTACCAACAACCTTGAAACTATGTATATATGAACAAAATATATCGGCACTTCTGAATGGCATATAAAAAGGCAATATCCATCGTCTGCTTAAAAATTGTGCTATTCGCATACAATTTTGCTTGAATTTCAGTTGGCATTACTACGAATACGAGGATGGATTGATAAGTTTCCGGCCTGACCAAAAGATGGCGCCACTAGGCATACCTTGAGGTGCCGTTCTATAGTACCATCCTATGATAGCTTGAGAGCACGCTGAACAAGACGCTTCTGTGCTTTTGGTAAAAATGGAAAAGCTGGAAAATCGTGCGGTCATCAAATACTTTTATTTGAAGGGGTGAACGCCGAAGGAAATTTAAGAAGAGATGGACTCAACACTGGGAACATCCTCCCCATCATCTTCAACCGTTAAGCAATGGGTTTCCGAGTTTAAAAAGGGTCGTGTGAGCACCTTTGATGAGCCTCGCTCAGGACACCCCATTGAGGTCACAACTCTAGATATGATCGAAAAAATGCATCAAATAATGCTGAAAGGCCGCAGATTAAAAGTGCGTGAGATAGCTGAGACCTGTAAGATGCAAATGAACGTGTACAAAATATTTTGCAACAACATTAGTATATGGAAAAGCTCTGTGCAAGATGGGTGCCTCGTTTGCTAACAGTCGACCAAAAATTGATTCGAAAGAACATTTGTACCGCCCATTTGCCGTTGTATAAGCGTAATCCAAACGTAAACAATTTTTTCGGCAAACAAGGTTATGGCTACTGTTTTTTGGGATGCAAGAGGTATATATACATTGATTACCTTGAAAAGGATAAAACTATCACTGGTCAATACTACACAGACTTATTGCAACGTTTCAGCCACAAAGTGAAAATTAAACGACCTCATCTGGCGAAGAAAAAATCTTATTTCATCACGATAACGCACCAACGTACACGATAACGGACCAGCACATATGTCAATCGTTGCGATGGCTAAAGTCAACCATCTGAAGTTTGAATTGATGCCGCACCCTCCTTACTCTTCAAATCTAGCCCCGAGTGACTATTATCTTCTTCCTAACCTCAAAAAATAGCTTGGCGGTAAGAGATTTCCGGACAATGAAGAAGTAATCGAAGCTGTAAATGGGTATTTAAAGAAGCTTGACGAATCACTTTCGAGAGATGGCATTACTAGACTAGAACATCGCTATGAGAAGTGTATCAGCCTTGGAGAAGATTGTGTTAAGAAATGAAAAAATATATTTTAAAAACGTTGTTTTTCTTAGTCAGGCCGGAAACTTATCCATCAACCTTTGTATATTCACGGTATTTAATTGAAAAAGCGGAAATATATGAAATATGTATATATATATATATATATATATATATATATATATATATTTATGTATATTATATTCTACATATTATATATACACATTTTAAATTGTACGGTTTCTACTGATAAATATTGTATTGGCGTGTACAGGCGGTTGATTACGATATCCCGTTGCCTCAAGACAATTTCTCTAGGCAGTTGTGTGTTCGGTTGATAGAATGCAGTGTCCAGGTGTCTCTCGGCGATTTCGACGGGGAATATTGTATTTAGTTGATAGAAAACGACATCCAGGTATGAAGATATCAACTTCTATGGGAAGATTCGTATTGGAACGGTAAAATAGGATATCTATGTCCTTCCGAACGACTTCTACGCAGAGCATTGTGTTTAGTCGTTAGGAAGCAATGCTAGCTTTCTCGGAATAACATCTACTGTTATTATCGTGTTTAGTTGGTAGGAAACGATCTTTAGGTATGTCGGGACAAATCCTACGGGGAGTTTCGTGTTAGGCCGGTAGAATATGATGTCCAGATGTTTTGGAAAGACTTCTACGGTGAGTGTTATGTATAGTTGCTGGAAAACAATGTTGAGGTATGTTTGGGATGACTTCTATGAAGAGATTGGTATTCTATCATTCAAACACACACACACACACCCAGTAAGAGTCGTTCCGGGATACCTGGACATTGTATTCTACCTCCCCAAAAAAAAACTCCATAGCAGTCATCCACAGACCTTTCCTATAGTCCGAACATGATACTCTCTGTACACGTCGTCTCGAGACACTTGCACATCTTTTTTTTACGGCTCGAACTCGAAAGTATAGTTGTCTCTATCAAAGCCTTATTGAATTTGCATATATGCATATATGCATATATATATATATATATATATATATATATATAATATAAAATGGTCGGCAAAATATTCTTTAAGTGGACGCTATATTGCAGCAGTTTTTTATACAGAAGCGACCATAGGTAAATTACGGTCCTTTATTTATAGAAATATAGATTATATATATATATATATATATATATATATATATATATATATTGTGGTGCGACGAAAAATTTTATGTCAATGAATATAATTTTATTAATTGATTTCGAAAAAAACAAAAACTTAATTTTCCTGTTTTTTTTCTCCTCACGTTTTACTCACCTGTATCTCACGAAGGGGGGGGGGTCCCGCCAGCCTGGAAAAAGAAAGTTTCGGGAAAGGACAAGAATTGACGCGCGGTACGGTATACAGTTTACCCACCAATTTTTATTTAGCGTAATAAACCCCTTTCGTAGCCTCTCACAGACTCTAGCACTCGTTACGTGCTGGGAGGTTCAAGGGGACGGGTAAGAAGGATCCAAGAATTTCTTGTAGGATTCGGATAACGGTTTTTTTCTTATTATAAGCTTTTCTCATACATCATCCTCCCCTTTATTGCAATATACCATTTTACTTCTTTCTTCATCAGAGTCACAATTCATTCTTGGATTTGAATGTAATTAGTCTTTATACTGCGTTCAACAGTTGGCTTCTTTATGTTACTTGTATTTATTTGAATGTCTAACTTAGGTTTACAAGTACTTATTGTTCCTTTTTTTCCACAATTTGTTTTACTGTATCTTATCACTCACTTTATCATCACTTCACTTTTTCTTTCATTCATTTCGTTTATACTTTACTCTTTATCTTTATTCAATTGTCCTTATTATTTATGAAATAAAGGAAAAAAATGTGCTATACCCTTCTTTTCTGACGTGAGTACGTCTCGGGCCTAATCTCGCCGTCCCATCAGCAGACGGCTACCTGTGGCCCGTAGAGCAGTGAGGTAAGGGAAAGGCAGACAGCGTCGAGCACAAGGCGCGACGGCGCGCGGGAACGCTTTAAGGTTTCCTCTTCGTGAGATGGCGCGCGCGTCGTCCTTTTTTTCTCTGGACAAGTCGGCGCGTGCGCCTTGTGACTCGTCACAATAAATATATATATATATATATATATATATATATATATATATATATATGTATATATGTATATATATAGAGTACTTTTTACTTAGATATTATTAAATTGTTAATGAAATCGGTTAAATTATTATCTCGGTCGAAGCCGATACGGGGTATGCTAGTACTATATATTGTCAAAATGGTTTGCGTATTATTAGTTTATACGGAAGTCAGGACAGGTAAATTATGTATAGGAATAGAGTACGTTTTACTTAGATATTATTGAACTATTGAAGAAATCGAAGCCGAGACAGGGGCAGCTAGTAGAATATATATTTCGAGTTTCAGAGCAATCGATTCAGTAGTTTTTTTGCTTAACGTGTACAAACAAAAACAAGTTTTGTCTTTATAGATTAGTATGATATGATATGATATGATGATATGAAGTATGATTTGGAAGACAGACTGTTCAATATTAAAACATTTTTTTCACGAATTTTATTAAACCTAGAATGAATTTTTGCGAAGCAGTTTAATATTATTTAAAATGGCCATCAGGATTTTGTTATGCAACTTGAAATAAGACGTTCATGAAAACTGCGACGACTCGAATAAAAAGTTCGTTTTTCTTTTATGTCTCTCTCTCTTTCTCTCTCTCTCTCTCTCTCTCTCTCTCTCTCTCTCTCTCTCTCTCTCTCTCTCGCTCTCTTTTTCTGCGTATACAATTATAAGGCCATCAGAGCTCCGGAACATAAATGTATTTGGAATAGCGTTCGCCGGAGTGCTTATTCTTTTCCTCCGTCCAAAGGGGAAAAACATTGCTCAATCCTTCAAGATCTTGAAAAATGTTCCAATAAATAGATGTCCTTTTGGTAAGGATTATGCCTTTTACTACATGCCTTGTGTATGCGCTTAAACCCAACTCGGTGAAATATTGACCAGGTATAGCTCGAGCGCCATTTCTATTTTTATCTTTCAGCACTGAAATTGGTTCGAGAAATGGAGTGCGAGTGCGCGCGCGCATGCAAATGAACATCTCGATCGCAAAATGAAACTGAGCTCCTTATTCTCCTTTTCCTCGTGCTCCTCCTTCAACTTCCTTTTAGTTCAATTTTCGTTATATTCTTTATCTTTTCTTATTTATTAATTCTCTCCTTATATTCTTTTTTTCACGCGCGCTCATTACCATCCATAACAGCAAACATCATTATAGTTCGCGAGCCAGCGACATTTTTCTATCATATATTTATCTTCTGCCAAAAACTAGATTAATGATTCGTTTCAGTATCCCCTACAGCCCAGTGATTATCAACTGCGTCAATTAATCTGAATGCGGCAACGCCAGGCACGCAAACTTTATGAAAATGTTAAAAAATTGATAAAAACCAGGCTGTATGAAATAATTTTGAGTTTAGACAAGTATTTTTCAATAAAACGTTGTAGATCCTATTAAAACAAATTTTTATACTCTATCTATTTTTGCTCTAAAGCTAATAATTATGGAGCAAAACGCAATTAATTTTAAACATTTTGAGCTGCTATCAACCCGAGACATAGTCAATACATCAGGGATCTGATCATAGATAGTGCAAGTACTTTCTAATTTTGAATTTTCCTCATAAAATTATAATTTTAAAGCAAAAATATATCGAATATAAAAAATTTATTTTAGATCTAGATCTCCAAATTTTGTTTAAAATAATTTTTAATACATTTTCTATTGTTTCATTTATTCATCACTTATTTATTATTATATACAAAGTTTTTAATGCTTTTTATTATGTCAATATTAATTCAGCCAATTAGTAAATATTAATGTTCCGAAGCTCCAAAAATTATTTGTAAAAACCTTTTCCAAATTGTTATATATTTTTCATTACAAATGAGACAAAAATACTAAAATACAATAACTGTGAAGGAAATTTTTTCTATGGAAGTATGATAGTGACATATCTATATAAATATAACAGATAAATATTATAAACATAATTTAAATGACTATAAGATTCTTGAAAATGTATTAGGTGATTCGATGAGTGCAACACGCGAGATATTCATCATATTCCATGTCCCCCGAAAACGCGTGCTACAACTGAAGTTTTACTCATCAGTTGCCTTTTATCCTCGAAAAATTATTTTTTTATTTTGTTCTACAATACATATAAGTTTCTTTTCAATCAATTTTAGGACTGCAACTATCTGAAATTAAAGCCGCAAGTTTTAAGCTACAGTTCAAGCATGCGTTTTCGAGTGCACTTTACTCACGTTTCTGTTAAACGGAACGTACTTTTCATTGCTTCAACGGACATACATTCCAGATTATTGCAATCCTAAAAATTATTATAAATGAACTTACATGTATTGTAGAATAAGATGGAAAAATAATTTTGCGAGGATAAATGGCAACTGCTGGAAAACTGCAATTGTAGCACGTTCCTTGGAGGACCTGGAACATGATGGATATTTCGCGTGGTGCACTCTCATCGAATCACCTAATCAATTTTCCTAATACATTTCTAATACACCTAATACATTTTGCTAATACAATTTCCTAATGCATTCTCTGACAGAATGTTACACGAGCGTACATAATTTCTGTAATTTTGCAAGCACTTTTAAATGTTTTTATCGCATGCATTATAATAGTATACGAATATCTAATTATTATAAATTAAAGAGTCGTGTATATTATTGTAATAATTTATACATTTTTCTAGAATTATTTTAACTAATTTTCGACTGAGAATAAATTAGTCATTAAAATATGTCCCTGGATCCCGGACTATTGGGACAGATAATCGAAATTTGGTCTCTTTTCCCTGCCAAAAAACTGCGATTTTTTTGCTTGCACGCATAATATTAAATAAAATCTGACGTGCCCACTTGGGCGGATGATCGACCATGATACACGCATAACTTATAATCGATAAATAATGATGTTTTGGATTGCTTTCAAATTCATTTTATAGGTACTGTACAGAGTGTAATTCACGTAATCGCGTACGAGAACCTTTCTTACGTCAAGATTAACTTAAGCTCTGCTGTTGCCAAAATCAAGTAATGAGTAAATTATTGCAAGGATCGTTGTACACATTATTGTAATATTTTTTGTAACACTTGGGCATAATGAGATAAGCAGCAAGATGATTACGGTATCGTTTCTCACCCTTCTATAGAAGCTTAGCATTATATGAATATAAATATAATATCATATCATATTATACTTCGTATCATATCATATAATCATATCATATCATATCATATCATATTCTAATTTATAAAGACAAAGCGTGTTTTTGTTTGTACACAATGAATGAAAAAACTACTGGACCGATTGCTCTGAAATTTGACAATAGATTCTATCTTCTCTTCGGAAGGACATAAGCTATGTTTTTTATAGAAAATAATTTTACTTTCATCAATAATTATAGAATCAAAACTACAATATATTAAAGATATAACCACTTTCTTATGTGAAACTTATTTGAGCAAAAGATACTCAAGCAGTAAACTACAAATATATAAAACAAGGACAAGACTTAAAAAATCGCTTGAAAATACTTTTATTATAGTAAAATTAAATTTCGTTATACACTATTATTACACTGTGTAGTAGAGCAAGACTTTGAAAGAAACATATATACAAGCGAAAATTTTCCCGTGTACACGTATATGAAATCCTAGCAAATCACATCAACATATATATAGAATTTGGAAAAACATTGTCAACAGAAATCCAAATAAAAAAATTGGCTACACAATTTCTATAAATTCTGTCTGCGCCATCTATACAAACGAGAGCAAATCGGAAAATAACGTATCAGTAGGAAGTGCGTGTTATTACCCTGAGTTACAAAAAATTATAACAAAAAATACATTTAATTTCGCTTCAGTGTATACTGCAGACTGTATAGCACTAAGTAGCGCAGTAGATATCGCACTAAATACTTTAGACAGAAACGTATACATTTTTACAGATTCGCTTTGCGCATTAAATAAATTAAAAAGCCCAAGCCTTAGTATTAAAAACAATTCATACATACTAGAAATAAAAAAGTATGATTTTTACTCTCATAACACACCAAACAATAGAAATAAAACTTTTCTGGGTGCCATCTCACATTGGAATTAAGGGAAATCAGATAGCTGATACGTTAGCTTAAAGAGCAGCGCAGTGAGTCAACCGCTAATTTATGAATTCCGTACACTGATCTGAAACAATATTACAAAGCAAAAGCATCAAAAAATACCTGTAACAGAGTTATAGAGGATGTGTAAATAAATACAGGGATCCGTGGTTCTCTAAATCCAATCTTTGTCGAGAAATAGTGAGCATGATTAATCGAGGCCGATCTGGCCATTACAATCTGGCCTACTTACTCGCGCGAATAAACATAGTATTTAGTCCTGAATGTCAATGTAGAAACCTACAATAAGACATAAATCATATTTTCTGGCAGTGTCGGCTATATGATCAACAACGAATATTGTTAATTGAAAAATTGTACAAATTATATATGCATGTATATGAAATATTTGAGGCAGAATAATCTCTCTTAAGAGAATAAAACTGTGTAAATAAAAAAAAATCCGAATTCAGTATTGACTAATTAGAAGTATATTCAAATTATATAATAGCAAATACATTTTTCTACAAATATAACAAAAATTTTTTGCGCGTATCGACAAGTTATGACAAATAAAAAATTTTAGTATAAAATAACTGATCTACTTGAGGGAAAAGTTAATTCACGGTTCCCTAAAATGGGTCCACGCAGCTCGTGACATGTCTTGCACATATGTGTATATACATATATATATATATATATATATATATATATATATATATATATATGCGTGTGTATTTTATACACGTATTTAAAATATCATAGTGGTTTTTTGTGAAAATGGAATGCAAATCACCAATTCCAGAAAATAAACACAATAATGAAAGTAATTCAAATTGATTAGAGAATGTACGAAAAATTAAAAAACATTCAAAATAAAAGTTGTAAATGTCATTAAAATAGATAATTTTGAGTTTACATATTAGTATTATAAGAAACATATATATCAATAGAAATATATAGATTCCTAACGTATAGACACTGCTATAGCTAATGAAGTTTGCGCTAAGAATACTTCTCATTCAGTGCGTATTTTTTTTTAAAAAATCAAAGTTCTATAGAAAAATCATCTAAAATAGAAATATGAGTCAATATACGCTTTAATAGATATAAAACTATAATTAAAAACATTATGTCAAATTCTTAAAAATATTTGACAGCACATGATGTTTATGTATTTACGTAGTTTTTATGCATTTTTCTATGAAAATCCAAAATGTATTTTGGATCGAAATGTAATTCTGTTTCAGAAATATCGGTTTTATCAAAAAAATAAACAGAACAAAAAGATGCACTTATAGGAGATGTACATCTCTCTTTTGTAAAAATTTTTTAAAAAATATTCTTATTATCCAAAAATAGCAAAAACCACCATTTGTAAGCTTTTTGTATTGATTTCGCTATTCAAATTCAATTTTAGCGAAAAAGCACTATGATATCCATCATAAGTACTGAAAAAAGCATTAGTGCATATATTTTCCGCAAAATGCAATGTGGGAGCTCTTCTGAAGTCGTCACCCAAATGTATATTTTCAAAAATGCTTGAATGACAGTAAAGTAAGCGTTTAAATGTGCTTAGTGTACATTCGTACATATACAGTCAGTCAAGTAAGAGCGTGGTCGACTTTACTGACAGCTAATGAAAGATTTCGCTCTAATTCCTTCGCAAGCCATTAAGTGCTAAGTACGCGTCGCGATACGAGGCTGTGTTATTTTGCATGTACCCGAAAGGTGCCAAAATGTCGTAATCAGCAGTTTCTTAATATATGAGAAATTTGAAGGCATTTGTACAGAAGTTGGTATATCGATATGAAGTGGATAAAAATGTCGATGATTTACCAGAACGTGGCTCGATAGGAAAAGTGGACAAAAAAGATAAAGAAAGAATAGTAAATCTGATTCGCGGAATGCTGCGTATCACTGCGGCAAGGGCAAGCAAAATTAATGCTAAAATGTTTAGATATATCCTATGAAACTATTCGAACCCATCTTCGTACTCATGGCCTGAAATCACCTAACATAATGAAGAAGCCTCTGTTGACTGAAGAACATATGACAAAACGACTCGCTTGAACATATGAGACTATTGATAAAGATTTTGAAAATGTCATTTTTACTGATGAATGTTCTATATGCGCACATTGTGTCCTCATGCGAGCCTGGTCAATTTCTACTAATATGTTCGTTCAGTGGACGGTAAAACACGGAATAAAGGTGCACTTTCATAGTAATTCGGCACTTTACACCTCTATATTGACAAACTAAATGCCGAGAAAATGATAAATATAAATCTATCTACTTTTCACAAAAGTAAAATAGTTAGGCGAGTTTGGTGTATTCTTAGCATAGTAATATTAAATACATCTTCTCATGTATTTTATAAAAAATTTATATAATATTATGCTTTCCAAATGCTCCAAATATTAACACAAAAATTATTCTATAATTAAATTATAAATTAGTTGTGATTGTGATAAAGGCAAACATAATAATATGAGTTCTTAGCATATATTAAGAAATTTACTACTTATAAATCTTATATATATTTTAAAAAACTTTATATAAAATATTTTTCTAAATTCAGTAATTTATTAAGATAAAAATACATACATAGTAATATATGAAATTATATTCTAACTCTTTTCATAGTAAAACAAAAAAATTTTCATATAATTCAATAATTTTTACTAATAAAATTTTTCTAAAATCTTCCTAAATAGATTAAAAAAAAATAAATTATAATAGTAGACGAATAATAGACATTAAAATTAATATGCACTTGGTATTAAATTATCATAATCAGAGGGTAAATAAAATATGAGTATTTAAATATTACATAAGAAGGTTCAAAAATCATTACTCAAAATTCATAAAAATATATTTTAAAATACTTTAATTGTACTTTTGTCGACTGCTTATATACCAATTAATAAATAAATAAATATAAATATATATATATATATAATTTTTTTTAATTTTTTTTATTGGTCTTACAGTTCAATACGTAACAATATTAATATGTTAGAGAATTATCTGAAAGAATTAAAAGAAAATTTCGGAAATTTAACATTCAAATTTTCTTTAAAAATAGCAATAATTTAAGTAAGTTGTTTAATAATTTCAATGATAAGGATGATTTATGTTTAAAATCTGGAGTTTTTTACAAAATTACTTGTATAGATTGTAATAAATACTATATTTGACAAACAGATAGATATTTAAAAAAGAGAATTTATGAACATAAATATAGTTTACGTAGCTCACATATTACTTCCGGTTTAAAGGAGCATTGTTTAAACTTTTTAAATTCTTTTGATTTTCTAAATGTGGATATTTTAGAACATGCTTTTAATAATAAGTATAAAAGGGAGAGTCTTGAACGTATTCACATTTCCAGGAATCGGAATAATGTGAATTTAATGTTAGAGTCTAGTAAATTGGACAATATTAATCATTCCTTATTAAATTGATTGGTTTTGAACAATTTGTGTAGAGGGGAAATTTAGATTTAATTTACTAAATTTGGTAGTGGGGATAACGCATATATAGATTAGAATATAAGGTTTAGTTTAGTCCCTGATGAAGAGCCGTAGCAAGATCGAAATTTTGGACTGGATCTTCAATTAAGTAAGGGTGTTGGGGACAGTCAGATTGCACTTTACTAACAAAAATTTTTTCAGTTAATATTTTATTTTCAGATTAGTCTACGGGGGTGACTATATACAAAGACAGTCTGACTGTCATTATAATTTTTAATTTTAATTTTTATTTTTATTATTTTTGTGTATTGATGTATTAATATTGTTACGTATTGTTTTCGATTGATTTGATTGGACTGTAAGACCAATGAAAAAAAAATATTTATTAAAATATATTTTACAAATAAATACAATTCATGCTTTGACTCTTAAAAAGAGTTAATTATACTGAATCATCAATATTTTTAGGTGAACATTCTTCTGCTATTTTTCTGATAATTCATTCTTATTAAAAAAAAAGCAGGTATGAACTTGCCAGGCCAGTTCCCACAAAGTTTATAGGTGAATAAATCCAATATTGAACTTAAATATTCATACTCGAAGTCTGAAATAATATACTTTTAAATAGCTTAAATAACTTAAATACTTAAATTACTTAAATATATATATACTTTAAGGTGAAAGTACAGAATCATAACGTAAATTTTTTCTTTACATTAAATGTGTATTTTAAATTAGAATTCATTTGAAATAGATTAGTCAAATCTTCAGAAAGAGTATGTAAAGAAAATTAATATATGTACCTTGAAAAGTACTTAAAGTATGATATAATTTCTTGTACGAACCGAACGAATAGCAAAACTTCCATAATAACAGAATTATGTTTTCAAAACCTTGTCGAGAAGAATAAATATATTAGAAAATTATACATATGATTAAAGCATATTTACACTACTTAATCAATCAAATGTTCCACCATATTATTTCATGAATTTCCTTTTAATGACAGATTACTGTTTTCAATTTGTGTAAAAGTCCGATTTTCGCTTATATATTGTGCTCAGCTAATAAGGGAATATGATTGTTTACTATCGTTAAGTACCAGACTTCTTGGACAAATTGAAGTTGTCAATGGTCCAAGTTGGATTCCTGTCAACCGAATTTTTCGAAATCTTTTAATTTTTGGCTATTTCGAACGTATGTAGTGACAAAATTGAAAATTATTTACCAATAAAGCTTCATTTATTCAGATTACTGTATATGCTGTAAAATTTTTCATGCAAAAATTAATTATTGAAAAAAACAGCATAAGCTTTGTGGGAACGAGCCTGACAAGTTGATATTTGCTTTTTTTAATACGAATGAATTGTCAGAAAAAATAGCAGAAGAATGTTTACCTAAAAACATCGATGATTCAAAATAATTAACTCTTTTTAAGAGTCAACGCATGAATAGTATTTATTTGTAAAATATATTTTTCTGAATTTTGAGTATTGATTTTTTAACCTTCTCATGTAACATTTAAATACTCATATTTTATTTTCTCTCTGATTATGATAATTTAATACCAAGTGCATATTAATTTTAATGTCTATCTAATATAATTATATATATTATTATATATGTATTTTTATCTTAATAAATTACTGAATTTAGAAAAATATTTAATATAAAGTTTTTTAAAATATATATAAGATTTATAAGTAGTAAATTTCTTAATATGCTAAGAACACATATTATTATGTTTGCCTTTATCACAATCTGTAGTATATTTGACTATATCAGTGAACTAATTTATAATTTAATTATAGAATAATTTTTGTATTAATATTTGGACCTTTCGGAAAGCATAATATTATATAAATTTTTTATAAAATACATGAGAAGATGTATTTAATATTACTATGCTAAGAATACACCAAACTCACCTAACTATTTTACTTTTTTTTTCACAGATTTCATTTCTTTTTTAAGGATATTATTCAATTAGATTTGTTCTAAAAATAAAATTTATAAATTGTAAATTCTTAATATGCTAAGTATATATTTTATTATTCTCCCCTTTATCACAGTTAGTAGGACATTTGACTATATCAGTGAACAAATTTTTAATTTAATTATAGAATAATTTTTGTGTTAATTTTTGGAACTTTCGGAAAGTATATTATAAAAAATTTTTATTAAATAATATTATATACATTTTTTATAATATGTAAAACATACTAAATGTGGGATAATGAATATAATTGTTTGATGGAAGAAGGAAAGTCCATCAATATACATCGAATGCTCATGCATAACCTCAAATTATTAAACTAAAGTGTCTTACTATACTATATATGATCTTACTATACTATACACGTGCCTTAGTGCTGAACATTTATTACAGTTTGGACGGTTTTAGTGCTGAAATTTTTACCGTATATTTAGTATTACTATATATATAGAAAAAAATGTTTCTGCCTATTTTCTATAGTCACACACGCAGTTTTATATTAAAAACTATTTTTTAGCCAAAAATACCGGCGGGTAACGACCCTTAGGTTAGAAATAGGAGATATGCTTTGGAAAATTATCGATAAAGAAGTGATAAATCATTTTTTTCATTGATTGAAAATTCGAAATCTCAATTTAGAAGTAAGTAGTGTAGTGGCCGCGCCATGCCTATGGTTCTCAAACTTGCCTTTGTGAAACTACCGCGCCACATGATTTATGTAATTACAATATAACCTATGTATAATTGATATATTAGACATACTTCATACAGGAAAGTTTCAATTAGATTTTGGAGGCTAATTGTAAAAGATGAGATACACCAAACTTAATCATGTCATTAATCACATTTTTATTATTATTTACAGCTTTTAAGATTTCAACTATTTCTAAACTATTTAACCTTTTGCTTCTATGCATGTTATATAATAATTTATAATTATTTTTGTCAATATTATAAAGATTATTTAAACAATGTTCTGCTAGACCTGTCGTTTTTTATTATTTTTTATAGATCTTACATCTTCATTAAGACGTATATTTAATGAGCGAACAGTTTACCCTATATAAATTGCATTACAATTTGCGCAATGGATTTGATAAACGCCAATATTATATTTAAAATCTGTCTTTTCTTTATTATGTACTAATAATGTTTTTAAATTTGATAAACAAATGTTATCGCTTAATGTAGGTACATAATTAATGAGAAGGTAGACAACATCTTTCGCTTGTGTAATTGTATAAAATTGTTTTTGTAATATTTTGTAACATTTTTATAAATCAATTTATCGATAATAGAACTAGCGTAGTCGTTATTTAAAGCTAGCATTTTTAATAAATTTACTTCATTGTTATAAGAGATATTGCTTAAAGGGAAGGTAATTAATCTATGTATAAATGAATGAAATGCATGAAGTTTTATGAGACTAATCTGATTTGAATCAAATGGAAGTAAAGTATCTATAAACTTAGGTTTTCTGTATATATCAAAAAGAAGTTTATTGTATTCTTTTGTTATTGTTAAGTCTAGAAAATTTAAGCAATTTTCTTTTTCCACTTCAACAGAAAATTTAATGCTTGTATGTAATGAATTAATAAGGTTTCAAAACGAATTTAATTGATGATCTTAACCTGTCCACAAACAAAAAATGTCATCTACATATCTTGACCAGAAAAATACGTTTTTTCTTAGAGTAGAGTTTGAATGAAATAAATTCGTTTCAAGATTCGACATTAAAAATTTCACTTAATAACTTCGAGGGAGATGAACTCATTGGTAAATCATAATGTTGTAAATAGTGATTATTATTAAAAAGAAAATAACTTTGTTTTAAATAAGTAGACACTAAAAGCAAAACTTCTTTTTTTGTTTGATTTGATAAAGTAATATTATTATTTAATATTACTTTATCTTTAATCTTCGTTTTCTGTCTCACTCTGACGTCCTACAGCTAACAGATGATACTTAGATAAGAAGGCGCACGCACAGACGCTTGACTCACTCATGAAACGCTGTATATTGTGCGCATATATTTACATGATTGCGAACTTGAACGTTCGAAGTTCTTTTGGAATATAAAATATATTTTATATGTAAAAACTACAATAAAATGCGTAATGTAAAATATTATCTACACATATTTAGTTAGTTTCTCTAATTAAATCAGTCGAATTTGGAAAGTAATGGGAAGAAGAGTCGGAACTTTTCCAAACATCCAAATTTTTAATTGGTACATCTTATCGATTAGATTTGCTAATTCGAATATTATGTGAGCAGAGAAAGATAGCTCTCTTTTCTCAATTTACTTTTTTTTGTTTAAACCTTATGTTTATCTTTCAAGCGATTGCTTGGTTCCTCCATCATATTTAGAATTTCCTCTGAGTAAGTAATATTTATTTATTTATAAAGTATGTTTTCTTGTCCACTAATTTATATAAATATTCGTCGGCATTTTGCAACATTTAGGTAATTTCAATATTTTTACACTATTTATAAGTCAATGGACTTGTGCGATTTAAATGCTATATTCATTAGCTTTTAAATTGTTGTATCATTAATATTGAAATTGTACGAATTAAGAGTAAGGAAAGTTGACTACTTATATATGTTAAAAAGATTTATTTTTATATAATTGGAAACATTTTCATTAACAACAATCATTAGAGTTGAGTAACTTAATTTTTGAAATATAAGTTAACTTTAATATTTTATAAAAATGTTTCGAGCACCTGTCTATCTTAAATGAAACTTTGACATTTTGGAAAATTATATATAAAAAACACAGCCTTGTTTAATATTTTACAATAATTAATAATAATATTCTACAATTTTATTTCAGATTCTGAAAGAGAACAAAATGTTACATCTGGATATGTATCCCCATTATGGCTCAAAATGACCTACAGATGTCATTTAGGGGTTAAATGACTATGTAGTAGCAGAAAGCCAAGAAATCCCGATTATTAAGAACTTTGAGCGTATCTGACCACAACTAACGTAATTTGATTTTATAAGACAAACTTTATGATGGTGCTAAATTGACATTGCCCTTGATTTTCAAGGTCATTTTTGAAATTTATCTTCAGCTTATTAAAAAGGGAATCATATTGTATTCCGGATTCTGGAGGAGCATTCAATTTGAGGCCTGGAGATATGTACAATATTTACGTCATGGCTCAAAATGATCTATATAGGACAATTAGAGGCTATTAATTTCAATGAATAAATAATCTAACCGTTTTACAAGAACAATTTTTATTGCAATAATTTTTTGTAAGTGTTACGAGTTTCTATGCATGATTCATAGCACTTTCAGGATCGTTACTTGTACATTAGAAGATTTTGTTCACTATTATTCTTAGGAATCAGTTCAATTATGTATTAATAATTGTTTACTCGTATTTACTCTTCTGTTTTCAAGAGTTAAGTGAACTTCTCTTACTTCGAAATTCAGATAATTGTACATTTTCAATAATTGTACTTTTAATCATAGTGATAAATGGCACATCTTACTGAACGAGAAAAAATATCTTTGTTGATGATGCTAGGATTGGGTGATCAACGGAGAGGTGACAAGCGAGTACAGAGTTTATTCAATGAAACATTCTGAGCTGAAGAAAACAACCCTGTTTCAAAAAGTACCGTAATTCGTATAATTAGACATTTCGAAGATACAGGCGGTGTTAAAGTATTAAATTTTAATGAATTCTATTTCAAATGTTGATCTAACTGTGTATGTAATACCCGCTGATAACCTGGAAAACTTTTACAAAGTCATTTGTCATAGTCTCTATCCTGATGAGAATCAGTGTAAAATATTCAAAAGAAAAATCAAACATTTGAGTGAACGTCAGTGTCAAGTACAGCTTTTACAATCCTAATGCAGAATTTAGCACTGATGCAAAATGGAGTATTATAACTAGGAGGCAAAATTTGGAACACTAAAGTTATCCTTCAAATGACCTTGAAAATCAAAGGCAATGTCAATTTAACGCCTTCATAAAGTTTGTGTTACAAAATCAAATTACTTTAGTATTGGTCAGAACGCTCAAAGTTCTTAATAATCGGGATTTCTCGGCTTTCTGCTACTAAATAGTAATTTAACCCCTAAATAACCTCTTTAGGTTATATTGAGCTATAACGTGGATACATATGCAGACGTAAAATTTTGTTCTCTTTCAGAATCTGAAATACAAAATAGGGGCCCCTATTTCAAAAACTGAAGATGACCTTCAAATGACCTTGAAAATGATAGTCAATAACAAATACAAGGTCACCATTTAGTTCAATCTTCAAAACTGAACAACTTTTGTATTTGAAATTTTTTTCCAAAGTACTTATTATATTTTATAAGTGGTCCGGAACATTTCAAACACCCGGTATATGTGTGTGATATTGATTTTCTTTCTAGATTTGCTTATTTGTATACCAAATTAATATATTCGAGAGAACGCTCTTACAACGAGTTCACAAAACTATCACCGGAAACGCAATGACTATTATAAAAATTTTACAGCCCCTCCCCCTATCCCAACCCCCCTACGTATTTTCTTCCCAACCACTCCATACTACGCGTTTTTCCCGAAAGAAGAACATAAAGGTTTGCGAGATTCTAAACTTTTTCTATACTAATCTAACCGATTTTCTGATATTCGATGTATGAATTTGGCCACCCCTAAAAGCGTCTCCCCTCTTCATCCGCGCCATATGCGGACATCACTATTTTAATCCGGCCTCCATACGCGAGTGAGCGGCGCTTATAAAGTTTCCTCGAGTGTTGTTCCGAACATCTACGCGACAGTCGGTCTTGGAATGTGCGCGCAAACACATCGAGGGTCTATTCTATATCATTCATAAATAAATATTAGCATTTAAACTCGAAATCTCATTGGACGGACTTACAGCTTCAAGTGTCGCAGAAGCTTCGTAAGCATCGATGATGGGTCACATCATTGTCGGACTCAATTGGCGAGGCAAGTATATTATAGATATACATACCAGTGTGTCGAACGTAAAGAGATCACTGTCAGCAGGCATAGACATGCGCTTCGATCGACGAGTCGGTGCATCGTCTGAGGCAAGGGCAAATAACGCGCATGTGCGAAAACACGAGCGTTATACGGTGTTATGATCGACAGGGCTATCAAAGACGCGTTGACTAGATTGTGCATATATGTGCGCGTATACGTGTATATGTGATAAGTGGGCAGATATAAGAGAGACGAATACCGAATTTTCGTGATGCGGTAATCACTTTAGTCATCATGAGTGATGGATATTGATAGAGTAATGCTGTTTGCGCTATAGTCACTAATGGAAAGAGATTGCAAGGATGTATGGGCGATTTCTTTAAGTATTCAAAGGATTTTATACGCAATATTTAATAGCTATAACGCATAGCTGACTTCTTTACATTTGTGAAGAAAGTCTATAAATCGTATATTCAGGTCATTTTTAAGAAATGAATAAATAAGCTTAAAGAAAGTAAGTATAGTTTGTTACGTCAAAAATATATTTAAAAAATAGTAAATTAAACATTATATAAAAACTTTTTGAATATATCGTCTAACGCAACTATTACTTATATTGACATTATAGAATGCAATAGTCTATTACGAAAAAATGACAATTGTCGATATTTAAAAGACAATTGTTAAAAATATATTTGTAAATATTTTTTTAAATAACCTTTTAAGTAAATAGTTTATGAATAGTACGTTAAGAACAAAATATGAATTTTTTATTTTTGAAAATATAGTTATTCCTTTAATAAGAGCTGCACTGTCGATAGATATAACAATGTGTATCGAGTCAGTTTAAAAGTTATAATAAAATATTTTATTAATATTTTTGTAAATCATTTCAATAATATTTAGGATTATTATTAAATTACATAAAAATAATTTTATAAACATTTTTTTTTTAATTTAGGCGCGCGTGGATCCCCATTTTCAATTCTAAAAAATACATCACGTACCTGACCTGTATATTTTCACGGGCAAAGCACTCCTAGCGAATGAAATGAAAGAAAATCAAGAAAAGAGAGTTCGCGCCTATTGTTTGTCATTCTACATTGATTCTCGCCTTGCATGACGGTTATTCGTGCATCTCCGTAATATATGTTTCCACTTGGCAACGCTTGGCTCGCACGCAATCGACTTGGTCTCGGACCAGCTCTAGAAATGAGGTAGAAGGAGGAGGGGCTAGCTCCAGCGATTTGGTCCATCGAAGCATTGTAACCTCTCTCATTAATATCTCCTTTGAGTTTCAGATTTGCTTAAGCCATTTTAAGATAGTAAGCCCAAAATCTATTTTCGATGGAGGTTTTTGAAAGTTAGTATGTACATTAAGCACATAATAATTTATCAGCTGTCGAAATTTCAGCGAATTGGACGGAATCAAAAAAATATTATAACAATTTGAAATTTAGATTTTAACATGTAATTTTGAATTCGAATGAGAAATTTGAAGGTTTTCTCTGCATAGTAAAAAACTGTTCGACACGTTTGTTTGAAAAACTAATATATTATAATCTATGTTAATATCAACATATTTATATTTAAAAAATTAAAATCGACCGAACAGTTTTTGAATAAAGTTGATCTGAAAAGTGTAGTTTTCATGATTTTCGACAAATTGCCCAGCGAGAGAACTCACTCTACATGGCGACACCGAACGATTATGCAGCCATCAGGTAGCATTTTTTTGTAGAAGGAATCCTTTTCGGTAAGATTTCGGTCGTTTGCGTTTTATGAGTAGAAACAACAGTTACACAAAAAATCCATCATAATGGAAACATATTTCCACAGGGGAGCAGATTGATGACGCTCTAACAAAGCCATTGCCAACTGTGAAATTCCTTGAACTCAGAAAAGGAATGAGCATGGAGAAATGATAAAATATAATTCATATTGTTTTCATAAATATATTTTATACTTATACTAATAATAGAGACGGTTTGAATCAGTTTTGTTGGGTTTCCCTATTCCTTCCAACAAATGTTGGACCGTGTGTAATTTCCCAAAACAAACAACTTTTATATAGGCGTGGTAGATAATTTTAGCCTTCTATAAATAATAAAGCAAAAAATACTTGAAACTAAATATTGGACAGTATCGTAAAGGATATGTAAACATATGTGTCCACTTGGTTTTATTACGGTCTGCGTCTTTGTGGTCCTGCGCGGCAAATAATTTATGAGTTTATTGTTTAGACATCTGATGTTTTTTTATAGGTTTTAAGCTTCTCACAAATGCTTGCAGAGTTTTCAATTTCAAGTTCGTAGTTAGTCTTGTGTCGTCCTTTCGTTTGAACAGACGTCTTTTCTTACCTCGTTTGAAATAAAGTTGATGTTAAAAGATTATTTCGGGTATCATTATTTTAACATTGCACCTACTATATTTAATAAAAATCCAAATATAATGTTTAACTTAAATAAGGTTTAAAAGGCAATTCCATTACAAAAAATGTATCTATATTAAAGCACTTGAAATTAAAATGCATTCTTATTTTACAGTGGTAACTGATACAATACTACTCCTACTACGCGTACTCATACACTGTAACCGGGCATTACATTTTTTTCAACAACGTCGAAAATTTATATATATATATATATATATATATATATATATATATATATATATATATATATATTGTTAGTGATTTAAGCTACAATATAATTATCTTTTTTACAAAATAGGATTGAAAAACATTTTTTATGCAACGTTCTGCGCATTTAGTTCTGACTGTGTATGTCTGTTCATTCTGGCAAGTGTTTTTTCCTTTCTTTTCTTGCATACTTTTTTTCTTTTATTCGTGAACTTACCATTCATACTTAAATTCGTAATTAAAAATAAAAAAGAACTTTAATAGTTGGACATAGTTTAACATAGACACACGTAAAGAAAAAAAATTACGTGAGATTGTCAAGAATTAAACGGTCCAAAGAATATCTCGGGTGAAAAAATAAGTAATATATCGATACAAATGACACAAGAACGGAGCATGTACTATAGTTTTTCTACCTATTGATCTAGAATTTTGAAGAGTCGTTATAACAACGACAAAAACTGCACCCTTTAAATAGCTGCCATAAAATACCCTAATAAACACAGTTTTCCTTGATCATATTTGGCATGGTCAAGTTTGTTCGTTTTCGAAATATGACGATGCCAGATCTTTTTGTTTACAAATTTTCATCGAACCCTTGTATGTATTGCCGTATATATATATATATATATATATATATATATATATATATATATATTTACTTTAATTTTACAACACCCGCGTTGCCTAATCTCGATATTACTTTCTTGCTTTCTATGTATTCGACGAGATTCGGTTTCAACGCAGTTCGTCACCTGCCGTCACACAAGCATGACGATGCTTTAAAATAGGTTAAACTTGATTTAAAAAATGAATCAAATAATATCTATAATAAATATAAAATCTCGTGTTTCTGCTGCGGACACAAGATACATACGCCGGCATCTGCGCAATCTCGGTCGTTACGTATGATACGAATATATGTTGATGTCGCGTCACGCGAGTTGGCCCTGGTTCAACCGTGATTTCATCTATTCCACTCACATGCATGCACACACATATGTAGATATGTAAAATTGGGCTTTCTCTCCTCGTAAGTAATACATACGGCCTGTTATTGGCATAAAGAGTTTTTTCAGGTACGGGGTGGGTTAACTAAGCTAAGCAGTGAAAGACGCCATCGGTCAACCCGTGAAAATGCGATAGTAAAATGATTAGTTAAATTTAATAGTGCTCGATACCTCTGATGGAAGTCCGAATCGATTTCAGCGACTACTAGAGAAATTAATTGTGTTAGTTTGCAGAACTAAACAGAATGTTCTGCACTACCGCCTTTTCAGGGACGTAGCGTATAATAATTTTTGAGAAGTGGAGCCCGTATAATATATATGTGCGTGTGTGTATTAATCGTTAAGTTTAAGGTTGCGCAGGTTTGGGTTTCCAAGCGACAATGAGTCTTATATACGCATGGGCATAATGAGATAAGCATCAAGATGTTTACGGTATCGGTTGTCACCCTTCTATAGAAGCGTAGTAATTATATGAATATATATATATATATATATATATATATATATATATATATATATATATATATATAATAAAATGCATTTTGTTTCAAAATTTTAACGCTAAAAACTTTCGAGATATCATCCCTAGTAACGGTGTTTTTCACTGTAAACAATATAAATATTTAGTTTAAAAATCTGGTATTTTCAACTTTGATTACAATTATAATTCACTAACGAATAAGTTTTAACGGCATTAAAAAATTTCAACCCATTGGGGAACTCGCAATCGTTAATTTTCAATATAAATAATTTTGTAACTGGTCGCCATATTGAAATTACACTTTGTAATTTACAACACATTAGGATTAGATAAAAAAACATAAATTTGCGCCATTATTATTGAATTTCAATTGTTTAAACAAATGTTATAGCTCTTTGAATATGGAAAATTTTTGCATTTTCATTGTTTATTTAAGAACAGAAAAATTAATTTTTTTAAGTTTTTAATGTACGTACTTTTGTACAGAATTATGTCCTGAACAACTTTTATACGAAACATTTTTCGATTAGAGCAATAGTTTCTCAACTATTGAAGAAAAAGTAAAAAAAGAGCATTTTTTGCGCTATTTTGCAATAAATAAACACTTCGCCGATGGATTAATACCCTAAATTGTCGGGAAGCGACAATTTAGGGTCTTATTCTTTACATCCTCAGCTATCATTTACTGCAAAAAAATAGACGATGGAAAAAATGTTGAATCAAGACCCTCATTCGCCTGGGTTCACGAGGAGTGCGAACCTCTGAAGGTTTCTGCTGAGTAACTTATGGATTGCACCTATCGCGGTACTTGAAATTATTCCGCTACATGCTTTTGCTCAAAATTTCTGTATTTATGTATTTTGGGTTGCTGACTGCGAAAATGATTGGGGCTTTATTTTGAATTTTCATAGAATCAGAAGAAATCCTTTAAAATGCTAGTTTTGCAAATTTGTTTCGGAAATTACTATAGATATCACAAAATATTTTTAATAAAATGTGTAAGTTTTATAAAAATATATATTTTTTATTCAAATTATATAATGACAAATAAATTTCGCTACAAATATAACAAACAGTGTTTATGACAAATACAAAGTTTTAGTAAAAAATATCTGATCTACTCGTGGGAAAATTTAATTCGCAGCTTCCTAAAACGGGTCCACGCAGTTCTAACGACTTGTACAAAATTAATTGCATACAAAAACATGTCGAAAAATCTCACTTAGTTATTCGGGAGAATTCATAATCATTTCCATATGTGTGGGTGTGTGTGTATGTGTGTGTGTGTGTGTGTGTATTTTATACATGTATTTAAAATGTCATAGTGGTTTTTGGTGAAATCGAATGTAAATCGCAAATTCCAGATAATAAACACAATAACGAAAGTTATTCGAATTGATCAGAAAAAGTACGAAAAATTAAAAAACATTCAAAATAAAAGTTGTAAATCTCATCAAAATAAATAATTTTGCGTTTATATATATATATATAAATTATTTTTTTTAAATATTCTTATTATTCGAGAATACCAAAAACCAATATAATAAATATTTTTTCATTGATCTTACAGTCCAATCAAATCAATCGAAAACAATACGTAACAATATCAATATATATCTACATTAACATTAACATCAATACACAAAAATAATAAAAATAAAAATTAAAAATTATAATGACAGTCAAACTGTCCTTGTATACAGTCACCCCCGTAGACTAATCTGAAAATAAAATATTAGCTGAAAAAATTTGTTTGTTAATAAAGTGCAATCTGACTGTCCGTCTGTTCCGCAATGACAATAAACTCTGCTACTTAGAAATAATTTCATTACTTTATTATAGCGTTTTTCGGAATTTTAGATATATTTTGTGTAACATATACGTACTGTCATTTATAGAGATACATATAAAATGAACTGAGCCATTTATTTTAAACTGTAATTGTGTGATATATTTTATTTTTTGCTAGAAAAATATTTTATATAAATATTGTTTTGATATATAAAAATTTTTTTCGCTATGAAAATATTTAGTGTAATTACACATATTATTATATTTCCCTTCATCGCGTACAGGACATCTGACTATTTCAATGACCTGATCTTCAAGTTCATTGTATAATATTTTTTGTGTTAATATATTTTGAAAGAAGTATAGCTAAGAGAGTTGTGAACCACCGGAACTCATTGCGAGCTGACGTCAGCAGCTGTAACGTCACGCTCCCCTACGTCACGAGCCCCTACGTAACCATCTCCTACGCCATCACTTCCGGTGATCCTGAACTCTCTTAGCAAACTCAGTTTGCTTGAAGCCTTGCATATATACGACATGTAATATCTTGACCGACAGCTTCTGACAAAAATTTTTACTTATAAATATTATTTTATTTTAATATTTTAATCGCTTCAAAACTTCTTTACGTCACCACTCATAGGATGATAGTGCACAATATGATCATACAAAATTAAACAGTACCTTACGCCACTATCAATTTTAGTAAATTAAATATAAAATCCCCCTCTGTATAAAATGTTCAAAACCAATCAATTTAATAAGGAATGATAAATGTTATCTAATTTACTAGACTCTAACATTAAATTCACATTATTTTGATTCTTGGCAATGTGAATACTTTCAAAACTCTCCCTTTTATACTTATTATTAATACCATTCTCTCATTCTTTTGATTTTGTTGTTGCATTGAAAAACTCTCCAACATGGAGAGGTTTTCTTATTTTGTATATGGATTATAGGTAGATTTGGTTAAATAAATAAAGCAAGTTGATTGAGCCGATAATGATATTATTTATTGGCTCTTGGGGAAAAGCCTTGAATAGGCATAAAAACCCCACGAAATGTTATATAATTGTTAGTATGTATGTGTATGATACGTACTCAGTACGTAGTGTATGATGCGTATTCGGTACGCTGCGTATGATACGTACTCGGTACGTAATGTGTAATGCGTATTCGGTACGCTGCGTATGATACGTACTCGGTACGGTTTTCACAGTTGCTACACGTACAATACCGTCCTCTCCAGGGTGCACCTCCACGATTCGTCCAAGCAGCCATTGAGAACAAGGTTGGTTTTTGTCAATAAGAATCACGATTGAGTCTAATTTGAGCTCTGTGCCGTTTTTCAACCATTTCTGTCGTTTTTGTAATTCTGTGAGATATTCATATTGCCACCGTTTCCAAAAATGTTGTCGGGCTCGTGTGATTAACTGCGATGAAGTGAGTCGATTTTCTGGAACAGGTAAATAATTGTTTTGCGGCAGCATATTAATCGGTCGACCTACTAAAAAGTGAGCAGGGATTAATGCTGAGGGGTCATTTGGATCCGATGATAGTGGGCATAAAGGTCGTGAATTTAAAATAGATTCTATTTCAATAGCAAAAGTGTTTAGTTCTTCAAATGTAAACAAACGATCTCCTATGACCCTTCGGAAATGATGCTTAAAGATTTTCACGGCGGCTTCCCATATGCCTCCAAAATGAGGTGAAAGAGGAGGGCTAAAATGCCACGATATGCCTTTATTTAAAGCGAAATTATGAATTTCTGTCTTAAATTGATTTGACTGCATTAGAATATATAATTCACGTAATTCGTTTCGTGCGCCAACAAAATTTGTACCGTTATCGGAATGTATATGCGAAGGCATCGCTCTCCGTCCTATAAATCGTTTAAGCGCTGCTATGAAAGCCTCAGTTGTTAAATCGCTTACAATCTCGATGTGTACGGCCTTGATAGCCATACAAACAAAAACGCAACCGTAAACCTTTATGCGTCCCCGATTTCTGTATTTTCTTTCTTTAATGAACATAGGGCCAAAAAAGTCTACGCCTGTGTGATAAAAGGGAGCGACGCATTCTACTCTCGACTTCGGTAGACTAGCCATTTTATAACTGATCGGTACTGCTCGAAATCTTATACAACGTACACACTGCCGTACTATCTTGCGTACTTGGTTTTTACCATCGAGCAACCAATATTGATGACGTATTGCGCACAATGTAGATTGAATTCCTGAATGGTAATTTTGTTCATGTATTTCGCGAATAATAAGATCGGTAATATAATTATATGAAGGTAATAGTATTGGATGTCGTTCGTCTACTGATATATCTGCATTATTTAATCTACCACCTACACGTAGTAAATCGTATTTATCTATAATGGGATTTAAACAAGCGAGCTTGGTACTCTTTATATTGCGTCCCTCTTTAATATCGCATATTTCAATTGAAAAATTTGAATGTTGAATGATCTTTAAAATTACACGTTTTGCTTCAAATACTTCCTTTGTAGAAAGGTTTCCTTTGTGTAAGTTTTTAGGCCGAAATCTTCTACAATAGGCTATAACTCGAACTAATCGGGAAAATGAAGAAATTCTTTTGAACATATCATGAAAATCTGTTTTTATAAGCAAACAAACATTTTTTCTCAAACTAGGTAATTCTTTGATTGAGATCTGTAATTCAATTGGCCAAAGTGACTCGCAGCTTTGTAACCATAATGGACCGTGAAACCAAGAATTATTTTGTAAAAAGTCACGCGGAAGTTGCCCACGAGATAACGCGTCTGCGGGATTATTTTCTGATCGTACGTGTCGCCAATCAATACCTTGACATATTTCTTGAATTTGCGCAACTCGATTACCTTCAAAGGTTTTTAATATATTAGGCATTTTTTTTAACCAATTTAAAACAATCGTCGAGTCAGACCAAAAAGTGATTGAATCGGGTTTGAAGTTTAACGTTGTTTTAGCTTCTTGATATAAGCGTGCGAGTGTTAATGCACCGCATAACTCAAGTCGCGGAATTGTAACATTATTTACTTGGTCCTGATTGATTTCTTTAATCGGCGCGACGCGCGCCTTGGCACAGAACAAACGTACGACAATTTGATCTTTGTAGTCGATCGAACGCACATACAGGCACGCCCCATAGCCAGCATTGCTGGCATCGCAGAATCCGTGTATTTCTATACGGCGTGGTGCGTCAATTAATAAATGCCGCGTGATGGCTAATTGATCTAAGAGATTGAGTTGCTCTGCAAATGAAATCCACTGCGAATGTAAAGAGCTCGGGACAGATTCGTTCCATTAATAATTTCGATTTCCAGCACTCCTGCATTATAATTTTCGCGTATAATATAACAGGTCCAAGAAAACCTAAGGGATCGAAAATGTTTGATATTTCTGATAAAATATAACGCTTTGTTACTGTGTTCGGAAATTCAATGGGTTTTACATTGTACAAAAATTTATCACGATAAGCTTTCCACGATATACCTAAAGTTTTCCGTACCGAATTGGTATCTTTTAAAAAATCAACATCTAAAAGACGTTGACTTAAATTATCGAGTGCTTGCGGGTGATTTGACGCCCACTGCCTTATATGAAATCCACCGAGCTTCAAAATTTCTATTGACTCATTTCTAATTTTGATCAATTTTTCTAAAGAATTTGCTCCTGTCAACAAATCATCGACGTATAAGTCGCGCTTTAAGATCTGTGCTCCTATCGGATAATGTAATTTTTCATCATCAATAAGTTTTTGAACAGTTCTGATTGCAAGAAACGGAGCTGATGAAACCCCAAAAGTTATTGTGTTTAATTCAAAAACGCATATTTTATCCTTATAATGCCAAAAAATTCTCTGATATCGTCGATCATCAGGGTGTATCCAGATTTGCGTGTACATTTTTTCGATGTCAGCTACGAGTACGTATTTATGCGTACGAAACCTGAGTAGGTGTTCTAACAACTTATCTTGTATAGTGGGGCCTGTCATTAGTATATCATTCAAGGAAATGCCTTTGTTAGTCTTAGCTGACGCATCAAAACAACGCGGACCTTTGTTGTTGCGCTCGCGATTTTTATTACCGCGTGATGCGGAAGATAATATCCGTCTCTCGATTCATCATTTACCAACGACATGTGACCTAAATCGATGTATTCATTCATTACGCGTTCATATTCTAATTTAAGTGGTAAATTTCTATCGAATTTTTTCTGTAAGCTATAAAAACGACGAATAGCAATTGAACGCGAATCGCCGAGATCTCGTTCTCTACACCAAAAAGGCAAACGAACAACGTATCTTCCTGAATTATCTCGAACAGTGTTTTCTATATAATGGTTTTCACATTCAAAAAATTCATTTGTTATACAATTTTTTGTTGTTACTGCCTCGTATTT
Organism: Sycobia sp. Sy_11; assembly: GCA_018907035.1. NCBI lineage: Eukaryota > Metazoa > Arthropoda > Insecta > Hymenoptera > Epichrysomallidae > Sycobia > Sycobia sp. Sy_11. The sequence goes on along the minus strand of JACCIC010000256.1, from coordinate 650,077 downwards.
CCAAAATTTTTCTAATTGCTCCTTTAACTCGGTTAATTTACAATGCATTGCAGAATTTTTATCGTTTGTAACTATGCCTCCTACAACAACCCAACCTAACTGAGTTTTCTGCATGAACAGATCGCAATTTTCTTTAGAAAGATTTACTTGACCGATAGATAACAATGAAAGCGTTGTACCTAATCCAATTAACATATCGACGTTTCGCGGTAAATAAAAAAGTGGATCTGCCAATTTAAGATTAGAAGGCAATTGTATGAATTGTCGCGGAAACACCTCATTCGGCACTACTTCAGCAATTTGTGGAATGATGAGAAACGATAATTTTTTATGAAATTCATTATGAATCGAGTTGAACGTAATTTCTACGATACCCTTTGTTGTGGTATTCATTCCATTAATTGTCTGAATAGGAAAATAACATTGACGTATTGGTATTCTCAAAGATAAAGCAAGGTTCTCTGTGATAAAGTGTGCTGTAGCACAGGTATCTAATAGTGCGCGACAAGTTATAAATGTACCTTGCTTACTCTTTACGCGAACCGTTGCACTCATCATGAGCTGAGATGATAGATATCGAACCGAGTTAAGAGCATGTACATTTAGTCATTTGTTATTATTTGGTGTTTGTGAATTAGAACGTGTGTTCGATATATTTATATGATTATTGTTATTTCTGTTTTGCGATATTGTACCGACTTCATGTAAAAGGGAATTATGTAATTTATTGCAAACCTTGCAACGCGACGTGTTACTACAAGGACCATTATGTTTTTTCAAACAATTTCTACAAACATTTATTTTACGCACCAGTTCCCATCTTTGAGAAACTGACATTTTATTAAATTCAGGACATCTATACATTCCATGTGATTCCTTTTTACATATTAAGCATTTATATGATACCATGCTAACTAGAACACGACCTCCGCATTTTCTATATGTTAAAGATTATGAGAAAAAGCAAATTATATATGTCTTAAATACTAAGTAATGCGTGCAAGATTTATAACTAATAATATCAATATATTATAGAATTTAAAGTATTTCTTATATATAAACGTAATGTATAATCGTATTCTATATTTTTAATAAATTTAGAATGAATAACTTATTCTAATATATAATTGATTTTTGTATCCACTTATTTGCAACAATTTCTCTAATTTTTTAACGTATAGAAACGCATAGAAATGTATAGGTATATTATAAGAACTAATTGAATGTTACCTTATATAAGATATTTATAATATATAAATGCAATTAAAATATGCAATGGATTTTAATAAAATAATAGGTATAAATAATTCCAACACAACAAAACCCTATGTGAAAAAAGAATTCAAATAATTAAATTTAAAGCTCTTATAATTTTGAAAAATACGTAATAGAAAATTTATCAAATTATCAATAATCGTCTAACATATAAAGAAACAAACTTACTTGAAATGCTATATATTTTTTTTTATCTAGAGTCAATAAACTTGTACATAAACTTTATCTATTCTACTTATATACGTAAGGCAATAATAATGAATGATTTTTAAATGTTCTATATAGCGAATAAACTAATATTAAGGACAAGCGAAAGAGTTTTCTAAACAATAAAATTAAATACTTAACATAAGTTTGAAATCGTGTCATATCTCATCTGGCAGCTTCACTGGACGAATCGTTTCAGTACGTGGAATAGACTCTGAAGATGGCTTGTTGAATATGCTGATGGTCGCACACAAAGAGAATGGTTTTCTTTAATCGTAAAAACTGTTTCTTACACGCGTGAATTAACCTGACAGGAGGCACCAAATTGTATGTTGCATTGAAAAACTCTCCAACATGGAGAGGTTTTCTTATTTTGTATATGGATTATAGGTAGATTTGGTTAAATAAATAAAGCAAGTTGATTGAGCCGATAATGATATTATTTATTGGCTCTTGGGGAAAAGCCTTGAATAGGCATAAAAACCCCACGAAATGTTATATAATTGTTAGTATGTATGTGTATGATACGTACTCAGTACGTAGTGTATGATGCGTATTCGGTACGCTGCGTATGATACGTACTCGGTACGTAATGTTTAATGCGTACACGGTACGCTGTGCTGCTGGCACTTTACACGGGGCCCCGGTATTCAGAATTGTGTCTGTCTCATCAAACCTTATGTCGCCATTGATTTTATATTTTATTGCGTATATGTATGAGTGTATGAATGATGAGGATAGTGACTATGAATTAAAATGAAATTGAATTAATTAATGTAATGGAATTTAACACGATTGTGATGGAAAAGGGACGTTCGCACTCGACAACGGATCGGGATAGACTGAACAGTCGCGTAAAGATTTTGTATCGTTATAATTTAGTTCTCCTTGTCCGCTAATCAAATACAGCTTATATTACAAATTATAAGCGAAACTTTCCGTGCACGGAACATTTGTGATTGTGGATATTTTAGAAACTTAGGTCAAAGCGACTGGAATTTGTACCTTTTTGTTCTTTTCTATTTGTTTGAAGTGCGAGAATAACCAATCGTGGCTTTTCCAGTTGATTAGTTGTTTTCATAGTCCAAACATGCTTGCATGTAGCGGGCAGGAGCGGATATCCATAGAGCTCCCAAGTACGAAAACTCATAGAGATCTGATGATCTTTTTCCAAGTGTTTTAGTAGTCGAATCTTGTATTCATCGCAAAATATGACATGGCATTAACCATTCGATCTTTGTAATTTCTACTTTGAAATTTTCATATAGTTATCCATTATCAGCTGATCTCAGTGTTGCTGTTTGCACAACAGCGTTTAAATCGATACGTGATTTGACAAGAACATGTTCATGCTTTGCATTAATTATAATTTGATGGTAATCTTCAGCCAAACCGAAAATCATGTTGAAGGGAAGTCATGCATCAAAATAGTCTAAATTATCTGTGATTGTATTAGACTATTCTATATCAAGCCATTCTGCATTTTCTATTATACTTTCATTCGGACTTAAAGAAAGTTAACCATTCATAAGGCTTGTTATTCCAGTATTTTTATACCTATCAATTTCTATTGTGTTCAATTCATATCGAATATCCTCAAATAAGTGATAGATCGCGTTATTTACAAATTTAGTATTTTGCAACCTTGTACCATCAGGTTTCATAACCTTACCGCATACATGTAGGGAACTATGTCAAGGTAGAAGACACAAGTCTTGATGTTGAATAAATATACTGTTATTATACATACTGAATTTCATCGCTGTTCCCAAAATTAGTTTTTGTGTAAGGCTGATGAGCGTGAACCTCATAATGCATAATTGATTCATCAAATGCGACAGGAGATTCTATACTTAGAACGTCTGCCATTTCTTTGCATACAGTTGAAGAAAATACAATTTATTTTCTACCAGGAGCGATGACTTTTAGATCTATAGTTTTTAGGAATTGAATGTTTTGAGGTGTAAGTTCCTTGACTGCTGGCTTGTGATTCAGAGCTGTCTTCTGACGAGAACGACGATGACACTTTAATTTTTTTTTTACTTAGCTCAGGCGACTGACTTGTTTGAATGTCGGAGGAAGAATGATGGTTTGCTGACATGACTGACTTTTAATATAAACAGGAGCGTTGTAACTAATTCCCATCGCTCTCTAAGCTACTTGTAATCTATTTGTTATAACCTCTCATCGGAATTTCACAAGATCCCTGCTTTGATCGACGATGCGTAATTCTATATGATCTATGCACTTGACAGAGATTCGAAGGTAAATGACATGAAGATACTTCAATGATCTTATATCCCGATGGCACTGCTGAGAATAATTCATGAATTGTGTGCACACGACGATCATTTGTATAGTCACCGGCTGTAATAATGCACTCTATTCCCAAGGAATTTATCTTTAGAATAGTTACTGGTAAATCAGAATTGTGCTGAATACCTGCCTTCAAAATTCGCTGGTAAAAGCCCAAGAGTTTAGGTTCAAAATTGATTTGATGACTATACTCAATAACACTACGAAGCGTGGTGTTATTAGGCTTAAGGCTTAATATTACACCTTTAGAAGTTAATCTCTCCTTCAGATAATTTTCAATATCTTCAATTTCATAATAACCGGTTGGTAGTGTAATTTCTGCTTTATCGACATAAAATTTGTTATTGCTTTCATCAGTATTAGGAACCGAGTTCAATGATAAAAGCTCGACTAAAAAGAGAAGATAATTTTTATTGGATGAGTGCTCAATAGGTGGAAAATATTGAGCTTCAAGAATATATGATGTGCCAGAAAGCGTCAAAATAAATGATTCATTCATCATGGTTAAGTTAACAATGACTTGTTTTACATAAAAGATAAATTTCACCAACAGCAATATCATAGTCAAGAATACACAATACCCCATCACTAATGGATTATTGGAACTATTATTTAGGAAATTACCAAATCTAAAACTTATTGACAATAATGATTGTCAAACTTATCAGAATTATCAAAGCATCGAATGATCATACAAAAGATTATCATAAAAATCAAGGAATGCGTGTAATGAAAAATAAAAAATGTTTAGAAATTATTTTATCGATTTTTACGAAAAAAGGTGGAAGTATTTTACTTCGATTTAAAATTTTGCAAAAAAATATGCCATTAGACTATGTATACTGGGATAATCCGAATGAGTTAGTAAATCGATTAAGAGTATTGTTGGCTGAAAGATCTGCGGGAAATCAATGTCACACGAATGAAATATACCCTATTGTTAAGGAACTGCAGGAGGCTGGTGTAATATATTAATACACAATTAGAATACTCCAATCAGTTTAACAATCTGTGTGGACGTATTCGGATGTAAGCTAGAAAAAACTGAGGGTAGCCAAGTTCCACCTGGCGCTGGGTTTAATTTACTTATGATATTCAATATGACATCGAAAATAAACGACTGTGTAGTCTTACACCACCATTTAAATTAACTGATGCAGTTAATTTGGATACATTGAGAACTCATGCGCAAGAGGAAACGTCAAACTTATTAAAACTTTAGAGTGAGGTAAATGAAAAATCCGATGTTATACCAGCAATACCACCATCTATAGTAGAATTGAAAAAAAGAATTGCTGAATCAAAAACTTCATTAAATGCGTATAAATAGAAAATTCGAAGTGAATTGATTTCTATTAATAACAAGATAAAACAAATTATAGAGTTAGCATGAAAAATACACAATGAACTATTCAAAGAAAGAGAAAATGAAAATAGTGAGGGAAATTCATAAGCCTGCTTGTCGAAATTATATTCGATGACAATTTGAACTACGTTATATAGATGATACATGGCAAGCAGCCTTGTTGAAATGCAACCTTAAGCTCGAGAAAATAAAGGATACAAATACATGATTACAGTCATCGATAGATTATCAAACTTTGCATTGGCTATACCCTTGAAACGAAAAACTGGTAAAAACGTGACATCAGCTTTTAATGCTAGTTTCAAGCATGTACGTATACCAAAAAATCTACATACAGATATAGGCAAAGAATTTTACAATACAGAATTTCAAGAACTAATGAGAAAAAATAAAATTAATCTATACTCAACATATAGTAATCTCAAAGCATATATGTGCGAATGTTTCAATTGTACTTTGAAAGAAAATATATAAATACAATTTAGTCTCCGCGAAAGTTATAGGTGGATTGATATTTTACCGAATTTAATTACCTCTTATAATGCTACAAAGCATAGAACTTTCGGAGTTGAGCCGAAAGATGTTGCATCTGCAAATAAGGAAAAAAATTAATAGATTTATGGTTGGAGATAAAGTACGAGTGAGTAAACCGAAGCAGAGTTTGAGAAAGGATATACAGTTAGCTTGTTTACAGTATCCACCATCAGTAGGATTGCAGCAATGAATCCAATAACTTACCATTTAAAAAATTATAAAAATTAACCCATTGCTCGATCTTTCTATGCACAATAGCTGCTACTTACCAAGTATCCAGATTTTTACTTCGGCGAAAAAATTCTCAAACTTTGAGGAGATAAAGTTTTCGTCAGGTGGCTTGGATTTGATAGTACTCATAAAAGTTGGACTAATAAAGCGAGTGTGCAACGCAAGTGATAACAAATTATAAAATGAGAATATGTAAACTAATTTTGTATACAACGCGGATAAATAAACAGAGCTATACTTAAGATTTTGTTTAATTTTGTTTAATTTATTTCAGTTTTTTTTTGTTTATACTGTGATATATTCAAAATTATCTTCAGCTATAGATTTTATGAACAACTTTAATTTATTTGCATATTTACACATATTATTGAAGAAGTTTTTGTCTTTGATTCACGCCTTTGAAATTCTATTCCGTAAAAAACACTGAAATTCACTATCAAGTTCGACTACTGGTTTCCAACCGAATTTAGTGTTAACTTTTTTTACTTTTGTAATCATATAATTTTGGTTTCTTTTTAATTCACAAATTTTTATTTTAAACTTATTTAGTAATATTTACAAGTGAAATTAAAAGAACAAAAATATACACACATCAACTGATGAATTGTCTGGCTAAATGTAGTCTTCATTAAAATTCGAAATGAAATCAGCAGTCGTTAGCACCAAGCAACGTCATTTCAGGACTACGTTCTATTATCTATAATTCTCGTTGAACGAAATACTGCTTGCTAACAATTACAGTCAAAAATTAAACACTGAATAACTGATCTCTCTTTATAGTTTCGTTTTTTTTGGTCGTATTTCTCCCTCCATAAGGTCTATATCCCCTCCATCCTTCCCCTCCATATCAATTGAACTCGACTGTCGTTTACGTAAGCTCTCGCTTTCCGCCCTTCGTTTCTGTCCTGATTAGTTCTGATGACCGATATAAACTCAAGTAGCTTACCTTGTCTCCCATGCATGTTATGACTTGTTTAGGCGACTGTTCTACTAAGTGAATACTGCCCTTGTCTCCTTGTCTTCTCATTGCAACTTGTTCAGTTAATGGTTGTTGTAATATATGTTTGTTTGCATTGTAATCTCTCATCCCTCTAGCTACTCCTTTATTTAATGCACGTTCATGTTCACGTATGCTTTCATGACCCCATGGAAGAGTATCTGTGGATCCTGTTTCTATAAAACGCTTATCATCAAAAGGATTTAAGGTTATTTTATTTTGTTTTTCTGTTTGTACAATATAAAGTCTTGATCAAATATTATACTCATCTCTATGACTAACAGCTTTTTCATTCAAGCAATGAACATAATCTTTAAAATTAATTGTAGTTTTCACTATAGTATTTTTAACACCCTTGGCTTTCTTAATCTGTTCTTGTCTTGAATTTTCATATTATATATTTTACTGCGCAATCAAATAAATTCTGTTAAGATTTTACCATTAAACTCATCCTTCATGAATCCAACAATTTTCGTGTTTTTTTGTGATTTTTTATAAGGATTATTCTGCGGATAATCTGATGTATCAAATTCATGAATGTCCTTCCACATCATATCGTACATATCAATGTTTTTTACTTTCTATACCAAAGCATCAATAGCTGTATATAATAATTTACAGTTATTACCGACTCTATTTTGCATGTATACATAGTGAAATCTATAAATTTTTCTTTTCGACAAATCTAATACAGACATTCCAACATAAATAGGTTTTCTGATCCGCATTTCAGTTCTTTGTAACTGTACAGCAACAAAATTTTCATAAAAAATTGGGCAATTATGAAAATTTGGACTTTATTAGTGCTTTGGCCCCATAACGTCTATGCCATTTATTCAATAGCTTCATATTTACTCTTTTCCTTTCATTTTCCATTGTTTTTCCATGAACAGCATTATTTAAAAAATTGAAAAATAACTTTTCGAATTGATTTTTTGTTTGTTTTCTTTTTTCGCTATTTGAATCTCTATAGTCTTTAAGCTATGGTTTCTCATTAAATTTTAATAATCTATGTATGTTTTTTAAGCATAAGCTATATTTCACTGCTTGTTGCAATGCTCTATAATGAATTATAAAGCGTTTTTTATTGTATGATGTTGTTAATAGTTTCTTCATTTGAGCACAGTGGCAAACCTCTATCTAAATCATGAATATTTTTTAAATATTCTAAATCGACCTGTAGAATACGTGGTGTGTTAAAAAATTAACGAGAATTTTCGTTTTATGAAAAAAATATTTATTTATTCATCAATATCGATTTGTCCCCTTCAAAGTAATCCTCCTCAGATATAATGCACTTGTGCCAACGCTTGTTCCAATGCTCGAAACACTTTTGGAACTTGATCTTTGCAATACCTTGTAGCTCTCAGCGATTCGCTTTTAATGTTATCTATGCTGGTAAAACGACGGCCTCTGAATGTTCTTTTTATTATTGAAAATAAAAAAAAGTTACATGGAGCCATATGTAATGAATATGGAGGCTAAGGCATCGTTAATGTTTTGTTTTTGGCCAAAAATTCACGAACAAGCAATGAAGTATCTGAGGCCTAAGATGGATCAATCTTGCAGTGCGCAGTTTTTTTGTCGCTGAAGGGTGCAGTTGGACCACCCCCCTATCACGCTAATATGCAACAGGTTAAAGGTAGCGAGAGCTATATAGCTCTCTCTCGGTTTTTCTTACTACTGGTAACGTCACGTACCCCCTACTTCATTACTTCCGGTGAGTCTGAATACTTTTAGCTCACAGCGCTGACGTCACGCGCCATGACGTCATGCTACACCTGTCTCCCCTAGCACTATATTTCTCTCTCTCTCTCTCTCTCTCTCTCTCTCTCTCTCTTACAATGCATGATATTTTATGTCATTGAAGGGTGGTATTGCGCGACCGCTGTCACCCTAATATGGGAAAGAGTGAGGGAGAGTGCTATATAATCTCTCGCTCTCTTGGTACCGGTGCACTTGACGATGCCATTGTTTGGCCTAGCAATCAGCACTTTGTCCCATAGTCCAAATCAATGATGGAGGACATGTATACTCACTCCTATATTATAATCCTCTTCACTGATTATCAATGTCTCTTTTTGACTATACTTAATAAATTTAGTTTATTATTTTTTTCTTTTATGATATAATTTACATTCATTGAAATATTTTAAGGAATTATACACAATATGCAGTCCTATTCTCCATATTAATATTGTAAGCGCATGAGAATGAGTTGTCAGTCAATAGTCAGCATGTTGATGGTCCTATATTTCCGATCAATAAGTTAATACAATTCCATGCAGGTGCAAGAGAGAGAGAGAGAGAGAGAGAGAGAGAGAGAGAGAGAGAGGGAGAGAGAGAGAGAGAGAGGGAGGGAGGGAGAGAGAGAGGGAGAGTGAGAACTATATGACTGTGAATAGTTAACACTTTAGTCGCATTGTAAAAATCAATAATCAAGACCGGGGTGTTTATGAAACTTACTCATCTCTAATATTCTCCTTTTACTTTCATTTTCATATTATAGTTTTATATGTATATATATATATATATATATATATATATATATATATATATATATATATATCTTTCTTCAACGTAATTATAAAATATATAATGCATACAGTGAAAGAATCTATGCTTAGAAATAAATAAAATATTTGCCAAATTTTATAATATAAATTTATTGAATTTAGAATTACAAATTTATTAATTTAAAGAAGAATTCTACAATACGTGCGTTTTGGTGAGTACAATACTGAATAGTATATTGAGGATTGACAAATCCATCTGTCCTGGTTTTTTAAAACAACTAGCTTTTATATTTCTGTTTCATTAGCTTATCTTAGAATACTATATGACACACACATTTTTACAACAATGCCTTTGTCAAGACCGAAGGTTCAATTTTCGGTAAAATTTTCTCGCGAGCTTTAAAGTGAATTTCTCAAACACTTTATCTTGCATCTTCACTCATAAATCTTCTACGTTTCCTCAGCACTTGCGACGGTTGCGTTGGTATACGTATCCATGGACCTCTCTCGTATAGATTAGAATTAATTTGAACAGTGCTGGAGAACGTTTCTGTAATCATTTTTTTATGTTTTTTTTCTCTATTTCATATACAGGTATAGAGAAAGAACCTTTTTCTACATAAGGCCGACACCTCAAGTGAAACTCTATTTTCTAAAATAATGCAATAACAATAAAAGGTTTCTTTCATTTTCTTTTTCTAGTTTAGAAATGCCTCAAGTTTAATTTGACTTGTATTAAGTATACATCGAAAATAAACCTGTTTCATTAATTTCTTCTAATGGTGGTGGACGATGATTTTCGAGAATCCAAGATTTCAGTAGATATGCATTGTGTACTGCACATACTGCTTTAAAGCATAATGTATGGTGAGTGCAGTACTTATATTCACAAGTTTTCATATAGTAGATCACCTGAACTCCACGATAGCCCATGATAATTACGTTCTAATCAGCGATTCTCACTCTTCTCTTTCTCATAAAAGCTACACCATTTTTTCGGTGCTTGAAACAAATAAACTATTGGCGCTTCAACTTCAAGAGAAATTATCGCAAGTTCTTTCAAAGTAAATTCATTCGAACAGATCTTGAAACCTTGCAGATCTACAATATACTCCACAATGACTAAGAATGATTTCTTTTAGTTTTACGACTACTTTTATAGGTAAATAAATACTCCCACCATTCTGTTTTAAATACATATGTGCAATTCATATATTATATAGATTGGTTTTTGTCACATATATTATATGTCGCTTTTTACTCACATTTATTATTATATGTAGCTTTATGTTAGGTTTTCTGTAAACTATATAATCGCTATATGTTTTCCTTTAAAGCAACCGTTATCTACTTTATTGCTAACGTAAAATTTTTCATCACAACAGCTGTACATATTGATTTCCCATAGGAAGGGTGCCCAGAACAAAAGAAATTTCCCCAGAACGTTTTCTGATATTGATTTTTTTTAACTGTTCCAACTATATAGGTGTTATGATGCAGCAAATTTAGGCAATTATTATAGTTTTCAATATTGAACTGTTCGAGCTTTTCTACCTGTATCGCAATTACGAAGCAGCAGGTATTGACGGCATAAATTTCGATCTCGAAGTGTTTCCAGTTTCGTGTTTCTTATACATGGTGTCTTAAATATAACTGCTCATATTAGCGGCATGGTATTGGGAAGGAAAAGTTATGTGTAAATATTAATATAGTAGGTCCATTTTTTATAATTTCTGCAGTACGGGCCCATGTTTGTCAGCCAATCAGGACTCAGAGAAGTGGGTTATCGCCTGCGAGCGAGAAAAGGGAGGTTAAACGAAGGGAAACTAGGCGAAGTCGAGCAAACACGGCAAAGACCGCTAGTTCTTATTTTTCCTGTTCATTGTCAACGCTCGCGTAACTGCTGGGATATACGGACGCGCTGACGAAGCAATGTTCACGCGTCTACGAATAAAGATTGTTTCTTCATCTATATCGATCGTTATCCATATTTTTTGCCCAGCTACCGTTTTTTCTAAGAGCCTACTTCACTATATTTGAAATAATGAAGAGAAGCCGGATATTTCGCTGGCGCGGATGAACTGGCCGCGAGCACACAGGTGTTTATTATAAAAACAAATGTCCAACTAAATTTTAAAAATACTACAAAGGTTGAAACATAGATATTTGATAAACGCATTCAAAACTCGTAAAAATACTGATTACAAGAAACTTTGAATAGTAAAAATCGGATGGTTCGGGCTCGAGTTACGTATAAATTCGTATAAAATAATTACGAAGGTATTGTATAAATTCTATATTTATATTTTATCCGATTTTTATCAATCAAATTTCATTGAACTCAGTATTTTTGTTAGTTTTCAACGTGAATATCAAATATATATTTTTCAATCTTGGACAATTTAGTTTCACTTTTGTTTTTATACAACACGTGTGAGTACTCGCGGTCAGTTCATATGCGCCAACGTGCAGTCGCTACGTCCCCCATCCCCTTATTCGGCCAGCAGCTTAGACCCTTTCTTAATACTCTCTTTCTCTCATAAATAGTTGTAAATTTAAAAATAAGCATGTAATTTTTGTAATTTACTATACGTATGCAACTTATTTAACGTTTTATACCAATAGAATCGAGTCCTCACAATATAATATTCATATATAAAAAAGTAGAGAAATAAATAATAATATATATATATATATATATATATTATATATTATATAATAGTTATAGTCTTTTATTTAAATTAGATTATTTATTCTGTATATTTTCAGTACTATTCAGTACTATAAGTAGTTTAAATTAAATTTAAATGATATAAAATAACTTTTATACAAGAACCTCATTTTTAAAATTACTGCATAAAATTTTTAATTGAAAATTAGAGTAAAAATTACTTAACTAAACCTCTTATTTATTAAAACATTTATAATTATAATTTAATGTAAGAGATTTAAAAACTGCTGGTTGAATAAGCGGTTGGGGAACGTCGCGGCTTTACGCCGGCGCGCACGAACTGACCGCAAGTGCACACAAGTGTTTTATAAAAACAAAAGTGGAACTAAATTGTGAACCTTGCTTCGTCAATGCGTCCGCATATCCCAGCAGTTACGCGAGTGTTGATAATGGACAGGAAAAATAAGAACTAGTGGTCTTCGCCGTGTTTGCTCGACTTCGCCTAGTTTCCTTTCGTTTAATCTTCCTTTTCTCGCTCGCAGGCAATGACCCACTTCTCTGAATCCTGATTGACGCACAAACATGGTCCCTTACTGCAGAAATTATAAAAAATGGACCTACATGAATATTAATATTTACACATAACTTTTCCTTTCCGATACCATGCCGCTAATATGAGCAGTTATATCTGGAGCACCGTGTATATGTGTATTTGTGTGACTGGTTATTATCTGTTTTGTGGGTGATATTTATCTGCTAATGTTATAGTAGAAACTAAGTGGATAAGTTATTTTAAAAATATACATTTTTTTAATTATAATCTCTTGAAAAAGTAAATAAATAAATAAAAATTGTTGAGTGTTGTGAAATATTGTGTCACTAATCAAACATTATCAGGATACTATTCATCGGCTTCAAAGATTATGCGTCTCGAGCAGTTATATCGATAACAAATATAATGAAGTATTCTAGAATTGCATCTGAGAAGCGTTGATGTATTACAATTGTGAATCATTTTCAGAGAGTTTATTGCAAATTGAATTGTTACACTAAACAAGATGATGACTTATCGCAAAAGGAGGACAAAAAAGTAACTTGGAATGATATTCAATCTGCTTTTAACAATTGCATAACATTTGGAATTATAACGAATATCAAACATCAAAATATCCATACATTTTTAGATGATGCATTTCAATTGGTTGAGAAGTAGATAAAAATATCGTTAGAAGATCATTCATTACTTAAAATGAATACGGTGCTATCTGCTGAGTATATTATATAAAAAACTCAGAGCAGATAATAGAAATCAAATATTTTAATACAAAATATGCGTAAATATTTGAGATCACGAATTTGAAAGATTGGTATGTAACGCATAACCAAGAACCCATCCAGCGTGATATGGATGAGTTTCAAGAGAGAGATTATGGCTTGACGTTGCATTCGATTATATATTTAGCAATCGATATTTACAAATTCAGCCCAATAAAAGGTAGTTCATACATAACACTACTTGAAGTAAATGAAACAAAACATGATGTGTGAATGTAAAAAATAATGAGGACCAATGTTTTCAATGGGCAGTTTTGTCTGTCTTATATCCAGTTAAAATGAATAGTAATCGAGTTTCAGTATATAATCAGTATGAACTACTACTGTACTGAACTATTGTTAATTTTAAGGATATATTGACTTTCCAATGAAGACGAAAGATATAGTTAAATTTGAAAAATATAATTAAAATATTTCGATTATCTTATATATGCTGAAAAAGAAGAAGAGAAATGTCTTTGATGTATCTCCATGTTATATAACATTTATATAAAAGGAAAAGCCTGTGAATTTACTAGTTATACAAGATGATTATATTGATGAAGAAGAAAGTGTATATACAAGCGTAAATAATGTAGATCTCCCTGCTCGTTACCAATATGTATGGATTAAGAATTTATCTCGCTTGATAAGTTCTCAAGTCGCAAAACGTAATGGGAAAATTTATATTTGCGATAGATGCTTACATTATTTTTTATCTGAAAAATAATTAATCTTACATATTATTGATTGCCAAGAAAAAAATCATTGTAAAATAAAATTACCCACATAAAAGAATAATATTTTAGAGTTTAAAAACTTTTCTTTAAAAGAACGTCTACCATTTGTGATATATGCAGATTTTGAATGTATGTTAGAAAAAATAGAAGATTACAAGTATGCAAAGTTGAAACATAATGCAATTAGTATTGGGATTTATACAAAATGCAGTTATGATGATAAACAATATGAATACCGAAGCTACAAGTAGATAAAGAAATAGGACCATCATCTGCTGAATGGTTAATGCCACAATTACAAGAGATTTCAGTAAAAATTACAGCAGTATACCCGAATGCAAAGCCGATGATGAATCGATTTACAGACATTGGAACGTTAAATTTTGAAACAGCAAAAGTTTGTCACATTGGCGAAAAAGATTTTAATTCTACAAATAATAAAGTTTAATATCACTGTCATCTCACAGAACGGTATTGTTATAGATTAGGCTTGTTGGTAGGTAGATTATGTTATACAGTGTTAATATGTACTGAATTAAATTTTTATTGATTTTATAACTATAAGGTTTACACACTTAATTAAGACAATTAATACAAGCGCGCAATGCGTAATAGAACTAGTGTCTACTCAAAAATATCGCTCCCTAGTCGAAAGGCTCGCGCTTTGCCTTATATACCCGTACGCGCCACCCATCAGCGGCGCGTCGCTGTCGCTCCTTCGATCATTTTCGTCAACCCAAAAGAGCACGAACGGCAATACAGTAGGCGAGCGTTTTCCTCAATCGCGCTTATAAGAGTGAGAAAGGCAATAAAAAGCCGAGCATTTTTCTCGAATTGAAATTTGTTAAACTTATCGAAGAATTGCTCGCTGCATACCTCGCAGCCAAGACGGCCTAGGTTCGACCTAACGGTCTTACCTAACACGTAGGGCCCTATTTCTCGAGACCAAGTCTCGCAGCGGGTCAAACAGCCTCGAGGAACACGAAGTAACCTCGAGCTGGGGCTACACAGCCGTGATCACCATGCGAATCACGCTAGAGCGAGTCGGCCACGAGCGCATCTTTCTAACGTTCTTTTTTTTTACACTGGAACTAATTTATTAATAGTTAGATCATTTATATCATTGCCCTTTTCTCTCTTTCGATTTTACTATCGAAATTCAATTTTGCTATATAAACTTCTATTTTCTCTCATAAACCTATTTACATTTGAACCTGAGTTTTACTTTACAGCGTGCTCGAGAAATTTCGCAGAATCGCGCTTGCCTATGTTTACAAATTTGCCAAGTAGTTCATTTTCATTGATTTTCAAGCTTCTCTTGGCCATTTGCATTCTTTCAAGCATCTAATTTAATGATTTTAATTCAACATAAAGAACTAACATTATCGCACTTTCTTTCCTAATAATTAATAACTAGTAGTTGCAATTTTACATAGTAAAAAACGTAACTTTGGAGCGTTTTATGCCCATTTTGTTTTTTCATTATATATACATACATATACATACATGCACATACACATACATACACATATATATATATATATATATATATATATATATATATACATATATATACATATTTATATACATATACATATACATATATACACATGCATACATGCACATACACACATATACATATATATATATATATATATATATATATATATATATATATACATAGTATTAGGCTATTCGTCTCTTCGGTTTTCGCGTTAAGTGGAACGGAAAAAGAAAGAAATGAAATGCGTTTATATTTATAGTTTTCCATACAGAACATAAATAAATTGATATTTTTACATATAAAATAAATGTGCGGTTACATATAATTTCTAGAAAACCAAAATTACATCTTTTTTCTACCTCTAAATAAATAATGCAAAATAAATAATATATAAAGAAATTTCGGAGCTCTTGATTTTTAACAGGTATGTATATTATAGAGTTTTATGTTAGCATTTAAATATGGATTTCAGATACCGAGGTTCTGCACATAATTGATGTAATTTGAATTATAATAATTCCAAAGTCATATTTATTGTATTTCACAATTTATCGGGGCATGATCCACATTTATTGATTAAAGAGCTCGCAACAAATTTTGAAAGACTTGTATATGTTTTCTCGGAAAATAAGGGGAAATATATATCATTCAATCACCAATTATATATCAATATAATATACACAAGACATGGATGTCAGTTTTAGATCTATCGATTCATTTCGATTTATGCCTTGTTCTCTTGATAAAATAGCGTCATATCTAGAAGAGTATAGTATTTTAGAAAATACTTTTAAGAGGGACTTTCGAACAAACAAGCAAATTAGATTAGTCAAAAGAAATGGAATCTTCTAATTTTGAAGTTTATAAAAAATATTTTATATAATTTTTTTAGAAAATAAATAATAAGATTAATAGGTTTTCAAGTTCTGAATATGCTAAAAACATATCAAACTCAACTATTTTACTTTTATGAAAAATTTTTTTATGGAGATTTCAATTAATTTTGAAAGATCAAGTATTCAATGAATTCATAAAATTTAATATTATGTTACTTTTTATAATTGGAACCATTCAATTTTTTTCATTTAAGTCGAATGCCATATTAACCTATGAAGTAGGCCTACGATGGCTCGATCGCTAGAGCGAAGGACTAGTAACTTGGTGATCCGAGTTCAAATCCCGGTCTCGACCGATTGACACAAGCACCGCTGTAATAATTTACATGTGCTTTGTTTACAAACACATCGTAGACCTCCGTCGCTGATTAGCACCAATATTTGGAAGCATAAATAGAGCGACGTTAAATAACATAAAAAAAAAAACCTATGAAGTCATGAGTGACCAGATGGTCTTACGTATATAATATACAATTATAGCTTCAATATTACATAATTTTTAATAATTGTGTATGTTACATCTTAATCAATTACATTTACATATTTTTCATTTTCTAATAGATAGAGAATTAACAGTTAAATTTTATTAAGTAACGTTAAATTAAATTAGTCAAGCCAATTTAATTGGCATAGTTTAGTACATTGAAGTGAGAATTTATGTTTGAGAAAATTCTGAAGATGTCTATAGGGATGTAGAATATCTTCCTTTGCTTGTCTTACTTTTTGAACTAGTATATAGTATGTGCTCAACCGTCATGGAGGTATTACAAATAGAAATATGTTGTTTCTATGCGCTATTCTCA
Source organism: Sycobia sp. Sy_11 (assembly GCA_018907035.1). Classification (NCBI taxonomy): domain Eukaryota; kingdom Metazoa; phylum Arthropoda; class Insecta; order Hymenoptera; family Epichrysomallidae; genus Sycobia; species Sycobia sp. Sy_11. The sequence continues at coordinate 632,707 of JACCIC010000256.1, read as the reverse complement.
CTCTTGTTAATATTACTTGGATTTTTCTACTTATAGTCAAAATTTAACTTGGTTCGAAAAAATCAGTTTTTATTAACTGTATTTGTGTTTTTTCTCAATTTATATGTTATTAAAATATATTTCTATCGCGTGTAGTGCAATTCTTTTTGCACGCTAATATATTTGCGGTATTGTTATATTTTATTTTTCAGGCTGTACTGAAGCTGCTTTTTTGACTGCTTTGTTGGGAATACTATTTTCAGTGACATTTAAATGAGCAGATGCCCTTAAGATTTGTATTTTGGTTTATTTTCTTGATTTATTAATTTTATGAATTTATAATTAATTTTATTAACTATTGAATTATTGGCGTTGAAATTGTGCTGTGAATTTAGTTCACATTTTGAATTCGGACATATAAAGATAAAAATATGTTAAGTGGATTCAGCATATCTAAAATCAAGAAGTATTTAGCATATTTGAAGCAAAGGCTTCAGCTGAGAAGGTAGAGAATTCGACTTTAAAGTAATAAAAAAATTTATCGGTCTTACAGTTTTTATACAATAATAGAATATACTAATATAATGACAGTCAGACAGTCCTTCTTTATAATCACCGCCATAGAATCTGAAATAGAAATTACTACTAAAAAGTAATATAAAATTTAAATTAAATTAAGTTAAGTAAATTTATTTAGAGTTTTGTCTTTGAAGATGAATCGTAGCAGTTCAAAACGTCGGATACCAAACGTGAATTTAAATTTAAGGTGGTGGGGCAGTGAGGTTGTTCTTTACTAACATAGAATATTGCTTTTATTATTTTTATTTTATTTTATTGTTAATTTTATTTTTATTTTATTATATTATTAATTTTATTTTTGTTTTTAATTTTTAATTTTTAATATAATTTATTGTAGTAATAAGTTATATTTCAGATATTTACAGGTAGTTTAGTGTGTTCAAAAAGTAACGAGAATTGTTCAATTTCGCGGGTTTGGAGAATCCGCCAGTATAAAAATTTTTTTTATTATGTTCGTACGCATGCCCCTGAAGTACGATAAAATTTTCAGCAATATTCATTGCTTACTTTTTAAGTGGCAACCGCTAAGGTTAGACGTGTTTTTTGAGCTCGGCGATTGTCGTTTGTGAAAAAAAAGGAAGCAAAGAATTTGTATTCAATTTTGCGTAAAAAATGAAATAAAGTGTAGTGAAGTTTGTAAAATGTTAACAAAGGTATATGGTGAGTCCGCTATGAGTAAAGCAAGTATTTACGAGTAATATAAGCGTTTCCAAGATCGCCGCGAAAACGTTGAAAATGACGAACGACCTGGACGCGCACGCACATCAACAACCGATGAAAATGTGAAAAAAGTGAAAGAAATGGTTATGAACGATCGCCGAATCATAATCAGAGAAGTCGCTGATGATGTTGGCATATCAGTTGGCTCATACCATGGAATTTTTTCAAATGTTTTGGATATGAAACGTGTGGCAGCAAAATTTGTTATAAATTGTTGAATTTCGAACAAAAACAGCGGCGAATCGAAGTTGCTCAGGAGTCGCTAAATAAAGTTAATAACGATGCAGAACTACTAAAACGTATTATAACAGGTGATGAAACATGGGCTTACCGATATGATGTCGAAACTAAAGCTCAAGTCCCAGTGGAGGCATTCTAGGTTGCTAAGACCGAAAAAGGCTCGACAAGTCCGGTCGAATGTGAAGGTTACGCTCACTGTGTTCTACGATTTTAATGGCATAGTGCATCGTGAATTTTTACCACAAGGCCAAACAATCAATAAGGATTACTACCTACAAGTTTAACGCCGTTTGCGAGAAGCAATCCGAAAAAAACGCCCGGATTTGCGGCAAAACAGTTCATGGCTTTTGCACCACGATAATCTACCTACTCACAATTCATTGCTGGTTTGTGAATTTTTGACCAAAAACAAAACTTTTACGATACCTCAGCCTCTATATTCGCCGTATATGGATCCATATGACTTTTTCTATTTCCAAAAATAAAGAGAACATTAAAAGGCCGTCGTTTTACAAGCATAGATGACATTAAAAGTGAATCGCTGAAAGAGCTAAAAGCCATTATAAAGATCGAATTTCAAAAGTGTTTCGAGGATTGGAAAAAGCTTTGGCATAAGTGCATTATATCCGAGGGGAATTAGTTGGAACGGGGCAAAATAGATGTAGATGAATAAATAAATATTTTTTTCGTAAAATGCAAATTTTTGTTATTTTTTTAATACACCTCGTAAATGTAATGTAAATAAAAATAGGGCAAATAGTATAAACATATTAATTTATGAAGCATTAATAATTAAACAAATTGTATAATACGAATGACTTTCTTTATTTTGAAATTTAAAGGTTCAATTAAAGTATAAGTAATTAATAAAAATAATTATTAATTGGAGTTTTTGAGGTGGCAGTTTGATTGTTCGTAATTGATAATATTATATTATCCGTCCTTAGGCATCGGAGGATCCGGAGCAAGAAAATAGCGCGGGGCCTCTATACGTAGGAATTAAGTTTCGAAAATTAAAAAATCTAGTCTGTTTTGCAAAAAAATTAACTACAATATTCTATTTAATTTGTTAAAGCTTCTGATTATATCAAGCAATCAAATTAATCAATTTACTAAATACATTTTATGTAATAATCACATGTTTGCAAAGTCAAAATTAATTGTTTCTTTTTAATTAATAATTTACCTCTTTTAAACGAGAATTTTTATATTTCTTCAGATTCTTTTTTATTCTTTACAGTAGTATAGAATAAATTATGGAATTATGTCAAATTAATACCATATTAAATATTTCGTAGATTTGATTGACTATCGAGGTTGACTATCTGAATATCAATTTTTAATAAAATATCTGTTTTGAAACGCAAATATGACACAGGACTTGTTTGCACTTAGAGTTGCCCAGAATCAAGGGCGTGGTACACATTTGACTCCTTATGTTTGTGTGTTTGTGTAGCTGCGCGTGCGTGCGCAACTTACTGTCTTTGTTAATGTAAAATTAAGGTGTTTTGAAACAGATTTTTAAAAGCTTAAGGAAATAAAATAGAACATTTACAACTAGCCTTTTGTAGTTAATTGTATTTATTTTGTAATTAAAGTAAAAAGTCTACCCTAACTATATTAAAGAAAATGTACTTTTCTAGATCTCTGGTCTGCAAATATATTAATTAAGTCTTTTATAATCAATGGAAGACGCTTCTTTCTTTGCTATTGATAGAATAGCTAGCCCGTTAAGACATTCTTGGCTCATATTAGCTCTTAAATACGTTTTAATTAGTTTTAATTTTGAGAAATACCTTTCTCGAGAAGCGACTGTAACAGTTAATGTTAATAAGATTTTATAAACAATCCTTATATTTGGAAAGTATTCAATCATTTCATTCTTTAGTATATAATTTAGAATATCAGCTACGTTTGTAGCTTCTTTTGAAATAATATATCTAAAATATGTTAATTCCATAAATAATTCCTCACCATCTATATCTTTAGAATTATCACTTCATAATAAACGGTCTAATTACTGACATTTTTTATGCAAGTCTTCATCATTTATATTTGGAAGATCTTTAAATTTCCAAAGAAAGCCAAAATGTTTTGAAAAATGTTGATATCCATTGAAACGTGTTATTAACGACATTATTCCTTGATCTACTATAGCTAAAAAGCATTCAGTTTCAAAAAGCTTTTCTCGAGAAGATACAATTTCATCTCCACCCTCATATGTAAACTGCGTTTTCTTCTTTCTTTTTCGGCGGTCTTGAAATTCAGTTTTAATATTTAATTCCTCAGCTAGCTCTCTAGCTGTGACCAATGCAGATTGAAAACCTGAATTTCTAACATTTTCTAAAAATTTCAATAATTGTTCTAAATTATTCATTGCAATATCTAATTGCATATTTTTCGATTCTAAATATTTACTGACATTGTTAGTGATAAATAGTATTTCATACCAAATTACAGTTAACAAAATGAATTCAAAATGATCAATTTCATAATTGATCAAACTATCAGATTCGCTTTTAGTTTTTGCATCATTGCATGTCTCGGAAACATCTACTAAAGCAGATCGTATACCTTTTAGTAGATAGCGAATGGCCTTAACAGCTTCAACTCGGCACTGCCATCTAGATTCTGATAAGGGCTTAAGGCTCAACAATATTACATGTCTCTTCCAAATTTCCCATTTTTTTTTTAGATACAGCAAATATACTGTAAAATCTTTGAACTACTCGAAAATACAATACAGCATAATTATTACATTGAGCCACGTCTTCTAAAAGTAAATTAAGATTATGACATGCGCAAGGAAGATAAAAAGCTCTAGAATTGATATTTAAAATATGTGCTTGGACGCCATTATTTCTTCCTTTCATATTAGCTCCGATGTCATACCCTTGCCCTCTGAAATTTCCTATGCCTATTCCAAGTAATTGCAACGTACTGATTAATTTTGAAGCTATATTCTTTCCACTGCTGTCATCTACTTTAAGAAAAGTTATAAACTGCTCTTTTATTTCCATTTCCCGATTTTGATTCTCTTTGACGTAACGTATAACTAAACTCATTTGTTCTTGATTGCTAACATCAGGTGTACAGTCAAGAATAACTGAATAATATTTTGCAGTATTGATGTTATCAGCAATTTTTTCCTTTACTTCTAATGCCATCAGTTCGATCAAATCATTTTGTATTTGAGGGCGTAGATTTTCGATGTTATTCGATGAACATGCTCTTGTATAACCGGATCGAATTTAGCCAACATTTCTATAAGCCTAAGAAATTTACCATTATTAGACTGGTAAAGTCTATCAATACTTCCACGAAAAGCGCAATTATGTTCGGCAAGAAATTGTACAGCAGATATCATCCGACATAAAACATCACGCCAATATGCTTTTTCATTATCTAATTGTTGGAGTAATTTTTTATCTATACTATTATGATTTTGAAAGGAAACAGATGAGTCCAACCATATTTTTACATTTTCCAAATGTGACTGAGAGAGTTCATGCTCTTTTAATCTTCTACTTAAATGCTTCCAGACATTGATGCCTTGATCGGATAAATGACCTAATCGAATTATTCCAAAAATCTTACAACAAAAACAAAAAACTCGGTCCAATTTAATCGAATATACCAACCATTTTCTATCATGAACATCGATGTTAGTTAATATACGTTTATAAAAATGATCAGAAAAATATCGATTATCTTCGTTCTTCGGAAATGAATATTGATCATTCAATATTCTAATCGGACCATTTTTTATTAAAATATCTATAATGTCTGGTAAATTGAAATTTTCCCAATTACCAGGATCATACATATTTATAGGATAAATCGCTACAAATTCAATATTCTCACTTTCCATGGAGGAACTATAATTGTGTAATTTCTCAGCAGACTTCACTAATCGTGTATTCTCATTAGTATCTCCATGCTCGTTATTTAGACGATCATTTCGAAATAATTTATTAATAAGTTTATATAATGATCCACTTTCCTTTTTCTGTAACTCTGCTTTTATTTTCCATTTTTTGGCTTTTTCTGCGCCGCTTTCATATTTTCTACTGAAATCTCTTTCTCTACTAGTCATATTAATAATATGAAGTTTAAAATAAAAAGTATAAATATATATCTTTATATAAAAAATTAAAATTAAATTATTATTCAAATTAAGTATTTGAATAAAAGTATTCTATGAACGATTAGAATAAGACCAATTTTTTAAAAAAGTGTAAAAAGACCAATGTCTCTTAACAAGTTCAGAAAATAATAATTATTCCAAGCGACCGTGCTCTAACCGCGGGGCCTTTACTTAAGCTTACCAGGTAACTAGTTTGGTTATAAGAGTTGAAAACAGGGCACCACCTACCGAGCGATATAAAACTGAACTCCAGAATTTCAATACTGAGCTGACATTATTTCCATCTCAAAATTTCGAAACATTGTATAATCGAAATACATTTATAAAGTACCTGCTGTACTCATTCCAATTATATTAAGTTTGCTCATATGTCTTTTTTCTTCAAAATATTCATAATACTGTAGTCTTAATTTCTATTTTTCTTTTTTGACGTTAACGAATCTTATAATCGTAGCAGCTACAGTAATTCTTATGTTAACCTTAGATTCACTGTAAAAAATTGTCACAGAAACCAAACCTTGTTTGCTTTGTTCAAATATAAAAGAAATTGTATAACCTAACTCAACCTCGAATTCTACAAGGCCGGGATTAGAAAGAAATAGTTTAAAACTATTTAATATTATAAATTTTTTTCAATATTATACTTGATCAAAATGTCGAATATGTAAAATATTCTGTTTGTGGAATTATTGAATTTTTTTGGTATGGGAAAAAACCGTAACGACAATAATTTACATATTCGTATACAATGTTATATTTATCAAGTCTTGATCGGGCTGGTACTATATACCAACCAAGGTAATGTTATGTCACTTGCAGGAGTGTCTAGTCCCGAGACACGCAGTGTGTGCACTCATAATAAATTAAAGTTTCGAATTAAAGTTATGAATTCAACTCAACATGAATTTTAATAAAATCTTAAAAATCTCAAATTCTATTATTTATTTTATAAATAAATATAATAGAATTTTTATTTAACACCCAATAATTGACACCGGTTATAAGACATCAAAGAATAGTATTTTTTAAATAATTGTTTTATGCAAAAGTTTAGATATTAAATAATAAAAGGGAAATATTTCCAAAACTAATTTCTTACCTTTAATTTTTATTTTTAATATTTTTACTACCTATATGATCTCTATGATTTCAATTGAAAAAAGCGGCTCCTTAAATCTATAGTGATAGTAATAATGAGATATCGTTGCTATTTCTCTATTCAGAAAATTGTAATAATTCTTTCAATGGCTTTTCCAACTAACAAGAAAGGTCTTCGTTGTCTTTTACAAGTAAGTCGTAGTCGATGGCTAATTCTACAGCGTTTCCGTACTCACGCTATAACGACTCAATCTCAGTTTGGATTTTTATTGTAGATGTAGTGAAATATTAACTATTATTTTTAATTAGCATTATCCTGATTTTTTTCATTCTTATTAAGGTATATTGATGTTTCATTTTTTAAATTCAATTCACTTAATTTCAGTTAACATATTATATCCTGACCAAATTTGTTTCAATACACCTATAAATGTATAACTATATCTTACACATCAATAACTTTTAACAAAATGAAATTTATACTAATATTTAGTTTGGTTTTAGGAATATTTTTTTAAGCTTTGAAAAAATCTAAATTATCTGAAAACTACAGGTAATGTAATTGAAGAACAATTATACATTAATAAATCTTCTTACCTAATTCATTTACATATATCGAAATACAAACTCATTCTATTATTGCTTTTATAACTTACCCTTAAATGCTTTGAGAAACATTTAAATATTTTGTAAATTGCTATAACTCAAAGCTGAAATTTTTTTTATTTTTAAACTTTCTCATCAAATCTACTTTTAGGATGTCTATGACTTTTTTTATTCCCGTCACTTAATGTCGGGAAAAACTGCTACTATAGTGGTTAAATATTAAAAATATTTTGCAGCAAATACAGATTATTTTACTTGTAATATTTATATTTTCCATAATTAGTCAATTGTAAAATAAACATTTGAAATAATGTATTATCGTTCTATATATTTTTATGTAAACGTATAAATGAATTGGTGGAAATGAATGGTGATAGGTAATTTAATAAAACACAACAATTGCGCGAAAAATAAAAAATCAAACAAATCTTGCTTGGGCGTAAAAACCCTCACGGTTTTGAGGGAAAAGCCTAAGCAAGCTTACGAATCTTAACCTTTATTGAGCAATTATATAGTATACTTACAAAATACATAAACCAAAAATGTAACTAATCTAGACTTAATTTCTAAATAGATATATTTAATGTTAACAGAGAGCTCTCTTACCAAATATGTAATTAATATTAAATGGGGTTCAGCCCCGACAATAATCGCTTTGCCTTGCGTCGCTACGCCAGGTGAGTGTAGGAAAACTTTCAGGAGATATCGCTGTCCCCAGGTACAGGTAATCGGATGGCGAAATTTGTTATGTCGCGGAGACCCAACGTGGTAGGTACTCAGTGAGGGCGCACTCTCACTCCGCAAGCATCAACAGATAACAAAAGGGCTCATCCGAAAAACCTCAGTTTAGAGTCACGCGCACGCACACATATAATATACACACTATTACACAATAATAACAATTGCCAACGCAACGAGTAATTTACGTTAGACGGCAAACAATAATCGATCGACAAGCGGAGATTGAGTAGTGACGAATCGACCGAAACTGTTCGAAGTCAAGCGTGATCTGACCTACCGCGTAGTCGCGTGGTCATTGTTCACCGGACCTACAGAGGGTCCGCGCATGCGTATAGTTATACTATACGCATGTGTATATAGTACGCAAAAAACGTTTATGTCAAATTTCGCATTTTCAAAATGTAAATAATTAAATGACGTATATACAGTATTGATAGCAATAAAATTAATAGCAATAAATAATAATGTCGATCGCTCTACTCGGCGAAAGGCGTTCCAGAACTTACATTAGCGTGGCCATATAATAACGAACGTGCCATTGGTACATGTCTTGTTTCAGCGGAAAAAGGAGTTCTACACTCTGGGCCGGACGAGCAGCAGGTCATAGAAAGATGCTACTCGCAGAATTTAATGCTCTCGGAGCTGCCAGAGCCGCCGATACCACTGAGCGAAATCGGTCCCATACCGCCTCCACCCATGTTCAGCTCTCCTAGCCCGACTTTACTGATGAAGCAAAGGCAACAGCAAATGCCGCTACCCGATTGCGAGGATGACGGTAAATATATCAATGTTTTACTTCTGGAGTGCAATATTGTTATTTTTCTTGTTTTAATCTTTATTTTTCTTTTTTCATTTATTTTTTATTTTGAAATTATAAAGGTTTCCTTACACACGATGCTCCTCGGAGTGTACTACCGGACAATATTATTTTTAAGTTTTTATATCGGAAAACAAAAATTGCTCCACACACGATTTCATTAGATTTATAAAAATTGTAAGATTTAAACTATCCTAAATTAACAGTATAAAAGACGCGACATATATCGCTTTATCGAAAATTCTGTAAAGTATATTATATGCAATATTTTCAATGATAACTGTTTTTATTACATATACCAGGAATATTAATTAAAACTATATTAGATTTATTTTCGTATAATTATATAATAGCTTTATAAGGATAAATTAGTTCAAAAGTTGGAAGAACTTAATATATACATTTGTAAACATGGGTACAATTCTTTTAAATTTCTGAAATAAAAAATTCGTAATTGTGTCTTCAGGGCTTGGTCTGGGAGTTTCGAGATAGCTTTCGAAGAGAGAGAATATGTTTACAAACGCTCTAATCGACTGTGGTTCGCTCGTATACAGTTTGTAGAAAGTAGGGGCTAATAGCTAATAGCTAATAATTGTAATCTCAAAATCACGAGAGTGGTTTTACAATAGCTTTACTAACCAAAAGCTCTTAGTTATCATGTTAAAAACGACCAACGAAATCACAACGAAAACCTTAACTTAACAAATCTCAACAGTGTTAAAAGTTCTATGACTTATTCAGCTATAACTCAGTTAAACTGAGTGAACAGATTGCACAGAGAGGTGGGCATGAACATACTGGTGGTAACGTAGTGGTAGAGGGTGATCATTTGCCACTAACTTTAAAACAACAAAGAATTATAATATCTAATGTTGCACCACCAATATCACATCGTGTTATCGACGATAAAATGGACAGATATAATATTAAGCCTGGTGCATCTATAACTATACTTAAAGTAACCATAGCTAATGAGGGATATGAACGTGTTTTAAGTTCATGAAGGCAAATATTTATATATACAGAAAATATTAAGAAGCTTCTAGAATATTTTTTAATTGCATTCCAAAGCATTGCGTATTACGTATATCAAAGTATAAAAATACTCCAATGTTTTGATTATAAATTGAAGTATTAAGCATCTTTGCTTAGGTGTATGTAAAATAAGTTTAATCGATTCCAGATACATGCAGTATTTTTATTATATAAGAAAGAAAATGAATACAATGAATATGAATGCACACTTATGATGCCTCGAGTAACGCAATTACTCCTCGAAAGGATCTCGCTTGACTAACTACATTTTCGACATTTTGAATTCCAAGGTACAGAAAATGCACACTGCATATACCTAGGGATTATCCCTTCTTGAACACTTTATTGCATATTATATGTTTATTGCATATTATAACACTTTATTGCAGTTAAAGAGATTTATTACTGTAAGGAGGGAAAACCATTAACATGAATAAACATGAATATCACTCATAATACATACTATTCAACACTCCCACTTATTTTGAGTGACCGATTACATTCAACTTTGATCTCAATTAACCAAGCTGCTGTTTTAGCAAACGCTTTGTTGATAAATCTGCTAATTATTCGCTTTATCGTATACATTTAATCACTACTTCGCCGCAATTTACGACATCGCGAGTAAAATGATATTTAACGTCAAATGCTTTGAGCGCTTGTGGTTTTCAGAATTACCCGCAATATTTATGGTCATTTGGTTAACGACATATATCGATATGCGCTTACTTTGAATATTTAATTCATTGATTACACGGAGTAACCAAACGGCTTCTTTAACACCATGAATTTAGGCTATATAGGATTAGGTATCCTTGAGTATATTCAAATTGTGCTGTTGATACAGTAACAACCTTTTGCAATTGGCTAGACCAAGATATTGGCCCGCCATTTAAAAAGAAAACAAAATCGCTTCTAGATCTACACGTTTCAGTACACTCAGCATAATCAGCATCTTTAAATCCGAAGGGGTTGAACAAACTCCCACTCTTTCCGTATACTATGTCATAATGACGCGTGTCCTTAAAATACTACATTATTTTCTTCACCGCTTATAAGTGGCTATCATTAAAACAACTTAAAAATTGACTCGCGTAATTAACAGCATTTTCAATATCGGATCAACTTACTCAAGCAACAAATAACAATGGCCCTATAGCCTCACGATATGGTATTTTACAATCACATAAATCAACACTCTTTTTTAAAATCAAATTTCATTCTGTAGTCATACTGGATGAATTTACATCAATCATGTTAAATTTTTCTAGCACTTTACTAATGTATCAGGATTGATAAATTTTTAGCATTAGGTTTTTACGATCGCGTTCACTTTCCAATCCTAGAAATTCGTTTGGGCAATCAACTGTAATTTTAAAATTATGTTTCAAATAATTCAACACAATCTCAATCTCTTTCATATTTTCACTCACTATTAAACCGTCATCAACATAGACAGCCAAATACACTTTATAATTTTTCACTGTACCTACAAACACACACTTATCACTTGTAATATTCACGAGATTGAATTTTGCCAGGAATTTCGTGAATTTCTTATTCCAGCATCTGCGAGATTGTTTCGATCCGTACAAGCTATGGTGTAGATTTTTACGGGGAGTGTCGTGTATAGTTGGTGGGAAACAATGTCTAGGTATATCAGTACGACTTCTACTAAGAGATACGTATTCTATCATTCGAGCACGCACACTCCCAAGAGTCATCCCGAGATACCTGGACATTGTATTCTACCTCCCCAACGTAAAACTCTCTATGGCAGTCGTCCCGAGACATTTCCTATAATCCGAACATGATACTCCCTGTAAACATCGTCTCGAGACACTTGGACATCTTTTTCTACCGCTCGAACTTGAAAGTACAATTTTCTCTATCGAAGCCGTATTTAATATGTATATATATATATATATATATATATATATATATATATATATATATATATATATATATATATACTGTATAAAATGGTCGGCAAAATATCAACTTTTTGAAGTGAACGCTACTGTAAAGCAGCTTTTTATACAGAAGCGACGATAATTAAATTACGGTCAATTATTTATAGAGTACTTTTACTTAGATATTATTGAATTGTTTATGAAATCGGTTAAATTATTATCTCGGGTGAAGCCGAGGCGGGGGATGCTGGTATATATATATATATATATATATATATATATATATACATATACGTCATCACTGCAATTGAAACCCTGTCAAAATACATTAAAAGAACGAGCTTAGATTTTGGTAGGTATAGCAAGCTAGAAAGTAGACAAAATCTAGTCAGAAAATCTAGAAATTAAGCCCATAATAAATTATTCTAACTTTGTTTCCTCGATTAAGTGAATAATTTTGTGACTTTTTAATATTTATTTATTTAAAATCAAAATATATATTTACGTATTTAGGTGACGCATACCATTTAATTAGCATTCATAAATAATTTTCTATATGCCTATTACGTATTACGATTTACAATAACAATTAATAATTATTAATATATTTTTTATACACTAATTATTGTAAATTTTAATGTTAAACACCTCTGCTGAACATATAATATTTTATTCGATGAAAAAAATTCCGACTTCCGTTGAGTATCGAACCCACGACCCTACGATTTGCAAGCTAACGCATTATGGACTATGCTAAAACGCAATATGGGATTACTATACTATATTTTGCATATGACCGTAAAGCACTTAAGATCATATAATAATTTTATAAACACAAGATAAAACATACATAGTAAATCAATTTTTTAAATTCTTCCAGATGTTGGAAAGGACTGCGTGTGTTTATATACAAATATATATATATATATATATATATACACATACACGCGCGCGCGCACACACATTCATTTATTATATATATATATATATATATATAGTCTATATAAAGTCTAACCATTTCCTAAATTCTCCTACTTGGCAGATTCCGCCTAGAAAAACGCCATTCTTTCCAAAATAGGGAGAAGTTAAGGAAATCTGACTAGATCCAAGCCTGATAATTTCCTTAAGTTTTCTACTTGTAAAATTTTAACTAGTGAAAACACGTATTTCTTTCTAACATCAATAGAAGATAAGAAAATCTGAATAAAGTCGAGAAAGTAATAATTACTATATGACGATTATTAGATGATTGTAGGGAAATCTAACTCGGATCTGGCGAGTATTACCTACATGAGGAAATCATCAGTAATACTGACTAGGATCTAGCCCGAACTAGGGATATGCCGAGTATATTTCTGCACTTATAAGTGCGCGTCTTCTAAACGCGGTACAAAAATGTTAGAAAACGCAGTGGAAAGAATTAAATTAAATTTATATAAAATTAAATTAAAATTATACATTTTAATAAAGGGAAAATAAAACCATTTATAACAGAAATGAAAATAGGCGTATGCAGAGTAAAATCAAAAAAGAGTGTATAATTCTTAGGTTTGATTTTAGACTATAAAATGTCTTTCAATAAAGATATCTATCATGTTATTAAAAAAAAACGAAATAAAGCACTAAATACTAAAGTTTCTTTGTGGAAGTTGATGGGCTGCCAACTCAAAAACACTTTTAATTCTATATAAAAGCTTCGTCCGATTAATTATAGATTAAATCAAAATAATTAAAAAATTAATTAAATCAAAATAGACAAAAAAATATAAATAGAGTAGAGAAAATTCAGAATTTTACAGTCAGAACAGTATTACGGTATCTTAAACCAATAATGCCCAAGTGTCTCGATTTTTCGTCAAATTTTCGATGCGATTATTTTGTATGTTACCTACATTGAAAAAATTCTGTTTTAATTTATTCCGACGTAAAATTTCGTGCTCTTTCAGAATCCGTTGTCAGCAGCAAGATTAAACATTGAAAAAAAAGATATGACCCTTTCGTACCCAATAAACGTCAAAATTGAATAATAAAAATTTTTTTCAGATTTTTTTTCATTATATTATCATCAATAAATGGACCTCTAATTGTAGACAAAGGTGGACAAATTGCCTCAACTTTAAGAGGATATTATTATTTTTTTTTATTGAGCTTACCCAAGCCTATAAAAAGACTTATACAGCTATAAGAGGATATTATTGTTATCAACATCAAATCGCTTTATTTTACAAAATGGCGTCAATAACGTAAAAATTCCATGAAAAACATTACTTCTTTTTTCTCTGTAAAACTATGGACTTAATAAAAAATGCACAAGAATAAAAATGTCTTAGAATTAGTCAGGGAATACTTAAAAATTTTTTCAAACATTTTTGACACATTTTTGGAATAACACATTTTCCGAATTTTGAAAAACAAATTTAAATTTTCTCAAAAAAGTCCGATGAAATCATAAATTAAATAGAACATAAAAAATATAAATAATTAAATAGAACATAAAAAATTCATAACATTTTTTTTCTTATTTTTTAATGTTACTTTATATTTGTGACTGAAAAAATAGTGTAAAAATAAAATAATTTTTGTTCAATTGTTGTAAATTTTGCATTTTGTAAAATGCCTAAAAAACTAGCACAAAATTCAGCTAACAATCATGTGTTACGTCAATTGGACGATTCTAATAATAACTACGACGAAATTATTGATTTACCAAATCCAGATGATTCTGGAAATTCTTATTCCGAATCCGAATGGGACCAGTTTAATCATGAAGATATTGATAATGTCGTTTCACAATATTCATACAGAACTGTTTTTAAAACTTATTCAGACAGTTAAAGTAAACTAAAAAATGATCATATTTATAAGTGGGTAAACGATGAAAAAATACATAATACAATTCTTCAAAATGAATTATTGCCAAATAATAGTCAGAAGAAAAAAATTTGTGGATCTAGTCCTGTTGAATTATTTGAGCTATTCTATTCGGATGATATGAAAAATTACTTTTCAGAAGCTACGAGTGAAAATGGCTATAATGTTGCAAAAATAGAGTTAGAAGCTTTTTTGGGAATAATTATTCTATCTTCTTTCAATAAAAGGAAATTCCAGCGAGATTACTGGACGTCTGATATACTATTGTGTTTTGTGATATACTTCAACAAGTCATGTCACGATTCACTTTTGAAGAAATCAAATCTCGTCTAAAACACTCTACAACTAAAAATAACATAAGTATACAGCTAAGCTAATCCTAATGAGAAAGCATGGAGAGTCCGAGTTATGTTGAATAAGTTTAAAAAAAATATTCAAGTTTTTGGATATATAAGTACAGCCCTTTCCATAGATGAAATGATGGCCAAATCGTATGACAGATCTTTCCTAAAACATTTTATTCGCGGTAAGCCTATTCGATTTGGTTTGAAGTTTTGCGGGCTTTTTATATCAGATGGACTTTTATTAGCTTTAGATATTTGTACCGCGGCAAAAATTTAAGTGTGAATATTCTAAATAAATATGCTCTTGGTTCAAGAGTAATAATAAATTTATAGGATCCATTTTTCAAGAAATCATCAAGTTTCGAAATTCCTCAATATTATCTATGTTTCGATACCTATTTTACTTCCAATCTTACATTACATTTACAAAAACTAGGCCTAAAATCCGTAACAACGGTACAATAAGAGAAAATCGCGTACGCAAAGAAATAAGACAAGTGACTCATCAAAATGCTCCGAGAGGTACTTTTAAGCACATTATAACGATAAAAGTGAAATAAATTATATTTCTATCAAGGACTTGAAGCAAGTATCGATAGTTTTCTCTACCGCTGGTTTAATTCACCAATCACTATCTAAAAGGCATAACACAAAGAAGAGAGCAAACACTAAGATACTTGTTCAATATGCTTTTCATGCTTTCAATAAGTTTATGAAGAAGAAATTTGCACGACAATCATTTCAACAATCTTGTGCCGAGTATAAGGTCTAAAAAGTAGAAGTGGGTAGTATTTATACGACTTATTCAATCTGCGATTGTAAACGCATTAGTTCTGTATAATTCATGCAAGTCAGAAGAAAAAAAAGGATCCAAAGATTTTGCAATGTGTATCGCCAAACAATATCATACGAACGGTAAAAATCTTAGAACGAAATCGCACGAAATTTTTTATGTAACTCCTAAAAAGAACTGCTCATCGGAGAATGTCCGATTAGAACTTCTAAATATTGTAATACATGTGCTTTGTATTATTGTAAATCTTGTTACAATAATAATCACTAAGAATTAATTAAAAGCAATTTAGCAAAAGCCCAAACCAGAAAAATAACAAATATTTTGAGATTTATATCAAAAAGTCAACATTATCAAAACTGAAAAAAAAAATTGTAAGAATCAAAAAAACAAAAAATACAAAAAAAGACCAAGACTCTTGACCGCTACCTACACGTGGTAAGAGTTGGTAAAGGTTTTTGGGAAACGGCGAACGGACGGAATATATGGGAAACAAATTTTTTTGACAATTTAGAATTCTAAAAACGTGTTCAAAATTTTTGAAAAAATTTGTAAGTGTTTCGTATCTAACTCTAAGACATTTTTGTTCTTTTGTATTTTTGGATTAAGTCCACAGTTTTCGAGATTGTAAGAATCAAAAAAACAAAAAATACAAAAAAAGACCAAGACTCTTGACCGCTACCTACACGTGGTAAGAGTTGGTAAAGGTTTTTGGGAAACGACGAACGGACGGAATATATGGGAAACAAATTTTTTTGACAATTTAGAATTCTAAAAACGTGTTCAAAATTTTTGAAAAAATTTGTAAGTGTTTCGTATCTAACTCTAAGACATTTTTGTTCTTTTGTATTTTTGGATTAAGTCCACAGTTTTCGAGATTGTAAGAATCAAAAAAACAAAAAATACAAAAAAAGACCAAGACTCTTGACCGCTACCTACACGTGGTAAGAGTTGGTAAAGGTTTTTGGGAAACGGCGAACGGACGGAATATATGGGAAACAAATTTTTTTGACAATTTAGAATTCTAAAAACGTGTTCAAAATTTTTGAAAAAATTTGTAAGTGTTTCGTATCTAACTCTAAGACATTTTTGTTCTTTTGTATTTTTGGATTAAGTCCACAGTTTTCGAGAAAAAAATAAGTAATGTTTTTTATTGAATTTTTACGTTATTGACGGCATTTTATAAAATAAAGCGATTTTATGTTGCTAACAAAAATTTCCTCTTATATCTGAAGCCATTTTCTCCACTTTTGTTCACAATTAGATGCCAATTTATTCGCAATAACATTATGAAAAAAAAATCTGAAAAAATTTTTGTCTCCAATTTTCACGTTTTTTGGGTTTAAAATTGCCATATCTTTTTTCTCAATATTTAATCTTGATTTTGACAACAGATTCTGAAAGAGCATGAAATTTTACGTCGGAATACATTAAAACAGACGAAAATCAAAGTTAACGAAAAATCGAGGCGCTTGAGTATTAATGAATTAAAACGACATCGATCAATCTCATCAATTGAGAATCAAAACTCACATAATTAAAACAGAGAGCAACATCTTAATGTTAGTGCTACATTGAAAGTTACAGTTTATATCAATATAACTATATATATATATATATATATATATATATATATATATATATATATATATATATATATATATATAATAACATCTATTCCAATTGACATTATATTCGGACAAATCATACGGAACAACGAGAACGTTAACCAGCTACTTAAATGAACTTGTAGAAGAAATCGACGCTTTGATTTCTATATTGATAGGAGTAAAAGTTCAAATTCCGAAGAAGTAGGAGTAGCCTGTATTTGCCCAAAATCTGATAAATGCATAAAAAAATCTTTAAACAAAAGAACATAATATTATAAAGCAGAATATTTAGCTATAAGTAAAGCTCTGAATTACCCATGAAAAATGGAAGTCGAAATATTATTTTTTCTGATTCATTAAGTGATTTGTAAGTATTACAACCTTCCAAAATTACCATAAAAACAAGCAAGATCTTATTGGACATAAAGTAAAAGTATAATGAATTTATAAGTAATTAACAAAGTAGTAGTATTAAATTATACTGGATGCCCTCACATATAGGAATTTTAGGAAACGACGAAGTTGATAGGATATCTATAGACGCTAAAAAATAGCACCGATGAATGTTTTTAAGATACCGTTTACTGATCTTTTGAAACCTTTAAACTAAAAACATTTAACAATACAATTAATACTGTTAAAGAATACGGACAAAGTAAGGGAACAAAGTATTTCAAATACTTTGACTTGGACAATGAAACACCATGGTTTGTAAAAGAAAATTTACCAAAAGGCTTTATAGTTACCATCAGTAGAAGCCGAGTGGAGCACTATAATCTAGCGGAATGTCTTGCTCGTATGAATATTGTAAATAATAGTTCATAGAACTGTGAATAGATGGACAAAAATCTTAATCATGTGATTTTTCAATGTAAACTCTATGAAAAACATAAAACCAAGCTGCTAAACATATAAATAAAAAGATGTACAACTTTCCCTATAAATATTAAAATGATTATTGCGAAGCCCGATCAGCGGGCCTGTAAACACATTATAATGTTTTTGAAAAAATGTGAACTGCGTATTTGAAATATCCTTAATTTGGGTTAGGTTAAGTTTGTTAATAAAAAATTTCAACTAAAATAACTGTAATATATAATAATAACCAATATATGTATAAAAATCCTTAGTATTTGTTAATGCAAATTTGTAAAATTGTAAAGTGATGTAAGTCTTAAAATAGGTTTAAAATACTTATAAAAAAAAGTGCTTGCTCTGAAAATTATCATCACAAAGAAGTAGGTGTAATTACTAGAATTGAAAAATAATTTTATACATCACTGAAGGTCTTCAAATATAAAAAAAAATCATGTTTTGCACTCTTAACTTAAAAATCAAATAACGCATTTACAAAATTTTAACACGATTTCATTTAATCAACTGCCCCCTCCCCTCCTCGCCTTTTGTATTCTTCGCACAGATGACGAGGACTTCGACGTAGATGAGGAAGACCTCTATGGGATCAACATGACACGGATCGAAGAAATTCCCGCGAAAGAACCTAAATTCCATGCGGTACCTCTGAAGAGCGCCCTCAAGAAGAAGAGTGGCGGCAGTGCCCCGGGCACGCCGCAGAGCACACCTACGCAGGACATCAGGCCGCTGACGCTGCGCCAGGAGCTGCGCGCCTCCTTCAAGTACGTATATATACATATGTATAATTCGGTGGGACTGTCTATATTTGGCGTTTATAGAGTAATCTTCGTTTACACTGTCCAGTTACCGCGATTGATCGATGGTTATTCAAGAAAATATTATTTTGTATAGAAATACGTTCCACGCGTATGTGTTTATTAATAACATATACACAAGAAACAAACTATGATTTTTTTTAAAGATTAAAGTAAGAAATTGGGACAAATTTTGAAAAAAGTATTCTGTAAGGTACTGTTGTGAGTATCTCTCTAATTGCAGACTATAATATTCATTATTCAGTGTAAAAATATGTTTCCTTTGTTTCCTTTGTTAATAATATTATAAAAAATAATAGATAACGCCTTAGAGCCCTCTATTTGAATTAAGTATAATGTACTCAAACATGAAAGTACACTATTTGTCCATATTTTCGTTCAAATATTTAGTTACTAGTGTCAACTAAAATGAAAGCAAAACAATGATTTGTGAAATCGCAACTTTTCGAAGTGGATGCTGTTTTGAAGTACCTTTTTATATGGAAGTGACGATAGGTAAAATTACCTGTAGAAATATAGATTTATATTTGTAGTATTTTTTACACGAATATTATAGAACTGTTTAATAAATCGGAAAAATTATTATCTTGGGCGAGTCGAGAGGAGGGATGTTAGTATATATATGTATGTGTGTAGAAATTCATATCCTTTAAAGCATTAATTATTATTAAATTTCTAATGATTGAGATTCAAAGTTTAGGCCAATTCAAATCTATACAATAAAACTTTACTTTTTATTGATAAAATCAAGAAGAAAATGTATTATTAAGGTTTGATGTAAACTTTATTCAAATAATAATGATACACAACGTGACGGTGTATAAGACAAGAACTATATATATATATATATATATATATATATATATATATATATATATATATATATATATATATATATATACATATATACGTGTGTGTGTGTGTGTGTGTGTGTGTGTGTGTGTGTGTGTGTGTGTGTGTGTGTGTGTGTGTGTGTGTGTGTGTGTGTGTGTGTGTGTGTGTGTGTGTGTGTGTGTGTGTGTGTATGATTTTGAATACATAGATTTCGGTCCTTGCGTTTCATACCTTCGAGCACTGTTACTCCGCTTAATATCTGTTTATGATTGGTGCGGACCTGCAGTGCTTACAGTGTAGCAATGATCCTATTAATATACGTATAGTATCGTGTCATTATTCGTTGTATTCCAACACTTTTATAAAGATTTAAACATTTGTTATACTGGCTCATCGTTCATCTGATTCATTATGCACGATTGAAGAAGCACAGTACAGTTTCGTTTACTCATAGCTAACACAATATACTGTAGCATACAGTATTATACAAGGACAATAATTACTCTTATAGTAGAATTAATTAATAACTAAGACAGATTACAGATAATATTAAAAATGGCTGAAATAAATAATTTAAAATATTATTAAATCAAATCATTTAAACAAACAAAAATCTTATGTATAACAGATTAATCCTTGCCTTTACTTACTTTATTCATATAGTCTGATAAAGCTTGTAACGTGAGACATTATAGAAGCTACGTACTTTCATATTGCTAGTATAAAAAGCGAACGTTAGTTGACTATTATATAAATAATGAATCGATCGGATATCTGGACCTAGTTAAATACACGATTTGATGCTCAATCAATTTAAAAACGTGTCCTTCGATTCCTTTACAGTAGACGTCCGGGCAGATTCGGCTTGGCACTTCGCTGCAACATCGAGAACAAGGAAAACGCGAGGCCGTACGTCATCCGGGAGGATTCGGACACGGACTCGGGTGACGGAGAGGTGCTCTATCGCGAGGACTATGATGATGAGACGAGTGAGTATATATAAGAAATATTCTCATTACTCGAAAGCAGATAGAAAAAAATAACTCTATTTTAGAATTAGTTCTACTTTCCAATAATATTTCGTTACCGATTACATTATTTGAATTAAATTGAGAAAAAAATCTTGTTTATTTGTTTTTGCCTCTATTTTTTATTTATTTTTCAATTAATTCTTCCTCAATTTTATATATTGCAGTCCGAAATTTGGTCATGATAATTTACATTATATTTAGATTGAAATGTAAATATTAATTTTAAACAAACCTCCAATATATTTGCGAATTTATTTCGGAGGGAATTCAATTTCCGTAGAGAGAAAAGAGAATATTTATTATGTTTATTTTCTATTTTACTCGTTACCTTATATTTATCTCGATAGTTAGGTGTATAGTTTAATTTTAGAGTTCCTCTGCTCAAGAGATAAATAATATTTTCCAGATATAATAAATTAAATGGTGTTTTTATATTTCACATGTAACTTATAAACAAGAACAAAAGTAATTGTTCGCTGTCGTGACTCGCTTGATAATTCAATGTGTGATAGAGATGTAATGATTTTGCAAGTGAACAACGAGCAAATGCGTTGGTAAACAGAAACGCAGAAGAGTTAGCCATATTGTTTCTATAATTTGCAATACTTTGATTTTTTAATAGTATACGAGTAGAGGCATGGATAATAATAATAACTAAACGAATGAGTCAGTGCTGCCTCGCTCGAAACGATCGTCCTCGTTAGCACTCTCCTTCGATGTTACTAATTATACCCATGCACTAGTCGCACGCTGCTGTGACAATTTGTGCGCACATTTAGATCGGTGCGCACCTTGAGGTTAATATTAATCCACAGCGGGCGATCACCACTGCAATAAGATGGCCGGATTCTCGCACTGCCTTTCTGACCCTGACGAGACGTTTTTAAGTGCGTGCGCCTCTTTTCTTTTGGGATATAGGCATAAAAGCGTCCACCCGTCACCGGCACAAGGATTGTGCTGTGACTTGTCGGCATCTCGAAACGGAGTAACATATATATATATATATATATATATATATATATATATATATATATATATATATATACATATATGTATACATACATGCGAACGCGCGCATGCTTGCCGCATACACATTGTATCTCTGGCATTTCTCGCGTCTCCAGTTCCACCGATCTTAGCGGCAACATGTGAAGTCGAGGGTTTTGATATGTGACGAGTGAGCATCGAGCCGACCGACGGTCTTGAAATTACGCGGATACATTATGTATAAAGTTACGCTTTTAAGTTGATTCGCATATTAAAGCGAAATAACGAACGAGAGAGAGAGAGAGAGAGAGAGAGAGAGAGAGAGAGAGAGAGAGAGAGAGAAAGCATCGTTATAGAAGCGGAAGAAACATCGAAGGTACGTAGACATCGAAAATCTTTGATTTTTAAAGATGTCACCATTGCGATGCGATAGAAGAAATGTGCTCTCTCTCTCTCTCTCTCTCTCTCTCTCTCTTTCTCTCCTCCCTGAACTACCTTCACGCAAAATGGAACGCTGTGAGTCATAGGAGCTATAGGTCGTTAACTCTCAAATTATCAGCGCTCGATATCATAACAGAGCAGTAGGTATGTAGTGATATCCGCCGCAGTGTCTATCAATACTTTCCACCACTCCTGGCTGGAAGTTCCACCATTAGTGAGTCTTTCGAATCTCTAAATCATTTACCAAAGGCTCTGATTAACACTTTATTCATCACGTAGATACAACGATGAAGTGGGGGAGGAGATTGCTTTCGAGAGTTTGATTTTTTTTAAATTTGCTGTAACGCGCTTGTTGTTTTTGCAGCTTTAGTAATGTAGTAAGTTATCCCTGGTAGAAAACTAAACATTTTCAATAGGTTGAAAAGTAGTTACTAGGTATTAAAAATAGCATCAATTTATCATAGCTTAAAACTAAGCAAATCTTATAATGAAAAATGTGAATATTGTCTATAAAATTAAAAAATAGGTAGAAACTAGGTTTGAAGCTGGAACCTTGTTTCTGGCTAGTAAATAAACATTTTAATTCGGATGTAAGTTCAATTACTATAATCGAAAAAATTAATATTTATACAATATATGTACGAGGGTGGATTGATAATTTTCCGGCCTGACCAAGAGATGGCGCCACTAGACCTACCTTGAGGTGACGTTCTATAGTACCCTCCTTAGATAGCTTGTAGCTATAGTTTCAGTCTGATTGCCATGTTAGTTTATGTTGGAGAGCACGCTGAACAAGATACCTCTGCGTTTTTCGTAAAAATGGAAAAGCTAGAAAATCGTGCTGTTATCAAATACTTTTATTTGAAGGGGTTAACGCCAAAGGAAATTAAAGAAAAGATGGACTCAACACTGGGGACAACCTCCCCATCATATTCAATCGTTAAGCAGTGGGTTTCCAAGTTTAAAAAGGGTCGTGTGAGCACCTCTGATGAGCCTCGCTCAGGACGCCCCATTGAGGTCACAACTCCAGATATGATAAAAAAATCCATCAAATAGTACTGAAAGACCGCAGATTGAAAGTGCGTGAGATAGCTGAGACCTGTAAGATGTCATATGAACGTGTACAAAATATTTTGCACCCACATTTGCATTTGGAAAAGCTCGGTGCAAGATGGGTGCCGCGAATGCAAGAGGTATTATATACATTGATTACCTTGAAAAGGGTAAAACTATCACTGGTCAATACTATGCAGACTTATTGCAACGTTTGAGCCACGAAGTGAAAATTAAACGACCTCATCTGGAGAAGAAAATAATCTTGTTTCATCACGATGACGCACCAGCGCATACGTCAATCGTTGCGATGGCTAAAATTAACGATCTGAAGTTTGAATTGATGCCACACCCTCCCTACACTCCAAATCTAGCCTCGAGTGACTATTATCTGTTTCCTAACCTCAAAAAATGGCTTGGCGGTAAGAGATTTGCAGATAATGAAGGAGTAATCGAAGCTGTAAATGGGTATTTTGAGGAGCTTGACGAATCTGTCTATAGAGATGGCATTACTAGACTAGAACACCGCTATGAGAAATGTATCAGCCTTGGAGGAGATTATGTTGAGAAATAAAAAAAAACGCTCTTATAAACGTTGTTTTTCTTGATCAGGCCGGAAACTTATCAATTCACCCTCGTAATTTATATAATATTATATGGTTTATAGAATAAATGAAACATCATAAGATATGTAAATAATCTGAAAAAATTGGAAAAGAAAAATAATGTCTGTTTTGAGAATGAGTACTTATAATATTAGAAATTTAACCTGGTTTCGCATTAACTCTTATAAGAGATCCGCCGGAAATGAGATTTATTTCATTAATAACTCTCTAAAAAATGAAAGATCCTTTTCATAAATGAGCCGCATCTTGATTATTTCCTAAATATTTTAATGATATCTTGAAATTTAAGTGTTAATGCTAATTTTGAGGAGATATTTAATTACAAAAGCGATCGTATCGTACGTTGCCGGAAGTACAATGTCTGCCGTACAGGCGAACTGACAGACGGCGTTCGACCTTGCGACACGCGCGTTATTCCAAATTGCATGAAATATATGAAGTATTATAACAAAAATTGTTATTATAATAATTTCTTATTATTATTATATCAGGGTTATTGTATATTACACATAGGTGTAGCATTATTTTTAAATCAACATAGCTTTGAACATTTTCTTATTTTAACTGTGACAAATAACACATAAAAATACTTCAAATATTAAGAAAGGAAATAGAATTTCAAGTAAATAATTATCTTGATTCTAAATATTATTTAGAATATTCAAATTGAAAGAGCTCAAAAGCTTTTTATTATGCAGAAACAAACTGCAAATATTCGATATATTTTCTTTGGTTTTCATCAACATTGAGATTTGACATTTTTCCATATCAACGAAGTAATTTATGTACGATTTAACAAATCAATTAAAATACTTCGAGAAAAAAACATCTGTAACTGTCGCGACCAACTCACTCGCCCTCCCTCCCTCTTTCTTTCACTCTCTCTCTCTCTCTCTCTCTCTTCCGAGCCAGAGAGCACAGCGTATACAGCAAGAAGAAACGTTTTCACCGTACAAGCATCCTCTCGAAAAATAAGTTCATATATGATCGCTGTCGCTACTGATAGTCGCAACTACCGACTGATGTTTATTATCGAAATTTCGAGATCCAAAGACTTGTATATTATGTTAATAGAATAATTGAATTTATTTGAGTTGCGATTAAAAGCGAAGGTGTCAATTCCTTACATTTCGGTTGCTTTCATCATAACGTGCTGATATCTCGTAGTTGCCTATATGTACATATTTACCGCGGTGGAACAGCGGTTATACCATATAACGGCCGACGTATATTACGTCGATCTTAAATCTTTAAGCCGCATGACCGTTCTAACTTCCAACTCGCTATGTAACTACAGATGATACGCGACAAATTTTCAGGATACACGACCGCGCATGTAATATAATGAGCCTTTTTATAAACTCACATATCATCATATAGATGACAGTGAATTGGAAGAATGACTTTATTTCTTTTAATGTATTAATGGTTAATTAATGTTTTGATGCACGCATGCGCACATACCTACACTTACACACATATGCATATAGAGCAAGACGCATAAGTTCCTCGATATATAGTACGGAATGTTCGCTGCATATAGTTGCATTCTATATTCAAAGTATTTTATTGTGAATAACTAAGTTTTTTCATTCAACTCGCATTTTATAACTATAAATCGTTTACAAAAAGATTTAAGTGAAATTTTTCGTAGAACATTAAACCATTAATTACATATTACGCTTAAAAAACTGTTAATTGTCACACCGAAATTTTCATTATTAGCATATACTCTAATTAAAGTTTGGGGGGTTTAGAAAATTTCAAAACAATATATATACAACAATTATTACAATTATACATGAATATTTGTTTAATTCTTAAAAGTCAGGTCTATAATTAGATTCTCTATAAATAGAGCCATTTCTCCAGCAAGTTTAAATACAGTTAACCGAAAAACATTAATCATCAGACTTGGTGTTAGAAAACCTCGGGAAGCTCGGCTTAGCGAGAGAAATAAATATTTTCGTTACACAAATATGGTAGTATTAAATGCATTTTGAAAATATAATAAATTTTCTTTTAATAAAAAATTCATAGTGTCATGTGTTTTTTTTATAACGTGCCTAGAGGAGATATCAAAATACTCTGTTTAAAAAAACGCAATAATATAATTGTACGCATCTATTTTACATTAGCGTTAGAGTTTTTTATTTTTTTTCTTTATATTTTGCTTAGATTATTCTTAGATCTCTAAAAAAAGCATTTGGAACAAAAATAAAATATTTAGGGAAGTTTAATGTATTTTTAGCATATTAAGAACTTTAAAACTTATACATCTTCTTATTTATTTTATAAAAACTTTATATAAATTTTTCAAAATTCTATATATTATATAAAATTCCGAAATATTATATAACGATGTAAAAATCATATCATTGAAATAGTCCGATGTCCTGGCTGTGATGAAAGGAAACATAATAATATACGTAATTATATTGTAAATTTTTCATAAGAAATTAAAAAAAATGTTCATACACTAAAACAATTTTCATACAAAATATTTTTCTAAAATATTCCAAAATAGATTAACAAAAAATGAATTATGTAACGCAATTACAGCTTAACCAATGGACCATTAAAAAAATGTCTACGTCCATTTTATATGGGTTCCTATAAATAACAGAATGCATAGTGTGCCGTCGAAGTCAGTACCCCTCTGTCACAGGAGCATGTGTATTTTTCTGTATTTTTGCCGTTCACATTAAAAATATACATATGCCTATTCTTCCCTTAAGTATAAATTGGAGTGCAATGGCTTTAATTTGGTCTAAACTGCTTCTCTTACGAGAAAGAGTTTACCTGTCTCGGCCGTCCAATTTATTTTCGTGCTATAAATAAGATTTAGGAGGAGGATATAGGGAATGCATAGTCCTTCCTTTTTAAAGGAGGACCGATCACTTCTCAGGAGAGGATTTGGTATGGTTACAAATTGTTAAAAAAAAAAGAAATGGTTAAATTATTGTTTCGTCCTTACTTATTTTTTTATTTGGCTTCCTTCTGGCCTCAATCTGGTGAGAGAGAAAGAGAGAGAGAGAGAGAGAGAGATATGTTTCTTTAGTAAAACGATGTGCAAAGGGCAAAATCTGCCCTTTTTAAAGGCCATGGACCCTCCTTCTCTGGGCAGAGCCCAGAGAGATTTTTTTCATTTCCTTTTCCTTATTGGTTCCCCAATTAGTGATTGCATTTTATAGGTTTTCTATAGCCAATCAGTTGCCCTTTATCCTATTCGTGGGTAGTATGTTCCAGTTTAAGGGAGGTACTACTCTGTGGGTGATTTCTTATGGTTCTCTCTTTCTCACACAAATGACGCCACAAGTTTTATTCTTACCGAGTAATTAGTCATATAAAATATAATTAAAATTATAAATAACCTATATTATTTTTATAAAATTCCATTTAACGTAAAGAATCTTAATTAAAAATTATTTTTTGCATGTTTTATTATTATAAACCTTATAATTCCAATATTTTTCTAATTTATAATTTTAATATAAATAGTTTATATATATATATATATATATATATATATATATATATATATATATATATATATAATATAAGATCTATATATAATTGATTGTTAGAATTATTTATAATTATTAAAATTCCATTTGTACGCATATACTCATATTATTGCAATTAAACATTCTAGTTTATACAACTTTCACTATGAAATGCATTCTATTATATAATTATAATATAAGTATTGTAACGGGGTTCTTAGACGCTACAGGGGGATACGTCCCTGAAATTATTTATTATATCAATTTAATGTGTATCCGGTATTAAATCCCCGTTAACAGAGGAGAAGGGTCTCTCTACGGGTTAGGTTAATTTACACTTAAGCTTTTCGGACCCTAGGGACCTTTGAAATTATCCACAAACTTACTTTTATCCCTATGATCGTTTTTCATAAACTAAATATTTTATTTAAAAAAACTCCTAAAAAGAAAAAGAGGAAACCCACAGATTAATAAAACGGGATTTATACTGAAAAAAACAAGATAAATAATTTACATATAAATTTCTATATTAAAAAGAAAAGAAAATGTTTTTATTCAAAAATAAAATTATAATAAATTTTATTACCTATTCCTACCAATTATGCACTCGCGCTATACTAACGCACGTTTCCACTCACACAGGGTGCGAGAGAGAATATATATAGGTTTATTAGATAGACTAAGTAACAAGGGCGCCGCCTTACGAAGAACAGGAGTAATAAATACAAAGTTATGCGTGCGCGCTTGTTATTCTTATATCATAAGAATCTATGATGTTTTCTTTCTTTTTCTCTCGCACTCATCCATTATATTAAATATATGAATCGTTCGAATTATTTAAGTATTAAGTAAACATATTAAATAAAATAGAATAAGCTACTTTATATCGGATTTGAAATGAATGTGAATACTAGGAAAATGCACCAACCTTAGATATCGACGCTGAAAATTTGCAACCCAAAGTCGAAAAGAAAGAATCAAAATATTTTATTTACGGCACGATATAAACTCTACTGAGTTTCTATAGAACGGTAATACTGTTAAGAATGTATTTGAAGACAATGGTGGCACCGTTTTTGTCAACATAAAAAATATTACCAAAGATAATATTAGTTTGATTGGTAGTGAATCACTAAGGAAGTTTTAGAAAGAAAATTTTTCCAGCTACTGCACACAGATTTATTTTTATAATAATTCCAAAAATTTTTTATGTTATCTTCCTTATTATAAAATACTTTTATCACCATTTCTCTTTTTTCTTTTATTTTGAGGAGGAGTGAAGGATGTTCTGTGTCGCGTAATTCTCTTTCCTGATCCGAACGCACGCCCTGTTGACCCGAAGCTCCTGGACAAGCGGAACCCTGTCCCTTGAATCATGGCCCTTCAGACGAGAGGGGCCAGGTTGGCTATATGGCGCCTTTAAAGGGACATGCCCCTCCTTGTCCAAATTCGAACTCTCCTCCTCCGACTCTTTAATCACTTCGGAGGAAGGACCCAGCTTGTTCGGATAGGTCAAACAGCTCTCCATCCTCGTTGGACGACGGAAAGAGCCAATCCTTGACCCCACATTTCTCCCAACAATTCTGTTGACTGGGCCGCAAGTTAGCTATCCACCAGTTTGTCTATCTGTAACAAAGCAAAAAAAAACAAACTATATTAAAGGGAAGGGGAGAATTACGTCTCCTTCCGCAGCCTTCCACGCGGTCTTCGTTCTGTAGGGTCCTTTCTATGAGAGGACGCCAAATCTTGATACGAAAACCGTTGAATCGTAATTGGATTTCTGCGCGGGCGACCTCGTTTTCTACCTGGAGCGGAACCTAACTCCTCGCGAGTATTCCCGGGATTATTCTTTGCAGAGGAACTCGCATTAGAAACTTCACCCGCTCATGAAGTTTCTCGCACGACAGGCGGGTCCTTCTTCACCTGTTCATGATCCAGCGGTGGTTGAGATGCAGCCTCCTCTTCTGGCTCCAGCGGTGGTTGTGGGAGAACCTCATCCTCTGGTCCCAGTGCAGAAATGGTCTCCAAGAGATCGCCTTCCTCGGGTTGGACGTACGGTTTGTGTTATTCAGCATGAACTAATTGTTCAATCCATCCGTTACAACCTTCTAGCTCGTGCGTGTTAGTCCCTTTCTTTCCTGCTATAACAAAAGGATCTACGCATTTAAGGGCTCATTTGGACATTACCCCTTGAGCTGTCGAGGACAAGACACGACTTTTCTTCTATACCAGGTCGCCCACCTGGTATGGAGAAGGACATCGCCTGGCATTAAAATAATCTGCTTGGCGGCGCTGCTGTCCTTGAGATCGTGTCTTATGGCCTCCTGGAGTTCTCTCAATATACTCATTATTGCTAGCCAGTGCTGCAATTTGATCGGGATCCAGTACGCCTCTGTCGTTCACCTCAGTCGTTAGTATTTCCTTATCTGAAGCCTTTCTTCAGTCTGATTCGTCGAGGACGACTGAGGATTCGTGGAAGGAAGTCCTCGAATATTCTCGTCCGGGGTCGTGTTGGGATTGCAAGTCGACTTGACCCCTATTGGTCGCCTCGCTTCCCATTTCTCGAACACTTCAGGCAGTTATAAGTACGGTAACCTAATTCACGAAACTTATAGCATTTTATCGGACAGTCTCTGGACTCTTTTTCCTATCCGGTGGACGGCCCCCCTGAGCTTTCTTGGCACGCTCCGGACTGGGAGTTTTAATCAACTTTGTCTTTGGAGGTGTTCGATTCCGCCTCCAAGGTTGGCGGTTCGATTTTGAAGACCCCCTTCTTTCTTCTGCTACTTTCAGCCCTCGATCAGCCTCAGAAGTAGATGGTCGATTAGATGTTCCCACTTGCCCGATTTTTAATTCCATGTGAGCTAGTGCTTCGAGCACTTCTGCCAATCCAGTATCGACCCTTATTTCTTGATCAGGAGGTTCCTGAGGAATAGTGACAGCTACTTTAGCTTTAGCTCGCTTGGAATTTGGCGATTTATATGCGGCTTCATATAAAATGGCCTTATCCGGCGAAGGAGGAGTGTGATACCATTTTTCACACTTCAGTCCAAATTCGGCTTCTCTGGCCAAATTCAGGAATTCTTGAATATTATTAAATGACTTCCTTGATATCCTTCGCTGGATTTGAAGAGAGAGATAACAAACAGGTACAGCGTTTATTCAATGAAATATTCAGAGCTGAAGAAAACAACCGTATTTCAAGCTGTATTTTCTACAATTAGAAGTTTTGAAGAGACAGATGGTATTTTAGGGGTAACTTAGCTGGGCCATCGATAATCCAGCCTTAGCTGACTGGACCGCTAGTGTTCTTGCCTTAGTTGGCTGAGCCACCGATGGTCTTGCCTTATTTAGCTGTATAGATCACCCATGATGTTACCTTAACTAGTTGTACCTCCCATGCCTGAGCAATATGATGCTTTTTAATCCATTCTGATATGTCCTCATCGTAAGCCCTGGACACCATTCTTAGTTAATTGGTGACTAAGAGCAGGCAATGATGAATGTAAAAATTTTTAATAAATTCTAGTTGAAATGTAGAACTAACTATGTATGTAGTATCCGTTAATGACCTGGGACACTTTTACAAAGTCACTTGTTAAAGTCTCTATCTTGATGAATTCAGCGTAAAGTATTCAAGAGAGAAATCGAAAATTTGAATGAATTTTACGCTGGTGCAAAATGGAGAATTATAACTAAGAGGCTTAATTTGGAAAACTAAAGTTCACCTTCAAATGACCTTGAAAATCAAGGACAATGTCAATTTAAAGTCACCCTAAACTTTTTTTACAAAATCAAATTATTTTAGTATTGGTCAGATACGCTCAAAGTTCTTAATATTCGGGATTTTTTGGCTTTCTGCTACTAATGGTCATTTAACCCCTTGATGGTCTCTGTAGGTCATTTTGAGCCATAACGTAGATGTATATGAAGGTGTAATATTTTATGCTCTTTCAGAATCCGAAATAAAAAAGAGGGGTCCGTATTTAAAAAACTGAAAATGACCTTCAAATGACCTTGAAAATGATAACCAATGACAAATCCAAGTTCGCTGTTAAGATCGGCCTTCAAAACTGAACAACTTTTGTATTTAACATTTTTTTCAAAAGTGCTTACTTTATATTATAAGTTGGGGGTTCGGAACATTTCGAACACCCTGTATATATATATATATATATATATATATATATATATATATATATATATATATGTATGTATATATATTGCATATTTTTGTATTTTAAATTCACAACCGTAAATATTTATTTAGTGATGTCAACTGAAAAAAGCAAAATAATGTTCTGTGAATAGCACATTTTTGAAGCGCACCCTGAGATATTGCCTTTTCCTATGGAAGCGACGATGCATATATATATATATATATATATATATATATATATATATATATATATATATATACATATATACATAGTTTCGGGTTTGTTGGTAAAGTAGCTTCCTATTTTGCAATCATTTCTGTAGAAAAAACGGCTTAGGCTACTTCGGAAAGTCAGTGAATGCGTGAGTGATTAAGTGAGTGATATTTTCTACATAAACAAAAATAGAATGTACAAATGATATCCAAGGTGTGGGTAGTGTCAGATTAACCTGAAGAACCAAAAGGATAATTCCGATTAAAATCACACTTTCATTCGGATACTAATCCCAAAGTTGCATATGCCCATTAAATGAGCTGGCCTGATATTAATAGCACAGGATTACAAAAAAAAATTTTATGTCTTTTTGAAATTAATAAATATTTTTTTATTGGTCTTACAGTCCAATGAATTCAATCTAAAAATAAAATAAAATTAAGAATAAAAAATAAAAATAAAAAATAAAAATAAAAAATAAAAAATAAAAATAAATAAAAAAATAAAATAAAAATTAAAAATAAAAATTAAATTAAAAATTAAATTAAAATTATAATGACAGTCAGACTGTCCTTGTTTACATTCACCCCCGTAGACTAATCTGAAAATAAAATATTAGCTGAAAAAATTCTTTGTTAGTAAAGTGCAGTCTGACTGTCCCCAACACCCTTACCTAATTGAAGACTTGTCCAACTTTTCGAGCTCGCTACGGCTCCTCATCAGGGACTAATCTAAACCTTATATTCTAATCTATATATATCCATCCCCACCACCAAATTTAGTAAATTAAATATAAATTCCCCCTCTACACAAATTGTTCAAAACCAATCAACTTAATAAGGAATGATAAACACTGTCCAATCTACCAGACTCTAACATTAAATTCACATTATTTCGATTCCTGGAAATGTGAATACTTGCGAGACTCTACCGTTTATACTCATTATTAATACCATGTTCCAATATATCCACATTCACAAAATCAAAAGAATGTAAAAACTTTAAACAATGCTCTTTTAAACCGGAAGTAATATGTGAGCTACGTAAACTATATTTATGTTCATAAATTCTCTTTTTTAAATATCTGCCTGTTTGTCCAATATAGTATTTATCACAATCCATGCAATTAATCTTGTAAACAACTGATTTTAAGCATAAATCATCCCTATCTTTGCAATTATTAAACAAGCTACTCAAATTATTGCTATTTTTAAAGAAAATTTGAATGTTATATTTCCGAAAATTTCTTTTTATTCTTTCAGACAATCCTCGAACATATGGCAAGACAATAATTTTGCCTCTGTTAACATCAATTCCTGCACTATGTCTATTTTCGGTATTATAAATGTCAAACAATCTCTCAGCAATTAATCTATTAATAAATTGAATTGAATAACCATTATTAATGAAAGTTTCTCTTACTATCTGTAAATTATTTTGTCTAAAATCTTTATGTAACAATTTAATTGCTCTGTCAATGACACTCTTTAATGCTCCAATTTTGTTTCCAAATTGGTGGTGTGAATTAAAATCTAAAAACCTACCTGACCAAGTAGGCTTTCTGTACCAATTAAGTTTCACCTTATTATTACTACATCTAATGACATTAATGTCCAGAACACTTAACTGACTATTAACTTCAACCTCCCTTGTAAATTTAATTCTGTCTTGTACAGAATTGAAAACATCCACCATTTCATCCACAAAAACTTCCGGAACAATTGTAAAGATATCATCAACATATCTCTTAAATATCATTGGTTCAAAAAGCAATTTTGACAAGGCTATACTTTCCAACTTTTCCATAACTAAATTAGCTATAACCGGTGACAAAGGCGACCCCATTGGACATCCGTATTTTTGTTCATAAAATTTATTATCAAATGAAAAAATTGTGTTATTAAAAACCAAATTAATTGCTTTAATAAATTCATTCATTGTTAATTTTGTATGCAAATTAATTTCTTTCCACTTTTGATGTCTATTTGATCAGACCATATAACTTTTATGTATTTCGATGCGCTGATCAACAATCCGAGATCCGTTGATCTCCATCACTTCCGGATTTGGAAAGAGCGGTAAATTTTCCATTTAAAAACATATTTTTGGTTTTTTCCAACATGACTTTTGACGGCCACCTGGAGTCCAATCAAATGACAGATAGACTAAATTTGCTATTATTCATATGAACTTGTTTTTGACACGTTCTATGGTCTTTTATCTTAATGTATCTTCATATCCTGAACGCTAGCCTGGAATAGATTTGACCCCATCGGGTTCGAGTCAAGGTCATTTCAAGGTTAATTTGTTCGTTTTGCAAAAAAAAAACAAACATGTAACTCTAGTCTTTGAACCCTGATTGTAACTGATTATGGCTGTAACACTCGACGTCCACATCATAATTTCCTCAAGCCTTGAGCATTTATTCTTAAAATGCCTTGAACCCAATCCGTCATACCCCCAATTTCCATAACCAACGAGCACTTAACCCTAAAACCCGATTCCGCATAACCCAATATTCTTAACTCCCCAGCTATTAACTCTGAGACACCTTACATTCAATCCCTATTACCACAATTTCCGTATCAGCCGAGTCCTGTAAACTATAAGAATGCAACAGCGGTTTCATTCAACAGTCTTTTTCAGGATAGTTGAAAGTCCAGTGTAGCAACGATTTCTTCACTGCTTATTCAGTTATTTAGTGTATAATAGAACTTTATTTATGATCTGCGAAAATGGATAAATAGTCAAAAAAGTTGCTGTGTTCTGTGCGATAAATATAACATCAATTTTAACTTAATTTCTTTCTCTGAAAAACTTCGAAAGATGTACATTTGATATATATTTGAACTAACCCTGGGTTCCGAAACGCATCTGTCGAGTTTACGATTCGCGTTTAAGATGTTGGAAGAATAGCGAGCCACAAATGTTTTTCTTATCGCCTATGATTTGGCGTGCACCTCGAAATCATGATAGTGTTAACTATTTTTGTATAAACGCGAAATTTAGATTTAATTCAAGAAACAATCGATTTTTGCTTTACACAACTACTTCGTCTGTCACAGTACCAGTCTTAGTAAGTGATACTAAGTCATGATGAAGGTGAAGAACTGGAAATCGATATAAGTGATGAAAACATTGCAGAATCTTTGAGTGACACGGTTCAAGAGAATGATAAAGAAGATGAAGAAGCAGGTGCCGCAGAACATGATGACCGAGAAAGTTACGATGAAGATGACGAAGAAACTGATTGTGATGTTAGAACAACGGGTAACCATATAACCCGTTCAAAGTTTGATCAGAGTCAACTCAACGATTTGGTAAGAGATTTCGGGCTATCTAAAACGTAATTGGAACTATTGGCATCACTGCTGAAAGAAAAAGGTTGTTTACACAAAAAAATAAAAGTAACATACTACAGAAACAGAGATTAACCTTTTTGAAAATATCTTGTTCAAGATGGTTATTTGGTATATTGTAATGATATAGATGGGCTGTTTAACGAATTTGCAGTTGAACATGATCCTAAAGAATGGCAGTTATTTATTGATTCTTCTAAGGAAAGCAGTAAAGGTGTATTACTAAACAATGGGAATAAACTAGCTTCTGTTCCATTGGTTCTTGACCTAGCAAAAAAGCGCGTTTACATTGGAGATGATAAGAGTCATGGCTCTACAGAATGAGAGGTATAAATCTCGCTGTTAAGAACTACCTCCAAGAGATTACAATAAAAAATTATTATTTCACCACAGGATTAAAATTCTTAATCTAAATATAAATTTCAAAGGTTTTATGATTTTCGTGTTCTATATCTGACTTCGAAAAGTTAAAAGATATTAAAATTCTATGGAATTTGGATTCAATTGTGAGAGTGTCAAGGTCGGGGCTTATAGAGTTGCAGGTTACCGATCTTTGGGGTTGAGGAAATTAGGACGTGAAAGTCGGGGGTTGTAAAGTTGTAGGTTACCGGGCTCGGGGATTGAGAAAATCAAAATGTAGAGATCGCGGTTGAGAGTCGAGGGTTATAGTCACGCAGAGTTGCAGGGCTCAAGGGTTCAAAGGCGAGGGTTATATTTGTTTTTGCAAAATGAACGAACTAAACTTGAAATGACCTTCCGACCTCGATGATCAAATCTATTCCAGGTTTGCATTTAGGATATCAAAATACATTACGATAGAAGCCCATAGAACGTGTCAAAAACAATTTCATATGAATGTATAATGGTCTATTTGTCATTTGTTTGGTATCCAGGTGTCCTTGAAAAGTCATGTTGGAGAAAACCAAGATTATGTATTTAATAGCAAAATTTACCGCTCTTTCCAAATCCATAGTCAAATTTAAAATTGTGTTGTATTAAACATATTTGATTTTCAAATGACCTTGAACCTGACGTGATGGATATCAACGGACCTCGAATTCCTGATCAGTGCATCGAAATACATAAAAGTTTTATGGTGTGGTCAAATAGGCATCAACTTTTTTTATTTTATAAACCTGTGTAGTTTAAGCGCAGTACTGTCGGTTGATATTCTAAATAATTCAAGACACCTTCCACTGACCACCTAAAACTAACTGCTAAGGTAGCTTACTATGCTCTTAATTTATTGATAAAAGTAAAATGATTTTCAATAAAAAACATTGCCTATGTCCTTGCGAATATAATATAGAATATATATATATATATATATATATATATATATATATATATATTGACATTAAAGGTAATCAGTATAGTAGTTTGTTTGTTTATCATGTAGAAATAAAAACACGCTTTGTCTTTATAAATTAGTATATGATATGATGTTGATGATAATGATTATGGTGTGTGTATGTCTATATTTCCTGCTTGGCGAATAAATACTATAGCTAGGTGCGTTGGTATGATTTCTACAAAGAGTTACATATTTTATCATCCGAATACCAAATTGCTTATATCAGTCATCCCAAGACCTGGACTTCGTTTTCTACCATTTGAACACCAAACTCCCCGTGGAAGTCGTCGCTACACACCTGGACATCGTATTCTATCATTTGAACACGAAATTCCGTCAAAGTCGTCCTTAAACACGTAGACATCGTATTCTACCATCCGTACAATGATTCGCTCCGATAGCAGCCGAGTGTATTAGATTTATCAAAGAGCTAAATTCTGTTTATGTAAAAAATACTATATGCATAAAAATATTTTTTCTATAATGCTAAAGATAATTTTACCAATGATAATATTTCTGGAGAAAAAAAAAATCAAGAATCCTGCCTTAGGGCCCCTTGAAATATTGTTAGTGGTATGGCTATCTTCAGTTAGTCCCAAAATAGTCTTCTCGCCCTATTTTTCTGAATATTTATGATTTTTGAGGAGCTAATTACGAATATCGTAACAGCTTAGATGAACATTGAATATTTATTTCTAAATCCATAAAAATTCATAAAAATTATGGTTTACTGAATTTATCTTAGAAAATAAAAAAAGTTACAAAAAAATTTAAAACCAAAATCATAGAGCTCATTAAAATACACATTTTGTGTTGTATACGTTTTCGATGCAAATAATATTTCTGGATAAAAGTTCAATAATTCGGTCTCAAGGCGCCTTGAACGATATCCTGCATATACCGATAGCTTCGTGTTTATTTATCATGATAAATACTATTTGTAGAGAAGAATTGAATAGAAAATATTAATTAGATGTAGAACGTTTTTTTGAAATATATTTTTGTAAATTCTGCTATTTGCCGAAATATGTTTGAAAGACTGTGTTTATAGCTTTTGATATAAACATTTAATTTCCATCAAACACCACTAAGATAATAAGCAGCATTAAAATAAAATCGACAAATTGGTTAGGAGAAATTATAATTTTTTGATCAGTAAAAAATAAATCGTGATGAATCTTTTTTTCGTCATGTCCTTTTACATTACTTTAATTTGAAAATAAGTGTAGCAGAAACTTATCCATTGCTTCAAGAATGTTATGGCGAACAAGCTTCATCACTTACAACATGTAAACAGTGGTTTCAGAGGTTTAGAAGAGAAAATACTGATGTTAATCTTTAAAGAGCCGGGTTCTAAGGTTTCGAAACATTGACTGAGAAAATTCAGTGTCAAAATGACGTAAAGCCCGAACTCAGTGACTCCAAGAACATACAGATATATCTTTTGCAATGATTTAAACCATATTTCTAGGTTTGACCTTCATTGACCTTGACTTTAAAGTGATAAGGTCAAACCAACTTCTGATATGAACTTAGCACATCAATTTACTTAAGGTTGAAGAGGTATCCTAGCATTATGAGCCGATATATCGACTTTCCGGCCCTTTAAAGATTAATGACAAAGACCGTTCTGAACAACCAAAAAAGTTTGAAGATAATGAATTCCAAGCTTTATTGGACGAAAGTTCAGCTCAAACGCAGAAAAAAATCGCTAACAAGTTAGGAGTCAGTAACACAAGGACATCGTCATATTGCAAGAAGGATGGGAAAAAGTAGTAGAAAATGATCAAAAATATTTTTAAGTTAACGTGTATCCATTTTCCTTCATAAAAGCTTTTTTCCGTTAAAAATGGTCGAAAGCTAAGTTCGCCTCTTAATATTTCTGCCAAATTAAAATTAATTATTTTATTAAATTAAAATTAATTAAATTAATTAAATTAAATAAAATTAATTAAATTAAAATTAAGTCAGTCAAATTTTGTATTTGTTGATTGGCGGCTGATGTACTACGCCTTTCATCTCTGCTCGGATTAACTTCTCGTGCTTGTTGTGTGTCAACTGATGTACGAGGGTGGTTCCAGAAGTACCTGGCCCAACAAATAAAACTCAAAAATTTTGGAAAAAAATATATTTTTTCTTCAACATAATCTCTTTTCAGCTGTATACACTTTTCCCAGCGATGTTCAATAAGTTCGATACCCTTTTTATAATAAAAATTGTTAAGTTCTTCATAACAGCCATTAACTGTCGACATCAACTCTTTATTGTTGAAAAGTCTTTGACCAGCGACTCATTTTTTCAAGTCAGGGAACAGAAAACAATTCGAGGGAGCTAAATCTGGCGAATAGGATGTATGAGATAGTAATGAAAATGTTAATTAATTAATTTTGGCGATTGCAATAACGTATCTGTGAACTGATGCATTGTCTTGTTGGAACAAGACTTTCTTCTTAGTCCAATGCAGCCATTTTTGCTTGATTTTTTTGCTCAAACGTTGCAATAAGTTCACATAATACTCGCCGTTGATAGTTTTTTCGTTTTCAAGATAGTCAATGACAATTATTATTCCACACGCATCCCAAAAAACGGACGCCATAACCTTGCTTGCAGATGGAACGGCCTTTGCCTTCTTTGGAGTCGGTTGTCCTTTTTGATTCCATTCTTTTGATTATTCATTTGTTTCGAGTGTAAAGTAATGGACCCATGTTTCATCCATCTTTATGAGATGAGGCAAAAAGTCAGCTTTATTTTTACGCAACTTCATTGCGAGCAAATGAGGCATCCATCTTGCGCACAGCTTTGTCACCTCTAAATTTTCAGTTAATATGCGATGTAACGCTCTTTTGAAAATGCCTACTATGTCTGCTACCTCATGCACTTTCAGTTGACGATCATACAGTACTGCTTTGTGGATTGTATTTAATATTTCTAGAGTCGTCACCTCGTGTGGTCGACCACTGCGATGCTCGTCGTGGCAGCTCGTACGTCCTCGTTTAAACTCTGCTATCCAATATTTTACTGTTGCAAACGAAGAATCAGTCTTAACCAGACTTGAGCCTAGTTCAGCTTTTATATTCATTCGGCTGAAGCTTTTCAGATAAAAGTATTGTATCACATAACAATGACCGATTTTTTTCCATGTTTACAAATTCACTAAAAAAGTTCACTATTGATGGCTGTCAAACAAATACTAAATATCATGGCATCTTCAAACTTGAGACATATGCTTTATAGATTGTGTACTTTCTAATGCAGTGGTGTTTTTTGAGCAACTACCGCCACCTGTAGATCAGACCAGGTGCTTCTGGGACCATCCTGGTATCATCATACTCAGCGTATTTCGCTTCAACGTTATTTAAAATATATGTTTTCGTTTCATCGCGCATTGTCGAGTTAACGTTGATTTTTATAAACTTTTTATCTCTGCGCGCTTATTTTTGCGACTTCGGTCTCCCCGTCGCACTCTACAAAGTACTCTGGCCTATAATTACTTGTCAGTCTGCGACATAGACTGGCAGCTCTTTGAAATAGGGAACCATTATTTTTGAGTTCCAATTCCGTCGTTATGATGTCTGTCTCATCTTCGTATAGCTATTAGGCCAGTGATCGAAATTTCTTGGAGCTTTTACAATTGCAAGCACTTATTAAATTAATTTTTAATCTCAGATAGATGAGGAAAAAATTATTTTTACTTCTAAAGTGAATTAAAGTACGAGAAAATTCAATCAAGATACGGTCCGATAAAGTTTTGACTGGCTTTAGAATTCTTATATCAAGATTAAATTTTATTGTCAATTGATTTAAAAAAAAGTTAATTATGTAACTATTTAAAAGCATTTATTTTAATTGAAAAAGAAAAAAAGCAAAGGAACACAAAACATTTAGTTCCTTGATAAGTGATGAAATGTGGTAGCTTTAGAACCAATTGATTGCGAACGAAATTAATTAGCGCAAAAAAATTAATTTTCGAAACAATGAAAAAACCGAAACCAAAAATAAGTTATTCCTAGTGAATTTGTATTTTTAAATAATTTTATTCATCAAAATTTTTAAAAACCAATACTTCCAATTTTCGACTTTTTCCGAAAACAAGAGAGGTAAGAAAAAATTCCACGAAAACAACTCACTTTTTGGGTTTTTCGAAAACAAGACAAAAATAACCAAATCCAAAACACAAAAAATCGACTTTTGTATTTCCCGAGAAAAGTCGAAAATACAAAAAAAAAATCAATTTTTGTATTTTCTGACACGAAAATAAAAAACATTGCTTTTTCAATTTTTCAAAAAATTGAAAATATAAAAAAAACTTTGGTTTTTGAATTTTCCGAATTCGGACAAAATGAAAACACCTCAAAAACAAAGAAAGAAATTCCCTTCAATTTTTGTATTTTTCGAAAAAAAGAAAAAATAAAACACGAGAACATAAAAAAATCTTGATTTTCGTATTTGCTAAAAAAAGAAAAAAATTGCGTGAGTCGCCCTTTGTAAGTACGCTCGTGTGTATCTATAGCGCAAAATCGCGATGGTCGATGTATGTGTATACACAGTTCGTCGAATCTCTCAACTTTTGTACATGCCATACCACCACTATACTATTTTATTTAGCGTGATATAATCTTTATATATATCTCACATTATAATGTTGATGATATATCTATTAATAATATAATATTTCTAATATTTAAAATATTTATCGCATTTATTATCGTATTATTTTTCTTATATTATTTATTATCTTATTTATATATGTCTCCTCGTTTCTATGTTTTTCAATTTCTATTAATTATTTATCATATACATCTTATTCATAATTTGTTAATACCATACATTAATATTAGCTCAAAAACAAAGTCTAAGTTTTAATATCAAATAAAGCGTGTATGTATTACTGTGTAATCGTGTTATATTATAACTCCAAAATTTTGATTTTAGTATTAAACTAAAGTATTATTTCTAATGTCGCATGAATATTATAATGTGATCTTAATAATAATGTATATACGCCGCTATTCTAAAACTGTCGCCTGGCTGGCAATGGTGTTGACCGCGAATGTTTATTCCTCCAAATTGAAGATGTAAACATTCGCGATGTGCGGTGCTTATGAACTATGTAATATAGCCACACTCAATATCCTATAA
Source organism: Sycobia sp. Sy_11 (assembly GCA_018907035.1). NCBI lineage: Eukaryota > Metazoa > Arthropoda > Insecta > Hymenoptera > Epichrysomallidae > Sycobia > Sycobia sp. Sy_11. Next base: position 590,820 of record JACCIC010000256.1, on the reverse strand, counting down.
TTATATTATATAAAGTATAATTATATTCAGTAAAAGTAATATATTATAATAATTATATTAATTATATTATTTAAATGTAATTAAATATATTACACTTCCGTGTATATTTAATGCAAAATTTCCAGGGGCACTTTAAACAGTATATGTGCAATAAGTATATATACTATATCCACCGCGTTCGGTACGTTTTCGCGAAATTTAATCCGCGGAAACAAGCTTGGATAAAAGTAAATAAAAAAACGATTCTGAAATAAGAAAACTGTATTTAATTTTTAAAACTGTAGTGATGTGAAAGCCACAAGATTTCAGCAGTAACTGAGGTCTATAAAAAGTATTCGACTGCACGGCGGTCCCTTCTCAATATGTTCGTTACAGACGTACATACAGCTGCACCACCTGTTGTAAAAAAGACCAATTTTACAATCTTATTATATATATATATATATATATATATATATATATATATATACAGGCTTTTCTCGAAGTACATTTTTTCTGAAGTAGTTCAGCAGCTGGCGCAACGACAAATTGCGAGAAATCCCCTCGTATTAGTTGGCGCACGCTCCTCAGAGTCTATCACCACTCATTCTCTCATACGTACACACAGTATACAACAGAGAAAATATTCGCTCACACATGGGCATCAATGAAGTTTATAGATTCTATACGAAGTGTAGGTTTAATATAATGATTTTCACATAAATATCTTCAAATTATAATTTGTTTATTAGTGTAGTGTCGCATTTGTATTATTAGAATCTTACATATACATTAAACTGCACCAAAATGACGGTGATCGAAATTATTTTCGGCACAACCCAAATATTGAAGTATATATTATAATTAGAACTGGTGTTTTTTTTAGATTTTTAAATTAATATTTACAATTATTTCCGGAGGCACGACTTTCCCATGAAGATTAGCATTGAGTAATTTACATACTCATTTTTTTATGACATAAATTATTATAATATACATACCTACTTTTGGCTCCAGATTTATATGTATAACAACTTTGGATGGACATTTTTTAATTTAAAAAAAATAATATCATAGGAATAATTGCGTTTAAAAACCGTCAAAAATAGACAAAAACAGCCATTTTCTACCTCAAATTTTACTAAGTAAATATGTTTCAATTTCGTTGCTTAATTTATAACATGTAGACTTACACTATAAAAATCGACCAGTAAAAAAATTCAGTTATAATAATAAATAGGTATAAATAGAGTTTAAATGAAAAATTTTTCTCCACAAAGTAGGTCAACTTGTCAAGCCAAAGCAATAAAAATTTTAATAAGGGCTGTTAAAAGAAATAAAAAAAGTGAAATTGATACTTTCCGACTACTTGAACTCTGACCCTTTTTTCAGGTAGAAACTCGAGCGCACCCTAATCCTCTAAATTAGGGTTAGCACCATATAATGAGTTATACAGTTAAAAAATATATATTTATAATTAAAATAATTTATAAACAATAAAATAATAGCAATATTCAACCAATTTTATAATTTAAAATTAATTTTGAATTCTAAAAATCTTTTAATATTAAGGAATTGAAATATTAGATTTGACAACTCGTCAGAAATTTTTTAAAAATTATAATATAAGGTAATTTTGCATGATAAGAGATGTACATAAACAAATACAAAATATTGTAGGAATGAAAAAGGTGTGCAGGTTGCTAAAATAAACAGAGACTCGATATAAAGTCTAAGAAAAGATAATACTATATTTACTAACTCGATAAAAATGAATGACGCTAAAACAAATTTACTGAGATGTTACTCGTTTCGAGAGCGGCCGCGGACTGACGCGACGCTCCCTTACAGACAATGTCGGCTCCAATACATCAGCCCTAATTACGGGTTTTCCCCGTTACTAACAATTAAACGCTCATACCTACGTGTTGCAGGTCGGGACCCGCTCGCGCTTTGCTTCTCAATATTCAGGCTTCCTATTGCTCTCTCACTCTCTCACTCACTCCCTCTCTCTGTCTCTCTCTGTCTCGTACACAGACACGCGCACACCAACTCGCTCGCACTGCTGCAATGGTACGCGTTGCCCGCACTGACACTGATACATGCACACTACCACATTCGGCCCTCCTGACGATTATTCGCCCTCGAATGATCCTCCGTTAGTTGGTACGTCGGCTGGCTCTGCTTCGGAGGAAGCTTCCTCTTCGTCACTTCCCGAATCCTCTTGGAGATCATCCTTGAAACCTCTCCATGGTTTCATTTGATCGACTGAGGATGTCGTAGCGGCCGGGCCTTCAGCATTTCCAACCTTTACCACGGTGTACCTTTCGTGCGGATCGCACCTCACTATCTTGTAGGGCCCGAGGAACTTTATAGCTAGCTTTAGCCCTGGCCCCTGTCGCGTGCGCTTCATCGCTACTAAATCTCCTTCCTCGTATTTCGTTGCTTTTTTACGATAACGATCGTACTGCTTCCTATTTTCCTCCTGCCCTTCGGCTATACGCCGACGTGTTGTTGCTCGAGCATCGTCTCTTTCCTCCTCGAAATGCGCTGTTACCGCGCGCTGAATATTTTCTCGTATGTGAAGGTTCTCAGAAGACCGCAGCTTTGTCCCGAACAACAGTTCGAACGGAGTAGTTCCAATTGATCTTTGATGGGTTCCATTGATAGCGCGCTGTACCCGGCTTACGTGCCTGTACCATTTCGTTGGCTCTTCTGCTCCAATTTTTATCATTACGGCTATTACTATCGCATTCACTCTTTACACCTGCCCGTTACCACGTGGTGTTCCGGCGGTTATTACCAAGTGCTGTATTCCCTCCTCTTGGCAGTATTCCTGAAACTCGTTCAACGTGAATGCTGTTCCGCGATCGGTTATCATTCGACACGGGTTTCCGAAATGCTGTTGCACTATCTTCAGCTTATCGATCACTTCACCCGTACTCGTGGACTTCGTTGGAAAGATCCAAGTATATTTAGTGAAAGCGTCGACCATGACGAGTAGATGCTTATACCGCTTACCCGTGGTGGGTAAAGGGCCTAAGTGATCAACATGCAGCGTGTGGAATGGCGTGTCGTCCTTGGGAATCGGATTCAGGAAACCCTCCGATTTTCCTTGCTTGCGCGCTCCTAGTATACAGCGCACACAATTTCGGACATAACTCTCGACGCGATGCTCCATTTTGAACATCCAATATTCACGCTCGAGCAGCTCGACGGTCTTTTTAACGCTGAAGTGCCCGACCTCGTGGGCGGCCTTTATGACGTCCATCTGCAACCCCCTGGGTACCACCAGACGTTGTTCGCCTCCTACGTTTTTATATACGATACCGTGAGTTAGCGAGTAGTCCCTGTACTCTCCTTTTTCCAATGCGGTTTTGATCGCCGCAACGCTGTCGTTGTGCTCCTGTGCTCTAGCTAAGCGCTGTAACAGTGCATCCTCTATCACATTAATCGACGCTACTCGACTGAGTGCATCGACGTGTGCCATTCTTTTCCCCGCACGGTGTTCGATCGTGTAGTCGAACTCTTCCACGAATATTACCCATCGCCCCACTCTCGGCGCTAGCTCCTTCTTTCCCATAGTTTGTTGAAAGGCTGCAGAATCTGTGACTATTTTAAACTGGAGACCTAGAAGATAGCAGCGAAATTTATCTAGAGCTCGTATGACAGCAAGAAACTCTAACTCGTAGCTGCTATATTTCCTTTCTGCGGGCGTGGTCTTCCTGCTCATGTAGTACACAGGATGCCACATCTGATCGTCGGGGTGTCTCTGGAGAAGCACGGCTCCATAGCCATCTTGATATGCGTCAGTGTGGAGTTCGGTCTCCCTACGCTGATTGTATAGCTGCAGAATGGGCGCTTCGCACAGAGCCATTTTCAATCGAACAAACGCTGCCCTCTGCTCACTGCTAAATTTGAAGCGAACACCATCTTTCAGTAAGCTACTGAGGGGATTTGCAATTTTTGCATACTCTGCAATAAACTTCCGAAAGTATCCAGCTAGTCCCAAAAATCGTTGTACTTGCTTTGTGGTTTTGGGTTCTGGAAAATTAGTCAAAGCTGCAGTCTTTCCTGGCGACGGCGAGATGCTCCCGTTCTCCACCACGTGTCCCAAAAACTCAATTTTTGTCTGCAATAGCTGGCACTTTTTCCAATTTATTTGCAGGCCAAAGCGCGAAGCGACGTCCAATACTACTTTTAAATTTTCCAGCGCTTCCTTGTCATCCTTCGCTTTTATGACGGCGTCGTCCATGAAAGCGATCACGATACCACTTTTCACGAGTCCGGAAAAAAACATATTGGACGAATCGCGTGAATACAGCCGGCGAGGTTGACAGCCCGAACGGGACCACCGTAAACTCATACTGCCCCGACGGCGTAACAAACGACGTGTATTTCCTACTTTCCTCAGACACGTTCACGTGGAAAAAACCATTCTTGAGGTCGATCGTCGAAAACACTCTTGTGTCCACCAAACTGTCCAGCACGTCCTCGACTAGCGGCATCGGTGTTCTTTCTTTAACAATCACTTTGTTCAGGGGTTTGTAGTCAATACATAAGCGCGCACTTCCATCCTTCTTCCTTGTCACAACCACTGCACTCGAAAACTCAGAACAGCTCGGAACCACTATACCCTGGTCTAGCCACTCTTCGACTTGCTCGTCGACTTCTGCCTTCTCCTTCGGCGCGAGCCTTCGCGGTCTGCAGCTTATGGGCGTATCGTCCTTTAACAATATTCTCATCATTACTGGTGCTTTTTCCGTCGCTTCGGGCCGGTATCCTTCCACCAGGGCTCGTACCTCCTGACGAAGCTCTAGGGGCGCCGCCTCTATAGCTTTTCTCTTGCCGTCAAGCTCATCTTCCATCAGCATGACGCAGTCCGTTCCGAGCAGTGGTTCCGCCGTCGCCCCCTCCGCATCAAGTATGACACGAGCAACGTCCCGCAGTGGATCTCCGATAAGGACCTTTTCGTAGTCGGTTTCGTAATCGGTCCAGCCACTTACGACACTTAATTCATTGACGATTCTCGTTCAAGTCCGTACCGGCATGAGCTCGTCTTGCCCGGAGAACTTATCAAGCATAGCTGCTTCATCTATAAAAGGGACTCGGGTACGCGGCCGACAAGTCCTTTGTAGCGCATCCGTTAGTCGCTCCACAAGCATTGCCATGTGGTCTGCCCCGCCGGATGGTTGTGTGCTCGAATGCGCTACCCCCGTCTCCGTAACGTACACTCCGGGTCCGTCAGTAATCTGCTCCCGGCACTGTCGCTGTAGGTTCAGCATCATTTCCTCCATGGCGACGATTCTCTCTTGCGCTCGACGGTTCTCTTCACGGAGCGCTTCCAGCGTTTTGTCATTGTCTGCGATTTCCACCTTATGGCGTTCCGCTTTGATTGATTGCAGGCGCACAACCGATGCCTTCGCCGCTCTTGGTGGCTGCTGGCGTACAGCAATACGTTTTCCCTCCGTTTTAACGGTGCGATAATCTCGCTTTTACACTGACACACTCTCTTTTATTCAACGCACACACTCTCCTTTACACGTGATCACTCGCGATACCGTTACTCTAAACGATATTTCAGGCATGCCTAACCTCTGGCGCCTTCACTTGATACGCGTTCCCGTCAACGTGCCTCACGGTTTTGCATCGAAGATCTTGCCCAAGGCGAGCGTCCAGACCTCGTTGCCGACGTCGCTCCTCCTGTCTCCGATTGTCCTCGTGACTTTCGTAGGCGGCCGGTGAATCAAAAGTACTATTCACCGCTTCAACTTCTCCTTGGGCGAAACTCTCTCATGTGAGTCCTACGGTCCTCTTGTTGGATTATCCTCTAAATCCTAACTTCTTGAAATATACACGTTCCCGAATATATATGTATATATATCTTATGTATTTATTTCCGTATGTATATATCCGTTTATTCAGAGCAACTGCATTCCGGCTGAGCCCCCAGATGTAGGAATGAAAAAGGTGTGCAGGTTGCTAAAATAAACAGAGACTCGATATAAAGTCTAAGAAAAGATAATACTATATTTACTAACTCGATAAAAATGAATGACGCTATAACAAATTTACTGAGATGTTACTCGTTTCGAAAGCGGCCGCGGACTGACGCGACGCTCCCTTACAGACAATGTCGGCTCCAATACATCAGCCCTAATTACGGGTTTTCCCCGTTACAAACAATTAAACGCCCATACCTACGTGTTGCAGGTCGGGACCCGCTCGCGCTTTGCTTCTCAATATTCAGGCTTCCTATTGCTCTCTCACTCTCTCACTCACTCCCTCTCTCTGTCTCTCTCTGTCTCGTACACAGACACGCGCACACCAACTCGCTCGCACTGCTGCAATGGTACGCGTTGCCCGCACTGACACTGACACATGCACACTACCACAATATAGTTTTTTAAAATTCATTTAAGGAAAATATATAATAAATACGTTTCTTAACAATTATATAAAAATTTGTTTATTTTTAGCTTAAAAGTTTGTGCTGCTAATAGTTAGTACATTTAGTTATATTTATAACTACAAGATTTATCTATAATATATTTAAATAACGATTTTTTATACACGCTTTCGAACAATTTAGAGAAACTTTTCTATAATGTGAAATTACTTTTAATAGGTTTTGTTTTGAATCTTCATTTTTAGCCAAAAGGAGATTGTATTCTGAAATTAATACAAAAGCTCTCTCTCTCTGCTCGATCATTAGCTACTTGCAAACATGTTATATGTTCTATAAAAAAATGATATGTTAAATTATTCAAAGTATTAAAGTAAAAATTTAATTTAAAAAATTTTTAATATTTGTGCTTACTTGTAGCATAAGTTTAGTAAATGTTATTATTTCATTTTTATATTTAGCGCTTTCATTACATCGAGATCATCTGTTACTTGTAAATAATTATCTGTGTTTATGTTACTCCAGTTTTTTTTTTAAATTTTGAAGTAGATCATCTGATGCTGATTTACCGTCTATATTATACCCATACGCAGCTCTAAAAAGTATTTCCAGCATATGGTGGCGATATGCAAAATGTAAAAGACATTTGCCGAATTTGTCCTCGAATAACGTGCAAGCTCCATTTTTTACTCCTGTATTTGAAGCAGTAGCATCAAAGCATATACCACCTACTTGATCCAAAAGATCCCATTCCTTCAATAACTCAATGACTGTTTTTGCCTTTGCTTCTCCGGTATCGTTTTCTAATTTTGTATAATCTAGCATTTCATTTGTATCTTTTCCTGATACTTTAACTGGAATAATATCTATTTTTTTTTTTAAATTGTTTCGATCTGATATAATTTTACCATCTCATTGAATAATCATTTTTGATAATGGAACAAATCTATCTTTTAAAGCTGTTGTAATATTTTCGCTATTTATATTTCGATACCTTCGTAGCGTTGTAGCACTTAAAATCATATCATCAATTGAAATGTTACATTCTTGCGCAATAACTGCTATTACTGGTGCTACCATGCGACTGCTAAATTTTGCAGGATCTAAATTTATGGTTACATCTGCAGATAACAACTTAATTTTTTTTGATCTATTAAAAGAGTCTTGGTGTTCGAAGTTCAAGTCGTCATCACTGTCTTCATCAAAATTGCATCCATTTATAATGTCTTGAATATTTTCATCATCAAGTACATAATTAAATATATTTGATGTCGTAAAAAATAGCTTATCAGCAAATAATGTTTATAATTATTACAGGGTTCATTTTAAGTTAAATTATGTAAAATTTAAATGTAAAGTATACAAGCAAAGCAACCAATTTGTTATTTTATAAAGAGGAAATTCGTTTAACTACATCATCATTGTACATTGTACAAAATCTTTTTTTAAAAATGTAAATAAAGTATGATAAAATAAAATAAATAGTGCTCTTACCTGGTGTATTATCTGAATCCAGTTTCTCAGAATCAGAAGACTTAATAAAAAAATCTATATTTCCTTCGATTTTATTTTTTTTTGAGCAATTAAGAACTGTTTTTCTTTTTCTGTCTCCATGAAATCTATAGGATTTTGGTGAGCTATATCAAACAGATTATCTAATGTATTTTCAAACTCGTGTTCTTTTTTTCTTTGATTATCATTTTCTCGATATTTGTATCTATTTTCTTCTGTTTTATATCCATCATATCATTTTATAATTTTATCACAAACCTGCTGCTTATTTTTAGTTATAAACAAGCCTTATTCCAGAAAAGCATAATTTTTTCATAAATAGTAAGTTTGGTTTCTTTCAATGTATTTTTTTTTTAAATATGATAATACAAGAAACATTTTAGCAGTTGTCTATTCGACGGTAATTTGTATTTGAAAATCTCTGATTCTTCAGTTCCAACAAGTTAGCTGATATTATTGTTTTCCGTTATAATCTCTTTTAAATTTCCAAATTTCTAAAATTCACTAACCATTTTATAGCACTCTTACAAATATTGCAAAACAAACTACAGCGACAATATATAAGAAAAAATCTGGACTATGAAAATAAATGGGAATAAAATATTTCATTTAAAACAAGTTTAACTTCAACTTAGTTTTTGGCACTAGCAAACACTATTGATTTTCACAGTAACTGTACATCGAAGTGAACTAATGTTCGTCCACGACGAAGACTGAGAGAAAACTGTCTTCCACTTATAGTAGAGGATGTAACGATGGTACACTTGGCGTAGTAGCATATACCTCTAAAACTTTCCTATTTGAAGAAAAGGTCAAGAACATAGAGACGTGGCAAATATATCAAATTCAAATCTATACAGATCCGAAATTTCTTAGAATTTCTCGTCATAAATCTAAACTAAATACTGATAAATACCTAAGTTCAAGGACCTCAATTGCTCTGTCATTTTTCAAGCTCGACTATTATTTAACAATATATTAATTTAATAATTTAACAAAAACAATTATATTCACGTAGTGCTTACAATAATTTTGTATAAAAAACTTTTTTTAATAATTTTTATTCACAATTTTTTTACTTATGTCGTCTGTTTGAAACAAACATAATTATTTTGATTGGCCTTGAAGTCTTATTATATATATATAAAAAAAAAATATATATATATATATATATATATTTTATAGATTATGTATATGTAATTCTGTATAATATTATAATTATAATGATTTAATTTTAAACAAATATAAATAAATATTAATAAATATAAAATTAATAATAATATAATACTATAAATAAATAAAAATTATTATAGTTATGAAAGTCATGTACTAATCATGATTTTAAACAAGGACAGTCTGACTGTAATTATAATAATAATAATAGTTTGTATTTGTTTATATTATTTTATAATTATTTATCTTATATTTATTTATATTTGTTTGAAAGTAAATCATTATAATTATAATATTATACATCAGTTTATATAATAATTATTTATTATATATCAATACTTGAATAAAAATCGTTAAAGTAATGTATATATTACTAGGCGTAGATCACAGGCCGAGAGTCGTCGTGGAGATGGCGTGCATGAAGGCGGGAAAAAGAGAGAGAGAGAGAGAGGGAAAGGGCTAAAAGAACTACCACTTACAGATGCGTTTGGCTCGCTCGTGATCGTACTCGATCGGCGACGTCCTGGACGGCGGTGGTGTCAGGTGCTCGCAGTAGGGCCCCTTACGGGAAGACAGCTGATCCGCTCTGGACAGATGCTGCGTTGGTCGAAGAGCAGGTCCGACTCGTACGTCCAGATTTGCACAGAACACCCGATAGCAAATACCGAAAAAACTAGGATTACGCAAGTCGTAGAAGATCAGAAATTAAACGCGGCAATCTTCACTCTCTTCGTGGCACATTCGCGACTGTCACGCGCGGCGAAAGTTTCCCTGCTCTCTCTCTCTTTCTCGCTCTCTATTTATTACATACCTCTACGTTTGTTAGTTCGGCGTCAGCCTATAACATAACTAAAATTAAACAGCATACGCATAAGTATATATGTTCGGAGACGCACACATACCTACAGGTTACTTCAGGAGAGAGAGAGAGAGAGAGAGAGCCTATGATCGCGGAATAGCGAACGCAGGCGACGTACGTAATCCCCGTCACCATAAATATGTATATATATATATATATACGTAATTCAAACAATATATTCAATTGTTGAAAAAATCATTTACTCGAAAGGATGAAATAGATTTCTCAAAGGATGGATTAGATTTATTTGATTATTCCACGTCAGTTGTAAAAACTAATAAATATTTTTTCGATTTTATTAAATGAAGCACAAAGATTTAAATATTAAATTGAATCAATAAATAGTAAAAACTAAAAAATGTATATATACATAAAAAATATTTGCTATTTTTGAAAAATTATTTATTCGGAACAATCAAATAGTTTTTTACAAGATTTATTTATTTAAATTTAATATGAAAATTTTTGTGCCTCATTTAACAAACTTGAAGAAATATTTATAAATTTTTAACAACTCAATGGCTATAATCAAGTAAATATATTTCACATTTTGATAAAGCTATATAATTGTTCCAAGTCAATAGCTTTTTCAAAAATGGAATATATTTTTAAAATTTTAGTATATTGGTATGACCGTACATTAATTTTGTGCATATATATATATATATATATATATATATATATATTTTTTTTTAAAAACATTCTTACAGCATTCTACAATTGTAATGTAATTTAGTCATTTAATTTTCTGCATTATGTAAAACATTTATATAAGATATTTATGTAAAACTTATGGCTTAAAATCCAGTTATGCGCTTCAAAGTTCTTTAATTGTATACCATGCACTGAACATGCTTATAATACTATCTGTTCGATCCGGGAATCTGGGCAATGAAGCAGGTATAACAACAATGAATCAGGCCATTAAGTCCACCTCCCCGTTATTATCCTTCCGTCTATACGCGATCATTGGAGAAGCTTATAGCCAATAAGATGGTTTTTATAATAATAAGAGAAATTTGTAACCGCCATTAAATTTATTTTGTCTTTGAATCTGTGTTCGATCAAGGTAGTTAGAATAAAAATATTGTCAATGCCATTGAGCCGTCTAGCATTTTCTTGATTCTCTCCTTTTAAGGTATAAGACAGTGTAACTATCACTTCTTGTTACAGTATAACTTATCAACAATAAAATAATGTGAAAATATATTTATATACGTAAGTAGCTAAGGATTTGAATGAGGAATCATGCCAAGTTGAAATAGTTTCTCATAATATTACAAAAAAACGATAAATAATATTTATTACAAATTTAAGGCAGGTGGCAGTAAAACTCTAATACAGGAGTAAATAAATTAAAGGTTAACACTAAATAATATAATATATAGTAATTTCTACATACAGAAATAACTTAAAACTATTATTACTTAACCGTATGCTAATACGAGGGTGAATTGATAAGTTTCCGGCCTAACCAAGAGATGGCGCCACTAGGCCTACCTTGAGGTGGTGTTCTATAGTACCATCCGTAGATAGCTTGCAGCTATAGTTTCAGTCCGATCGCCATGTTAGTTTAGGTTTGAGAGCACGCTGAACAGACGCCTCTGTGTTTTTCGTAAAAATGGAAAAGCTGGAAAATCGTGCTGTCAGCAAATACTTTTATTTGACGGGGTTCACGCCGAAGGAAATTAAAGACGAGATGGACTCAACACTGGGAACATCTTCTCCATCATATTCAACCATTATGCAGTGGGTTTCCGAGTTTAAATAGGGTCGTGTGAGCACCTCTGATGAGCCTCGCTCAGGACGCCCTATTGAGGTCACAACTCCAGAAATGATCGAAAAAATCCATCAAATAGTGCTGAAAGACCGCAGATTAAAAGTGCGTGAGTTAGCTGAGACCTGTAAGATGTCATATGAACGTGTACAAAATATTTTGCACCAATATTTGTATATCGAAAAGCTGTGTGCAAGATGGGTGCCGCGTTTGCTAACAATCGATCAAAAATTGATTTGCAAGCATATTTCTACCGCAAATTTGGCGTTGTATAAGCGTAATCCAAGTGACTTTTTGCGTCGATTCGTAACCGTTGACGAATCTTGGGTCCACCACTACACTTCTGAAACCAAACAACAGTCTAAACAGTGGATTGGACCAGGGGAACCAACTCCAAAGAAGGCAAAAACAATTGTTTCGGTGAACAAGATTATGGCTACTGTTTTTTGGGATGCAAGAGGTATTATATACATTGATTACCTTGAAAAGGGTAAAACTATCACTGGTCAATACTATTCAGATTTATTGCAACGTTTGAGCCACGAAATGAAAATTAAATGACCTCATCTGGCGAAGAAAATAATCCAGCGCACACACATCCAGAAAACACCAGCGCACACGTCAATCTTTGCCATGGCTAAAATCAACGATCTGAAGTTTGAATTGATGCCACACCCTCCCTTCTCACCAAACCTAGCCCCAAGTGACTATTATCTGTTTCCTAACCTCAAAAAATAGCTTGACGGTAAGAGATTTGCAGATAATGAACGAGTAATCGAAGCTGTAAATGGGTATTTTGAGGATCTTGACGAATCTGTCTATAGAGATGGCATTACTAGTCTAGAACATCGCTATGAGAAATGTATCAACCTTGGAGGAGATTATGTTGAGAAATAAAAAAAAAATTCTTAAAAACGTTGTTTTTCTTGATCAGGCCAAAAACTTATCAATTCACCCTAGTAATTCTCTCTCTCCTAGACACAGTCAGCTTAACGATTACAATTGACCTCGTCAGTGGTGCATTAGTGAGGCCCTCAATAGCATGCATCGTCCTGAGTGTGGTCCTCCGGCATTGAGCCACCCTTTCGACATCAGGCCCTGTTGACGGGTGAAAGACAAACAAAACGTGAATCTGATGATGGGTTGCTACAAGCCCTGTTAAGGCGAGGCCAAACGATCCTTTTGTACAATGACCGCACCATACACTACGCAACACAGACAAATTGACAATATTTGTGAATTAACTCAGAAAATAACAAACTATTAGCGCTGAAATAATGATAATAATAATAAAAATTTTAATTTGCTGAGAAGAAGGTCAATCACTTACAAAGGCTAACGAATATATAAAAAGCGTCGCGCTACGCTTACTCGATTGAACCTTTTTTTCGTCGCCGCACCGTCACGTCAAAACTTTTGCAAACATAAACATTTGAGAAAAATAAGTCTAAATTATAGTTTACAAGTCGTGAACACTTCTATGCCTGAGTGATCCTCTGTTAGTGACACATGGATAGATACCAGATAGATAGATATCAGATAGATATCGTCGAATCGTATTTCAATCTATTCACTAATATATATATATATATATATATATATATATATATATATATACATATATATATATATATATATATATTTAATTTAATTTTTTACGTATATCTAGGTCCGTTTAATAAAATTGAAGAAATATTCATTATTTTTCAATAATTTATTTAGTTTAAGGAAATAAGGTTATTTTGGTTTACAAAATAAACTTAATTGTTTCTATCAAATATAACGTTTCTTAAAAATTACAAAATATTCGTTGATTTTTAATATGTATGTTTTTATGACGTTTCCCTTTTCCCCTCGGGATAGCTTACGTGGTAGCGCTAGAATTAGTTTGAAAATAAAGAGTTTTCGGAAAAATCGGTAAAAAAATTACGGTACTCGGTTATATTTATATGAAGAAAATAACAAAAATATATTCTAATGAAAATTATACAAATTATTATAATACACAATTCGGGTGTCGGGCTCTCCGATTTATAACAAAACAAGACAGATTTCTTATGTTAAATCTATACTATATCGTATTAAATTTTGCAGGATTCTTATTTTCAACGGTATTCACAATTTATATTTACACGCACTCATACTAATTTCGCGCACTATATATATATATATGTATGTATACGTTTACTGGAGTAGGAGATAATGTCCAAAACGAATGAAACCTGCTCATCTATAACGAGTTATCTTATCTTTGCTTCGTACTTGTTCTCGAACTCGCCTTCGCCCCTAGTCGCTTCTTTTCGCATGCATCATCAAGCTTCTTTTCGTACACGTCAGAGTCCGTGCACTCAGTATCACGACCTTGTTCGGGGTTAGGATAGAAAAGGCTGAGCTTTAACGCAGTGTCGCGCACCTAGAATCAAGTCTCTTGAGGAATTGTAAGGCCGCTGCTTTTTAACGGAGTAAGTACGATCAAGTTTCACCAGGAAAAAAGAGGAGTTTTTCGTGAAGCCATTGGTCTTTAATGAAACACCACACAACCAGGATTAAGCTCCAGTAAGATTTGGTCAGGATAGTAGTACCTGCTAATTTTTAATGGAGCTTCATGCAACCGGGATCATGACTCTACTATTCAGGATTTTCGGACGGGCAGGATTACTAGAGCTCTGAAGTCGGGATAGCTCTAGGGAGCTTCTTTCGGCTATATCGCCGGAAGAACTATTTTTGTTGCGGAAAACTCGCCTTTTTATACACGAAAAATTGGTCGATCGGGTGTTTACGCCATCATTCGAGTAATTTCGTATCGAGCTGCCGAAAAATAACAATAATTTTACAGTAATATAATAATAATAATCGCAGTATAATTATAGTAATTATAATGCTAATTTGCGATTTTGCCCTTAAGGATGCTCATATTCTTATAATGATTTCGGCGCTGTCTTATAATTATAATTCGTTATTTAATTCTCTTGGATATTTATTTAACAACAATAATAATAATGATAATTATTATTACAAATTATTATGATAATAATAATTATGTAAATAATAATTAAGTTAGTATTTTCGTCCTTGGAGATGCTCGTGTTTGTATAAGTTATTATTGTAATAATTTCGGCGCTGTTTTATAACAATACTTCTTAATTTAGTTCAATCGTATTCGAAATAATATTTAGTTATTATCATAATATTCTTAATAATTATTATAACAAATAATAATAATTGTAATTATTATAATAAAATATAACATGTAAATAATAATTAATCATATATTTCTCTCGCGTTAATATTTGGTTATTTATTAATAACAATAATAAATGATTTAGTTAATATTGAGTTCTCTCGGTTTTGATCTCTCGATCTCTCGATGATCTTGTCTTGCAATGTTATAACAACTTCTTCTGGTATAAGCGCTTTATTGGCGTCGCGAAGATCTTGTATGTCGATTACATAATCCACTTCTTTTTATTGCTCCTGTCGAAAGAGTTTCACCGAAGTTAATGATGAATTTTATAAACGAGGGCTCTGATTTATAATCTTCTACCCATCACCGCCGACACCGCCGCCTCTACTACCAGCGCCGCCCTTATGCGCTAAAGTCAGCAATAATTTGTCTACTTGAGCCAATTTCTACAACGTCTTCTGCATAAACTATACAATTGAGAGTGTTTTCTAGAGCTTGCTCGAAACCTACCTCTGTGCGCACACTCCCCGAGCGAACGAGATTCCAGTGCGTGAAGCAGTGCACTGCTAAGTCAGGTGTGAGATCAAGGCGTAAGAAAATAGCCTTTTGAATAGGCATCTCGATTAATTCCAATACCTTGGTTCAGAAAATGTATACCGGTGCTCGAATATAATACATGAAAGGCGTCTATGTGTAGATTTGAGTTTGGTGTAAAATGGGGTTGCAAAGGTTTGCTCGGAATTTGCACTTCGTCGATGTACAAAGAGAGATAGTTAATTTTGACGTTTTGAAAATTAAATAGATTAAATCTACGATTTCCATTAAAAGCTCTGTTGTCGACAAATATAATAATAATTCTTTTCCGTAATTGACCTAGAATTACGTTATCGAGTGAGTCGCTCATTATCCCTGCATGCAGCGTAAGCGACTTTACCTCCACTCACGTGATTGGATATTTAGCGGTAGTTTTAGCTAATGCATGAGCGTGTGCGAGTAAGACACCAGGATTAATTTTTACTCTACCAATAATGAGAGTTGCTTCTTTTATTTTAACCTTAAATCTCCTATTATCAGATGAATCCATGAGACAGAACCCGTCTTTGCTTCTCACTAAACGAACTCTCATTTCTACGCCATTCATTAACATTTTATCTTGATTAAAACTGTTACTAGCGTAAATTCTTGACGGTTTAACAAGCCTTTCTTAGCTTGAGCACCCATAGCGTTTGGTACAGCTTTGAAATTACCTGCTGTATCGTCGTACCATAAGCAAGACGTCAAGTGTGACTCTTTAGCAGCTGGTGAGTAGTTGAGTAAGGATTCTATATAAACTTTGTAAAGGTATGCATTATTGGGAGGTAAAACTAGTTTTTGGTTCAAAAATACGTCTATTTGATTAAACATAGAGTACAGAAAATTATTGATCGGTGCAACTTTTGCATTTAATACCTCTGTATCTACAGGGAGAATTTACGCTTGAACATGAAGCAAAGTATGGGCAAGATCTATGTTTTTTTCGCTCGCGTTTCGAATGACAAATTCTAAAGGGGCATCGCTTTCTTTACCAATTGAAGATATAGGCTTATAATTTAAATAAGTGATGTCTGATGGACGTGCCTTTTTAGACTGACGTCTGCGTTTAGCTGCATTCGTTTTATAACCATCGCCTTTCATTAAATCAGCAATTTTATTAACAGCTTTTCTTTTTAAATTTTTACCAGATTCTTTGGCTCGTAATTTCAACGAGTCTTTAAATTTAGAACCCCTATTGGTAACGTCGTCAATTACATTAACTCCTGCGCGAAATACCAACAGCGCGTGCACCAGAAGCCGTATAGGGTAGAACTTTGCGAAGCAGTCCACCCAGTCACGATCCCACTCCCCTACCTCTTTGATATTGCGAACCAGTAAAAACATTTCTTACTCCTCCGCGACCGATTTTATCGTTTTAGTAATTCATGTAATGAGTCATACATTTTGATTTTTCTTTTTCTATCTTTTCATAGATTGCGCTTAAAGTGAAGCGTAACCTTCAACGTCTCGTACTCAAATGGTATACGATTACTTTGTTCATCTTTTATATCGATGACAATAGAGCGAAAAGTATGTTGTAACAAGGAATATAGTAAGCAGAGAGCAGCTTGAAAGTCACCAACTATATACGGTTCGCAAATATCCGTGTAAATAAAAAACTGATCGAATATGTACGGGTCGAACATACTGGTACATTTCCCCATATATATATATATATATATATATATATATATATATTCTCAGTAGATTTGAGAATTTCTGAGTTGTCTAAAAAACCGAATAAACGGCGTATTTTTTCATATAACATAATGTAATGTGGATTATCGCAGTTATAGTTTCGCATCATCCGGTAAAATCCTTTTTCGTTAACTTCTGACTTTAGTACTTGATGTTTCTGTATATACTTGTTGTTAATTTCATTACCCAACTCTTCTAAATTGTTATAAATACTATGTGAAAAACCATGTTCTTGATATTACCTTTGGTTGACGTTTTATTAGCAACCAGCTAATAAATCGCGCGATCGCGGTGATAAACTATTAGCGCGCGAGGGGGGTCGCTCAAAACGCGCGTGAATAATCTGATAAGACGTGCGTGCTAGACGCGCATATTTCTCAGCTAATAAGAGTGCGCACTGGGGCCACATGAAAAATTTTAAGGCGCGGTTATATATATTATAACCCCAACCTCGAGGTTATTACCTACCGTGTGTCGATGTGTGCGTGGGCACTTCCACGCCGCTGCTCGTTCGCTTAGCATGAAAGGGAACAGGGAAAATGGAATAAAACACGCGGCAGTATTTATGAAGTTTTAACAATTACAACACCTTTTATTGTATAAAACTTCCTTACAAAGATAGAGTAGCTCCTGCGCTACTTACTAATTGCGGGTTTCGCGACGGTACGACAAATATAACGCGAATACACGATTACATTAAATGCAGGGGAAAGGGGGACACGGTACGGGACGCTATATGTCTACGACACAGGGGAACGATGATATGATGCGGGACGGTACACTATACAAGATACATAAACGACATTTTGTATAGGTATGTTTTACTTTTACATAACCGCTACGTAACACGCGGGAATCGCGGTGCACGGTCGCGGCGGCGGGCCAGAAGCCTAGGTGCACATTCACATAATAAATTAAAAAAGAAATAAAGACTACTTGCCGCCGACGACAATGCTGCCGTTGGTTTCGTAGCTTGCTGATGGTCACTGTTCTTGCCTCAGATCAGGGTGGCTGGGCGCTCTCTCTCCCTCTCACCTACACGGTTGCGTAAGGACGTGGCGGGTCGCGCCGCAAACTCTCGCTTCTTCTTGTCCACTTGCGCGGTTGCGCTCGGCCGCGATTAGCAACCGATGATGGCGTTGCTGGCTGTACACCGACGGCAGAGTTCCTGCTACCTTAGCCGTTCACACTCACAGGTCGTGGCTGCGGTAAGACTATTGCCGTACGCGTGTCTTTATTCACACCCCCGGCTTACGCGATGTAGTCGTAGCAATATTAGCTCGAAACGCGTCGATACGACAGACGATTGTATATCAATCTCGAACTTTCTACACGACTTTAGTCGACGGAAAAGAGAAACAATAGATGCAATGGGATGGAACGGACGAAGAGCGTCAGACAGTACGAACGCCGGAGGCGAAAGTGCTCTCCTTTTCGAGCCACGTATCTACAGTTGCGCTCCAATCGCCCTCGCGGCTCGCGTTTACAATTTCGCAAGCTCTCTGGACCACTCGTTGTTTTACCCGAGCGCTCTAACCTACAACCGCCATTCGGGTAGTTACAAACTCCCTCTCCCAAACCGCAGAGGGGGTGCGTGGTCGCGAAGGGGTTCGAGTAGTGACGGTGCGCAAGGTGCGAACGTTGCGGATATACGTTGGGGAATACAATGGGAGATAGTACATAGTTTGGGAGAAACACGGATAATTTCATTTAACTTATCACGCAATTTTAACTTATTATGCCTTTCTATGATTCTTGCTTTCACTGCGCCATTTATATATTTTTACCACCAGACACAGTATCATGTCTTCTGCGACAGCGTGGGCACTAAGAAACGGGTGGTCTATTTGTTCCCATAGACTGTTGCTCCCGGCATTATTATTAGCAACGGTTGCTGAGTTCCCGCAGCGGCTGCTGCTTGCCTGATGGTTTGCTCGATCGTTGGCTGCATGACCATTACCTCCTTGTTTGGTCGCGCCATACCTTCCGGTGTTTTGACCTCTTCAGACACCTGACGTGTCGTCTTCGTTTTGCATCTGTTGTACTCCCCTTCCCAAGACGATACGGCAAGGGTCGACCGCCGCAGGCAGGACATGCAAGTACCGACGTCGTTGTTCGCTCTATCACACTAGTAGCAAAACCGTTTGATTCTGGGGTGTGGACAGGTGGAATAGCGGTGACCGTCATCGCCGCAGTTCCAGAAATATGTCGTTGCTGACTCACCTTCGCCAGACCTGGGAGTGGCGTTGTGGGGATTGATGGGTGTGACCGTATGGGCGGTACGAAATTGGGTGGTGAAGATTGGTGTTACGAAATTGGGGCGACAAGGGAATCCATTAATCCTGAGACATTTTTGTGGCTATCGGGGATAACTGCTTTTATATTTTGCTTGTCCTCTAACTATGTAAGCTAGCCACAGGGCTGGTCTCTGTTGCTTGGTTAACTTGCGTTGGGATTGTGAATGGATTAAATCCCTTTTCGTATTCGAGGCGTTAATTTTTGCCGTGATTCGGTAGGTAGGTATGTGGGCGCGGTATTGGGGTGGTCTTTTGAGGTGGGAAAAATTGAGAGGTCTCTGTGACGTTGTCATTGCCTTCCGTCCTCTTATACTTGGACGGGATAATGACTTTCTCCTTTTGTGTGCCGTGAGCATCTTGTGTGGTCAGGTAAGCTTTTTGTATCTGATTGTTGTTTCATGACGAACCGCATGAGTGCGCAACGGTCTCCGCGATACAATTCATAGACGTGTGCGGCGTTTTGGGAAGTGGTTGCCTGGTGAACGTTGGCTCCGGCCTATAGGGCAGCGGACTAACCGATCATATCTGTTTATGCGAGGTGAAATCTTTATGCATCCTAACCTTCGAACGAAACGGTTCCAGTGATCCCGTTTTGTATGAGGCCGTCTCGAAAACATAGCCGTCTTCTTCCTCCTTTGCCGTTTCCGTAGTTTTACGTCTTTGCGGACGGTCTCCGATGATGTTATCCTCTTCTTCTACTTCTTCCGTAGTTTTATGTGGTTGCGGACGATCGTGCTCATCTTGAGCTTCCGTAGTTTTACGTCGTTGCGGACGGGCACAGATGATGTAACTCTCTGCGTTGTTGGTAGTTTTACGTCTTTCCGACGAGCGCAGACGATATCATTATCTGCATTATCTGTATAGAGGTGCGAGTGGTGGGCAAGTTCGATATGGGGTTGGGGGTGGGTGGGATTTTCGGGGTCGTCGAGGGTCCGTACGCTCGTATCCAATAGCAAGAGGCTGAACGACTCGTCGGCTATCGGGGTGATCTTCATCGCCTGTTCTTCTTCGACGAGCTCTTGCGTTGTATCGGGCTGAATTGGATTAGGTTCAGCCGCGATTTCTGCACTTCCTCTAGTGCCTCGATTAATTTCCCCATATCCAGGGTGGTACTGAATCGATTGAGGAAAACCCTGCGTATTTCCATCGTAGGTGCGGTTACGCCTATGGGGGTTGGTCCCCGCATTTCGTTCGAGTCGTACGAGAGGAGTGTGGGGATTTCTGGGTCCCCCGATCTTTTGACCTGGTCGGAAATGACTGACCGACGCAGTCCTCTGCCTCGTCCGTTGACTCGGTACATCTGCTTGTTGTTGATACCTGTGAAGGAATTAACGTCGTTAGATTGGTGGTATCTTTTGATGTCTGATACGTGTGCCTTTGTCATTTTCCCGTCGCTGATCTTCTCTATTTAAGATATGACGGGGGATATTTTTTTGTAATTCTGCAGGGGGCTACGAATTTTGGAGCCAATTTTGCCGAGAATTGGTCGGGACCTGATGACAGGCCATATTTGCGTCTACACACCATGTCATTGACCTCAAATGTCTCCGGTCGGCGTTCCTTATTGTAATATTTGGCCTGTTTTTGGCTTGCGGTGCTCAGATGTTTCTTAATGAGATTGTGGATGGCGGGATATGTCTTCATGCGATCTTCCCATTCCAGTGGTGTTAAGGTTTGCACCTGCAACGTTGATCCTTGAAAATGACGGTACGTCGGCATTTCTCGGGGATTCCGGCCAAAATTTAAAAATGCCGGCGACATCTGGGTGCTAGCGTGCACCGCTGTGTTTGCTGCAAATGCAAACTCTGGGAGATGGATGTCCCAGCTTTCATGGTTATTTTTGACAAAGATCGTAATCATTGTTTTTATGACCCTGTTCACCCTTTCTACAGGGTTTGCCTGCGAGTGGTATGGCGCGATAAATTTGTGTATAATACCTAATTTCGCGAGTTTGTTCTTGAGTCAATTGTTGGCAAACTCGGTGCCGTTATCCAAAATCAGGTATTTTGGGCAACCCCATTTGAAGATGATCTATTCTTCTAGTGCCCGTGTGTTCGCTTGGCCATTTGCTTTTCGTAATGGGCGTATCTTGATGTATTTGGTGAAGAGATCTTGAAACACCAGGAGATATTTATATTGTCCTATGCTGGTTGGGAACGGGCCCATAATATCTGCAGCGACACTGTTCCAGGGTCTCTCAATATTTCTTTGAGACATTAAGCCCATGGGTCCTCTCTGCGACACCTTGTGTATTTGACACTCTAGGCAGTGTTTTACGTATTTGTGTATGTCCCGTTTCATACCGGGCCAGTAGTATTCCTGGCCGACTTTCTGAGTAGTTTTATCTACTTTCAAGTGTACTGAGGTCAGAGTGTTATGACAGGAAGACTCGCTCTCTGTCGTTAGAAGGTACCACGAGCTTCCAGTCATCCTAGTCGTGTCCCAGTGCTTCTGCCATTTTATTTGGACAATGTTTGTATAGGCGCCCATCCTTGATCGTCCAATCGGGGTATAATTCAGGATGTTTTTGAATTTCAGTACTCTTTTGCCGGTACCATTTGTCCATGTCAAGGGTGGTGAGGGTAGCGATAGAGGACTCGAGGTGGTGAGAGGGCTTTGACAGGGCATCCGGCACATGGTGAAGTATTCCTTTTCTGCGGACGATTTCCATATTGTAGGCCAGGAGTGCCATTGCCCACCTAGCTAAGCGTCCTGTTGAGTTCTTCATGGTGTGTAACCACTTATGGCTACTGTGGTCCATTATTACCGTAAACTTCTCGCCGAGTAGATACCCGCGGAATTATTCCACTGCCCACAGGATGGCTAAGCACTCCTTTTCACTGACGATGTAGTTTACTTCGGCTGATGTGAAGGTCCTGCTTGCGTATGCAATCGGGTGCTCTTCGCATTGGTGTTCTTGGCTTAGCACAGCGCCTAATGTGTAATTGCTCGCATCGGCTTGCAAGACATACGGCTTGTTCTGCACGGGGTGCGCTAGCACAGGGGCTTGCGTCAACAAGATCCTGAGCTTGTCGAAAGCTTCCTATTGTTTATGAAGTTAGCGTACCACCCGACCATTTTATCTGGGTCAATGTGTAAATCATCCACGTATATTATGTACCCAAGGTACTTGACCTCCGGGCAACAAAACTCAGATTTCTCCTTGTTTATCGCAGTCCAATCTCGTTGAGGCGGGTGAGTACTGCTTTCACCTCGGGAACGTGCTGCTCGAAGGTCTTCGTAGCGACGTTAATATTGTCCATATAGACGAAGACGTGTGGTTGCCACGCTGGCCCGAAAACAAGGTTCATAGCGCGCTGGAAGGTAGCTGGGGCGTTCGTTAGCCCATAAGGTAATCTGGTATATTGAAAGAGGCCTTTTTGCAGGATCGCAAAGGCGGTGACCTCTTTGGTGCTCTCCTCAAGCAGTATTTGATGGGAAGCCTGACTGAGATCTATTTTAGTCAGGTACTGCGCGTCACGTAAGTTGTCCAGCACGACATCCATATGCAGAAGAGACTACGCGTCTTTTTTAGTGATGGCGTTCACTGCCCGGTAGTCAATACAAACCCTTATTTTTCCGTCCTTCTTCGGGACGATTACAGGGCAGCTGCTCCACGAGCTTTCCGATGGCTCGATAAAACCCTCCTCGAGTACATCTATCTATTTTCGCATGGGTCTGCTTTCGGAGATACCTGAACGAGCGTACAGGTACAATAGCTGATTTTATAGTACGTCTTCTTGTGCTGGAGATCAATACTCTCGATGTCGTCTATCCGGTGATCTATACGAGCGGTAATTATAATCGTCTCTACTGGATGATCGGTATTGCCGATCTGGTGTTCTTGTTTGTTGGTCCCAGTCTTGGTTACGTGGGGAGCTTCGAGAGGGGTATCTGCGTCGGTATGGCGGGGACGGAGAGGGGTGATGCTGGGACGTGACGCTGATACGGGTGAGGGGTATCTAGGTGAGAGGGGTGGTTTTCTATAGTAAGGGGGCGGTGCCCGATACTGTGGCGACGGACTCCTTTCACCTGCTCTCTTCTGCTGGTTTTTTAGTTTTTTCCCTGTTGACTATGGGAGTCGGAATGCCTCTTCGGGTGTCTCTCCGAGAGTTGTGGGAATGTGATCGTACGATATCGTTCTTGGTTTCTACAGGGGCGGATGGCTCACTTATCGTAACGGTTTTCTTCGGGGCCGGTGGTTTTTCATTGTCGATTGCCACCAATCTCGATCGACTATTCGGTCTCTCTGATGGGGAGTAGACCGCCGTGCTCACCATGCATTCGTCTAGCCCCGGCGGTTCTTTATACCGCTTTGTAAGCTCATTTTTCAACTCGATTTGCTGACCCAGCAAATGCAGCTCGTTAATGAACCGGAAGACATTCCTGTTAATTTTGTCCATATACGATGGATGTATATTTCTGTATATCCTGTCGAGCTGTGTTTCAAGTGTTAATGCAGGCGCCATCTTATCTCTTAAGACGCTTATGCCTATGGGCTCTTTTGAGCCTTGCGTCCTATCACACAATTCCTCTTCTAGGCGTAGAGTGTATCTAGTCCGGAATTGACGGCGCATCGCTGCCTTAAATTCATCCAGGGTACTCCAGTGTTTGTATAAGGGTCTAGCCCAGATACGGGCTGAGCCATCCAATATCCCTGGAATTAACTTCAAGATGTCGGCCGCTGAAATATCGAGGTTGTTCATCGTCTCTTCCAGTCTATCAATAAATTCCTCCACGTCTTCGCGAGGGGCCCCCATGAACTACACTTTCCACTAGCGCGGCAACTGTCGAGTACGTATTCCTTTAAATATGTATTCTCAAAGGGTCGACCTACATTAGTGTTGTTGAATGTCGTTGGTGCTACATTATTCGCGGGCTGCACTCCAGGTGTTGCGTAAGGCATACCCGGGTGTGACATCGCGGCGTAATGCTGGAACAGCTCCGGGTGAGCGTATGGCCATCCTCCAGCCAGGTTTTGCCAGCTATTAGCAGCAGCGGGGAGGTGGTTATCCCCAGTGGCATTCGTGCTGTGCGCTGGTGGCGATGGCCATGGCTCATACGGGTATCCTACGTATGGAACGGCATTCGGCCAGATCCGTGCCGTAGTGGCGACGTGGTGTTCCATCGTTTCCTTATTTGCTGTAGCATCGTTGTTTTCTGCTTCGTGTTAAATGTGTTAGAGTGAAGTGGAGCTTAAGACTTTTTATAACTCCACGATGTCTTGTTGGTTGGTCGCTGCAGTTTTGTCTTTTTCGTCGTACCATTTGGCTGCATTGGGCCCGAAAAGCCGCCGTATTTTGAAGCGCGTTCTCCTGTCTAAGGATGGTTAACTCCTCGTCTAATCGGATGAGTAGCCGTTCGGCTTGAGTGTGCAGCGCGTCTTTTTGTAACTTCGCGTAGACGCTACCGAGTCTTATTCTCTCCTAATCTATGTTACTCCTAATCTCTTGAGGAAGATCCATTTTTTCTAGGCGAGATTCTTAAAATGGGACGATACAACGGCGAAAATATAAAAACAATAATGATATATATACAGTTAAAAAACGGAGTAAGAATAGTTACTCGACGTGTTCTTTGTTATGTCTATTAATAGTAAAAAAGCGTTTCTCTAGAGAGAAAGAAAATGGTGTCCCATTCCTTTTCTAGTGATTGCAGTTTCCAATAATAACAATAGGGATTTTTAATCTTTCAGTAGGTTTGATACTCGTCTATATGAAAAGATTAGTTACTATGCGTGATGAGTGAGAAAAGCTTAGATACTCTTGATCATAAAATATGTAGCGAGTAAAAGCTGAGTTAGATATCGAAGAAGAGAGTTAAATAAAAAAAAATTATTATACTGTAAATTATTCTAGCTATGATTCTTTATAAAATTAATTAATTAAATTATAAAACTTATTATACTGTATACTATAAATACCGATTGATTTTATAAAATCGACTACCAATCACAAATTTGTTGAAAATAATAAATACAAAAAAGAAATTTTTGGTTGTTTATATTGTACCAGTTGTTGCTATTATTTTTATTATGTATTACTATTATTATTATTATTATTAAAACAATAAAATATTAATAAAAATATAATAAAATATTAATAATAATATAATAAAATATTAATAATAATATAATAAAATATTAATATAATAAAATATTAATAATAATATAATAAAATATTAATATAATAAAATATTAATAATAATATAATAAAATATTAATATTATAAAATATTAATATATATTAATATTTTATTTTAGGTTAAATTATTATTATTATCTAGATTATTTACAGTATGATTATTATTTGTTCGTCACCACGCTAGTTCTCTATTATCAATTATTATAGAGCACGGTATTTTCAGCTGGCAGTAAAGGCTAAAATAAGAATTATTGAGAAGGAAAAAAAAAGATAAGATTTTTCTTGTTAATAATGATCCAGAAATGCGAGTGTTCATTCGGCTCATTCCAAATTATCTTCTTCTATCAGGTGCTAAATGTGTACTTACATACACACTAAAAAAAAAGTAAGAATGAGGGGGGGGGGGCAACAAAAAAGAAAAGATAGGAAAAATAAATTTTCTGTCTCTCTCTTTCCTGTTTTTTGTAACGATGACTTAGATAGTAAAAACACGTCTATAATTTATTGATGCTGGCTTTCCTTCTTATATAATTTACTCCAGTTGAATTACTTGTTAATAATTAAAACATAATAACATATATATATTCTCTCTCTTTTTTTTATGTAATTATTATTATATCAATTTTAATTTGTCCCAATTACACGTCTAACTCCCTGTTTAAATGTTGTTTGAAGTAAAAGAAATCACTTGACTGTCGTGGGCATTTAAGTATGTAATCAGTCGTTTGGTGTTACGTTGTTATTAATCATCTAGATATAGTGGTACTCTCACTATGTGGTTCCTTGTCATGTTATTATTATTTTCAGCTAGTATTTGTACTAAATTATTTTATTTGTAGGTTCAGTTAATGTTAACTTCTTAGTTATAATAATTAATTATAATAATTACTAGTTAGATTCTTAGATAATAGCTTTATTATTATGTAGTTTATTGTAATATTGTAGTTTATTATAATATAATAGTTTTATATGATGATTTACTATTATTTAATATTATTTATATAATTATGTAATATTTAAGAGTTTGATATATTATCTAATATGATTATATAATAGTTTACTATATAATAGCTAAATAAGAAAGAGACCGTGCAATCTTGGAACTTTATTATATTTAGGAAGGTTACTTTAATCAGGTTTGCTATGATGCTCCCTGCAACTATTTGTTGAAATTAGTATATCAGTTATATATATTAATCAATATATTCATTAGATGAATAAGTTAAATGGATTGTTTTAAAAAAAAAATGCGGCATTTGCTTTTTTTCAACTTAGCAAGCTTTGCCTGTACTTGACTACAGGTAAACTGCCAATAATTTTTTTTTTACAAAAATCTTTACCATTTAAGAATTTTTCATCAAAATTGTTTGAAATTAATTTTCACCATTATGGTGATTATTTGTAACTTTCTCCACTTTACAGAGTTGAAAAATTCCAACTCCTTCCTGAGAATTGTTCTCTTATAATTTCTTGCCCTATGTATCTATATTTCAATCCTATAGGTTATGCCTACCAGAAGGAGGAGAGAAATTTTACAGCTAGTTCAGCCACTTTTCTTTTTTTTGAAGTGGTGCTGTTTCTATATGTTGATTCCATGTAAAGGTGAAGGAGGTAGAAGCGATACCTATAACAGGGAGGGGATGTAGACTACTTACACTGGATGTTATATATTTATTATTATATTTTTTTTTTCAATGACGAGACTCTCACTTATCAATTTCAATTTCCAAATTGACGTATTTTGCTTCTTATGAATATGCTGATAATCACTGGATAATATTTTAAAAATTGCTACTGTCTTCTACGTAAAGTACAGGATCATATTGTTTCCAAAATTCATATGCAATATGGTTAAAAGTACAAAAGGAAGAGGGACGATAAGATATTTATATGGTTTCACACATAATGAAAGAGGAAGCAATTCTTAATATATATTACTTTAATAAATATTTAGGGACCCGAGCGACGTGAAAGGACTGACAAGATGTCGATATCAGTTTAATGCATATTATATATATGGAGCATAAATATAAAAGAAAAAATATATATATATATAAATTTAAATAGTATAATGATAATATGAACAAAATATAAATAGCATGTAAATATAGAAAATATTTGGATAAATGGTAATATATATGTAAATTTTCCAGAAAATGATATTTACCTTTGATGTGAGCACAACAAACACATTGAGCTTAAGAGGTATTTGACCTCGACGTCTACCTTGGTTAAGATAACTTCCAAATCTTTTATTTACTTTGCTGTTATTTCGATTTGAAATACAAACATATTTTACAAGAAAAGGAGAAAGTTATTTTCCCTTGTGTGCTTACACCTCAGATAAAAATAGCGGGTATAATTATTGTATGAAACCATAAATAAAATTATATATATAAAATTATTTATAATTTCATAATAATAAATATATATTCCTTTAGCACATAATAGATATGAATACGTATGTAAATATGGTGCAAAATTTTATAAATATAAGATTAAAAGAAAATATTTTCTACACTACCTTATTTGTTTCTACAATATATATAAAAGGGTAACGATACGGGGTATAGGGGTTCACATGAATATATTACTGCATAATGAATCAGTTAATTATTACCTATCGAATCAATAAATAAGTCTTAAAAAACGCGGGCCCCGTGTTCGCGGCGCCATTTTATAACCCCAACCTCGAGGTTATTACCTACCGTGTGTCGATGTGTGCGTGGGTACTTCCACGCCGCTGCTGGCTCTCTTAGCTAGAAAAGGGACAGGGAAAATGGAATAAGACACGCGGCAGTATTTTTAACAATTACAACACCTTTTATTGTATAAAACTTCCTTACAAAGACTGAGTAGCTCCTACGCTACTTACTAATTGCGAGTTTCGCGACGGTACGCCAAATATAACGTGAATACGCGATTACATTAAATGCAGGGGAAAGAGGGACACGGAACGGGACGCTATATTTCTACGACACGGGGAAACGATGATACGATGCGGGACGGTACACTATATAAGATACGGGCTAGGAGCCTAGCTGCACATTCACATAATAAATTAAGAAAGAAATAATGGCTACTTGCCGTCTACGACGATGCTGCCGTTGGTCTCGTAGCTCGCTGATGGTCACTGCTGTCGCCTCAGATCAGGGCGGCTGGGCGCTCTCTCTCTCTCTCTCACTTACGCGATTGTGTAAGAACGTTGTGGGCCGCGCCGCTATCTCTCGCTTCTTCTTGCCCGCTTGCGTGGTTGCGCTCGGCCGCGGCTAGCGACCGATGATGGCGTCGCGGGCTTGGCGCCGGTACACCGACGGCAGAGTTCATGCTGCCTTAGCCATTCGCACTCACAGGTCGGGGCTGCGGTAAGGCTATTGCCGTGCGTGTGTCTTTATTCGCACGTCCGGCTTACGCGCACGTAGTCGTCACAATCCTACCTCGAAACGCGTCGACACGGCGGACGCTTATATATCAACCTTGAACTTTCCACATGACTACAGTCGACAGAAAAGAGAAACTATGCATACAACGGAATGGAACGGACGAAGCGAATTTTTTATACTATTAAAATTTACTTTTAAAGAATTTTTAAAATTTAAACATATTCCTTTGAATTTACATCACTCTATAGTTTCACCAACAAATGGATTAATTACTCGAAATCCATAAAATTTCGTACCTCCTGATATAAATGTTTCTATGTAAGCGTTTGAACCGCCGATTGTTAATTCATCCGTCATTTCACGTAATAGTGAGCCAATAGGAGGCTCGTATTCGCCAATGTTATTCGTACTCACGTATATACATGAATCTGTATCGTAATACAGAATTGGTCGGTCTAATTTTTCCAACTAAGAATATAGTTTCAAACGCGCCTGTGCAGTAGTATAAACAGCTATAACAACATTTGCGTTCGTAGTTTGCTCTATAGCCTCATCTCTAAATTGCCAATTAACGTATAAAATTTCGTCGCTTACGAGTAATAAATTTAAAACTTCTTTTTTGGGATCAAGCAATAACGAGTTCAAGCACAACTGGGCCACGGAGCGTAAACTCACATTTTTTGCGATGTGTTCCGCTTCTAATTGTATACCCTCTACTTTCTTATACTTATTCTTATACAAATATTTAGCTTTACTCAATTCGTCGACGCACCACGTAGGTCATCTACTAGCTTGCTGTTTTATGCGTAAAAATGCATCCATATAGCTGGTGAATAAACCACCGGTACCCTATATCGGTACTCGGATCGAATCGTGTCATATTATACTGCCAAATTATAAATATTTCACTGATGCGATACCCTAGTTCAATCGCTTTTCATAACTCATCGGCTATCCAAGTTCCCGTAAATTTGCGTTCACTAACTTCTTTGTGGTTACAGACAGACTAATACATCTCCTCGCAAAAACTCCGACACAATGAAAACAATACTTTCTTGTGCATTTTTATCGGTAAAACAGGTAAAAATAAGTCACGCGGTGGTAAAATTCTGCATTTTACAAGTCCTTCTACACGAACCAAATTATCATTATTTCCCTCTGTCGATTCTGATTATTCGGAGCCTACGTATATTTTCAGATGACCGACAGGAAATTGTCCTCATTTACATATGTACGGATATAAAGAGCAAATGTCTGTGCATTTGATTTTTCCCCCTCTTTCACCTGATAATGAGTAAAGATATTTTCTGTTCGACCTCCGTAACATGCCTCTCTTGGATTCGATGTAATTTTACTTATTAGAGAATGATTTTTTATGTAATCCTTAATATTCGAATTCTCATTTTTAATTTTGTCAAACTCGCATTCCCACATTTCGTGTGTTACGTATCCCAAAGAGTTGAGGCGATGGATTTTAGCTCTAGTATATTCATACGCCTCGTCCAAGGATCGTGAAAATTTTGTTTTCCGGCAGAGCTGATCTTTAAAACATTTTGGACAACCGTGTGTATAACAACATTGAAATTCATACACTACGCCCCTCTCAACGCTCGACTCATTCATCGGAGGTAAGTATCCATTTACCAAAAAACCTTCGCGTAGTCGGAATTCTCGCAATCTACTAGCGTGTATTATATCTCTTCCAACTTCACGGTCGCACAGAAGTGAAGCCACTCGATATAGCTTTTTGAGAGTGTATGTTACCTCGTCTGTAACATGAAGGTTGTATTATATCTATACTGTTCAGAGTCAACAATTTTTTCCTAAACATGAGTCAGATATTTTCGAAGATGATGTTGATTGACTAACACTGTTGGAATTCTTGTCCACTCTAATTGGGAATTAATTTTCTTTAAATTGCCTCTACACACATTTCTCCACATTAGTTAATTTTATAATCATTCATCAGGAATTCCATTAAATCGTGCACACGATTTAACACATCTTTAATATCCGGATCAGTGTACAAAGGAGACTTTTCGTCTTCCGCCATGTTATACAGAAATCGCAACTCTTGTGCTCTTGGAACATTGCTGATCCTCTCCATGTAAATACGCCAAATTGATCCGGTATTATGGCAGGAAATTCCTGGTCTCCTTTGTTTAAGTATCTTCGAATAACTTCAAAAATAATAAAAATAAGAAATAAAAACAAGCGTTAGGAACATTTAGCAATTTGAAATACATACACGCATTTACTGATCTGTCCACAGGGCTTCTTGAAT
Source organism: Sycobia sp. Sy_11 (assembly GCA_018907035.1). Classification (NCBI taxonomy): domain Eukaryota; kingdom Metazoa; phylum Arthropoda; class Insecta; order Hymenoptera; family Epichrysomallidae; genus Sycobia; species Sycobia sp. Sy_11. The sequence goes on along the minus strand of JACCIC010000256.1, from coordinate 559,553 downwards.
TAAATTCGTGATATCTCATACGCGTTCTATCTACCACATTATGAAATCGTTGATGTAGACGCTGTTCTTCAGGAGGCCTCATGTCGGCCAGCTATTTCGGCGTCCGTCATTGATTGTGGAATGTGGTCGATGGGGCTTCTAACAGTATCATGAGTTTCTTTATATTGGATGGCCAAGATACCGTATGTTCTTCGTTTATTTAATTCGACTTCGTCTATATCAGAATCGCTCTCCATTCCAGAATTACTACTATGGTCGCTAATTTCCAAACAGTCAGGAGTTCTAAGTGGTCTGTAGTTTATTACAGGCCGCTCCTCTTCAGGTTCCACTTCCTGCCCTACGGCATCGTTTTCAAAAAGAGGTAACTCAAGGTCGGCTAATAAATTCCGCAATGCTAGATATGTATATTAATGGAAATCAGATGATTTTTATTATTTTATTTAATTAATTTTAAAAATACTTACCATTTTGTTCATCTTCGTTTAGGAAATCAGGAGTTCGGAGCGGTCTGTAGTTCACCACATGGTGCTCCTCCTCCTCTTCTTCCTCCTCCTCCACTTCTACTGCATCTTCTTCCTCATCTTCGTCCTCTTCCTCGCTCCTAATAGATGTATCGTTGGAATTTTTGTTTTGCGATGATGGACCAGCATGTCCAGAATGTTCAAAAAACTCATCATCGTCAACGTTTTCCAAGAGAGGAGCCTCGGTATTCGACATATTATTGCTATCAATATCCTCTAATAAATTTTATAATGGGATAAATTTTTATTAAGGCTGTCAACATGATTTCTTTTATTAGGTTATTTTTTAAATTATAACAATACTTACCATTTTGTTCAACGTAATCTACGAAAATTCTATTTCTAATACTATTGTTTCCAGAATTTATACGTTGTAAATATTGCTCCGAAATTGCTAATAACAGAAGATCTAATGAAAAGCTGCCTCTGATATCTCACTATTCTCGACACACTACACTGTTTAACTAAAAATTGCATTTCGTGTTTTAGAGCATTAACACCCATAACACGAACGCGGGTACGCCAATTAAAACCACATCTTTTGCGAACCAGAAAAGAATTATATCGCAGTGATGCAGCGAATTTTAAAATAATTTGCCGTACGTTATCCATTGCGAAGCTCTGTACATTTTACTACCGAAATACGTAAGTAGATCTACTATGCACACAATTCTCGAGTTTACTAAAAGCTGTGGGTTTACACCCTTGTATTTTATAGCAGTGAAATTGAGCGTGATACGAAGCATCTTTTACAAGATGATTTAGATATCATCTTTCCATATGTTTTATTTCACCGATTGACTTTTATTTATAATAAATAGAAGTCGAATTACAACATGTAACTATAAAACTCAAGTCTCACTAGTCGTATATGAGTAACAAAAGCTAATCAGCTATTTGATATGACGACCTTCTTGAAGAACGACACGATCGTACACGAATTAAGAATATTTTTGTTGACGGTGGTTCAATTTCTTATAAAACACTTTTCGAAGATGGCTTAGGTTATAACTCTTTTTCAAACAGGATTTAGTAGTAAGAGTATGAGCATCTGCTTTGCCATATATCTTTTGTCGGCACGAAGCAATGATTTAAATTGAAGCCACAAAGAATAAATGTCTTTGGCTTATTAAATTAATAAACACATTTTTTCAACATCTATATGTCTCTCGGCACGTATCACGTATATGTATGCTAGGGTTGAATTGCATTTAGGATGTAAGCGCATATTCCTGAAAAGATCAGTGGTATCAGCTTCATCCGTTCCTTCTTTAGGCTTCAATTTTAAAATAAGCAACCGTGCGGATGTCGCTGACCAAAATGGGTATTAAATTTCATGGCTTTTGCATTTATATTGTACAATAGATTGAACTAAAATATTAACTATATTAACATACTTAATAATAATTACGTGCGAAATATATGAATCATTATTAAAAATAGTTATCATGAACTACGCATAGTTACTGCACATATATAATATTAAAATTCATTCTGTAAGAGCAAACAAATTTGTCATCAATTAGCTTCATACTATACACTCTAACCGTTTCTCACCCGCCTGTGATCCCCTCTACCGTTGATTTTATTCTATTAAAACTATTTCGAAGACGAAAGGGTTGTCAGTCGATTCAGAGGCGTTGGAGTGTGGATATCCTACATCAAACAGGGGATCATTGATTAGCCAAGTCCACGTATTCTATGAAAAGAATTTCAAAAGCAAAAGAACGGTAAAGGTAATATATTAAATTTTTTACTTTTCGAATTATTTTCCAAATATAATACCAGTTGATGCGAGAGACCATCGTTTAAGAAAGCTATTTTCGTATGAGCATGACGCAATCTCCTTTCTACGACTTTTTATCATCGTGTCATATTTCCTTATCGGTCAGGAAATAAATTTGATATCTATGGGTAACTTCCTGCTTCGATGCTGAGCAGCCTTTGCGAATGAACTTTTGAACGGGTTCGATCGAAAAATTTATTTCAGATCCACAACGCTATACAGATGGGATTAATGTAAAGTAGGAAATGCAAAGAATTTTATATTAAAACATTAAAGACAAATTCCACCGTCTAGATATTCCAGCTCAGCGCGCGGCGACTGGCGGTGACTGGACAGAGTGTGCGAGTCTCATTACGAAGAGTTGCACAAAAGAGAGAAGTCGATATCTGGTTTATGCATATCAGTATTCGAATTCAATTGCGAGTAAAAATTAAGGCGTGAAACATCATTGGCGCGCGAAGGCTAGTAGAGTATAGAGAGAGCGGGTAAGGCTCGGTGCAAAGATCCGCACAAAAGAGAGAGGCCGATAGCAGGCGGCTGTCGAAGGATGAAGCAACGGCTCGCTCTCTTTTTCTATCTCACTCTGATTCTATGCAATGCATGCACGCATGTTAAAATCTTAGTCATTCAGATAGATTTTATAGCTAGGGCGTGCGGCCACTGGCGGCCGGTAGGCAGAGCGGGCGAGCCTCGGTGCGAAGATCCGCACAAAAGAGACAGACAGATAGCCGGCTGCTATCAGCCCGATGACGCAACGACTCTCTCTCTCTCTCTCTCTACGTTGCATGTGTGCATACGTGCGTGCGTGCATATATATATATATATATATATATATATATATATATATATATACATGTAGATATATATAATCTTTATATACACATATGTACACATACATAATATATATATATATATATATATATATATATATATATATATTACGTATTGTGTAGGTTTGGCACATGGATAAAACACAGTCGCGTAGAATAATTAGAATTACTTCCTACTGCTATTGTCGTTATTTCAGAAAAATTAAATCGATTTATTCAGTCATATCTATTCTTCTAAACTTTTTTCAGTTCAATTTTAAATGAGCCAATCGAGAATCATTTTGTTTCATCGGTTTTAGGTCGCCTGGCAGCTAAAATAGCGCGCAAGGAATCACTGTCGTTGAAACTTGCTCTCCGACCGGACCGACAGGAGCTGATCAATCGAAACATTCTTCAGGTGCAGTCTGATAATGAGAGACAAGAGACGAAAGAAGCCATTGGTGCGAGGCTCATCAGGTCAGTCCTCATTGTATTTTTGTTATCTTATAAATGTATTCAATTTCAATCGATGCAAATATATAATTTTTTCACTTACATCCTCCATTTAAATGATTAAAATCAATTTGAAAATCTATATTGAAGAAGATTTCTCGAAGTAGAATAATCAGTACTTCATTTATAAAAATTTATTTTAAAAGTTTTTTTTCTAGAATAAACTTTGAATTATTTCCACTATTCACCCAGTTTCAGTGGCCTTTAAGTATTAAATTGAAAGTATTTTAAAGAAGTGGTTTACTCAAAATCCTTTGAATGAAAGATGTTCAAAGCCTTCGCTCTCTCTCTCTCTCTCTCTCTCAGATGTAAGCGAGAGAGATAAGATCCGAAGTCTGCATGTCCAGGAGGAGTTTGATTAATCATCGCGACAGCCCAATGCAGGCGGCCCCAATCCTATCTCTGACACTAGGTATGTAAGAATGTGTCAGCCTACCTTTTGTCGATTTGTTCCAGATTTCCTGCCAGTCATCAAGATATCTTTCCGATATCTCTCGCGCGGCAGAACGTTGGTCTTCGAGTAACGCTCCATTTTTACGGTTTGCATACAGTCCCGCTCCACGTCTGCATTCTACCACGATGGGGAGTTTTCCCGCTATTACTGCTAGTGCACCTGTCGAGGTGTTTCTGTACGCATCGGTGACTCTAATGAGCGCATGCCTTTGAGTTCTTGACAACTTGCGTTGTTGTTCAACATACATCAAATCGTGCCAACCTACCGCTGCGTATACAGCGATATGTGTGAACAGCCCGGTGTAGATAGTACTAAGCGCCCTAAATTTAAGGCCACATTCCCATCTTGCCAGTCGTCCAATCCTGTTAAATAAATCCACACAAAGTGAATTCCAAGGTGTCTCACGCTTTCTAATCTTTTCACCCTCGAGCTCTCGATTTTAATCAGAGGGGGGTCTTTATGATAAGATGGTCTCTCAAGACCAACATTCCATATATGAGAGGCCAGCCTCATTTTATTGAGACGATACCAGAATTCCACTTCTTCAATGTAACTCTGGTCTATCGTTTCGATTTCTCTGCGCGAGTCTCCCTCCATAAGGAACGCGATGTCGTCGGCATAGGCAGTGACTTCGCATCCTAGTCTTTAGACCTGCCAAAGAAGAGGATCAAGGACAAGGTTCCACAGAGTTGGGCCCAGTACGGATCCCTGAGGGCATCCCTTACTGATCGCAAGTTGTACTTTCTCAAAGTCATCTCGTTTGAGGACTCGTCGGCCCTTTAGGTAATTAAATAAGGCACGTTTTGCTTTTTAGTACTGTTAATAGAGCGGGCCACGAGACATTGCCAAAGGCGCCCTTTATGTCCAGGAAAATTGCTACAACATATTTTCTGCTCGATTTACTCATGACCTGTGCAACTGAACTATGGCGTCCTCAGTAGATGTCCCTCTCCTAAAGCCGTATTGTCTTGGATATAACTGTGTTTCTATGATCCTATTGAGTCTGTTCATTGTTAGAGTTTCAAGGGCTTTGCCAAGTATTAGGAATAGGCAAATGGGCCTGTTGGACTCGGGGTCCTTTGTCTTCACCCTTTCGGATTGTGTCGACTTGGCCGGCCTTCCACTCATTGAGGAAGACCGAAATCCTCAAGCACGAGCTGTATATTTTGATCAGGTTCTGCCAAATGGTCGCCAGTGCTATTTGAATGATGATCAAGTAGAAGTTGTCTGGGCCAGGGGCCTTATCCATCTTCATCTTGGCCAAGACCAATTTAGTGAGAAAATTCACCCTCTGCCCCCTTGGACGGGAGAGTATTGGTCAACTACCTCATATCTTTATGTTCTTACGTTTCATCCTGTTCCACTAGCTTGTAGCAGGTAATCTATGCTCCAGGGGTTCTGATTACCCTACACTGTGACAAAGTCTTACCATTTGGTCTCTTTAGTATGCCTGAGGGATTATGAGCCTATGGGCATGCTCCTTCCTGGCCGCTTTGTATTCTTTCTTGAAGTGCTCCCGTATAAGGGGATCATGTACTTTCTGGAATGCACGACGAGCTCGATTTGTAGCCCTTTTCATATTGTCTCATGCAGGGTTCCACCAAGAAACCCTCTTACAGCTACCCTACTCCTCGATATGGCAGTCTCCATTTTGGAGCCGGGTGTATGTTTAGGGACCCGGTCCCATTCATCCTTGAATACAGCACAGAAAGTATCCCAGTTTGCTTTCTGTGTGGAGTATCGGTTTAGCTTTTGTCCCTGATTTACAGCAACTATGCTTGCAGGCGTGCGTGCTCCATTAATGTGGAATGTGATCATTCTATGATCACTAGAGGTCCAGTCCTCCCTGACGGCCCATCCTGTGATCAGCGACTCGAGATTCATGGAGACAAGATTTACGTCCACATTTCCTTCTCCAACTTCATTGGAGACGGTAGTTATACTATCTGGCACATTGGCGATCTGACATTGGAATCGACACCAATTCGCCACAGGCAGGACCTGGGATTGGAATCGACACCAATTCGCACCATCCTCTCCCGCAGTGCATGCAGCACTTTATTCAGCTGCATAAGCTGCACCCATATTTCGTGGCTCAGCTGGAAATATCCACTGACCACATACATCGATAAAGTACGGATCCTCACCTCCGCCACCGCAAACTGTGAGTTGGTGAGGAGCATTATTTTTCGGACGGACACTTCCGGATTGAGGACTGCTATAACCGCCCAGGGGATATGCCCTTCGGCATGTACCAATCTTGTGAGTATCCGAACCTCTCAATTCGGCTACTGCGCTTATATGGCTCCTACAGAAGCAGGATATGAACTCCACTTTCCACACATTTAGATCTTATTTCTGGAGTGACCGTGCGCGCTCTTCTGGCGTTAAGATGCGCGAATTGCAGAACATGCCGACTTTGATTTCTTCGTGCACTACAGTCCATAATTCGTTGAGTTTATCAACCTCTCCATGGCAGCTTTGTACACCGTACATTTGGAGTTCATGGCACCATTATTATGGGGCGTCTTGCCCCTTTTGCAGTTTACGCAATTTGCTAACTGCTCCTTATTCGGGCAGTCCTTGCTGTCATGGTTGTTGAGCTCACAATGGGAATAGCCTTGTTCGCTTTTGCAGAACTTGGAGACATGTCCGTAACCTAGGCACTTATAGCACCTGTTTACCTAAACATAATCATGTATCTTACATGAAAGCCATTCTATAAATACCCTCTTCTTTTCAAGAAGAAGTTCACGCATCTTAGACGTGACTTCTACCACCCAGTCCCTTATTTTGCTCCCCAATATTAGGTCGCTTGTGGAGATGTCCCCAGGGACATCATACACTATGATCTTCAACTTTATCTTTGCCGGAGTTTCCAGTTCAAAGATCTACCTAATATTTTTGCACGCTTTTATTTTATCCAGGTCGGCTTCTGATGCCGCCTCTACAAGGAGACCCCTCCTGGTTTCCCTTAGATTTCTTATCTGAACCTTCTCCTTCCTAGGGTTGAAGGTCTTTTTCAAAACCTCCTTAGCCACTGTAATAGTAGGCATACTTTCCTCGTCCCTAGGTTTAAGGAAAACCGCTTTTGGAGGTGGTCTGATTGTAGCTTTAGCCATCTGAGCCTTGAGGGTAGTGAGCTTTTTGCTGCTCCCCGTTGTTGCCTTGGTCCTGTTATCTTGGCTGGACTTTACGGTGGGTGCAGCATATGATTGCGGTGTACTTCTTGTCCCTTTTCAGCTAGTTCACGTAGGGTAGCCGACCAGGACTTAGCACTTGCACATCTGATGGCCATCTCCGATATGGCCACCATTATTGCCTTTAGGCTTTTCCATCCCTTCTTCTTGGATTCTGTGTCATTGCAGGTTCGCAAGGCTGCTTTAATTCTCTCAAAATGGTCTATGGCAAAAGCTGAGACCGTGACACAATCTGTATTTTAGATATTGCTGTTATTAATCAAGCTTGAAGCTTTGCTCTGACGGATTCGTTTCCTCTTCATTTATCTGTGCTTTTGATGTGCCAACGCTTTGTCCTTTGGCCTTTTCAGCTGTTGCCTATGTGATTGCGGCTTTGGCCTTTAAGGTGGCCCCTACACTTTTCCCTGCTCCTTTGGGGGGGGACCTTTTTATCCCCATTTGTCTCCAGTTCAGCTTTATTTGGCTTTCTCTCTCTTTCCCATTGCACCTCTCCCTAAGCTTACTCTCTACGAGCTTATCTTTATCTAAGACTTCTCCTACTTTCTTTTTAATTATGTTGTTTTGTTTAAGTTTTTCCATCTTTTTAGTACGTCCACCTACTGAGGTTGCTCTCCAGCATCCCGTTCAGTGGACAAAGTTTTTAATTACGGGCGATATATAAAAATATCTTTGGCAGTTATAGAAGCTCCCATCTTCTGCCCTGGAACAATGCATCCTCCATCGCAACTGCCATACAATGCAGGATTAGGGGGTTTTTTATAGAGTAGTTCCTCCTCTTGGCCGGTCGATAAAGCCGAGCCCCCGGCCCATTAAAGCAGAACGTTCCAACGATTTGACTGTTGGTAGTCGCTGAACCACTTGTAACGTGTTTGTGGTAATTAGGAAGTAACCGCCAATTTCCCACTCCCAGAATCGGTAACTCCCGGGTGTACCAAGCCCGTTAGGTCAAAAGTTCGTTTAATCCTATTCCGAAAGACCATTGCTGTATTTTAGTCGCATCTCCCATGCCCGCTCCATAAATTAGAGTTACGGGATACGTTACCCAGGCACACGAACGTGGACGTAAATATTTGGTATTTTAACGCCGGCGTAGGGAATGCACAATTGCAAATTCCTTCAATTCGTTTTACTAGTGCGCCTGGTTTTCAACATCGGGTAATAAAGCAATCGTTCCTTCAGCAACAAGTTCAACCCCAGCGAAAAAGTCGCTACTTCGTTCGTGACCATCGAGATCGAAACATACGTCTTCCGACTCAACGACGACGAGCGACGTTTGCTACGGTCTGACGTTTTGAATGACCTTCGTGTCAGAAATGTAACATTAGTTTTTATTCCTTATTTGATAACATATATCTGTGGTGTTTGAATAAAGTACTTATCCATTTAGAATGTAATTCGCTAGATTATACTGTCCTACACACATCCTGCCCGTTACCCACACCTATATTGTTTGATATTATAATGGTTTGATATTCTAATGGTTTTAGTAAGTGCTCTTAAGTTGTGAATATTGCAATTAGCATTTCAAAAGATGTTTTGGATACAACATCTTTCGACATATGACAACAGAAAAGTCATGCTCCAAAAGAAGATCTTTTTTAAAAAATTTTTTATTAGATACGAGAAAATTTAATAGTAATTCTTTATTTTAGTGTTTTTTCAATAACTAATTAATAGGTTGTAGTCATTTACAATTGTATAAGGAATTTTTATGTATAACTAAAATTAATTTTAAAATTGCTATTTAATTTTTATAAATTTGTAAAAAAAATTTGCCAGCTTAAATATTAAACAAAGTGCTTGAATTATATAGAAATTATCAGGGTCAACGTAACCTTTAACCTCTAGGACTACCAATAAATGTAGGAAAATAATCCTACCTTTTGTTGAATTATCTCACATAATTAAACTTTTCTTTTAAAGTTCCTTTTGGTTGTTCTATTCTTTTTTAAATTTTATTTTGAGACTAAACTATCTATAGCAGTGAATAATGAATCTATCTCGCTAAAATATTTTTAATCCACATTTGATAATTTACCCATCGCTATTTCTTTCTTGATATCTCATTAAAAGAAAATTATATTCAATCGAAACCCTTGTACAGAAATTAACATTTTTATTTTTCTGAGTCTTTATGATACGCAATGCAAAAATGAAGTAATTTTTATATGTTGTCTGCATATACTACTTTTTCAACCCTTTTTCCACCCTCGAACATTTTTCTATATTTCTCGATTTGTACTAGTCAGCATCGATCGATAACAGCACAGAAACTCATTATTCGACACTATCTGAAGGTGAAAATTTAGAGAACTGAATACATTCGGGTTTCCATAAAACAGAAAAATTTGGTTATAAATATAGTGGAGGAAAAAGTCGCAAGTAATAATTTATACGGTAATGAATAACAATTCATCTAGTAATACGTATGGCTATATAACAAGAGTGGTAATAACTAATTTTATCGATATAATTGTACAAAGTTACATTAAACAAATTAGATCGTGGCTAGCCTCAATTACAAATGCTCATACCAAAACGTACATGGAGATGTATTATGTACTATAACGCTACTTAACGCCAATGCGAGCGTAGCAAGTCGAGGCACTCGCGTAGCTCATGAGGTTCAATTAGGCTGAGAATTGCTCGCCGATTCGGGACGTCCTCGCAGATAGAGGAGCATAAGAACGCTTAGATCTCAAGCCGTCAAAATGTAATAAATACCAAACATGCACGTGCTTGGTATGTCCGCTATGACCAGACTCCCAAGCTATATTCAGGGATCCTAATAATGAATCGCGCCAGCTGAGATTTTAATCAACCAGTAAATCAAACTCCCGGAAGGAAAGAAAAAGAGTGGAATGTATAGGTAGAGGGTGAACGAGAGAGAATTAGCAAGGAAGGTAGAGAGGGAGAGAGAGATAGAAAACGACCATACATATAACGGAGCGATGTCCAAGCAATTTGAGTTTCTCCCGCGCCCTCGGGTATGTCACATTTTATTATATCATCCACCTTGTGTTCACGCGTGCGTCTCCGTAAAGTGCTTTTCGCACGCTTCATTGTCCGGTTTCAAATTATGATTTGATTTCGGCACTTCTTCCAGATCCCAAAATTTCTCCAATGCGATGTTCAAATTCTCCGTGCTATTGACACTATGCGTTATTTTAAGCGCTGCCTTATTATTCTGCTCCGCCCGCCGTGATGGGACCCCTTGTGCGCATCCAGAGATAAGCCCAAAGCGCTATTTTCGGCTACTACCTAGGAGAAAAGGAAGCGTTGCAGGTCGGGGCGAAGTAATAAGCCATACATGTCGCCACCTTAAATTACATCCACCGATTCGCGTATATGAAACTGTGGGTCTGCTAACTTTAGGTTTTTAAACTGCATAAAATACAATTCTGCAGGTATATGCCCTGGCAATTTTGATGTATGACGCTGAAGGACGAAGGCTTCAGTTTCAATTGCGAAGTCCGGCATTAAACGCGAGCGTATCGTAAATTTTGTTTTGGACTGGGCTGTTCCGACTGCGCTGCCGCCAACGACGGTCAACAGAACATTCACTCGCTGTCGCGGCAGACCGAGCAGCTGTACGGTAGCTTCGGTCACAAAGAAGCCTTTAGATCCCAGATCTAAAAGAGCACGTGCGCCCGTGCAAGTACTGTTAGGGCCTTCTAAAATAATCTGGGCGGTGGCAAGAATTATACTAACTTTCGACTTGGTAGTCGCAACCGTATGCACATTCATCCCGGTGCTATTATTACCTCCTACACTTTCCTCCCGGGCCCTTTCTTCAAAGGCTGCAAAAGTAGGCTGCACTCGCTTTTTTGTGTCAAAGTGCCGAAGAGAGTGATGCTTATCTCGGCACTTACTACAACTCCCGTTTGAAGTGCAATCCTTACAATTGTGTCGATCGAAGCAATTGAAACTCAGCCGTAAATGTCGTACCTCCAAGCGACGATCATATTATGTTTCGCTAAAAACGACGGGCATTTAGCGAGGGCATGCAACGAAGAGCATAGTGAGCATTCCGACACACTGCTCTTGATCGGGCGCGACGCGCTTTTATGCATTATTCGATGCGAACCGTAAGTGGTTTGTTCAAAGAATAGCTTTTATTTTCATGCTTGTGTTCCGTGCTGATCATACCCAGCGCATGAGCACGTTTTTCTAAAAACGTCGCTAATTCGTTGAACGTAGGGAAACTGTGCGACAGCTAAGAATCACTATTGCTATTGTCGATGCTAACGCTTATAGCACAATCTTTAGCACTCAACTCCGATTTTCAGAGCTTCCTTGTTTCCGTATCTAATCGTGCATTCAATGACTCCACCGGCATGTTGAACTTTTTTAATGCGCGTACAATTCGCTGATATTCATCAGTGAAAACTTGTATTTCCGAAGCCGATTATCTTTTCACATGTGACAGATTCACCAGAGGGTTTAAATGATTTGAAACTGTTAATCACGAGTTATAGAAACGCGTTCGTAAAGACTGCCAAGTCGGAGCATAATTTGTGCTTGTGATCGTGACATCTTTCACGAGATTCGCGGCTGGCCCAGCAAGACATGATTTTAGGTACTGAAGTTTAGTACAGTTGTTAATGTTAGGGGCATTGTGCAAGAGGGCTAAAAAGAGATCGCAAAAACTATTCCAATCTTCATATCTCCTCGAAAAGATGGGCAGATCTAGCATAGGAAGCTTTGCCGGCCGCGTTGTTGTGTATTCAATGTTTTCTGTTCCGTATCGGTGAGGCGCGATATCGTTTCCTTTCCCAAAGCTGGCGGATAAAGTTAACAGATAATCAAGCATATTCTCAAAATTTGTTTGTAAATGCGTAAATATATCTTCACTTACGTAAGAATCCGATTGCGCTCCATCTTGAGCTATTATTTCACAGGGAGTTTTTCGTCCTTCGCTCCATATCTCGTCAATCACGGTAAGTCGCGATTCAATGATATTGATATTAAGGGAGTCGCGTGTTCTTGCACTTATTAGCGTACTTTATAATTTTATTTATATTAATCGCGCGTTCTGTAACGTTGTCAATTTTCTAAGCATAGCGGGCTTCATTATTTTAGTTATATTATTTAACACGCAAACTGGGAAATCGCAATAGACGCATAAACTGGACAGTTCAAAAATACGACTTTATGTGACATGAATATCGTTAGCTTCACTGCGTGGATCAATACATATATAATACTTATATACATAAGAGGAAATACTATTAATATTTAATTAAAAATAAGATTCAGTAAGATCTTAGCCTTAACTTCACCCTAGGGAAAATATCTAATCTAATAATATAAATAAATATAGTGTGAATTATAATTTGAATCTTAGGGTACTAAATATTACAGATTATATATAATTGAAAGAGCGAATACAAGGCAGAAGCTAGAGGATTCAATATTCTAACGTCTCAAATTGACTCTAAAAATACAAACAAAAATTGAATCTGATTATACTCGAAGACACATTGCTCACCTGTGGCACCTGAAAATGAACATGAAAATTTAGAGAACTGAATATTCATACTAACCTGATGAGAATGGATGTTCGGATTTCCATAAAACAGAAAAGTTTGATTATAAATATAAAACAGTTTATTCAATTGCGGAACAAAACTGAGGCATAAAAAAACCCCACTCATTGCGTGGAGGAAAAAGCCGCAACTAATAATTTACACGGTAATGAATAACAATTAATCTATACGAATTGCTATATAACAAGAGTGATGACAACTAATTTTACCGACATAATTGTACAAAATTACATTAAACAAATTAGACCTTAGCAAACCTTAATTACAAACGCTCTTACCAATACGCACGTGCAGATGTATGGAGTATTCCTTAACGCCAATGCGAGCGTAGCGCGTCCAGGGACCCGCGTAGCTGGTGAGATTAAATTGGGGGGAGAAGTGCTCCGCGAAATCCTCCTGCTCTGCGTTGTGGCCCCGACGTTTTGGGTACAGCTCGATACAAACATACACAGATAGATAGCGATTAATTACAATAAAGCCGTGCATAAATCCAAGCCGAAAATGGGCAGGCAGCTAATAACAAATTCAAAAATAGCGGTATCGGACAAACGTAAACACACATGTTATGGCTGTCGAAGACAAATTGACGCCTCTTCCTCTCGTTCGATGATTTGAGATGTCGTCGAAGACAGAGGGGCTCAAGAACGCTTAGAGCCCAATCTGTTAAAATGCAATAAATACCAAAAATGCACGTGCTAGATACGTGCATTATGTCAGACTTCCAAACCATATTCGGGGATTCTAATAATGATTCGCACCAGCTGAGATCTTAATAAAACAGTAAATCCAACTCCCAGAAGGAAAGAAGAGAGAGAGAGAGTTAGGAAGAAAGAGAGTGAGAGAGAGGGAGGCAGAGAGAAAGAGAGGGGGAGCGCAGAGACAGAGAGGGAGGCAGAGAGAAAGGGAGGGGAGCGCAGAGACAGAGAGAGAGAAAGAGAGAGAGAGAAATCTAGGAAGAGAGATAGAGAGAGGGCGATATATAAGTAGTAGGTTACTGAGAAAGATGGGGAGAGAGAGGTGTTAGCTTAGCGCCGTGATGAGGCGGAGCATTTAGCTGCATTATCCGTCGCTAAGCCCAACCGTCATTTCAAGACTACAGTAGGGTTCGAATTTCTAGCAAATATGCGAAATATAGTTCATTGCGCTTTGGATTTCAGTATGTTCTCAGGACACGGTTTTTCTTTCCTTTATCAGCCTTTTCTTTTTTCTGCGAATTTTAAAACTGCTTGAATCGAAATGGTATCATGTACAATTTTTCAGACATTCGCGCACGCAAATTATTACATACTTACGCATACTCGAGACTTAATAATTTTATATATATAAATATATATATATATATATATATATATATATATATATATATATATATTGTGACGATAGTCACAAGGCGCCGCGTCGACTTGTCCAGAGAGAGAAAGACGACGCGCACCATCCCACGAAGAGGAAAACCTTAAGGCGCTCGCGCGCGCCGTCGCGCCTTGTGCTCGACACTATCCTCTTCCCCTTACCTCCTCGCTCCACGGGCCACGCATAGGCGTGTGCTGATGGGACAGCGAGGTTAAGTCCTAACATATGCCACTGCACTGACTGATTGCCGAGATGCACTCACACAATAAAAAAAAAACATTGATATAATAAATAAGAAAATGAATGTAAAGGTAAATAGAGAGGATAATGTTAATATCGAATGATGATAAAATAAGGATAAAAAAAATAATGAATGAAAAGGACAAAGTGAATGTAAAGATAACATAATAAATAAGAAGTGAAATATAGATAAAATGAATAAAGGACAAGTGAAGTGATGATAGAGTGAATAATGAAATAAAATGAAAAATGAACGAGAAAGAAAAAAACAAAAAAGGTATCTGTAAATAAGTGTAAAAGTATACTAGTTAAAATTAGAAAATTTAATATAGCATCAATGAATAATAACAAAATTACTAATAATGAAGTTATCCGGGCGAGAAATAATAAAGTAACCAGAAAAAATTTTGATAATATTATACATACAAACAGTGCATCTAAAAGAAATTTTTAATAAGTGATAATGAAAATACAAATAAAACCAGTATATCTGAAAGAATAACCATAAATAATGATAAAATTGTTTTTGTGAATCAAGACAATGAATCTGAAAAAGGCGACCACCAATAATTTAAATAGTATTATAAATATAAATAGTGAATCTAAAACAATTGTGATAAATAAAAGAAAATAATATACGCCAAATGTAGATAAAAAAAAATAAAAAAAATAATGAAGCAAGTATAAATAATTGCAAAAAGAGAATAAGTGAAGTTAATCAATTAAAGCAGCATCAGAATAATACAAATACTACTGTTACAAATAATGAATCTGAAGAAAAAAAAACAACCACTGTAAATAAGTTTGAAATTAAAGCAAATAATAATAAGAAGACTGAGAGGGACGAATCATTATACGACCCAGAGATTGAGGATACATCGCTAAGGAAGAAATGAAACAAATTTTATGAACAACAACAGTGATCAAGTATAATTATTAACCAGTTCTCCAGTTAGTGATCAACGAAGGTGATGGAGAAAGAAGAGGATGGCATACAATATGTCATTACCTCTAAGTAATGTCATAAAGTGTTAGTTAACAACTCATTAAAGTAACTATTAAAAATCTCATGCAAATGTGGTATGTAAGAGTTCCAAGAAAAAAAAAAATTTTTAGTATGTAAGACTGTATGTGAATTTTTTTTGTTGTATGTAAAATCGGATTAGAAAAACTTTAGTATTTAATATTTAGAAGTTATAGTAGCGTGTAAGATTGTATTAGAAATTTTAGTATGTAAAATTGTATGTGTGAAATAGCCTAGAGTGTAAGAAAATAAGTTGCCTGGAAAATGCGGTAAAAAAAAAGAAAAAAAACTTATTATATTGAGAGTGGCCTCATTCTACTTATAGTTGGAGATTTTGAAAACAATAATTTAAGTTTGTACTTGGACAATTTGAGTTATAATTTGAATGAGCTTATTTTTTATTTGAGTGAGTTGATTTGTAATGGGAATGATTTAATTTCGTAATTTGAGTGATTTGAGTGCCATTTGAACCATTCGATAAAATGATAATTTGAATAATTTATATTGGTGAGACATAGTTCATAAGCTGATCCAATTGGCGGGTGATAAACTCGTTATTATTATTATTGTTAGTTCATTAATATGAAATCAACGCCATTTTTATTATGGCACTAAAATGGTAATTAAAAATCTGATAAAAAATATTATTTTTATTGCAAGGAAAAGGGAAATTCTAACGTAAGAAAAAACAAGTGAAGTTAAATAATATTTATGATTATCAAATGGGAAGAAAGTGAAAATCTTAATTTACTAACAGTCTCACTACTGTACAATACATCAACCCGAATATATCAAATCTTGAATTCATTATTTATTTAAATTGATACAAATCACCAAAAAGAAAGTTTTATGGAAAACCTAGCGTTAACAATACTTATCATTGTTATGGCGTAGGAAATTATCATGTAAAACACCAATGTTGTATAGCGTACGGTAGTTGTAATTTAATTTTCTTTATTACTTCTGGACAGTCACACACTGTTCTGCAAGGCTGATCAAATCAATAAAAAAGAGAACGGTCCAGAAAAAATTTCTATCTTGTATTAATTAAAAATAACGTTATAGCGATTATAAATTTATAACTAATAATTAATATAATAATGTTCACATTATCACACTATTATGAAGTTAGGGAATCCATTATTGTTATTGTTATAGGAAAAAGCGATATTCGCGTCGCGAGTGCCGCGTCCGGTATTTTCCGGCCGCCGTCGTACCTTACCTCCCCCCCTTTATCCTATCCTTCCCCGGCGAAATCCGGAGACGCGCGGACACTCCGTTATTGGCCGCCGAGGTAGCACGCTGCAGGGAGCAGGCCCGAAAGAAAAAGGGAAGATTTTCCAGAGAGAGGAGAAATAGTAGACGAAGAGACGTGGAAGAGGTGGCGGAGATATTTTGGGATAGAGATAGTAGATAAGAAGAGAGAGAGAGAAGCTGTAGTGAGAGCGAACAACGGACGCCGAGGAGAAGAGGGCCGAAGAGGAGACGCAGACGTCGGCCGCGTACCGGACGCACCTCCTTCCATAGAGCCCTGCCTTTGCACCCGATCTCCATTAAGATCCAGTGGTGACTGCGACGCGCTGGTGACGAGAGCTGCCGACTCCCTTCGATATCACCGTGGACGAGTGAGCGGTTACTCGGTGCCCCTCATTATTCCTTTTTTTCCTTTCCGTCCTCGGACGGGTGCGACGATCGCTGATCGCGGTCGGGACGCGCCGGTTACGCGGACGGGTGTCTGGAGGCGGTTTATTCGGGGTAGTTTTTGCGTAGGTGTGCGCGCCGAATAAAATTTTGGAGCATACTGGATTTCGTTTTTTTGTTGTGTAACCTTCTCCCATAATTTTTTTCTCTTGCAAGCTGGCAGAACTCCCCAGTGAGATAGTCCAGGTAAGTGGGACGGAATAGAACTTTCTTGTGAGCGCGAATCCACCTAAAGGGGGATCGAATTACGATCGCATTCACTGCATCACAATATATACACACAATTCTAAAAGTGCACGATGATATCACGCTTAGGCATTCGTGACGTTTGCGCCTGCCACGAATTTACGAGCTCGTTGCACTATTATACGAGTTCAACTTATATGATGGTATGCAATTATAATAAATATATAATCTGCAGGGTCGATACGATATCACCGAGGCCGACTCTCTCTTTATATATTTATATATATATATATATTTGGAAAGTGATTGGGGTCGTAACACGTATAGGAATATTTTGCACACAAACCTTTATTAATAACAACAAATATACAGAGTATTCGCGCACGCGCTTCGAACATACACCGACCCGATTACGGAACAGCTAGCGCACGTACAACATCTGTCTGTCGTATCGCTCGATCGAGTTCTCTCTACACACTGAATTTGCATGAAGATCCTTCGAACTGATCTACTGCGTCTCGTCGTCCGATTTTCCAGGCACTCGGCAAAACAATGACGTTTACTACTTGATTGCCCGAGTGCCAGAGTCCAGACGTACGGAGGCTTAGCACGGTCGCTCAGCCTATCTACCTGGGGTCTGTTCCAAAAGGCCTCCGGTAAGTTGCCGATAAGTAGATATGGCAATGCTGGAATGCATTTTCCTATAATCCCCATGTAAATGTCATTAAAGGTTATGAAACAGCCAGTTTTCCACGGTTGACGTAATCAGTGGAAATAAATGGTCAGGTAGTTCAGTTCAGTCTGATAGTAGGCAACTTCCGTTGAGTTTGCTTCAGTAAGCAGCTGATCGCGTCCATTTTCACAAAATCCCGTCGAACAGCTGGTCGCGCCCATATATATGTATGTATATAAGCAAGTATTAGTGTAAAAGTTTGCAGGTGTAGTTTTAAAGAAGGTTTCAAATCGAATTTGAATAGTTTTATTACAAAGTGTATACTTAATAATCAGTTTTCTTTATAAATTATGAATTAGAATTATTTATATTTATGAATGTTACAAATTTATATATAATTATTTAGTACGTATTATATATAATTATATATATTCATAATATGTATAAATATATATAATTAATTCACAAATATAAATAAATCTGTTAAATGTAAAAAGCAAAAGATTTAAACCAAGTATGAGTACAATACATATACGTTATTACATTTTTATATTCATTTAATTTTTAGAAATTAAATAATCTAATTAATAAATAAACTGATTATTAAGTATACATTTTTGAGCTCCACCTAGTCCCTTATAAGTAATTGTACTCGATTGTCCATTATAAAAACTATTAGAATTCGATTTGAGACCTTCTTTAAAAAGTCTTTTATTAAAATTCAAATGTATAATATTTATGCAAACTTTTACACTAATACTTGTTTATACATATACATGTATATGGTTGCGACCAACAGTAACTGGGTGCAACCAACTATTCGACGGGATTTTGTGAAAATGGGCGCGACCAGCTGCTTACTGAAGCAAACTCAACGGAACGATCTCCCAGTAAGTCACCAGTAAGTCAAAATACCGTACCTGATCGTTTATGACATTCACATGGTAAGTATAGGAAAATGCAGTTCAGCATTGCCATATCTACTTATCGGTAACTTACCGTAGGCCTTTCGGAACAGATCCCTGAACGTGCTGTAGTTACCCGCGGTCAGTCTACCTGTCCGCCTGAGCGTGCTATAGCCGCCCACCACATATATAATTATGTAAATATAGAAGTGTATCCATGCTGTCGCGGAGAATCGCCTCATAATGGCCCGGACAATTTCTTCGGCGGAGTATAGTACAAAAAAAATAAAATATCATTATGTGGTGCCATAGAGAATGATCATTTCTATACTTATAGAATTTCTATTTCATGAATTTTTGTTAGACTGCAGGATCGTTCTGTTTTCGTTGTTCGATTTATTAAAAGTTTTAAATGCGATTACCTCTAAATTAACTTAATTTATTATATCCGAGATTCGAATCTTTTTCGACTACCCCTAGATCTCGTCTCATTTATACTAAGAATTCTATCCAAAATATGTAAAATGCGCAAATTTTCGGTGATTATATATATATATATATATATATCGTGTAGAAAATTTGACATACGGAGCTGCGCAGAAAAAAATTGATAAATGTCCATTGGGAGAAAAACAAAAAAAAACACAGCTGCGTAGAAAATAAAATTGATAAATGGACATTGAGAGAAAAAATTAAACAACTGTACTAATAGTAGCTGGTAGTAACAGTATTTTAATTTAAATAATATATTTAAAATTTTATTAAAATCTGGACTTAGGATATTTATGTATTTCTTTTTTTTTAATATAATCTTTTTCTACACCTGGTATTACGACACATAAATTAAATATTAAATATCCCGCTATGATATATATATATATATATATATATATATATATATATATATATATATATATATATTAACATAGAATGATGAGATCTAGAATATAAATTTTCAAGAATCTTACAAATAAAATCATTAATTTTTGGAATGCATGCAATAATCAAGACAACAATTATAAATACATAAACATAAGAAAAAATCTTATCTCAAAACTGTAGTAACTGCAGAAAAATCTGCGATTAAATTTTTGGCTTCAACCTCTCAATTCGAAATGCTGAATATGGCTCTCGAAGCAATATTCATAATAATCTACTATAACTATATGTATGTGCCCTATTTACAGGAGACTCAGCATGCGACCAACGCAGGAAGAACTGGAGGAGCGAAACATTCTGAAAAGTAAGCTTATTATAACGACTCATAGGGGCAAAACTTTTAAATTGTCGCCATACTATCCATTTCTTATCATTTTTTTTTCACCAAAAATCCAATACATAATACGCTTTCTGCCTGATCTTTTATAGAACAAAGCCCGGCCGAGGAAAAGAAGCAGAAAGAGGAGAAGAAGCGCTATCTCTTGCGGAAGCTTAGTTTCCGGCCAACCGTAGACGAGCTCAAAGAGAAAAAGGTAGAGAACTAGAATAGAAATTTGTGCCGATACTTTTTCTTAATTACTAAATTTGTTCTTAATTTTACTAAAATTTTTCAAAGATTTCAATTATCTTTTCGTGGTTCTCGTAAGTAAAATACCGACAATTCAAACTCAAGTTGGATGCCGTTGCTTAAATTGATAATATATTAAAACAAGTTTCATTAGATATTTAGATTTTAAAACTATAATATTACGTACCGAAACATTATTTATATACTATTGTGTACAAATATGAGTAAGACTTTATTTATAATTTTTGAAATTTTTATTTATTCTTCTAAATCTAATTCACGCCCCTCAAAATAACCCCTCCCGTGGATGCAATGCAACTATGTCAACGCTTATTCCAATTTCCAAAAAATTTTTTATACTCGTATTCGGGAATGACCATCACTTCCTTCTTCGATTCGGCTTTTATTTCTTCAATCGAATCAAAACCGTGTCCCCGAAGTGGTCTTTTGAGTATCCTGAACAGCCAGAAGTCAGGCGGTGCTAAGTCGGGCGAGTACGGTGATTGCGACAATATTGGTTGAATATTTGGCGAAATCTTCGCGTAAAATTAATGCAGTGTGAGCTGGTGCACTATTGTGATGCAAAAACCAAGAGTTGTCTTTCCATAAATATAGCCTTTTGAGAGGAATAGTTTAACACTGACTTTGGCATGATTTTTTCGGTGTCAGCTCTTCTTTGGCACGATATTCGCTTGTGTGATTGGTTGTTTCTGTATCGTAAGCGTATACCCAAGTCTCATCTCCAGTTACTATGCGTTCGATCTTGTCCGGATAGTTCGGAAGCATCGTTTCACAGACCTCCATGCCACGCTGGTTTTCCAAAAAATGGACTGTTTTTGGCACCAATCAAGATTTCACTCTTTTTAGGCAAAAACGTCTTTGAATATGATGTTGATTTGTCAAACTGATCCATTTGAAATTCCAGCAATATCCGCAAACGCTCCAGTAGTCAATAGATGATTTTGCAGAACCAATTCTTTGATTTTATAGACATGTGGCCCATCAGTAGATGTTCTTAGTCGTCTTTGATGTAGTTCGTCTTTAACGCGCTCTCGACCTTTTTTGAACAATTTGTGCCAATCAATAACACTTGCTCTTGATATTAACTTCTCACCAAAGGCCTTCTGTAATATTCTGAATGTTTTGACAGCCGATATTTCATTTCGCGCACAAAATTTAATATTATTTCTTTGTTGAATAATTTCAGACATTATAAAAACCGAATAGACAACTTTTCTTTGTTCATAAAACACAAGCGTAACTATATGACAAATAAAGATGATTGCGTGAAATTTGGCACAGATAACTCTGACAGTACTGTCAACTTAAACATAAAAACATTTGTCCGAATTGATAAACCCAGGAAGTTTGAATTCAAATCATATTCATATTTGTACACAGTAGTAGAGAAACAGAATTTAAATTAGTATGCACTGTGGTATGTTTGTATATTTGCAAAAACAAGATATGTGGACATTTAATGCAAACGCCGTATCATAATCATTTATTTTTTGTAAATAAACTGTTAAATATATCACAAAAATTTTTATTATATACATATAAATAACTATTCATAGAATTCTGCCCAATTGAACGTAAAAACATACATACGAGTTGGTGTGAAAACATTTACAAATTCTTATAAATTACTTAATTAGTCTTCATTGATTAGTTTCTTTTAGAAATGATACTAATTTATATATAAAATATAAGACTTTTTTATATAATCGACAACAAACTTAATTCCTGTTTTCAAAAAATCCGCTAAACACGATTTGAAAAGGGTATTCTATTAAAAGTTGTTGGAAATTTTAATATGGATTCTTTAATAATCCTGTTTTTGGATACAATTTTTTATCCCTGTTAATATTTATTTAAGCCTCTCGTGTATAATAATTTCTCTAGTATATGAGAATTAAGCAATAATGGAATTTAGCTAATATTCGGTTAATGTTAAGTTAAGTGAAATTCTTTCATAGCAATTCATTTATCTGCGAACATTCATTATTGCCTATGTGTAATTTTCCAAATTACAAATTCAAAAAAAATTATTACATTTCTTTACTAGCATTAAATCTATAGATTTCGACAATAATAAACTTATCGTATTTTCCTGCTATATACTGCTGAAGGTTCTTTTTTACAAATGAATTTGAGAATTTATTGAATACATTCAAATCAGAAATAAGCTCAACGAAAAGAAATCTAATAATATAATGTAGTCAAGTGATTCTTAATCAATAATGCAGTCTAGTATTTCTTTTGTGCTAAAATTAAAGTTATAACCCTTGCTCTTTGGCAGATTATAAGATTCAATGACTACATCGAGGTAACGCAGGCGCATGACTACGACCGAAGAGCTGACAAACCGTGGACGAGACTGACTCCTAAGGACAAGGCTGCCATAAGAAAAGAACTTAACGAATTTAAGAGCATGGAAATGGCCGTTCATGAAGATAGTCGACATCTAACTAGGTAAGCTGTATCGTAATGTCGAGGCTAATGGATCAGTTAATGTATACAACTTAAATTAGGAAGATTAATATCTTAGTAGACATCGGGTTTTAATTTTTTTGATGATATGAAAGAATAAATTGAAATACGCTAAAAAATGTTACGTCAATTTATTGTTTTTAAATTTATATGTATTACAGAGAATTTACCGTTCAGAGGTATAAAATTAAAATTTTTTAGTTCAAAAAAAAACACTATTAATCAATTTCAGAGCTGATACTAGATGTATTAGTAACCGAAGTTTTAATGGAAATTTATCATTTAAATATTTTTTACTAAATTCTGTATTGAGCACCAAAAAATCCATAAGCAAAACAGTGCATTTTTTGTAGAGTATTGAAAATTTCAATTTATATATTCGAAGCTTGCAAAGAAATAAAAATGTTTGGTTTAGTCAGCGGAAGATTGCAATTAATTTGCAAGTCTGATAAAATAATTCCGTTGATCTAGACAACTCGAAAAAAAACTCGGTATCTTTCATTAACAATCTATCGTATTTTATTTTTGTTCTAGGTTCCATAAACCATGACCATTGCAATGTGTTGAGATGTCAGAGTGTATCAGTGCAGTGAACAAAAATGCAGATGTCGAGAAGTTACCTACTCGCCACGGCGAAGTGATTGCGAATCAACGATTCTATCTACGCTACGTGATCGTCGTAACTCTGGCACCTAGAGTAAGAGCTGACAAAGCGGTAGAAACAAAGGACTTCGCTCTTTTCATTGGACAGCTGCGTCAAGAGGGCTGCATGGGAAACGATGGGGAGTGAGCACAACGTAACCAGACGAAAACCTCCAACAAATGAATGAAGACTGGACAGAGAATTACATTGTGGAGTGAAGGAAAGTGCGATACGGATATACACACACGCATGCGCACGCGCACAGAGAAAAAGAGAGAGAGAGTGAGAGAGGAGCATGCACATAAAAACATGTACAAATGCACATACACACTTATACACAACTCGGCGCGGCAGCTCAACTGTGATAGAGAGAGCTCGTGTGCATATACCCCTCCTACGGAGTAAATTTGCACGTACACTCCACCGATTTGTTTATCAATTTGCTCCCTCGCTTGCCCATTTTCTGTTTTTCTCCTATTTTTTTACTTTTTCTCGTTCTCGTCATGCGTTCCTCTTATTGTTATTTTCATCTCCCCTTGTTTTTCAGTGATCCGCCGAGAACGAGATAGCGAAGCGGAAAGTCTTAAGCGAGAAAGTCGCTCAATATATACGACTACCGGTGTGATAAATCACGGAGTGCTGTTGCTCATTTCATTATAGCATGAAATAATTTTGTGTAATCGAAGACGGCAAAAGAAAACCGTTGTATACGTATAAATATATGTTATTTTCTCTTGAAAGTTTACGGTTTTCAAGAGATTCAATTTTTTCTGACGTCGATAGTTAAAAACAATGAAAAAAAACTTTGTGAGAAATTTCAATGTTGCAATAAATAAATGATTATTTCACAAAAGCAACGTATCTTTAGTGTTTTTAAAAAGCTTTACAGTATGTTTGAAAATGCACAAATTATTGAATAAATATTTCATTTCTCAATGTCATTTTCAAATATATGGTAATAATGCCAAACATTTTAATTTAATTTCTGCGTTTATAACAATTTGAAACTGTTTGTCCCACGATCGCTCACCGTAGTTGAAGTTGACTAAATTTATGTTAGAGATGAATTACTAATTATACATTCACACCATGAATAAGATTTCATTTAAAGATGAACAAAGAAGCTATGAAAATGAATTAACGTGACTGTTCTGCTGTTCTGTACTCTGTGTGTCAAAAAATAGAAGCGTGATATTGTTCGATAAAGTCGCTATTACATTAAGAAAAAATATTAATAATTTCGTATTATTGTGTGAAAGATGAAAATCTAACTAATAATTATATTAGAAATGGAAATGTTTGCAGAATGATATGAGAGAAAAACGTAAATATAAAAGAAGAGATGAAGACGACAGAATTGGCCATTCCTTTGGCTATATTCTTAGGTACATTTAGTCATTTTTTCGATTTTGTAAAGAAAAAGTAAAGACAGTCGATTTTTTCGCACTTTGACGAAAGTTTATCGCGTGTAAACAAACCCTAAAATATTTGTACATTAGAAGAATAGATTACGTTGCTGTTTCTTAAAAGATTTACTGATGTTATCTGAATTGCAATAATTTTTAAATGTTTGTAAATTTATATTTTAAAATGCGTTCCTTTTTATAACTTATTATTATAAATAATTTATTACTATTGATCATTCTATCTAATGTCATTTGATTATAATATGATTTATTTTTTCTCTTCAGTCAGGTAGCTTCAGTAAATTAATAGGCGATGCACTGACTTCTAATAATTATAAATATTAAGTATATATTGATGCAAATAAGAAACGTTGTATTGTGCAATTAAACTTGTACAGACTATGAAACGTAAGACTTAAAGAATTTTTCAATGTTGCAATCGTTATTATCGCTACATCGCTACTCTTGGTAGTGAAAATACGTGTCATTGAATTCAAATGTAGCTGATCTACTGATCATTTAATATAACAAAGAAGACTAGTATTTTATATTTTCGAAAATTGAGATAATTTCATAATATAATAAGGATTTGATCAAAATTTTCTATTCAACAAAGGATTTTTTACTTTTTATAAAATTTTATTCGCCATTCGAATTATTTGTTGCATTGTATTGTAACTTAGTTTAGGCGTTTTTTCATCTATTTCTTATAAAAATTGAAAATAGAAAAGTAAAATTATATAAAAAACAGTAGGTTTTCTTTGCTGTTGCAAAACTTAAGAAAAGATCATGAGTAAGACAATGATCTTTTCTAATTGGCACAATTATTAATATTTACTTTAGGGGCAAACGAATTTATACACGATTAGCGAAACATTTAAAACTGTGTGACGGATATTCTAACACGCTAACGCAAACACGTTTATTTCTAAAGTCTACGGGTGCGACACCTAGTCGGTAACGATCTAAAGTGGTAAGGAGGGTAGACCCTGTATATTGCCTGATATAATAAAAGACACAAAAAAACATTTTTTCTTTTAATAACGTCCTTCAAAGCAGTCTGAGGAACGAGGGAAAAAAATTAAATTTTCTTTTTTATTGATATTGAGAAAAGAAAAATTCCTTTAAAAATATAAAATATAATTTTTCTCTTGCGGGTTTAAAATTGGCGTATTTATATTCGCCAAGTGCTTTGACGAAAAGACTGTATAACAGAGAGAGAGAGAAAAGAGATAAAAAAAAACAATTTCCTTTAAAATGTCTAAAGCACGTTGGGCGCCATTTCTTGAATTTTCATATCTGAATAATAGGCATCATCTATAAGTCTGCACCAAGGAGCTGATATTTCCTTTTTGTTCTTTGTAGAAATTTCATGAATAAAATTTGTGATTTTGTTCCAGTTAGCACTATTAGAATCTAAATAATAATATCTTATCAAATCTACTGGAGCTATTTCCAAACAATCTTATAACATCTTGGATTAATTTTATTATGATTAAATCATGCATTGCAGTTGACATTAAGCATGTATACATTAAAAGTGAGTTTCTTTATTTATTCTCAGCAATAACCTGTTTTCTCTTCTTAGTGTAAGTATCTACAATGATAGAGATGATGGCTAAAGTGTTAGTGTTGTTTCTATTAATGTTAGTGGATATATAATTAACAAACTCTTTGCAAGGAGGATAATATTTGGGATCCCTATGGCATCCAAATACGTTTCTTAAATTAGCCGGTAATTTGAATCTATGGAAAGTATTTGTGATTACTGCAAAGTTTTTAACCAGAGCACGGTAACATAATATACATAAAGCGCATGTAAACTTTAGAAAATCAATATCATGTTGATCAAAATCTTTGTCCGCATGGAATTTTGTAAGACTTAATGTTATATATTCAAGAAAAATTTCCTTAGCAGATGAGTGATAAGATCCGACAATATCATTCTTTGACTCGTCTGCAGTCTTACTAGTAGATGGTTTAGGTTCCCCAACGATCTTTTCATTAGTCTTACTTGCAGTGTTAAATGAGAAATCAGGTTTAGTCTCTTCACCCATATTCTCCGGTCTTTTACTTCAGAATCTAGTGCTATATCTAGTATAGGACAGTCAGATCCTCCAAGAGTTGTTGGGAATATAGGTTCATAAGATTCTTTCTTCTGAGGTAATGGAGTCCTAAGGGCAACATCCTAATTACATTTACTAAAGAAATTTTAGTAGGTTGAGTCCCATTTATATTCGCTGTCCAGAAAAATTTTAGGTCTTTATAAAAATCTTCTTTACTTATTAATTTAGAAATTCTTGGACACTGTTAATGGACTTCCTTGATATCCCTCGTTGGATTTCGGGGCGTGCTTTGCGTAACAGTCTATCCAATTGCTGCGTCTCGGGGAGAGGTCGATTTAGGTGGTTATGGCAGCAATTACCTCTTCTAATCTCTTTGTTTGAAGGTCTTGTACTGCCATAAACGGTAAAACATCTTCCATTGTGCATGGAGGTAGAGTGCCAGATGGGGAATTGCGGATTGCGCTTGACGACGGGGGCGGGGTCGTCTGTCCCGACTGTTCTTGTGAGAGGAGTAGGCCTCCTGCAGTCGTCTGCTAATTCACACCAGGCTGGATGATCAGACCCACCCTCAAGCGCAATCGAGAGGCTTCTAGATTCAGTTGGACCTCTTCATGCTCCAATGACTCCAACGGATGCCTCTCTTCTTCATCAGATGTTGAGTCTAGCCAGGAGGGATCACCATGGGCTATGATCCTTTCAATGAAGGCTTTCCTGGCTGACTCATGTTTAAGGAAAACACGACCCGGATCTTCTTCTTTTTCTTCGATCAAATCTTCCTGATCCTATTCTCCCTTCAGCTATTGGCTGATTCTGCGAAGCCGGTCAAATATAGTACCATCGCTTCGCAGAGACAGCTGATGGAGGTAATCATCAACTTCACCTCCCGTTAGATATAAACACTACTGGCCGACCGGAGTCGACGGTGTTTTAGAGGAGGGAGAGGTTGATCTTTTGGTCATGTTGTAAAAAAACGAGGTACCTAGTTACAGTGATAAATGTAGAGGATAACTGATAATGTGTTGCTTTTCTTTTTATAGAGGAATCTACTAAAACAAAATGGGTGCTCTCTATAACCTAATGGAAAATAAAAATACAATATAAAATATACCTTACCTAACACAATTTGAGTTCCTCAGTGTTCGAAGGTGACTCCTTTCTAGCGAAATATTATATTAACTTTACTGTCTTATATGGCAATCCTGAGGTGTTATGCTGGGCTTTTAATTTATTGTATTTGGTCTCTTCACCCATATTCTCCGGTAAGTCTTTTACTTCAGAATCAAGTGCTATATCTAGTATAGGACAGTCTGATCCTCCAAGAGTTGTTGGGAATATGGGATCATAAGATTCTTTCTTCTGAGGTAAAGCAGTCCTAAGGGCCACATCCGAATTGCATTTCCTAAAGGAATTTTGGTAGGTTGAGTCCCATTTATATTCGCTATCCAGAAAAATTTTAGGACTTTATAAAAATCTTCTTTACTTATTAATTTAGAAATTCTTCGACATTGTTAATAGACTTCCTTGATATCCTTCGCTGGATTTCGGGGCGTGCGTTGCGCAACAGTGTATCCAATTGCTATGTCTCGGGAATAGGTGGATTTAAGCGATCAAATATCGAGAGGAGACAAGCCATATAATCACTCGAAGGTTCGTTGCCCCCTTAAGTTCGAGTTTCGGCCTTTCGAACCCATCATCCTCGATATTCTGGACTGCCTCCGTAGCATTGTTTTGCAGTGGAACGGACTTCACTCCAGGTGCTTATGTCTTTTTTTTGAAGCGTCGAGCCATAACTCTGCCTTCCCCTTGAATATTTCGGGGAGCGCCTGAGTTAATTCTTCATCAGATATTTGTGAACTTCTTTGGCGCTCCTCAATCCGCTTGAGAAATAATTCTAGATCCTAATGGGAATCTTCATAATGGATATCCCATTTACGATCCACTAGACCTATATTCCTCTTGGCTCCCCCTATGAATTTTAACTTATCACTGGGTAATCCTCCGGACAGCGTAATCCTCGAAGTTTCTGACGGCTTCGAGGAGTTTCCCCTCCCTTCTAGCCACGTTTGCGGACTCGAGGACTTGAGCGTGGCGTCAAAACAATACTGGCTGGAGGTTGCAGGGAGACTGACGATTCTTCATGCACGGTGGATGCATGCCACACAAATGTGTCTTGTATTTGCACCTTCTTCCGTGCAGGGTCGTCAGCCAGTCGTATACTGCTGACCGGTGCGGGTCGTACTTGTGACAGAGCAGACAATTAAATGATTATGGCAGCAATTACCTCTTCTAATCTCTTTGTTTGGAGGTCTTGTAATGCCATAAACCGTAAAACATCTTCCATTGTGCATGGAGGTAGAGTTCCAGGTGGGGAATTGCGGATTGCGCTTGACGACGGGGGCGGGGTCGTCTGTCCCGACTGTTCTTGTGGGAGGAGTAGGCCTCCTGCAGTCGTCTGCTCATTCACACCAGGCTGGATGATCAGACCCACCCTCAAGCGCAATCGAGAGGCTTCTAGAATCAGTTGGACCTCTTCATGCTCCAATGACTCCAACGGATGCCTCTCTTCTTCATCAGCTGTTGAGTCTAGCCAGGAGGGACCACCATGGGCTATGATCCTTTCAATGAAGGCTTTCCTGGCTGACTCATGTTTAAGGAAAACACGACCCGGATCTTCTTCTTTTCCTTCGACCAAATCTTCCTGATCCTATTCTCCCTTCAGCTATGGGCTTATTCTGCGAAGCCGGTCAAATATAGTACCATCGCTTCGCAGAGACAGCTGATGGAGGTAATCATCAACTTCACCTCCCGTTAGATATAAACACTACTGGCCGACCGGAGTCGACGGTGTTTTAGAGGAGGGAGAGGTTGATTTTTTGGCCATGTTGTAAAAAAAAGAGGCACCAAGTTACAGTGATAAATGTGGAGCAGAACTAATAATGTGTTGCTTTTCTTTTTATAGAGGAATCTACTAAAACAAAATGGGTGCTCTCTATAACCTAATGGAAAATAAAAATACAATATAAAATATTCCTTACCTAACACAATTTGAGTTCCTTAGTGCCCATGAGGTGATTCCTTTTTAGGGAAATATTATATTAACTTTACTGCCTTATATGGCAAGCCTGAGCTGCTATGCTGGGCTTTTAATTTATTGTATTTGGTTATTATTGGTAGGAATTGATGTCTCCATCCCTTGAGAGGTATCAATTCCTACTATATCCAAATATTATTCAGTTGATAAAATAGAATAAAAAACAATTCATAAATTGGTAATGAATCAAATAAAAAACAAATACAATAATTAAAAATATATTTTAAGCCCAGGAAGAAATAACGCTTAACATTTGTGCCTATTCCACTTGTAGAAGATGAAACTAGGCTCAGGCACTTCTTAAAGTATCAAAAAAGAAAAATTAAAACTCTGTATTCTCGTAACTTTCTGTAGAGAGTCACGTCACGCACACTTTACACTGTCTATCCCGTGTGTCGGATATTCTAACACGCTAACGCAAACACGTTTATTTCTAAAGCCTACGGTTGCGATACCTAGTCGGTAACGATCTAATGTGGTAAGGAGGGTAGACCCTGTATATTGCCTGATATAATAAAAGACACAAAAAAACTTTTTATCTTTTAATAACGTCCTTCAAAGCAGTCTGAGGAATGAGGGAAAAAAATTAAATTTTCTTTATTATTGATATTGAGAAAAGAAAAATTCCTTTAAAAACATAAAATAAAATTTTTCTCTCGCGGGTTTAAAATTGGCGTATTTATATTCGCCAAGTGCTTTGACGAAAAGACTGTATAACAGAGAGAGAGAGAAAAGAGATAAAAAAAACAATTTCCTTTAAAATGTCTAAAGCACGTTGGGCGCCATTTCTTGAATTTTCATATCTGAATAATAGGCATCATCTATAAGTCTGCACCAAGGAGCTGATATTTCCTTTTCGTTCTTTGTAGAAATTTCATGAATAAAATTTGTGATTTTGTTCCAGTTAGCACTATTAGAATCTAAATAATAATATCTTATCAAATCTACTGGAGCTATTTCCAAACAATCTTATAACATCTTGGATTAATTTTATTATGATTAAATCATGCATTACAGTTGACATTAAGCATGTATACATTAAAAGTGAGTTTCTTTATTTATTCTCAGCAAT
Source organism: Sycobia sp. Sy_11 (assembly GCA_018907035.1). Classification (NCBI taxonomy): domain Eukaryota; kingdom Metazoa; phylum Arthropoda; class Insecta; order Hymenoptera; family Epichrysomallidae; genus Sycobia; species Sycobia sp. Sy_11. The sequence goes on along the minus strand of JACCIC010000256.1, from coordinate 528,364 downwards.
AACCTGTTTTCTCTTCTTAGTGTAAGTATCTACAATGATAGAGATGATGGCTAAAGTGTTAGTGTTGTTTCTATTAATGTTAGTGGATATATAATTAACAAACTCTTTGCAAGGAGGATAATATTTGGGATCCCTATGGCATCTAAATACGTTTCTTAAATTAGCCGGTAATTTGAATCTATGGAAAGTATTTGTGATTACTGCAAAGTTTTTAACCAGAGCACGGTAACATAATATACATAAAGCGCATGTAAACTTTAGAAAATCAATATCATGTTGATCAAAATCTTTGTCCGCATGGAATTTTGTAAGACTTAATGTTATATATTCAAGAAAAATTTCCTTAGCAGATGAGTGATAAGATCCGACAATATCATTCTTTGACTCGTCTGCAGTCTTACTAGTAGATGGTTTAGGTTCCCCAACGATCTTTTCATTAGTCTTACTTGCAGTGTTAAATGAGAAATCAGGTTTAATCTCTTCACCCAGATTCTCCGGTAAGTTTTTTACTTAGAATCTAGTGCTATATCTAGTATAGGACAGTCTTATCATCCAGGAGTTATTGGGAATATGGGATCATAAGATTCTTTCTTCTGAGGTAAAGGAGTCTAAGGGCTAACATACCAATTACATTTACTAAAAAAATTTTAGTAAGTTGAGTCCCATTTATATACGCTGTTCAGAAAAATTTTAACGCTTTATAAAAATCTTTATTACTTATTAATTTATTTTTATAGGAATATTTACTAACTACGTTCTCTAAGACTTTATCCGTCCAACCCAATTTCAAATCTAAAGACCTTACTTTTAAGCTTAAGTCTGCACCCTTTAACTGGAGAATTGTATTTTCCCATTTTTCTTTTAACATAGCTTTACTATCAGATGGAAGACTCCTCCCCTGTTTATGTTTAACATGATATAATGAAACTTTAGGACAATTGGGAATATATCAATGCTTTTATGTTAAATTCAAAATGTACTATATGTTATCATGTTACACATGCAAAAGATTGTAAAAAGTTACAAGTCAAAATAGAAGAAACGAAGTAGATAAAGGAAAATAAAGATAAGGAATAGCAAAGATCCAAAAGATATTAAATCGACACACACTAAACTATCTCGAACAAAATGATTTGTCCTAAAGGAGTATATAGTCTCTTCGAGTCCCACATTGGGCGCCATTTCTGTAACAGGGTACTTATTTATGAAACACCCGGTTGAAGTACCCGTTGACAGAATTGTAAAGAGCCCCGAACGGATTAAATTGTTTAAAACAATTTCTTTAGACCGTAGGTTCTTTACGGATATTTCTTCCTCAGACTTACCTTTGTTTATCCTGGAAATTATTTAAATAATATATATATATATATATATATATATATATATATTGATAAATTATCGATAATCCAGGAAAAGACGGATTAATTGTCAGGTTCAGGGGAGAAATATTTTTATATCTTCTATTACTAATACAAAATAAAAAGAAGATTTATTTAATTAAATAATAAAATAACTTTAATATTTATTAAATCTTATAAAATTATAATAAATAATATGCTACCCCTACCTAATACGCACCCGCATATATTAACGCACGAATCCGTTCACACAGGGTGTGAGAGAGATAAATTTTTAAGTATAGTAGAGAGACAAAGCAACGAGAGCGCCACCTTACGAAGAACAAGATGAACTATTACAGAAAATCGTACACGCGCTTGTTGCTCTTACTATTTTTACTCTATGCTCGTATCTCTCTGTCTCTCTCACGCTTTCTAACACTAATTTATAATTTCTAAGATTTTTTTTTTTTTAAGAAAATAAAAGAAATTAATAGAGAGAAATTATACTCTACTGAAATTCAAAGATATTAGAAGCAAAAAAAAATCCACCAACCTTATATGACGCTGAAAAAAATCAACTCAACGATGTATAAATAAATAAAAGCATGGGATTTCGTCTATACAATTAGTCGTGCAGATGACCTGCCGGTTTGTTGAACTCAACTATTCCACAGGAACCTTCACGTATAACCATTTCTATTATATTATAATAAAAATCTAGAATTTCTCAAAATTAAATTTCCAAATAATACCTCGATGGAATTATTTATTTTTTCTATTAACAGTGGCCACGTACTCGTTTCAAAATTTTTAAACTGTCTACTTTGAAAGTATGATTTAGACTATCTAACTATATTAAAATTTTTCATTTATTCTCCTTCTCTCTCTCTCTCTCTCTCTCTCTCTCTTTCCCTTTTCCCTCCTTTTTTTCCTATTTGTTGTAATAATTAAGATGAATAGGTTAAAATAACCTATACATGTTACAATATATATATATATATATATATATATATATATATATATATATATATATGCATACATACAATATATAAGAGGAATGGATAGAATAAAAAGCTCCAATATAGCAAAGGAATGTACGCTATACGCTATGATATTATTCTGTATAAGCAATTATTAAAGAAAACAAGTAAAAAATTATGTATACATACTAAATCATGTTAGGTATGACGTCCTAACATAAACGATACTCCATTACATATTATACATACGCATAGATCTATTATTACACGTTTATAGTAATGTAACTACTACAAAATAACGTAGGAGCGAATTTTTCCATCACAGCAAGTTCATTAATTTTGTGTACAAAATAGTAAGACGGAAAATACACCGTGTTTTTCATGGTGATGGATTGCGCTTACGTATATCTTTAGCATACACAGTGCACTATGGCTAATACGCATAAATAAATTGAAAATGAAAAAACAAATAATAATAAATATATAGTTTTTCTTTTGGAAATGTGAGCATGTATGGTTGTGCTACAATATGCGAAATCAATAAGCACAATGCTAAATGCGCACTTTCTAATCTACAGTGGTGCCATTATTTTTAGGAAAAATTTAGTAATAAATTCACAACTATTTTATAATTGTAAATTAAAAATTTTTGTTTTCCTTTTAATTACAATTTTGTGTAATTAATGTCTTTTTAATTCTTTGATTATATATTTTTAATTTTATATGTTTAATATTGCACGACCCACATTATTGTGTACGTTTTGAAAATGCTTCGGTACACAAGGTATGCAATTATAATACACTCTCTTATAATACACACTCTCAAAGCTGCCTTGAAACAAATTAATTTCATTTCCATTTTGCTCTCTTACTCTGTCTTGTAAAAGATCACTACCATTTAAATACATTTAAATTTATTATTTAAGAAATATATTATAGAAATTATTTTAAGAATTGTAATAAAACACTTAATGAAAAACGAATTTTGTATCTTAAAGTTATGCTTATCGTTTAAAGTAGTTATTATGTAAAAAAATTTTAATTTTTAAAGAAATTCTAATTACTAAAAAGTGCAAAAGACTCTTAGACATAATTTGAACTTTAACTAGACTCTAGTTAGTAGTTTTGTTGTTTTACACACATTGTTAATTCTTCTAAATCTTTATTCTTATCTTTTGTTACTATTCGAATTTATTTATAGAATATATGACTTTAGTTTATTCGATTACATTTTATGCACTCCATACTATTTTTCGCATTCATATGCGGAGTCTCCTATTAAATGATTTTCTTATTATATAAAAATTACTTACTATCCTTTATCGTAAAAATAAGAAAACAAATTTTGAAATACAATATATTTATAGACTAAATTATATTTATCTTTATCGCCAATTCTATGTCTCCTTTTTACTGTTTTCTGTATTTTTCAATTTTAATTTAAATAATCATATTCTATATATAAACCTTAAAGTGAGCATATGCACAATTTGAAGCACCTTATTTGTAACACTTATATTCATAGCAATGTAATTGCGTTGTACAATGAAATAACTGTTATTCGTCTGTCCATTGCGAATATATTTCTATACTGTAATCGACTTTTGCAGAGTAATATAATTTCCCGTATAAAATATTTAATATGTTTTATCAAAACATATTCCAATTTTAAATACCTATATTCTACCGTTTTATAATATAAAAATTTGTAAACAATATGTGTATGTATAAGATTGAGTTTTAAATTTGAAAAGGTTTCCTAATGTTTAAACTATTTTTAAGGTTTAAAATTCAAAAAATTTAAGTTAATAAACTAGTTGGGAATTTATCATTAAATTTCTCCTTAACGGATTAAATTCGAAACATAAAAAAAATTCTTTCTGTGGTTCGTTTTTTATCAAAGAAATCAGGACTTCGTTATAAGGCGAAAGTTTTTAATGTAAAGTTGAGTAGCCATGTGATCTTTGTTTATTCAATTCTTACAAAATCGTACAAAAGCATTGTGCTATTTGATATTAATAAGAATTATTCGAGAAAAATATAACATGAGCCACGGTAAGGAAGTATACGATTAAAGAATGAAAATAAGAAGTAACTTGACATTTCTTTGACTTTACAATTTGTAACATAATAAAATTCAAGAAAAGAAAATGAATTTACTGATATCATTACCTGGAAGGACGATCATTCTAATTGTAATATATAGTATATGTAACTATAATAAATTTACCGTTAGAGTTAATGACAAGAATAATAATACTTTAAGAAAATAGGAAGGGCTTGTTTCCAAATAATTTTCATGCGCTACTACAGTTAACGCGTTTTTAAAGCATGAAATTTTCGCGATTCCGGCAATTGCGTAGATGGCAGATTTTTTAAATTCGTGTATGCGTGCTGTTGTACATGGTTTAGAAAAATAAACTTAAATAAATAAATGTATAATTACTTCAGGCTGTTATTGTATTCCAACCTTTTGTTTCTAAATGTTAAAGAAGAATAAAGAAAGAAAACTTAATTACCGCGAAATGTATTCACATGCGTAGGAAATTTATTTATGCTTTAAAGCGAAAATAAAAAAGTAGTTATGTATCAGAACTATTATCGCCACCCTTACCATATAAAATAAATCGATTAATGTGGCGATTGATTAAAGATCATTTGTTGAATACGAATAAAGTTGTAAGCATGTAAAGATTTGTTCAGAATGCAAAATGTTCTCTCTCGCGAATGCATAAAGCAATGTTCATGAACAAATTTATTTTTATTGAATAATGAAATTCATCAAGTTTTTAGATATTGACGAGTCATCATAAAAGCCAATTTTTTCCCTAGTTCTCAGAAATGATTAAATATTGTTTTTTTTTATACTAAATGAAATGCACTTTTGTATTACTTTGCATCGCCTGATATGTCTTTCTATTCTACGAGGAAGTTAAGATATTTTTGTTGAATAAATATGGACTTTTTCGAGAAACAGCGAACGTTATCTAATAAGCGAAAAGTGGTAAATTGTGAGATTTTTTGTACGCTAATAAAAATGAAAGGAGCAAGATAAATGATGTACTATATCGAGAAAAAAGAGGCCCATTAAATATAAGAACGTTGTATATATAATTATAATAATGTAAACTCTAATTAACTTTGAACCTCTATCAATGGAGGAGAACGAAATGATTACCTAAAAGAGAGTCAAGTATGCGAAAGGGAAGGGGGTATGAAATTTAAAAATGAAGAAGTTTTTGAAAAATCGCGCAATATTCTTCTTATGCGATTTTTAAAGATTTACTGCATTTTTTTATTCGGAACCATTCTATATTTTAATATTATTTTATCTGCATCACGATTATCACAATTTATTGTATCATTAATGAAATATTGTAACAAACAAAAATACTGTTAACTATTCTTAAAAAATTAAAACTTTTGTAAACTGACATGGAAATTTATAGTCGCTCATATTTTTACCTTTTGCAAAATTACGCAGAGAATTAATTTTTTTTTGTTTCTGTTGCTGAATTTCTGTTTCAGTTTCATACGGAATTGTGCTTGTTTATATTATCTATATTAATATCTGAAAATAATATAATTTCATTTTCTTTAATAATATATCATTTGCTCTAATTATAATTTATCAGATTTATTTGTAATAAAACTAAATGAATATACGGAAATAAGTATTTTACGTAATATATATATATATATATATATATATATATATATATATATATATATATATATATGATACACATAAAAAGTAAAATAAAACAAAGCGAAGGATTAGTAAATCGGTGATCCGCGTTCAAATCCCGGTCTGGGCTTATTGACCAGCGCCGCTGTAACAATTTACATGTGCTTTGTTTACAAACATCCCACCCAGTATAGCCCACACACGCAGCCCACCCATCCCGCGCGCAGAGCAGCGCCGTTCCAGATTAGCGTTAGATTGCTGTTACGCGTGAAACACGCATGTTGCGGTTCTGAAGACTAGATACCGGTCACGCATTCAACAAATTAGAATCATGCGTGACTGTAGCAAATTGTGGAGCTAATGTGAACGTATAATGTTCATGATGTCGTATCATAATAAAACCACGAATAACACGCGTGCATATACTGTGATTCATTTCTGTGCATTCACGTGTTTATATATTTAAATGTTATATTTGCATTTTTTTAAATTATAAACATTCCATTAAATAAACAATTTGATTTTATTAAAAAATTAATATAAACATATATTAAATACACATTAAATACATAATTTAAACTTAATTTCAACATAGATTAAAAGGTGTATAATAATTTTTATCTTCAGAATAGCTTTTGAAACTTTTTGATCCTTCTGATAAATAGAATGAAGATTTATCATCACCTTCAGGTACAACTCACTCCTATAAAAAATATATGTTAATTGTATCTTATAGATTCATGTAGTAAAATTACATTGGTCAAATAATATATACCTAAGTAACTTCTGTAATATCATTTATATACATTGAACTTAAGTTTTTGCAATTGTCATCATTCATCTGCATTGGTACAATTTCCACAAATTCCACTTTAACTCCAATATTTTTATTTCGTTTCTCTTTAGCATTACGAGTACCTCTTCTAGTATTTTAAACTTCTAATCTATCTGCTTCTGATGCATACTAAACATCATAATCCTTTTTACTTGATGTAAGTGCATCTGAATGATTTTCAACTAAATAAATAAAATAAACTTACTTTTTACAAAATATTTTGTACAATAGTTATTTAAAACTAATTTTGAGCAGATTAATGAACCTCGCACAATTTACTTCTACACAATAAAAGAAAAACTTTTAAAATGATATAGTTTATATATATATATATATATATATATATATATATATATATATACATATATATACGCAATAAAAATAAAATTACTAATATTGCAAAAGTGCGTTAACTGATAATAAATGTTATTAATTAACTGATAATAACTGATAATAATTATGTATTAATTATATAGTTCAAATTGAAATTTATTTTGCACAAGAATCTAATAAATTGAAGTAAACATTTACAGTAATTCCAATCTATTGACATATTTACAATAAATATAGAATAATAAAAGAATGTAAGACATAAATCAATCATACTTTTAATTGAATTTCTAAAATATTCTTGAATATTTTACACAATAAAACTGTTTTTAATTTCTAACCTCAATACTGATCGTGTGGATTAGTTTTGTAGGTAAATTATGCACATAATAATTTTCCGAGAAAATTGGGACTAATTCAACCACAAGTAGCTAAATACGTTCTACGCATTTGCTGCAACATTATGCGGTTTTAGATAAATAATATTTCAAAATATCATCAGAAACTAAAACACCAACAATAAAAACGATAAAAACTCTCCAGCTTCCTCGCATGCCCATACGCAGATGCACTCTGTACGACCAGAAATGACTCTACATGCGCACAAACATCAGAAAGCAATTCAGACCCAAACTCCAATGCCAGTTTCATAATGCAGACGAATTTTTGATTCTGTAAAAAATAAAGATTTTCCTTTCCATAATTAGTTTTAAAAAATTATTTTTAATATTTTATGCTTATATAATATTGTTGGAACAGCAAGAGGAAATTCATTAATTGTTTCAAATATTAAAAATATAAATAATAATATAAACCAAAAATTAAAAAGTTGAACAGTTATACGTTTTCTAAATTATAACTAGAAGATATACAAAATTAGTGAATAAATAAGATTTACATTTTACAACGTTATGTAATAGGATAGAATTTGGAGTGTTATATTTTCTATGATACATTATGTATTATCAATAAAAAAATGCGTAAGTATTTTAAATAATTATAAGTTTTGACAGGAGCTTAAACATATTTTCAAAAAATACGAGTATGATGTAAATGTTAATGTTAACGTAGTTGATCAACCCATGTCTCTGATACTACGTATTAAATGTAATTCATAAATCACATACATTATTCCTAGTTTCCTTACATTCAAACAACATACTTTTTTTTATTTATATTTATTTTAATCTACTCTGTATTGTTATTTATTGACATTTTAAATAATTCGTGTAATTCCGATTTAACATAAAGATTGGTTTAAACCAGAGTCATTTTCTGTATAAACTAATAAAGAAATTATTCTTGTTTGTTTATTTATAATATTACAGTGATGGTGGACATAACCTCACTTATTATTAAATTATCTATTGAAGAAATTGTTACAAATAAATTATCTTAAACACTTATGTATATTATAGTGTAATTGCAATTTATTTTATTCTCAAAATTATAGTATAAAATTATAAAGAATATATAACAAATTGTTTATAATCTTAAATATATATTGCTTAATTGATAAAAATTGATAAGAATTCGAGATAGATAGATTACGTATATATTTTGAGTCACTTGATTATAAATATTATAGAAATTGATATAAATCACAAACAAAAAATAAATTCTTACAATTAAATGCTAAAATAAAATAATATAAAATAAAAGTGTAGAATTTAAAAAGTTATACGTTATCTAAATTATAACTACGAGATATAAGATTTACATTGTATAACCAAGTATAATGTTTTACAATAGTATAGAATTTGAAGTTTTACATTTTCTACAATATGCATTATCAATAAAAAAATGCATAAGTATTTTAAATAATTATAAGTTTTGACAAGAGCTTAAACATATTTTCAAAAAATACGAGTATGTCGTATATTTTAATGTTAGTGTAATTGATCGACCTATGTCTCTGATATTCCTATCCGTTGTCTGTACCTTGACGAAGATCGGCTATTTCACCATCTCTCAGCCGATCGAGTGATGGGCTTAGAAGAGTATCTCCTCCTACCAATGAATGGAAGGGCGAAAAGATAGTATGATAGTTGCCATTTTATGAGTGAGCGGATATCCCTGGAGTATATCCCAGAGTAAATGAGTTAACGCACGGAGCAATGATGTGCTGGAAGACCCGAAAGGGCAACTGAATAGGGACTTCCATGCCGACTATGATCGAAGCTGCAGGTCCTATAAACAGACCTTCGTCAGTAATACAGAGATTAAGGAAGGCACACTCGCTCAGAGACTCTATAAATGGGTATCTCTTGAGGAGTGAAAACACATGCGGAGCGTAAGCGAACGTTCCTGTAAAAGAGATCCTAGCAGAGTAATTATTGATGCATGAGTGAACTTCAAACATTGGAGTTTCACTAGAATATTTGAGGGCAAATGTATGAATCTACATGAATGAAGGTTAGAATGAGGTACTCTTGAACAAATGACAGACCGCCGTGTTTGCTGTGCGGTGCGACCCGTGAGCTGCCAAAAGGAGATCCTGGGTGTCGAGGCTTACGCCCGGTTGCGTGCTGGGTGACCCGAAACATCTTTGGCTCCCGCTGACGGCAAGACAGGAGGCTAGATCCTAGCCAGATCTAGTCAAACGGCCTTGGCGAGCGCGTTCGGTGTATGATTTCCTCTGATGTTTCTCCAGAGAGTGAAACACCTTGTTGTTGGGGTGCGAAGCTCGAGAGGACGGAGGTGGAATAGTGCACCAGAGCGCGCTATACTCCTGCACAATGGTCCGAGATGAGTCAGCCCTTACAGGCATGTGTTGGGGAGCTGCCTTATCGAGCTCAACGTTGAAGGGTCCAGGAGGCCGACCATCTGCAGGAATGAAATTAAAAAAAATTGACCCATGGATTGCCAAAAGCAACAAAAGAGTTATCTTGGAGTGGGGGAGGGACAGCCGGCTGAGGCCGGGATTAAGTCTGTTGAGCGGACGAGTGAACTGGAGATTATTCTCCAACTTGCTTGGCTGCTCAAGGACATGATCAAAGCAATGAAGAGCCAACCAAACATTAAAAAAGATATCAAGGATGGCCTTCCAAAAGCTGAAGAGCTCGTAGATGCTCTTCAGCACAAAATACAAGGGAAAAAGGTACCGGGGAGCCTCCTGCCAACAACTAGACAGAAGAGAGAAGAGATAACCCCGAAGAGACCAGCATCAAGTCCCCCGGATATCTCCCTTACTAAGGAGAAAAAAAAGGCGAGAACAGGAGGACAAAAAAGAAGGGTGGCAAGAAGTAAAAACAAAAAAAAGAACAATAAGAAGAAGCAAAGTGAGCAGAATTCTGAGGAACAACCTCAGCATCCAAAAAAGAAAGTAATAATCACAGAAATTAAAAAAAAAAGGCCAAAGCTCAATGCGATCGCCATCAAACCAGCGCAGGGGAAATCCTACGCTGAGGTGATGAGATCCATCAGAGCGGTCAAACCGGAGGACTTGGGCGCGGATGTGAGGACCATCCGGAAAACCAAATCGGGTGAGGTGCTGATTGAACTCAGACATACCAAACCCGAAGGTTGGAGGGCACTCGCTGAAGTGCTCACGGAAGCAACTGGTCAGAGCGGCTGTGTCAGGGAGCTGACCCCTAGAGGAAGTCTAGAGGTTAGAGACCTGGACTGCTGCGTGACGGAGGATGAGGTGTGTGAGGCCCTCAAAAGTAAACTGCCAGATTATTGTGGCGAGCTGCAGGTTAGAGTGACCAAAACCAACACTGCGGAACAGCGTGCTGCCATCGTAGTGCTGGAAGAGGTTGCTGCCGTGCGTCTGCTGAAGATCGGGTTTTTGCGAGTGGGCCTGGTGAATTGTCGTGTACGCCGCCGCAAAATAATGACGAGGTGCTACAGGTGCCTAGGATACGGCCACCGGAGCCATAGCTGTAAAGGCCCTGATCGTAGCGCCTGTTGTTATCGTTGCGGACAGATAGAATACAAGGTTGCGTCTTGCACCGCAGAACCCGAATGCTTTCTCTGTAAAGGTGAAGCGAAATCGGAGGGACGCCGGCACGTTGCCGGTTCCGGCGCCTATCCGACTTTTCGCGAGGCTCTCTCAAAAAAGGCTAAATGGTCGTAGTTCTGCAAGGGAATATTAATCGCAGCAGGACAGCTGATCACCTCCTTTTTCGGCTTTGCCACGATACTGATGCTGATATATTAATTATCAGCGAACAGTATCGGAACAGAAAAGGAGTAGGTTGGTTCACCGATAACTACGGAACGGCAGCCATTTGGATTCCTGACCCACGAAAAACAAAAGTAGAGGATCATGGATCTGGAAATGGCTATGTTTGGGTAACATGCAATCACATCACGTATGTGAGTTGCTATCTTACACCAAACCAAGCCATAGGTGACTACCAGGTCATATTAGATGACCTGGGAGACACCGTCAGAGAAATGAAAGGTGAGCTGGTAATGGCAGGTGACTTTAATGCAAGGGCCCTAGAATGGGGCATGGCGGAGCCCGACTCCAGAGGTCGAAGAGTCATGGAACTAGCGTCCAGACTTGGTCTAATAGTTCTAAATACTGGAAATACTTCGACCTTCAGGAGACCGGGCTATGCCGAAACTATACCTGATGTGACCTTTGCGACAGAACATCTGGCCTCTCGAATCCAGGACTGGCAGGTGATCGAGGACTACACAGCCAGCGATCACCAGTACATCACATTCCGCGTATGTGATAGAATGCCAGGTTTCACTGGACAAAATTCGCGAGGGCCCCCTAGATGGAACGTTGCAGGGATAAATAGAGAGAAATTCTCACAGGCCATTGAACGCGGTCAGCAAAGCCTTGTTAGGATTCCAAATGGCTCGTCGACAATTCAGCACGCCAGGGAGTTGACTGCCCCCATGAAGGCAGAGCCCCTAAACTTACTAATTCCTCCCCCCTATCCACGTCTCACTCCTGCTCTCCCACCCCCACCCTGTTCCATTAATAATTTTTATCCCAACAGGTAAAGGGAATGATACCTTCGAGTAGGAATTCCTGCATGCGAGCAAAGGCTCCATGAATCCGACACTACCTCTCTTATAGAGGCGTCTTTAGAAGATTTCCCTGAGAAAATCTCTCTCTCTCTCTCTTTCTCTCTCTCTCTTTCTTTCTCCTTCTCTTATAAAATGGTTCTGTATGCCAAATCATACTGAATATAGTTTGTGACGACAAATTATATTTTTGTTTGTACACATTATATTAATTTCAGAATTGTGACAAGAGACTGATTTTTTATAGTTTGAATAAAAGAAATGATTGCAAAACAGGATTCTTTTACCAACAACCTCGAAACTATATATATAAAATATATCGTCACTTCTGCATAAAAAGGAAATATCCATCGTCTGCTTAAAAAATATGCTATTCACCATACCATTTCGCTTGAATTTCAGTTGGCATCACTACGAAAATATTCACGGTATTTAATTGAAAAAACGAAAATATGCGAAATATGTAATATATATTTTATGTATATTATATTGTACATGTCATATATACACATGTTAAATACGGTTTCGACTGAGAAATATTGTATTGGCGTGTACGGGCGGTTGATTACGATATCCTGTTGCCTCAAGACGATTTATATATGCAGTTGTGTGTTCGGATGATAGAATAGTGTCTCAGGGCGATTTCTACGGAGAATATTGTATTTAGTTGATAGAAACGACGTCCAGATATGAGGAAATCAATTACTATGGGAAGATTCATGTTGAGACGGTACTCTTTCCGAACGACTTCTACGGGAAGTATTGTGTTTAATCGTTAGGAAGGGATGGTAGCTTTCTTGGGACAACTTCTACTGGGACTGTCGTGTTAAGTTGGTAGTAAACGATGTTTATGTATATCGGGACAGCTTCTGTGGGGATTTTCGTATTCGTATGATAGAATGCGATGTCCAGGTATTTTGGAACGACTTCTACGGGGGATTTAGTGTTCGAACAGTAGAAGATGATGTCCTGATATGACGGGATGACTTCTACGGGGAGTATTGTATTTAGTTGATAGAAAACGATCTGTATGTAGGAACGACTTCTATGAGAATCTTCGTGCTGGAACGGTAGAATATGATTTCCAGGTGTGTTGTAACGACTTCTACGGAGAGTGTCGTGTATAGTTGGTGGGAAACAATGTCCAGGTATGCCGGGACGACTTCTATGAAGATTCGTATTCTATCATTCGAACACGCACACTCCCAGTAAGAGTCGTCCTGGGATAACTGGAAATTGTATTCTACCTCCCCAACATAAAACTCTTTATAGCAGTCGTCCTGAGACATTTCCTATAGTCCGAACATGATGTTCTCTGTAAACGTCGTCTCGAGATACTTGCACATCTTTTTGTATCGCTCGAACTCGAAAGTACAATTTTCTCCATTGAAGCCGTATTGAATATGCATATATATGCATATATATATATATATATATATATATATATATATTGTATAAAATGGTCGGTAAAATATCAACTTTTTGAAGTGGACGCTACATTGAAACATCTTTTTATACAGATGCGTCGGTAGGTAAATTACGGTCAATTATTTATAGAAACATAGATTTTTATATATAGAGTACGTTTTACTTAGAAATTATTGAATTATTTATGAAATCGGTTAAATTATTATCTCGGGCGAAGCCGAGACGGGGGAAGCTAGTATATGTATATATATCACTTTTACTAGGGCCTGTATGACATAAATATAATGTATACTATATAATAAGCTGAGTTTGTTGGAGCATAGTGTAAAGGCAATAAAACCAGATGTAGTAAACATTTTCTTTTGCTGTTTCACTTGGACGTACTACAGTTTATCCAGCTAATAGATGATACTTAGATAAGAATGTCTACGCAAAGTTCTTTTGAAACATAAAATATCTTTTATATGTAAAAACTATAGTAAAATGCATAATGTAGAATAGTATCTACATATATTTAGTTGTATCGCCTAATTTTCTTTTATAATTAGTTACATGAAATATGCATTTGGAATATTGCAATAAGCATCTGGGTTCTTTTTATTTCGATAATATATGTACCGTACTGTCTGCTGCTTGTTGTGACATCTCTTCGAATATGCTAAGACTATATTTCTCTGTTTTTATCTATAGAAATAGTGAATATCAGTTGCAGGAGATTTCATGTATTATAAATTTACTTGGACGTCTCATTTTGTTTATAGAATACGTAGAACGGTGAAACAAATTTTATTTGATTTCTTATTTTTCCTACAAGCGGCTACACTCGAATTATGTATGGAAACACCTACAATTTATAATAATTATTTATCTTTATTTTCTTTAACAAATTCATACACTCGTATGAATTTGTGTCCATGTATAGAGCAATGTGTTCACACGCTCATTATGAATATGTGTGCGCGCATTCGTTTCTTATTGCTTGTAATTTCTACTTTTACAGCAGCGCAATGTAAAATGAATGTGGAATGGGAAATACAACAAATATTTTTAACAAAAGGTGCAGATTTGATCGAAATACATTTTTTAATCTATATATTTTTTTTTGTAAAGGCAGTATTTTCGTGAGAAAAATGTATTCCAGTAAGGTACCTATATAAAGTATATAGACAGCAGAACGTATAGTAAAGACTTCTGTTGGCATCGATTTTTTCATTGTCAAAAGTTAGATGATAAATTATAAATCATTAATATACAAATTTAAAAAATTAGACTGTCCATAAAATATTTTTAATTTTCTGATTTTACACTGTTTGATGTGGACAGCGAGGTGGATAGGCTCTAAACGCACAATGACACGAGGTTGAATGTTATCTTTAATTTCATTTTTCTCAAGAAATACTGCTTGTACAGAAAAAATATATAGGTTGAAAAAATTTTATTTTGATCTGATTTACAACTTTTGTTTCAAATATTTTATTCAACTTTTCCGAAAAGAAACATCATTTTTATGGATTTTAGTGTCAATTAACAGTTGAATTTACTCCGAAAGCCACTGCGATATTCGTAATTAGTACGCAAAAATACACACGTACACACCATTTCAACATCTGGTGAGGGAACCAATTGAATATTTATCGAAATGATCGTATTTATTATATTCTCATATGAGGCCTACGATGGCTCGATCGCTAGAGCGAAGGACTAGTAACTTGGTGATCCGAGTTCTAATCCCGGTCTCGGCCGATTGACACAGGCACCGCTGTAATAATTTACATGTGCTTTGTTTACAAACACATCGTAGACCTCCGTCGCTGATTAGCACCGATATTTGGAAGCATAAATAGGGCGACGTTAAATAACATGAAAAAAGAAAAAAAAAAATATTCTCATATATTCAATACAAGTATTAGTTTTTAATGCATAGAAACGCTTATTCTCAAGAATATCAGAATAAAAATTTTATAATAAAAATATTATTGTAAGGTAATATACATATTCAAAATGTTAAATAAAGTTATATTGCAAATTAATATATAATATAGCAAATTTGATCCCAATGATAAATGCTGTATAAAAAGTTTCAATAGTTATTGAATTTTTCATTGCATCAATAATATGCGTATAGTTTCAATAGTTTCAGTTCTAATTTATATTACAATATTCATTATTTCTCTCGTGATGAACATTTTTACATCTGTCATATGTCAGTATAGTTTTGTGTGCATTCATGTATTTATGTCTGTTTTTTTAAATATATATATATATATATATATATATATATATATATATATATATATATATATATATATATATATATTATCTTTACATATTTTTCAATTTTCAGTTAATTATTTTGCTTTACAGATATTAAATTTAGTTAATAAATTTAGTTTACTGTGTCTTTCATATATATATACATATTTATATATATATATATATATATATATATATATATATAATGCATAACTGTAGTATATATTTATGCATTTATTATTTATAAATAATTGATATTTATAAAATCAACTTATTATATAATTTTTGTATAGGAAAACAGTTAAAATTAATATACAACAGTTATTTTTATTTATAATTAATTTACATGAATTATATAAATATGTATTATTATTTAAATACGTATATATATATACATATACTAGCATCCCCCGTCTCGGCTTCGCCCAAGATAATTTTTTTATAAGAATCTTTTTATATATTTCTTTTTTAAGGATCTTCTTCTATAAGAAATAGTAATTCAGTAATATCTAAGTAAAAAGTACTCTATATATAAAAATCTATATTACTATAAATAATTGATCGTAATTTAGCTATCGTCGCTTCTGTATATACTGTATGTATATATGGAATGTACAACCGTATTTAATATATATATATATATATATATATATATATATATATGCATATTAATTACGGATTCTTATATACCAAAATCGAATTTCTTTTCTAAAGGAAGAATTGGTCCGTATAATTTCGATTCGGTTCTTTACTCGAGAGATATCCTTCCTGAATGAGTACCGAAATCGAATCTGCCCCAGGGAAAAGGAGAATCGGTTGGAGTTTTGTCGATTCATTTCATTCCTCGAGAGGTATCCTTCTTCAACGAGTGCCGAAAGTGAATCCCGCTCCTGACAAAATTTAACGCACTTTTATACATGGTAAAAGTACGTTAACAAAAATTTGATTGGCTAATATTTAATTTAAAATATTATTTCTAATGGTTAAATAAATGTTATCTATAATAAATGATTAGTTTATTATATCTATTTTACTCTGTGTTTGTGTTTATTTATTATAGCGTGTGTACTTGTATGTTTATTATTTTCGATTTTATCTAAATGGAAACAGAGAGAGAGAGAGAGAGACAGAGAGATAGATAGAGAGAGAGAGAGAGAGAGAGAGAGAGAGAGAGAGAGGAGAGGAGAGGAGAGGAGAGGAGTGGGAGAATGAAATAATAATTTGAATTGAAAATAAACTTTATTGTTTACTTTTGAGATTTGGCTGTTGAACATACAGAAGGAGAGAGAGAGAGAGAGAGATGCTGATACGACGTTCTGGACAACTGGGAGATTCTTCGAGATTACTTGATTTTTTTATTGAAACTGCCTGCCTGACTGCCACTGCTACTGCTACTGACTGCTACTGACTTTTTTAAGGAAAATTCGGGGTTTTATATACCCGATTTTTCTATCACTATCCGCAACCCCTCTCTCAGCTCTTCGTTTTTATAGCTTATTTTATTACTTATAAACTTTTATTTTATAACTTTCTTATTTCTGGCCTTAATATTAATATAATTTTATAATGTTTATTAGGAACTTTTGTTGTAATATTTATACCAACTATTCATTTTATTTATAATATGGTTTAGTGGTTAAAAGTAGTAGTTTTACCGCAAATTAAACATTAAAAATTGTAAACTAGCGCATGGCTAATGTACACATTGGGCTACCTAAAAGGTCTTCGTCGGAAAAACATACGCTTCTGACGTATGAACTTGCGCAAGTCAAACGCCTTATTTCGGCAGGTATTACGAAGTAGTTTTTATCGCCCAAATAGGATGATGACATATGTATCTCTTGAAATTTGGCGATTTTAGTTTAGACATATTTTATTTTACTGTACAAAACTTATATCAATATTATCGCTATATATATTTATTCTTATTTGTAGACCTAATACGTATTGCAACCTAGATTTTATATATATATATATATATATATATATATATATATATATATATATATATATATATACTTTAATATTTTTACGTTGATATATACTTTTATAGTATCAAAAAAAATTTTATATTTATTAAGATTAATATTATTTTATTATAATTGTATAGGTCGATGTTACAATTATAATTAAATATTATTGAGAAACTGAGATAACTTAATTATTTAACATTTTTGTGATTATAATAATTAACTATTAACCCGAGAGAAATATATGAATGATTATTATTTACATAATTGTAATTGTTATAATTTATTATAATAATTGTCATTATATTATTATAATAAAATATTTTAATCATTATATCCAGAATCCGAAAGAATTAAATACTAATGTATTTATTATTTAATTCGTATTATAATTTGTTATAATAATTACCATTTTTTTAAAGAGTCTGTGAATGCTAGTTATGCATTTCCAATGTCCTTTCAGCAAGAATAATCCTAGAGAACGGCTACTGGAATGTATGCGACTCGACTTAAAACCCATGTCACTACGCACTAAACACATATCTCCGTATTGTTGCATCGACACCAGCCCGGAACTGTTAAGTACATTACTTCAGCCTGAGCGGTAGTCCTTGCGTGTTCCATTCACGGTCATTTCTTTCCTCCTAGAATCTCATGCATACTCGAAACTGCATTCATTTTTCACAGTCTTTCAATCGTTCAGACCTCCATCCTCTTTTTTGCTCCGAAGCACATGTCTAACGCATTTTGCGATCAACCACCAGCTGTCCGCGTTCGTCGCGATAAGTCTCGTCACGTTTTCTGGCGTGATCGCAACCTTTCTATAGTCCACCCGCAATACTTGCATTCTGGAGAAGTAATCCTCTTCATCCTGCAGAGATATTTACAGAAGTATCCATGTCCAGAAAGAAACTGGGTAAGGTAGAAGTTCACCTCCCCGTGTTGCCTTCCCTTCCATCTACCGATTCACGTCTTATCGTCCATTGTCCTTGTTCGTCCATCGTCCACCGTGTCTGCCATGCCTGATCGTCTTTACCTGTTCTTCAGTCGCAGCGTCTTCCCTTTCAAGATTTGGGTTCCGCTCGTTAATATCCTGTCGTTCAGCTACGAGCAGATCGATGGGAATGATCTCAGTAATCACGAAAACCGCGCTCTCAGACACAGTGCGATATGCGCACGCGATTCTTAACGCACCCACCCTTTGTACGCTTTTCATGGCCTTCGCTCGTTTTCTTACATTCATCGCGTCTCCCCACACCGTAAAGCAAGATCGAGTGGGTAACGTTCATCAGCAGTCTACGTACGTTCTGTCTAAGTCTATTCATATTGGTATTTTCTGCTGTTTTATTCGTCACGTTTCGTAGATGAGGCCAGAAGTTTAGCTTCGTATCCAAGGTGACCCCAAGATACTTAACTTTACTCCTGGTCTCCAATCTTTCCGTCCCTACCGTCATCGAAACAACCTCTCTATACGTCTACGAGGCAAAAACTCGATCTTTTGCAGCGCGAGCTGGATTCTGTGATCTGTCATTCATTCGGTTATCCGTCTCATGACCTGATTCAGTTTTAACTGAATTAAGTGAAAGTCGCGTGTAACTATGACGGCTGCCACATCGTCAGCATAGGCGACGAGTCGTACGTTCTAGGGCATGTCCAGTCTTAGTAAGCTGTCGTACTGTGCGTTCCAGAAGTTGGGGTCCAGAATGGATGACTGCGCCAGCTCCGCTGTGACACGTTTCTGTTTCTTTCCATCTATTGTCTCGTACGTCAGTTTTCGATCCTGTAGATAGTCCCGTATAATACATAGAAGTTAGGAGTCTATTTTGAAAGTTGATTCCAGCGCTGCCAGTATCTCTGTCCATTTCGCGAAGTTGAAGGCGTGTTGGACATCTAGGCTCACCAGTAGAACCAGTGATCTGGTCGCATGGCAGTTCACCGAGTGAAAGATTTCGTCACGTCACCTACAGTCCCGGTTATCGACCGTCCTTTCCTCCATCAGTGTTGTTGTTCAGATAGATCCCTGGCATTTTTAATTGTCTGTAGCAGTCGTGGTCTTCGCGGGAGCTCCAGCAGCTTCTTTGTCGTATTAAGTAGACAGAGAGGCCTGTACGAAGAAAGCAAATCAGGGTCCCCTTTAGTCTTATTGATGAGAGCCATTCGAGCCTCCTTCCAGAATCTACTAAAAACTCTCTCCACAAGGCATCCGTTGTACAAGTCCAAAAGAATCTGCGGGCGGCGCAAAGCGACCACCCGTAATACCACGTTAGGTATGTCATCGGGACATTGGAGCCTTGTTAGGCTTCAATGCATTCGAAGTCCTATGGAGCTCTTCCTGCATAAAGAGAGGTATATCTGTCTCTGTCGTTCCGTTCGTGACGTCCATTCTGTTTGGATAGGTCGGAAATCCGTTCCATCATTTCCACGCCTCGTAATATCAACGGGCCTCGGCCCCGCAGTGCATGTGTCATAGTTTTTTAACCGTTTCCTCAGGGGATCAACTGCACCTCATCAATGAGTCGCGTCCAATACCGTTTCTCATTATCATTGATAACAAATCTGAACCACTGGTGAGCCTGTATTCCGCAGAGTAGGGCAACGCTTCGCCTTCACTTCGGGCTCGTTGAAGTTCCCGTCTCAGCTTCAAACAGGTGCTTCTGAGATTCGCGATCTCCTCCGTCCACCAGTATGCCTGTTGTCTATTGCGTATGTTGCGTTTCTTGGGCATGGTGGCCTTGCATAGACGTCGGAGAAAACTAGTCGTCGTCGCTGCTAACTCCTCCATCCTGTCCCGGTTTGTCAGCTCTTGAGGCACCTCCCGTAAGGGACGTTCTGTATTTTGCAGCTGCCATTTCAGTTCGTCAGTGTCTAGGCGCTTGGGGTTCCACTCGGCAGGTCTTGTGCCTCGCCATGCCTTTTGTTTCGCTGCGTTTGTCAGTCGGAAGGCAATATACCGATGATTACTGGCCGTATTGTCCTCAATCACCCGCCACGCCCTTACCCTAGTCTGGATTCTGTTCGAGGCCAAAATCACATCTGGTATGGATTTAACATACTCAAGTCGTCTGAACGTCGGTGTCGTTCCTTGGTTAAGTACTGCCAAGTTCAGGTTTGCGGCCATCTCCAGTAGTAATCGTCCCCGTCTGTTCGTCAATGGCATTCCCCACTCGACTGCTCGGGCGTTAAAGTCACCCGCCACGATCACATTACCAGGGATTTCCCGTATAGCGTCCTCAATTTTCTCGAGTATAGCCGCATACTCAGAAGCTCTGTAGTTTGGGCTCATCGAAACGAAACCAGAGTGCGGACTTGCCCGAGCTACTATCGAGCTAAGACGGTAAACGTTTATCTTCGTACTACTCACTAATAATGAAGAGGTCAGTGTCCAGTTCCACTGCAATCTGAAGCACATTCATAACGTATTTTGCGATCAACCGCCAGCTGTCCGCGTCCGTCATCATAATTTTCGTCACGTTTTCTGGCGTGATCACTCCTGTCCTCGTCTGTAACTCTAGTCGTGGCTCAGTCCAATGTTCGCACACAAAAAATGTGTGCTCCGCATCGTCCCAAGCCCATCCGCAGTACTTGCATTCTGAAGAGGCGACCCTCTTCATCTTGCAGAGGTACTTACGGAAGTATCCGTGTCCGGACAGAAATTGGGTAAGGTAGAAGTTCACCTCTCCGTATTTCCTCTCTTTCCACGGACCGATTTCGG
This sequence comes from Sycobia sp. Sy_11, assembly GCA_018907035.1. Classification (NCBI taxonomy): domain Eukaryota; kingdom Metazoa; phylum Arthropoda; class Insecta; order Hymenoptera; family Epichrysomallidae; genus Sycobia; species Sycobia sp. Sy_11. The sequence goes on along the minus strand of JACCIC010000256.1, from coordinate 506,839 downwards.
GTAGTAGTCTTTTCGTCCACCGTCCTCTTTCGTCCGTCGTCCACCGTCTCTGCCATGTCTCGATGGTCTTCGTCCGTTCTTCAGTCACAGCGTCTTCCCTTCCAACGTTCGGGCTCCGCTCGTAAATTCGCTTCCGTTCGGCCGCGAGCAGATCGATGGGAATGACCCCAGCAATCACGAAAACGGCGCTCTCAGACACGGTACAATACGCGCACGCGATTCTTAACGCGCCCACCCTTTGTACGCTTTTCATGGCGTTCGCGCGTTTCCTGATATTCATCGCGTCAGCCCAAACCTCCGCCCCGTAAAGCAAAATCGAGTGAGTAACGCTCATCAGCAGTCTCCGAACGTTCTGTTTCGGTCCGTTGGTATTGGCTATCAGTTTACTTAGAGCCTTGGTCTTTTCTGCTGCCTTTGTCGCCGCGTTTCGTAGGTGGGGCCAGAAGCTCAGCTTCGTATCCAAGGTAACGCCAAGGTACTTGACTTCACTCCAGTTTCCAGTCTTTCCGTCCCAAACGTCATCGGAACCACCGTCTGTATACGTCTGCGAGTCAGCAGCAACAACTCAGTCTTTTGCAGCGCGAGCTGCAGTCCGTGATCTGTCATCCATCCGTTCACACGTCTCATGACCTGATTCTGCTTTAACTGAATCAAGTGATAGTCGCGTGCGACTATCACGGCTGCCACATCGTCGGCGTAGGCAATTAGACGCGCGTCGGAGGGCATGTCTAGTCTCAGCAAACCGTCGTATTGTACGTTCCAGAAGTCGGGGCCTAAAATGGAACCCTGCGCCACCCCCGCTGTCACGCGTTTCCATTTCTTTCCGTCCAAAGTATCATACGTCAGTCCTCGGTCTCGTAAGTAGTCCCGTATGATACGAAGGAGGTAGGAGTCAACCTTGAAAGTCAACTCCAACGCCCCCAGTATCTCTGTCCATTTTGCAGAGTTAAAGGCGTTACTAACGTCCAGGGTCAACAACAGAACCAGTGGTCTGGTTGCATGACAGCCCCTGTTCGCCGCGTGAAAGATGTTCATCACGTCACCTATAGCTCCGATTGTCGACCGTCCTTTTCTAAATCCGTGTTGTTGTTCGGATAGGTCTCCGGCGTTTTGAATTGCCTGTGACAGTCTTGGTCTCAGCAGTAGCTCCAACAGCTTCCCTGCCGTATTTAGTAGGCAGAGAGGCCTGTATGAAGAAGGCATATCGGGGTTCCCCTTAGACTTACGGATGAGAACCAACCGAGCCTCTTTCCAGAGCCTGCTAAAAACTTCCTCCACCAGACACCCGTTGTACAAACCCAAAAGGATGTCCGGGCGGCGCGAAGCGACCACCTGTAGCACCTCACTAGGTATGCCATCGGGACCCGGGGCCTTGTTAGGCTTCAACGCATGCGAAGCTCTGCGGAGCTCTTCCTGCGTGAAGAGAGGGATTTCTATATCTGTTATTTCGTTTGTCGCGTCCGTTCTGTTGGGATAGGTTGGGAAAAGTCTCTCAACTATCCGCTCCATCACTTTCGCGTCTCGTAGTTCCGGCGGACCCCGACCTCCCAGGACGCATGTTACAATTTTATAACCGTTGCCCCAGGGATCCGAGTCTACCTCGTCGATTAGTTTTGTCCAATACCGTTTCTTACTGTCATTGATCGCGTATCTCAGTTGCTGTCTGGCACGACTATTCTCCGTAGAGTATAGTCCCACTACGCCTCGACTTCGGGCTCGTTGAGCTTTCTGTCTCAGCTTCAAACAATTGCTTCTGAGATCCGCGATCTCGGCTGTCCACCAGTATGTTTGTCGTCTGTTTAGTACTTTCCGTTTCTGGGGCATGGTGGCATCGCATAGGCGCTGGAGAAAGCCAGTCGTTGCCGCCGCTAACGCCTCCACCCTGTCCCGGTTCGTCAACTCTTGAGGCACCTCTCGTAAGGGAGGTTCTGCATTTTGCAGATACCTTTCGAGTTCGTCTATGTCTAGGCGTTTGGGGTTCCACCCCGTAGATCTTGTGCCCCGTCTCCTCGTCTGTCTCGTCGCGTCTGCCAGTTTGAAGACAATGTACTGGTGATCACTGGCCGTATAGTCCTGGATCACCCGCCACGCCCTTATCCTAGTTCGAATTCTGACCGAGGTCAGAGTCACGTCTGGTATGGAGTTACCATACCCCGGTCGTCTGTACGTCGGTATCGTTCCTTCGTTAACTACTGCCAGGTCCAGCCTTGCGGCCATCTCCAGCAGCAGTCTTCCCCGTCTGTTGGTTAAGGGCATTCCCCACTCGATCGCCCGCACGTTAAAGTCGCCCGCCACGATCACGTTACCAGGGATTTCCCGCAACGCGTCCTCGATTTTTCCAAGTTTAGCCGCGTACTCGGAGGCACTGCTGTTTGGGCTCAGGTAAACACTGACATAGGTTATGTCAGCGACCGTCACCCAGACACAGTCCTCCTCAGTCCCGCTGCGTACGATATTCGACGCAACCTTTCCACGTAACCAAACTGCGGACTTGTCCGAGCTGCTTGTGAGCCAAGTCGGTAATCGTTTGTCTTTATATTGCTCACTGATAATCAGCACGTCGATGTTCAGTTCAGCCGCAATCTGCGGGAGCAGTGCGTCTGCCACGCTACTCCCGTTCATATTACATTGGAGTATCGTCGTCGTCATTGTGTGACTGTCTTTGTCTTCTGTTCTGTTAGTGCTATCCTGAACGCGACACACGAGGACGAGCCGGGTAAGTGTCCCCTGTCTCGGATATTATCCTCAGTACACAGGAAACACTCCCCACGACTCTTGCAGTCCTTATGGGAATGACCCTCGAGGCCGCATCGCCAGCAGCAGCTTCGTCTGTCCAGTCCTTTACAGTCTTTCCGTACATGACCGAACCCGAGGCATCTATAGCATCGCGAGACGCGTATCCTTGCTCTTATTCTTGATACAACCCACCCGATTTTAATACGCCCTTTCCTTAAGAGGTCGGTAGCCTCTTTTACGTCAAAATCGCAGATCGCCATTCTCTGTCCTCGACTGTTAACGTCGAAAACATGGGGCCGACGGTCTGCAGTCCGTCCCGTTTCCCGATTTAACGCGTTCGCGATGTCCTCATTGGTCGTGACACAGTCCAAGTCTCGGAATTCCAGTGTCACCCTGGAGGTCAAATCTTTTACGCGTCCAGTCTCTCCGACAGCGTCTTGAAGAACCTGTCGGAAGTTCGTCTCGTTGTTCTGTCTGGAGAGCTGTAAAAGTACCGCACCGTCTTTTGTTTTTCTTATTGTTTTGACTTGAGTATTACACTTGTCAGGGTCCACCTTTTGCCGTATTGTACGTACCACGTCGACGTACGTCTGTCCCTCAGCCGGCTTGATCATGATCGCTCCTCCCCTGCCTTTGAGGTTAGAGCGATCAGACCCGCGACCTTGGAGTCTCGCTTTTGTCTGCTCTTTTGTCGGTTTGTTGTCCGTCTCGGTCGTTTTCGGTTTTTTATGTTTTGAGACCACCTTCGCCCATGTTTCGGTCTCGATCGTCCGCTGTTGTGCGGCCGCCTGCTCCGGAGTAGGGGTCTGACGGTCTCTTTTCCGTTTCTGAGGAGTTGCCTCCTCATATTCACCCCGTCCTTTATCTTTCTGTTTTTGTCGGAACAGTCTCATTCGCATCAATTCATACTGTCCGATTTCCACTGCTTCATTGATCTCACTCAAACCGTTTTTTATTATTTGACTTACATTTTTTTGTATGCAAGTCCTTTCCATCATTTTACTTAGGACTCTGCTGATTGTGTAAAATTGCTCCTGCAATTTACACTCAGCAGCTTCCCAAGTTGCCGGCGATTTATAAACATTCGCACATTCATTCATACTGCTACCTGTAACATTTTCTGTCACACCAGCCAGGTTGCCTACTGGTGTGATAGGAGAGCCGGGAAGCTCCATTGACTCTACTGAGTCGCTTGCAGGCGGCACTCGAGAGCCTGCTATAATTTTTTTATTACCTTTCAATTATTATTATTATTATTATTATTATTGTTATGATAATAATCATCATTAGTATTATTATTATAACTAAATATTATTTAGAATATGAGCGAACTAAATTATCAATTATTATTATAAAACACCATTAGAATTTTTAGAATATAACTTATATTATAGAAACACGAGCGTCGTCAAGGACGGGAATATCAACTTAACTATTATTTACATAACTATTATTATTATTATAATTTATTATAATAATAATTGATTATTATTATTATTTTCAATAAATATCCTAGAGAATTAAATCACGTATTATAATTGTAAGACGGCGCCGAAATTATTATGACAATACAAGCGTCCTCAAGGGTATAATCACAAATTAGCATTCTAATTAGAACAATTATAATGCGATTATTATTATATTATTTCAAAATTATTATTATTGTTATTCGTGTATAAAAGAGCGAGTTTTCCGCTCTAAAATCAGTTCTCTCGGCGATATGGCCAAAAGAAGCCCCCTTTAGCTATCCCGACTCCAGAGCTCTAGGATCCTGCCCGCCCGAAAATCTTGAATAGTAAAGTCGCGATCTTGGTTCCGTGTCACTCCATTCAGAACGAGCAGGCTCTACTATTCCGACCGAATACTAGTGAAGTTTAACCTGGTTGCGTGGCGTCCATTGAAAACCAGCGGCCTTACTATTCCTCAAGACAATTAATCTTGGGTGCGCGGCGCTCCGTTAAAGCTCAGCCGTCTCACTCCTAGCCTCGAAGAAAGTTGTGATTCTGAGTGCACGGGCTCTGGCGTGTTTTAGTGCTTGCGAAAAGAACCTGGTGGTAGGTTGAGCGACCATGGGTCGAGGCGAGTTGAGCCGAAGCCATAAAGTAGCAAGCACTGATCAACGATTACATACTTCGTTATAGACCAGTTTCGTCCATTCTCCACACCCTCTCTAGCCCTAGTAAAAGTATATATATGTATACGAGCGTGTTTTGAGAAGTCCGTGATTTCTCGAAAGTTGGCGCTGTTGTCGTAAATATGTTACTATTCTAGGAGACTATTATCTCATACAAGTAGGTATACAAAGTTTCAAGTCAATATGTTGGTTAGAAAATTTTTGATAGTCTTTTGCATTTAGTGTTTCATTCTTTTTACAAAAGCATGGAAAAAAACGAATTTCGAGTGGTTATTAAACATTACTTTTTACGTGGAAGAACAATTAACGAAACTAAAGAAAAGCTTAAAAAATATTATAAGGACTCTGTTCCATCGCATGGAATAGTTCACAAGTGATTTACTGAATCTCGTTGTGGTAGAATGAATACAAGTGATGCTGAGCGTTCTGGCCGCCCAAAAGATACGACTAATGCAATCCATGATATGATACTCGAACATCGTAGATGAAAGATACCCGAGATTAATAACATTGTAGGAATTTCGACTAAATGCGTATTTCATATTTTGCATGAAATTTTGAATATGAAAAAACTATCTGCAAGATGGGTGCCGCGATTATTCACAGTCGACAATAAACGGTCACGCATTGTTGCATCTAAACAATGTTTAGACAAGTTCCAGCGTAATCTAACTGAATCTTTGCGCCGTTATGATATTGTTGATAAAACATGGATTCATCACTATACGCTAGAAACGAAACGGCAGTCAAAAATGTGGACTGAACATGGAAAACCTGCTCCGAAAAAAGCAAAAATTGTTCCATCAGCCGGCAAGGTCATGACCACATTTTTTTGACACTCACGAGATATAATACTAATCCATTACCTACAGAAGGGTAAAACAATTACCGGACAGTATTAGATTAGAAGCCATACTGAAGGAAAAGCGACCCCATCTTGTAAAGAAAAAAGTGCTCTTTCACTACAACAACACACCAGCTCACACCAGTGCTATAGCAACAGTCAATTTAGCAGAATTACATTACGAATTACTTCCCCACCCACCTTATTCTCCAGATTTAGCAACGTCCGATTATTTTCTATTTCCAAACATGAAAGCTTGGCTTGCTGGTAAAAGATTTTCATCGAATGAAGAGATTATGACTGTCACAAATGATTATTTTGAGGATTTTGACAAAAGTTACTTTTTAGAAGGCTTAAAAAAGATTGAATACCGCAAGAATAAATGTATCGAGTTGGGAGGGACTATATTGAAAAAGAAAAAAAAATTGTATTGGCGTGTACGGGTGATTGAACACGATATCCACAATAGGATATAAAAATGATTTCTGCTGGTAGTTTTGTGTTGGGATGATAGAATGCGATGTTCAGGTGTCTCTGCACGATTTCTACGGGGAATATTCTATTTAATAGGTAGGAAACGACGTTCAGATATGAGGAAATCGACTTCTATGGGAAGATTCGTATTGGGACGATAGAATGCGATGTCCACGTGTTTCCCAACCACTTCTACTGGAAGGATTGTGTTTAGTCGTTAGGAAACGATGTCTATCTTTCTCGGGACGGCTTCTACGGAGAGTATCGTGTTTAGATTATAGATATTAGATAATAGAATGCGATGTCTAGGTTTCTCTGGATGATTTCTACGAAGAGTATTGTATTTAGTTGATAGAAAACGATCTAGGTATGTAGGAACGACTTCTATGAGAAGCTTCGTGTTGGAACGGTAGAATACGATTTCCAGGTGTGTTGTAACGACTTCTACGGAGAGTGTCATGTATAGTTTGTGGGAAACAATGTCCAGGTATGCCGGGACGACTTCTATGAAAATTCGTATTCTATCATTAGAACACACGCACTACCAGTGAAAGTCGTCCCGGGATATCTGGACATCGTATTCTACCTCCCTAACACAAACCTCTCTATAGCAGTCGTCCTGAAACATGCCCTATAGTCCGAACATGATACTTTCTCTAAACGTTGTCTTGAGACATTTGGACAACTTTTTCTACAACTCGAACTCGAAAGTTCAATTTTGCATATATATGCATATTAAATACGGTTGTACATTCTGTATATACATACTGTATATGCAGAAGCGACGGTAGGTAAATTACGGTGAATTAGTTATAGTAATATAGATTTTATCTGATCATGTAGGTTGTTTGATCCAATTTAACTTTACTCTGTTATTACTAACTCTAATAAAATTGACGTTCAAAAAACTTAATTTATTATCTGATTCTAATTCCTTTGTATATTTAATTCTATAGTGGATGGAATTAAAAAAATCCACCATTTCGTCTACACACCTTTCTGGCACAATTGTAAAGATTGAAAATATTCATATTTTGAAAAATCCCAATAATGTAAATTTAATGTTAGAGTCGAGTAAATTGGACAACACTTATTATTCTTTATTAATATAGAATTTGTATTTTGCATTTAATTTGAAGAAAAAAGGAGGTCCTATAAATGTTATACTAATAAATTTGGAGTGGGGATGGGGTATATAAAGTAGCATGCTGAGTTTTTCATTTTAGTTTAGTTCCTGAGGATGAACCGTCGAAACGTCGGACAAGAAGGTGATCCTAAATTTAAGGTGGTGGGGGCAGTCAGGTTGTCCTTTACTAACATAGAATAAGTACTTTTATTATTTTTTATTTTTATTTTACTTATTATTGTATTTTTATTTTTCCTTTAATTTTATTATTAATTTTATTTTATTTTTATTTTTATTTTTATTTAAAAATTTCCTCCTGTAATAAGCCATTTCAAAATGGAGCTTCTATATCCATATGGTGAATAAGCAAATTATATTGATTTACAAACGCTTTAATTAATCTAAAACTTGTAATTCTTGTTACAGAAGCAAAAGTCTTATTATAATCAATTTAAATATTTTTGATTGAATACACGAGAAACAAGACGCGCTTTATATTTCAATGGATTACTATGTTCATCATTTTTAATAGTGAATACCCATTTACAATCAATACTATTTTTGTTTTGTAGCTTCGATATTAGTATCTAAATTTTATTAAAAACATATGAATTTAGTTCATCTGTAATGGCTTGTTCCCATTTTTCTTGATGGATATTCTTTTGAATATCATTGAGATTACTGGAAACTTCCCAATTTACTGATTGTGCACACAAGGCATAATTTATTTCTTGATAAAAAATTCTTAGTTTATGTTTGACTATCACTTCTTCTTAGATTTGTAATTACTTTCTTTGTATTATATCTATGATTTTGAAATCGTGACTGATTAGAATTATCTATTTCTATTATAGGTTTATTAGACTTTTTCAAATTTTCATTTGAATTTCTGTCTACTTTCGCATCTTGTTTACCTGATTCATATTTGTCAGATTTGTCTTTCAGAAATTTTTCTGATTTTCCATTATTAGATTTCTGTGGCTCTACTGATTTGTTACGAACAACTTTTAAATATTTTACTTGAGACTTTTTACCATGCCATAATTCATATGGTGCTTTATACTATTTTAAAGTATTAGTAGATGTTCGATTTATTAAATACGTAGCTGTTAGAACTGCTTCTCCCCAAAATACTTTTTGGGTACATGCTTTTCCAGTAATAGTTCTAATCGTTCTTTCTGAAACGCCATTTAATAATGGAGTATGAGGAACTGTTAAATGATAGCTGATTCCATTATCTTTGTAATAATTCTTCATTTCATTCGATAAATACTTCTACCATTATCACAATATTAATTTACCATTTTTAAATTAAAATAAGTTTGACTTTTTTTGTAAAATCTTTAAAAACAGAAAATACATGTGACTTAAATGCTATTAAATTAAAACAATTCAAAATAATTTTTACCATCTATTGTCGCAGGTGTGATTGGTTCGCAAACATCTGAATGAATAATAAAAAGTGGTCTTTTTATATAATTTTTGCTTTGCTGAAAAGGTAATCTTATAATATAGGTTCCGTTTTATGCAACGTCTATTTTTAAAGGAGTATTCAACACCGTATAATTACTGTACAATAAATCATCATTAATAATATGAACTGATGCATCTGAATCTAATAGAAAACCAACGTAATTTGTATTATTCTCCTTTCAGACATTTCCAGTAATAAAAGCAAAACCATTTGCATATTCAGCTTGAAGCTTTACATTCGGACACTGTAGAGTTTTATTATCTCTTGAATATTGCTGTTGATTTTTCTTAAAAAATCTGCAATCTTTTATGAGATGATTACTTCTGCAACATTGGAAATACATTAATTTCTTTATTATTTTCTTATTTTTATTTCTATTATTTTTTTAATTATATCATCACAATCATTTCTTAATTTAATTTCGTGATTCAATAATCTGCTATTTATGAAAGCCAACGTTATATTATCTTCGGACAGGGTCTCAATTGCAGTTATGACATCATCTTACGTAGTAGGCAGTGATAATAGCAGAGGTAATAAGGAGAGATTGTTAATGCCATATACAAAGGGCTCGATGATTTTCGAGCGCCGGGAACGTGTGCCCTCACTAGGATCAACTGCTATACTAACACGTCAATGCAACGTCACAGCTACGTCAGCATAAATTAGTGTGCGCATTTTCCTACGTCATGAGCTGTGACGTAGGTAATAAATATATATAGATATAGCTGTACGCTTCTGTTTAATGCGACGTTGCTGTTTTCGATTGAATCATACAGAAGCTAAGCAAAATAATATCTAATATGCGCACGAACATCAGAAAGCAATTCAAATCCGAACTCCAATGCCAGCTTCATAATGCAGACGAAATTTTTATTCTGCAAAAAATCAAGAATTTCCTTTCTTCTATTGTAGAAATTTCAAATTGAGTCTTACGATTTTGTTTATTAATGATTTGTTTTTAAATTAGTTTAAAACATTTTTTTTAATATTTTATGTTTATATAATATTGTGGGAACAGCAAGAGGAAATTCATTAATTGTTTCAAATATTAAAAATATAAATAATAATATAAATCAAAAATTAAAAAGTTAAACAGTTATACGTTTTCTAAATTATAACTACAAGATATACAACAATTATAAATAAATAATATTTATATTCTACAACGTTTTACAGTAGGATAGAATTTGAATTGTTGTATTTTCTAAAATCAATAAAAAATGTTTGATGATTATAAATAATTATAAGTTTATAAATAAATATAAGTATTTAAGTATTAATATATTATAAGTTTTATTTTTTTTAATTATTACTTTACATTGAAACAGCATACTTTTCATTTATATTTATTATAATCTACTCTGTATTGTTACTTATTGATGTTTTGAACAATTCGTACAATTCAGATTTAACACAAAAATTCGTCTAAGTAATAGAGTCATTTTCTGTATAAACTAATAACGAAATAGTTCTGTTTGTTTATTTATAATATTACAGTGATTGTGGACATAACCTCTCTTATTATTAAATTATCTATTGAAGAAATTATTAAAAATAAATTATCTTAAACGCTTATGTATATTATAGTGTATGTATTTCAATTTATTTTATTCTGAAAATTATAGTATTAAATTATAAAGAATATATAACAAATCGTTTATAATCTTAAATATATATTGCTTAATTGATAAAAATTGATAAAAATTCGAGATAGATAGATTACGTATATATTTTGAGTCACTTGATTATAAATATTATATTGATTAAAAAAAAAGTTTTGGAACAAATTGCATAAAAAATTACAGATCATATCAAAATAAAACACTTAATTTCCATGAAATTCTTCTCTAAAAGAAAAAAAACCGAATACAAAAAATCAATTGAAAAAGAAATTGCAGTAACCAAATGGAGGGTCAAAATTTTTGAGATAAAAAAATTTAATAAATATCAAACCTGCTAACACAAACCAAAAAAATCCAGAAAAAATTAGTTAAAAAATTAAAAATATTTTTTGAAATAAGGACGATTTCAATAAATAGAAATAAAAAATTGATTGAAAAAGAATTATTTTTAAAAAATGTAAAAAAAACGAAATATTGATCGACTACTACCGTACAATAAACTGCTTATTATCTCTGTCTAAACTATATATTCTGTTATTTATGAGGATACATATAAAATGTACTTAGCCATTTGTTTTAATGGTCCATTGTTGTCAGCTGCAATTTCGTTAAATAAGTTATTTTTTGTGAAAGGTATTTTGGAATATTTCTGAAAAATATTTTATCTGAATATTGCTCGTATATACTAACATTTGTTTTGGTTTTTCTAGGAAAAGATTTACATATAGAAATATTTTTTATTTACTGATTAAAAATCTACCAATGTATTATTATTGGTTAAAATATTAGTAATAAACGACATTAATTAATTGAATAAAACTTATATTTTATATACAACTGTTTGATTGATAGATCTTTTAAAAATAAAATTTTTTATGTTCAGCTGCTTCCATTAACTATTTTAGAAGCTACGATATTTAGAAACAATGTTCGGAGAATTACTTTGGGGTACAAAAATCTGACAAAAGAAGTCTTTTTTCTTTATTATATTTGAGTTTTTTATTATATTTGAGATGACGGTACAGTCTTATAACTTTATATTTATAATAATAATCTTAAATATATATTATTAAAATATATAATGGAATACAGAGCTGTTTCGAAAAAATGTTCAAATGTACGTAAAAATTGATAAAAATTCTATATAGACATAGATTACATATATATTTTGAGTCGCTTGATTATAAATATTATAGAAATTGATAACAAAAAAGGTTATGGAATAAATTGAATAAAAAATTGTAGATCAGATCAAAATATAACACTTATTTTCCATGAAATTTTTCTCTAAAAGAAAAAACTAAAACCGAATACAAAAAATCGATTAAAAAAGAAATTGCAGTAATCAAATTTGGTGAAAAAAAATTTGTGAAATAACCAAAAATTTGATAAAAAACAAACCTTAGTTAAAACATTAAAAAAAATTGTTTAAATAAACCCGATATCAAAAAAAAGATAAAAAGAGAAGTACGAAATATCGATAGACTATTACTGTGGCGCTAAAAGGGGGAAAATAATTTTTCGAGAAATAAGATACTATTGACATTATCACACTGAAATGGCCTTAGTGATCATATGCAAGACATCTCACCTGAAGAATCAATTTGATTTTTCGGAGTTTATGCCAAACATCCTAATTTAACTATATCATTGAACTTCTGATGACATTTTGATTTATAGAGTTGATATGTATTTGTGATAAGACTATACCCAAAAGTCAAATATAATAAAAAACTTCTCTTGTCAGATTTTTGTACCCGAGAGTGGTCCAGCGATTTGCAGATCCAAAAAGATCCCCGAACGATGTTTCTAAATATCGCAGCTTCTAAAATAGTTGTGGGAACCAGCTGTACATAAAACATTTTATTTTTAAAAGATCTATCAACCAAACAGTTGTATATAAAATCTAAGTTTTATTCAATTAATTAATGCCGTTTATTACTAATATTTTAACCAAGAATAATGCATTGGTAGATTTTTAATCAGTAAACAAAAAATATTTATATATGTAAATCTTTTCGAAAAATAACCAAAACAAATGTTCGTATATAAGAACAATATTCATTTTTTTTTATTTTTAAAATATTTTTCGGAAATATTTCGAAATACCTTAACAAAAAAAAATTATTTAACGAAATTACAGCTGACAACAATAGACCATTAAAATAAATGGCTAAGTACATTTTATATGTATCCTCATAAATATCAGAATGTATAGTTTAGACAGAGATAATAAGCAGTTTATTATATGGCAATAGTCCATCGAAATTTCGTACGTTTTTTACATTTTTGAAAACTTATGTTATTGGAATTTATTTTTTTGAAATCGGTTTTATTTAAACATTGTTTTTTAAACTCTTTAACTAATTTTTTTCTGGGATTTTTTTCTTATGTTTTTTTAATCTGGTTTTATTTTTATTAATTTTTTTATCTCACAAAATTTTTTTCACCAATTATTTTTCTACAATTTCTTTTTTAATCGATTTTTTTTGATCTTATTGATCTCATCTATAATTTTTTATTCAATTTGTTCCAAAACCCTTTGTGTTATCAATTTCTATAATATTTATAATCGAGTTACTCAAAATATATACGTAATCTATCTATCTAGAATTTTTATTAATTTTTACGTACATCTGAAAATTTTTTCGAAACAGCTCTGTATTCAATTACACATATTAAATAATATATATTTAAGATTATAAACGATTTATTATATGTTCTTTAAAATTTTATACTATAATTTTCAGAATAAAATAAATTATTGTAATTACTCTGTAATATACATAAGTAATTCAGATAATCTATTTTTAACAATTTCTCCAATAGATAATTTTATCATAAGTGAGGTTATGTCCACAATCACTGTAATATTATAAATAAACAAACAGAACCATTTCGTTATTAGTTTATACAGTAAATGACTCTATTGCTTAGACCAATTTTTGTGTTAAATCTGAATTGTACGAATTGTTCAAAACATCCTATAAGTAACAATACAGAGTAGATTATAATAAATATAAATGAAAAGTATGCTGTTTCAATGTAAAGCAAACTAGGAATAATGTATGTGATTTATGAATTATATTTAATATGTAGTATTAGAGACATTTTTTTTTCTTTTTTATAGAGGAGGAGAAAAATCCTTTATGGATCCCGGGGACCGGTCCCCGGGTATGTGGGAATCACCAACAGAAAGGCATACTCACTAAAAAACTACCTCCTCGGTGCTTTCCTCAACTGCTTCCTGCAGCTCTGAAAAGAGCTCTGAAAAGAGCTGCAAGCCTGAGTCGGTAGGCGTGCACCGAGGATACCTCCTCTCCCTGGTTCAACTCCCTACGCCGGAAACCGCCGTTAGGCATTACTTCGGGAAGGGGACCAGGATGTTCGTTTTTGGGCGCCACCATATCCCAGCAAAATAGAAGGATCTAGGGAAGGTCCGCCTTCTTCCGTCTGAGTATATCCTCGACGAAATAGGCAACCCTTCCCCATGTTTCGTGGCTGGAGAACATCAGAGGGACGATGCCTTCCGGGGCAATCCTTCTAGCGTCCTCCCCCAGTAGCGCCCTCTGCTGCTCCTACTGCCCGCAAACAAAAAATGTATGATGGGCATCGTCTTTTGCGGATCCACAGTATATACAACCTGGATTCGCAACTTTGCCCATCTTCTGTAAGTATGCGGGGAAGTACCCATGGCCGGTCAGCTTCTGGGTGAGATAGTAGTTTACCTCCCCATATAAGTTTGGCGGTCCACCTTTCGCGAATATCTTGCTCCCACCTATTCTGCCAGCAAGCCAGCGAACGCTCTCTGGCTTGCTGCTTCCCTTCGGCTTGGCGAAGTGTCCTGTTCATCTAGTGGACGGACTTCCGCTCCTGGGCCAGAAGATCTACCGGGATCACCCCGGCAACCACTAGGGAGGCGGTCTCCGAGACCGTGCGATACGTACACGCTACACGAAGAGCGCATTACCTCTGTACAGCCGCCATGCGCCTGCGATACTTTTCGTATTGCAGCGCATTCACCCAGCCTTCTGCACCGTAAAGCATGACGGAAACAGCAGCTCCCAGTAGCAGCCGCCTGATGCAGTGGCGTGGTCCTTCTACGTTAACCATGACCCTGCAAAGGGAGGCCGCCACTACCGCCGCCTTATCCGCCGACCACCGAATATGTTCCCAGAAGGTGAGCTTCGTATCTAGCATCAATTCCAGGTACTTCACAGATGCCTTGGTCAGGACAGATATTTACCCAATAATTAGCGGCTGCACTTTGCGGACGTGCTTCTTCGTAAGGAGCACAATCTCAGTTTTCGCCTCCGTTAGTTCCAACCCGTGATCACCAATCCAATGGCGAATTCTGCGCATGGTCTGATTAAGGCGCGTCTGTGCCAGCGTCATATTGCGCACAATAATAACAGCTGCCACATCATCTGCATACCCTATCAGTGAGCAGTCTTCCGGCATGTCCAACCGAAGGATCCCGTTATAGGATCTATTCCATAGATCGGGACCCAGGATGGAGTCTTGGGGCGCGCCACACGTTAGCTCGCTTAGAGCCATTTGCCGTTTCGTACGGAATGGACCTGTCCTTCATATAATCTCCGATGATCTGGAGTAGGTACTTAGAATTAGGTACATTGAAGTCCTTCTCCAGTGCCCCCAGCACGCACTCTCCACATAACCGAGTTGAAGGCGTTTTTGACATCGAGTGTCACCAGAAGACACACAGGTGGGGAGAAGTGATTCCTCCGTTCCGTAGTCCTGGCCGTCTCTACTGCCTCCTGAATAGCATCTATGGTTGACCGCCCTCTCCGAAAGCCATACTGCCTCTCGGAAAGGTCACCAGATGTAAAAAGCGCCGCTTGTAGGCGGGGTCTCACCAGCATTTTCAGGAGTTTCCCGGCGGTGTCTAGCATACATAAGGGCCTCTACGCCGACGGAGCACTAAATGATCCTTTGCCCTTGCTTATTAGTACAAGTCTCGCCTCCTTCCAGCAGGGATAAAGTATTCCCGCGCAAAGACACGAGTTGTACATGCCAAGCAAGAGTTCAGGATGGTTCTGTACCTCCGCTATCAACACTTCTGCTGGAAGTCCGTCAGGTCCTGGTGCCTTTTTGTTCTTCAGAGAGCGCACTGCTCTTTCTAGATCCGCCCTTATGAAAGGCGGTTCCTCAGGACCCTCGGGAACCAGGACCTCATCCCTTCGTTTGGAATGAGTAGGGAATAGGGCATAGACGATACTGTCCATCACTTCTGCGCTCATAGGCATGCTTTTAGGGAACATGCCTAATTTGCGGGCTATTATTTTATGCGCCAATCCCCATGGATTGTTGTTCCGGTCTTCTCCCAGATTTTTCCAATATCCGCTTTTACTAGCTTTGATGGCTCGCTTTAGAGTTTTCTTCACCGTTAGATGTTGGACGATCCTAAGATCGGCATCACGGGCGCGTATTTGAACCCTTTGGGTTACGCGGCGCAGCCGCAGGCGTTGTCGCTGCAGCTCCGCAATTGTCCGTCCACCAATAAGTCGGACGGAGAGCACGACCCGCAAATTTCCTCGGTATCGCTTGCTTGCAGGCTTGACGGATCAGATGCATTGTAGCTTCCGTTACCGCTTTCGCGCGCTCGCAAAGCGTTGCGCTCCTTGGTAATTCAACCAGGAGGCGCTGTCCGCGTTCAAGTACCTGGGAAAACTTCTCGTGACCCATCCTCGCTATGATCCATCTGGCTGGGCGACGTTCAACTGTCGCCCTGACTGGTGTGGCATCACTAACGCGGAAGGTGATGTATTGATAATCGCTGGCTGTATAGTCTTCGATCACTTGCCAATCCCGCATTCGTGCGGCCAGAATCTCCGTCGCAAAGGATACATCAGGGATGGTCTCCCTGTAGCCAAATCTCCGAAAGGTCGACGTAGATCCGGAGTTCAAGACAGTTCACCTAGTGTGCATGCCATGTCTATCACTCGTTTTCCCCTAGAGTCTGGCAAGGGGTCCCCACACTCGAAAGCTTTGCTGTTTAAATCCCCAGCCACTACCAGCTCCCTCTCCATTATTCTTACCGCATCCGCAAGGGCATCCAGCTTAGACTGGAAACCCCTTGATGGTCTCATTCGAGGTGAGATAGTATTTGACGTAATTTACATTGTTGCCCCTTACCCAGACGAAGCTGCGGCTAGATCCGTGGCGCTCCACCCGAAAGCGGTGCGGGTTAAAAATCCAAAGCGAGATCGTCGCGATACCAGACTGCCACATCTCTATCTCGATATTGTTCGCCGACGTTGACGATGTCAGCATCCTTCTCCAGACAGATCTGCCTAAGGAGGTCGCTCGCCGTCCGACTCCTATTCAGGTTCGCCTGCAGGACTTTAACCCTTTTGGCGAGATTTGGCAAGGGCTTTGCGGAATACCGCACAAGCCCCAGACCCCGCAATGAGAATTAACGCTGCGGGCGTCGTACTCGGACAGAGGAAACACTGTGGAGGCCTTCTACAGTCAGATGCCTTGTGTCCCTGCTGGCCGCACCGGAAGCAGGCGGTGCTCCTGTCTGGGCCATCGTAACCCGAACCGCGGTGTCCATAGCCGAGACATCTGTAACAGTGCTCGAACTGGACCCACCGCCAAAAGCTGCAAAAGGCTCATCTAATGGCCACCTTTCCGACTTCCAGTAGCCGCTGGCCAGCCTCTTCAGAGAGGTTAATGAGGGCTAGTCGTTTGCCGACTTTGTTTCCCCTCGTAAGCCTTACATCGAGGGGGCCAGTATAGTCCTGCAAGATGCCAAGGAGGGCTGTCTTCACCTCGTCGAGTGTCGCACAGCCGTCCACGTATCTGATCTTCAAGGTAGTCTTGGGGGTCAGAGCGCGAAATGTCGTGTTTTGCCTGACGAGTTCCTTGAGGGCGTTAGTAAAGTCCTGCTCTCCGTCGAAGGCTTCTAAAACTCGATCAGAACATCGCCGTTTAATGTTCGACGGATGTCCCTGATAGTAAGTCCATCCTGCGAGGGGTCGACGTTATGGCGGATCCCTCCAAGGATCTCCGCGTAGGTCTTCCGCTCGGCGGGTTTGAGGAGCGGCGCCTCAGGCCTTGCCCGTCTCCCTATTTTAACTTTCGGTTTGGTGGGGCCCTCTCCAGATTTGGTGGCGCCCTTTGCATTTAACTTAATGTGGCTCTTTTCTTGCCTAGTGGGGACATTCTTCCAGCCTTGCTCAGGTTATGGCTCGTCCTGACAGTTTGATACTGCAGCCGCATCTTCTTCTTTTGATGGACCGCCGTCTCTTTTTTTCTTCTTCTTTCGCCCTCCCCCTCAGGTAATTCCATTGGAGAGGTAGAAGCATGTCTCTTCTAGCCTTCTATTGTCTCGGCAACTTCGGGGGTATGTAGGCGCCGTACTCTGAGGCGCCTTGTGCTTACGAGCTCCTCGAATTGGCTTTGTAAACCCGGAAGCCCCTCCTTTATTATATTATTCACGTTTTTTGCCTTTTCATCGACTCCATCATCATTCTAAACAAATTTTGTATGGAATCGATGAGGGCTTTATCGTGATCATTCACAATTGTGCTGCCATGACTTGCTGCACCAGCAGCGCTGTCAGCTTTGGCGTTACTAACCGTACGGCGGACATCCAGGCTGTTCACCCCCGTACTCTTCTGGTCCGTCTTCTGCTTCTTCACATTCTTTACATCTTCTTTTTTGTTGTTAACATGGTCCATATTTCTTTCTTTAGTTTGCGTTCACCCACGAGGCCGGCCTCCGTGGATCCTTCAACGACGAGCTCGCCAAAATGACTCCCCAACACTTCCCTGTAGGAGTTATTCTGGTTTGGACCTTCGTATAAGGCTCTTTTACAGAGCCGGGGGATATAGCACGCCCCGTCACGCTAGTCCACCTCTGCTCTCTCGAGCTTCGCAACCCAACAGTACCAGAATGTCGCTCCGTACTTCACTCTCGCAACTCGATTACCCTTATGAGAGGGCTCCTCGGGAGGCGTGGTGCACACATCTTTATATTCGGGAAGATGTGCGTTTATAGGATCCCCCGCCAGACGATGGCGTACAGCAGGCCCCTAGTCGGCCGCGCACGAGCTGGCAGTTCCAGTCGCACCTGTGCCTTTCAGGGCCTGTAGAGTTCATCCACTCCGTGCTTGCACGGCTTCGCGTGTCACGCTCCCGCTGCTCGAACTACTCTACAGAATTTCCGAGAACCCGTTTCTGGAGTCCCTTCGCCAGATATGACGCCTACAGGCTTACTCAATGACGGCTGTACTCGCATTGCCAGGACTCCCCCATTTTTCAGTTTGTTAAGCTCGATCACACCGTAGCTGTCCCGTAACCGAGCCGAAACCGTCACACGCGAGCGTGTCGATGGTTACCCCTTCCTTTGCCAGGTGTTATGTTGTTTGATGTGTCAGTGTTGTGAAGTGTATACCTGTAAGAGTGTGCTGTCCAGTTGTTGTAAGTGTACTCCCTCCTCCTTTATCAGGGCTTGGGACCGGCACCGCCATAACATAGGATCACTATGAATCTGCGGTGGTGGAGATAGTATTAGAGACATGGGTTGATCAACTACGTTAACATTAAAATCTACATCATACTCGTATTTTTAAAAAATATGTTTAAGCTCGTGTCATTACTTATAAGTATTTAAAATACTTGTACATTTTTATTGATAATGCATATTGTAGAAAATACAAAACTTCAAATTCTATCCTGTTGTAAAACGTTATACAATGTAAATCTTATATCTTGTAGTGATAATTTAGAAAACGTATAACTGTTAAAAATGAAAAAGTTAAATTTTTGGTTATATTATTATTTATATTTTTAATATTTGAAACAAATAATGAACTCCCTCTTGCTGTTCTTACAATATTATATAAGTATATAATATTAAAAATAAATTTTTTAAATTAATTATGGAATATGAATTTTAGCATAAAATCATAAGACTCAATTTGAAATTTCTACAATGGCAGAAAGAAAAGTTTTAATTTTTTGCAGAATGAAAAATTCTTCTGCATTATGAAGCTGGCATTGGAGTTTGGGTCTGAATTGCTTTCTGATGCTCGTGCGCATATTAGATATTCTTTGGCTTAGCCTCTGTATGATTCAAACGAAAACAGCAACGTCGCATTGAACAGAAGCGTACAGCTATATCTATATATATTTACTGCTTACGCCATAGCCCGTGACGTAGGCTAACGCGCACACTAATTTATGCTGCCGTAGCTGTGCGTTGGCGCGTTAATGTATCAGTTGGCCCCATGGAGGGCGCATGTTCCCGGTGCTCGAAAATGGTCCAGTCTTTCGTATATGGCATCGTCAATCTCTCCTTATTATTTTTGTTAATAGTAAATGCGATACTTTATCTATTTCCTCCAGTATTACGCCTGCAGCAAGTAATTCCCGAATTAAGTCATCAAAAGTAGTGAAATGCTGCATCAATGAGACATCTCCCTGTAGTTTCAGGCTCAGCAATTACTTTCGAATCGCTAACTGCGTTGCCAGACTTTTTCTATCATAAACCATATCTAGACTTTGCAAAACTATTTTTACCGTACCATTGGCTTTTACAAAACCGAGAAAAGAATCTGAAAGATACTTCACTATTACACCTTTTGCAATGTGTTCAGACTTTTCCCATCCTTCTGTCATTACTGCAAGGACTTGCTCATTAAGTATGTGCAATAGAACTAGTTCAGATAGAAAAGAGCGGATTCTAAACTTCCACACACTATATTTTTCATCGTTAATTTATATTCCTTTTTCTTTTAAAGAGTTCCATTTTTCACTTAATAGAAAATTTTTTTTTTGTCTATTTAACAATTTTATTTTATTAATAGATCACATTATCCACAAAATCACGGAATGTTCACTCGTGAAATCTGGGTCCATAACCTATTGAATTTTTATTAAATATAGTAGGTGGAATACTAAGATATAGATACACGAAATAATCTTTTAGCATGAACTTTATTTGAAACGAGGAAAGAAAATACGTCTGTTCAAACGAAAGGACGACACAAGACTAACTACAGAACTCGAAATTGAGAACTCTGCAAGCATTTGTGAGAAGCTTAAAATCTATAAAAAAACATCAGGTATCTGAACCATAAATCCATAATTTATTTGCCGCGGAGGGCCACAAAGACGCAGACCGTAATAAAACCACATATGTTTACATATCCTTTACGATACTGTCCAATATTTAGTTTCAAGTATTTTTTGCCTTATTATTTTATAGAAAGTTAAAATAATCTAACAATATATATTGAAATGATTCTGAATTCTCCTGAGTAATTAAGTGAGATGTTTGCACATGTTTTTGTATGCGGTTAGTTCCGTGGACGACATCTCAGAGCTACGTTGACCCATTTTAGGGAACCGCAAATTAACTTTTTCCTAGAGTAGATTATTTTTTACGAAAATATTTTATTTGATATACCTTGTAGATACGCGCGCACACACTCTTTGCTATATTTGTTGTAGAGAAATGGATTTGCGATTATATAATTTGAATATACTTCCAATTAGTCAATACCAAGTTCGGATTTTACCTTTCATTTAGTTATTGCTCATTTAGTTTCAAATGCTGCTTGTACAAAAATATATATATAGAATAAAAAATATATTTTTTTATAAAATTTACAAACTTAATTAAAAATATTTTTTGATATGTATAGTAGTTTCCGAAACAAATTTGCAAAACCAGCATTTTTAAGGACTTTTATGATTTTATGAAAATTTAAAATATGTATAAAGCGACTATGATATAAGCAATCAACAATTCAAAATACATAAATACATAAATTTTTAGTAAAAGCAGATGAGCGGAAAAATTACTGATAGGTGCAGCCTATAAGTTACGTTCGGACTTCTCGTCGTTTTAAAAAGATTGTACAATATCTTTTAAATCTCAGCAGAGCTATACTACATATTGTAACGAGCTCCAAATATTGGTGCTCGTTTTGAACTAGAGAGAGACAGACGGCTTGTTATACCCGCTGTCGAACTCTAGCTTGAGGTAGGGGAGTGGGGGAAGAAAAAGGTCAGTTGAACTATTATCGAGGCACGATATAGTGATACGTTATTCCTTTTTTGGTTATTCAAATTTTAATAAACTATATCTGTCTGTTAAATTGTTTTTCTTTTGTTCTTGTTGTTGTTCTGACGATTTTGATTTTATCACTTGTTCTTTATTTTTGTTATTGTTCATTCGTGGTTCAAGTATTGTCGACTCGTTCGACCAAGACAAAAAGAATATTTAAAAGATTCTTTGAAAATCAACAACGGAAGATCATCGGGCCCGCAACGTGAGCTACAACTAATATACAGCAAATAATTAAAAGGTATTTAGAATTTATCTATTCGCGGTATCATTGATCACTCGAATAATTTGTATAACAAGTCGGCTAATTTTTAGTTATATATTTTATTTTTGTTGTATAGGTATACCTTAGGGACATATATAGTTTATCTATTTTTTTATATATAAGAACAGGAGCCAAGAAGGCATATTTTATTGTATCCCTTCCTTACTCTTGTAATAAAGCTAAACCTCTGGTGTACTCGTACAAAATATCTTGTGTGATTACAACAGAAGTGAGCAAACCGTGGCGTATTTCAGTGCATCAAGGGCACAGAAACTGTAACATAAAAGAACAGATTATTCCCGTTACATTTCTGACACCATGTCTGCATCTCAAATGCCAGTGGCAAACAACACCGATGAAAAAATCGAAAATTGGTGCTTCTGTAAGATCACTGGTGAATTTGATCACTGTCTCCCCCAGCTGAGCCTACACGTAGAGGGAGATAGATTCCTACGCATGCAAAGGCTCAGCAACTGGCCAAAAGGTAATTATGTACCTGAGGACTTTATCCAAGAAACAGATGAAGATCCGTGGCACCAATATATGAAGAGAAAGGCCACAAGGAAAACATTAATTGAAGATGAAATTCAGATGGAGGTCAGTCTTACCTTCATGAAACGTCAGAGGAAGGAGACAGGAATCCCCTGGATTTTGTAAGAAATAGTTTCTTGATCCAGAAGAGGTTAGATGCCTCACGAAGGCAGTATGGGCTATCGGAAGCATTTATATACGATACTGAGGTGTATATCACACATTCAAACCCACCTTCCAATGTACCGGTGCCACATGAGCCCTTACCCAGTATCGTCCTTAACTAATCTGGCGAAGAACAAGCCGAAGCACCGACTATGGAAGCGATGCAACGGCACATTAACCAAATGCACCGAATGCTTCAAGCATTAACTGAGACACTGCATAGCCAGATTGGACTCCAACCCGGTCGTGGGTCGAGGACAGAAATGGAGGACGTGAATATGAATACTCGTAACGATAATATAGGAGACACATTCACGATCCACAACTCGACCCGAACGGACCTACCACAGTCCGCCCCGAACCGAACCATTCTGAACGACAGTCCAAGAGGACGAGTAGTCGGCATGAGGAAGGGGTATCTTTGAGGCATATCACAACTTCAAGCGAAAACATTAATCGTCAAAACGAGCCGACTAGAATACCATCTGTGGTCAAACCTCGCGATATAGGCGTGGTCGTTCGCAAATGAAATATTTCCTTTAAAGGCGATGGTTCGCAAATAGTAGAAATATTCCTAGACCGGGTTAAAGAGTAGCGTTAACATGTCTAACCTGACGGAAGAGCAACTCTTTCAGGCAGCGGCAGAGTTATTCAAAGATTCAGCCCATTACTGGGTAACAGAACCACTGTAACCGTGGACATCCTGGACGTATATAAAGACAGCAGCTCTACGATTTTACTTTTACTAACCGGAATCAAGAACGTTGGCGAAGAGAAGCCAGTGAGCGCACCTAGTGCGCGGATGAAACCATCCAAGAGTACCTGACGGCACTCAATTGGATTCTAAATATATTGATTCCGAGGATTTCCATGGAGGATCGATTAGATCGATTTCATACCCATCTTGGTTCCGAGTTACATCGTCTCGTCCGCAGGAAAGACTGCAACACTTTCGAGAAGTTGGTGCAGGCTATTCAGGAAGCGGAGGATTCCTTAGTAGTGGAGAAATCCTATAAATCTCCACCTCCACCAGAGGCGGTATCCTGGCCAAAAGTAGCATACCAGGTCCGCCGAACAAAACCTAAGCCAAGGGTGGTTGCCACTACAGCTCATAGTGGAGATAGACAAAAATCACCACCCAAGGTTTCGAAGAAAGACGAGACGGTCGAAGCAATTTCCCGACTTGAAGGCTGTTTTAAACAGCTTAGTGAGAATCTGAAGACAGCAATAACCTCGGTAGGCAATACGAAAGCCACCGAAGTAAAGATAGAATCACCTCCACCTAGGAGCCGTCCAAGGAAGCAGAACTGATAGAGGAAGAAGTCTCCAACCAAGAAGGTACCCACTCCGGTGGCAAGTCGTTCCTCTCCGGATCAGCCACCGATTAAAAAAAGGTCCAGTCTACACAGGACAGTGAACCCTCCGCTCAGGTGCTATATTTGCGGAAAATTAGGGTACAGATCTACCAATTGCCCTAAGTGTTCGGGAACTGGCAGGCACGGCGGCAAATAGGGGCTCAGTCGTCAAGCGCCAAGGACATGACCCCCGCTGGAGGTCCTCGCCGAGAGATAATGGCGCATAAGTCATCCTCAGAATCTTCTGAGGCTGGTCGGTCTAACTCCGAAGACCTTGGAGATTTAGACCCTGGCGAAATAGCAGCCAGACCATAAGAAGCACGTTGGTGGGTCCCTGTACGTGTCGGCGACTTCCGTATAAGAGGATTATACGATACTGGAGCGTGACGTACAGTGATGGACCGAATCGGCCTGCTGGTCTCAACCTGTGGACGAAAATTACACCCTGTCTCTGGTGTTGGAGACAGAGGTCCCGGTAGTTCTCCGTTTTATTTAACGGGTCATGATACATTACCGTTCGAGTTGGCAGGAATTACAAGCGACGTACTGTTTGCCGTAATTCCCCCATTGGAAGTCGATTGTTACGTCGGAGCCAACTTCGCACGTGTTTTTGGGACAGTCCATCACCCTGCTGATAATAAGCTGTATGTCAGAGCAACGAAGAAACGGGTCAGACTGGAGGTGGCGGCAGTGACGGTAAATCAAGTATATAGTACTACAATATACAGCACCTTTACAGCTGTCTGCACCAAAATGTGTTGAGCGTCCTCTGGTGGGAGAGTTGAGTTAAAAAAAACATAGAAGGTTCGATCTTGTCTCCGAGACGACATGTTTAGGTTCGATCGGAGTCGCAGACATAACTCGGAGTGAAGAAGGTAAATTGAAAGATTTGCTTGATAAGATCTTACCCAAAGGAAAAGCGATACTGGGATGTACGACGTGGGCGGAACATTTTATTGATATCGACAATACATGTCCCATTCGTCAAAGACAATATCCAGTTTCCAAGAAGATCCAAGACAAAAAAAATATTTAAAAGATTATTAGAAAATCAACAACGGAAGATCATCGGGCCCGCAACGTGAACTACAACTAATATACAGCAAATAATTAAAAGGTATTTAGAATTGATCTATTCGCGATATCATTGATCACTCGAATAATTTGTATAACGAGTCGGTTAATTATCAAGTAGATAATTAGATACGGTAAATGATAGAATCACGCGAATTTGAATATAACCGTCACGTTCTCGTGAGTATGTCTGTCGATGTCCATTCGTGCGGGAACTGTCTACACTAATAGAGATTAATTGTGTTTAATTATATTCCGATTGATTTCGATACGCGTGAATATATATTAATTTATTTTATACGGGATACTTAATTAATTACAACAAAAAAGCGTAATTAAAATAAATGATCGATAAGCTTGTGTGCGTTAGTGTTAGATTCGAGCGGGAATGGTATACGCACACAAGCATATCTATAGAGCGTGATTGACTTGTACGCCTCTGTGCGATGGTGAATCCCGCCCGCGCGTGCAAGTGGTCGAGAGAGAATCGCGCAAGATTATAATACATTGCGATATGGTGGCGGCTCCTAGCATATGAAAACCGCATTATACTAAAATAATTCGCGCAAAATTGAAATTTCAAAAGAAAAAAAAAGAGAAATCAAAGACTCTCTTATTCGACCATCATAATCTATAAAAAAGAGTAAGAACGTGGTCTATTTAGGGACTCATATAATAATTTATATTATTATTTACAATTTAATAAATGTAATTTAATTGTTATTATAAATTATTTATATTTATTCATCCTATCAAATAAATTCTGACATTGGCGATCCAGGACCCTGTCGCCTCCGCGGTGAATTCTGGCAGTTATTATATTTATTATTAATAATTTTAATCTTATTTATTACTTAATAATAAAAAAATGCCGTTTTTAAACTGACAGTTGTGTGATTGATTCTGTTTAATTTTTTTCAAGAATTGAAAAATATTTATAGGACCAACGGCGACAAAGAAGATAATATTTATGAATAATTAATTATTTAAACAATTTAATAATTGTTTCTAGCCAAGGTAGGCGAAACCTTGGCAATAACAAATAATTAATTACAGGTAAGTCCTATAAATAATAGTAACGGCCTATAGAGATAAAAATAAGGTACCGTGACCGTACCTACCCCTAATAGGGCCCCGTTACAATATATATATATTCATATAATTCTAAGCTTCTATAGACGGGTGACAAATGATACTGTAAATATCTTGTTGCTTATCTCATTATCCCCATACATATTGACTTATTGATGTTTGGTAACTCATGCTTGTATAACCTCTACCACACGATTTATATATATATAATTGTCGGGGCACTACTTCTCAAAATTTACAGCTATGTCCCTGAAAAGTCGGTAATGCAGAAAATTCTGTTCAGTTCTGCAAAACACCGCAATGAATTTGTCTAGTAGTCGCTGCAACCGATTCGGAATTCTTTCAGAGGTATCGGCACTCTTAAATAGCATTTCAAAAAACGTATAATCTAATATCCATAAGTATGCATACAAATCTTTTATTGTATAAGCATTTTCATATTCATACAATATTTCAGTTTTAAGAAAGAGAGAGACTATAGCCTGTTTTCTGTCTCTCACTACTTCGCGAACGAACACCAACAATGCATGTATCAGTGCTCGTTATACCCCTCTTCCAGACGTTGCCAGTCCTCCTGGACACTCGATATCTGAAAATATTCTTATTGAAATCCTCAAAGGGTTTAAGAAAAATATAGGAGGGAAAGTCAAATGAAGAAACGGCCAATCCTTATGGAAATATAAAAATATAATTACTTTAGTTTATTATTATTAATTTCTTTTTATAATATAAAATATTTTGTTTATTTAACAAATTAGGAAAAACTTTTCCTACAACTCTTGTGTGTCCCCACCATGAGACGCGTTCTAGGGTTTCTTACCCACGGATAGCCACACACATAACAAAATCGGGCTTTCCCTGTTTCCAGTGGTTTGGGAACAGGTTGCTCTAGCTTCTTCTGGACAACCACCTGATCCGATCTCTCCGACTGAGGCCGTCTCAGCCTCTCTTGAACCGAGCACTGATAGTCGACCCTCGATCGGTGTGTATTGCCAGGAGTCTCATTTGTTCCTCTTGATCTGGAATGCACCCTGGCTGGACCGGATCCATGGTTCCGACAACTGGCTGACCTTCTTCTCGAATGCGCTCGAGAAGAAGGTAGTCCAACTTGTGGACAACCTGCCTGGGTCGTCGAAATAGGCGAAGCGGCTTCATTGCTCTACAGGAAGCCCACCTTTTAAGTGCGAGTGCTTACATCAACTCGCACTTCGAGGGACTTACCTGCAGGTGTTTCTTCATTGGCCCGCCGAACTGCTGCCGCAGTCAGCTGGTAGGTCTTAATCGCCATCGCCAGTTAGTCAGCCTTTGCCTTTCGCTCTTTTTGGACTTGTTCTAGTCAATAATACTGAAGAGCTTCTAGCTCTTTCCTCTTCTTGAGAATCATCGACTGACTGTCTGCCGAAGCTTCCGGGCCACCTGGAATATTTTGAATTTCATCCCAGATCTGGAAAACTTCCTTTTCCAGAGCCCGGAGAAAGCCTCTTTCACTAGCTGCGTCTTCTCCTTGAAAAAGGCTCCATAAACGAAAATTGCTGAGTTCAGAAAACACGTCTAACGTTAGCGGCTGCCACTTAAAAAATAAGCAATAAATATTGCTGAAAATTTTATCATACTTCAGGGGCATGCGTACCAACATAATAAAAATTTAAATGTAAAAATTTAAAGAAATTGAAAAATTTTCGTTACGTTTTGAACACACCTCGTAAAAATAATATAGCATCATGGATGACAGAAGATAGGAAATACTATTATTATCATCCTTGCACGGATCACAAACGTGCCGTTCAAGCTGTAATAAAGGAAGAAAAGCTAAGGGAAAATTGGACATTGTTCAAACTATCCAAATTTTTTGAATTGCATGTACCTTAATTATCGTCACTTGTATATTTTGGTTCATTTTTTATTTGAAATCAAAAATTCCGATTTTTGCACGTCTCTATAATTATTAACTGTAACTTAATTTGTATTTTATATTTGAAGACTTTTAAAGAAATCCAATATGTATGTAAAATGTATGCGAGTAGAAATTCCAGTAGTTACCTATTATAAAATTAATAAGTTCAGACCCTATTATATAACAATTCCAATTGATATAAATACATTCACACCACACACACACACACACAACCACCCACCCACCCACACACACACACGCGCGCGCGCGCGCGCCCGCACGCACGCACACACACACACAAACACTCATTCTCTCACATACACCATTTTTATTTCATAGAAACGTATGCACGAACTCTTCGAGGATCGTATATCATCCTATCCAATAGATAGAAATATTTCTACAAAGATTTTACCCAAGCATTAAAAACTTTTAAATCTTTTAAATTGTTTAAAAAATAATCATTTTAAAAAACATCGTACATTCTAAGTGTATTTCATAAGAAAATCCATTTTATAAGAAAATACTTTGTTTTACAAAATTATAAAAATTATGAAAAATTTCAAATTTCTAAATTAGTTTTTAGTGTTTTAATTTACGTTATTTTGGACTATTAATATATGCACTAAGCAAGTGATTAAAATTCCTTAAATCATAATTAAACTACAAAAATTATAAGTACATCAGTATAATTATATAGATACATATAATTTTAATGTTCTTGTTTTTATAATATTCGCATATATGCACAGATCTCAGGACTAAAAATTCAAATTTCGAGAAATCTAAGATAATGTCATTAAGTGTTTATTATTGTAAAATTATTGTACAATCTTGGTAAGGTATCTTTTTTTAGATTATGTGTAACTTCGTTTTTATATTTTTACAATATAATTGTTTTACAGAAATGAGTCACGAAATCTTATGGAATCAGACAGAGTTTGAAGTCTAATATGAACAAGGCAGCCTATTGTTTTCCTTGTCTGAAGAGCCTCACGATTTATGGCAGATAAGTGCAATGATATACAGCTTCGATTACTTCTTCATTGTTCGTAAATCTCTTACCGCCAAGCCATTTTTTGAGGTTAGGAAACAGATAATAGTCAGTCGGGGCTAGGTCTGGAGAATAGGAAGGGTGCGGCATCAAATCAAACTTCAGATCTTTGATTTTAGCCATCGTAACGATTGACGTGTGCACTGGTTCATTAGATTTTTTTCTTCGCCAGATGAGGTCGTTTAATTTTCATTTCGTGGCTCAAACGTTGCAATAAGTCTGCGTTGTATTAACCAGTAATAGTTTTACCCTTTTCAAGGTAATCAATATATATAATACCTCTTGCATCCCAAAAAACAGTAGCCATAAGCTTGTTCGCCGAAAAAATAGTTTTTGCCTTCTTTGGGGTTGGTTCCCCTGGTCCAATCGACTATTTAGACTGTTGTTTGGTTTCAGGAGTGTAATGGTGGACCCAAGTTTCGTCAACGGTTACGAATCGATGCAAACATTCGCTTGGATTACGCTTATACAACGCCAAATTGGCGGTAGAAATGTTCTTTCTAATCAATTTTTGGTCGACTGTTAGCAAACGCGGCACCCATCTTGCACAGAGCTTTTCCCAATACAAATGATGGTGCAAAATATTTTGTACACGTTTATATGACATCTTACAGGTCTCAGCTATCTCACGCGCTTTTAATCTGCGGTCTTTCAGCACTATTTGATGAATTTTTTCGATCATATCTGGAGTTGTGATCTCAATGGGGCGTCCTGAGCGAGACTCATCAGAGGTCTTCAAACGACCCCTTTTAAACCCGCAAAATCCACTGCTTAACGATTGAATATGATGGGGAGAATGCCCCCAGGGTTGAGTGCATCTCTTCTTTAATTTCCTTCGGCGTTAACCCCTTCAAATAATAGTATTTAATGATAATACGATTTTCTAGCTTTTCTATTTTTACGAAAAACACTGAGGCGTCTTGTTCAGCATGCTCTCAAACCTAAACTAACATGGCGATCGGACTCAAACAATAGTTACAAGCTATCTACGGATGTTATTATAGAACGCCCCCTCAAGCTAGGCCTAGTGGCGCCATCTCTTGGTCAGGCCGGAAACTTATCAAGCCACCCTCGTATACGGATTCACTAATTTTATTTCTGACATAAAATACTTTTTAATAGTGTTTTGTTTTATATAATTTTTTATAGAATTCATTAAAACATTTTGTTATGTGTATAAGATTCTATTGAAGGTGCTCTTACTTTCGTTCTTTAAGATCGGAATAGAATACAAAACCATTTACTTAAATTCTTTTAAAATAAAACAATACTGATGATAAAAATAACTGTATCTTAAGCATGGAAAATATATTGTGAAAGTTCTAAATATAATTTAATGTAACATTCAAGAAATATATGTGATAGGTCATCAACTGAAAATCATTGGTGATTTATATGACTGTCCGTGTGCATCGAGTATTATAGGAATAAATATCATTAGTGTTAATAAATATCATTAGTGTAATAAGAATCTTAATAATGATAATTTCGTTTCCTAGAATATAGAGCAGATAACTGCAAAATTAATGAAGTTACCTCATAAAGACAATTTCGCTACTTTTCCTATCGTGCACACTTGCCGTGCATAATTATAGGTTTTAAAATCAGTAAGAGTTGTTGACTAGTATATAGACTGGTCTTTCTTATTGATAATGTATATTTGCGGTTTGTAGACCAATGTATAGTGTCGTTCTACTTATGTAGGAAAAATAAATAAATTTTGCTTACGTGTATATATAAATATTGCTTTCTGAATTTATTGCGGTTTCTTAGTTGACAGTTTTGTGGACCGATGTATGGTGCCGGTCTACTTGCATTAGAGTACGATCCTGTTGTTTGTGTGAAAATATTTTTTAGTATATGATTGTTTGTATATATTATGCCTATCAGTTCCAACTGCCAGTTCCCTACCTACCTATTCAGGTTCCTCTATTATATCTGCTTCAAGCAGATTCTCTATTGCCTCAAGAGACTCCTTTATCTGGAGGAGCTCTTTGACTAGGTTTTCGAATGCTTTATAGTGTGTTTGGCTCAATAGAGCTCTGACCTCAATAAGGGTATTATTTTCTCTCTGGAACTTGATCCTAATTTCATCGTATTTGGGACAGACGGTCAGGACGTGCTTTGATGTGTCCACCCCCCTCTACATGTGCATGTATCGCTCTCTTTCAGTTGAAAGCTAGAGAGATATGACCCGAAGTCACCATGCTCAGTGAGAAACTGGATTAACCATCGTAACGGCGTGATCCAGTCTGCCTTGATCCTATCTCTAACACTTGATAGGTAAGAATGTGTCAGCCTACCTTTTGTCGAGTTATTCCAGATCATCTGCCGATCATCAAGATATCTTTCTGGTATCTCTCTCGCGACACGACGTTGGTCCTCAAGTGTCGCTGCATTTTTACGGCTAGCATATAGTTCCGCTCTATGCATGCATTCTATCGCAATGTGGAGATTTCCTGCTATCACTGCTAGGGCGTCTGTTGAGGTGGTCCTGTATGCACCAATGACTCTAATAAGCATGTGTCTTTGAGTACTGGCCAACTTGCGTTGCTGTTCAACACACATCAAATCGTACCAACCTGCCGCTGCATAAGCAACGATAGATATGAACAGCCCGGTCTAGATAGTACTAAGCGCCTTGAATTTGAGGTCCCATTCCCATCTTGCCAGGTGTCCAATTCTGTTAAACAATTCCATCCATTTGGATTGTACCGCTTTCAAATCGTAATCGATTTTAAGATGTTCGCCGAAGTGGATTCCTAGGTATCCTACGCATTCTAATCTCTTCACCCTCGAGCTGCCGACCGTGATCCGGGGGGGGGGGGACTTTCGGGTGAAGGTGACCTCTCAAAATCAACATTCCACACTTATGAGAGGCCAGTCTCATTTTATTGAGGCGACACCAGAATTCCACTTCTTCAATGTAACTGTGGCCAATCCTTTCGATCTTCCTACGCTAGTCTCCCTCCAATAGGAGTGCGATGTTATCTGCGTACGCAATGATTTCACACCCTTGTCTTGAGAGCTGCCAAAGAAGGGGATCTAGGACAAGGTTCTACAGAGTTTGGCGCAGTACGGATCCCTGCGGGCATCCCTTACTGACCCCAAGTTGTACTTCTTCAAAGCCATCTCGTATGAGGACTCGAGGGCCCTTCAGATAATCTTTTATTAGTTTGTAGAGACTCCTGGGGCATGCTTTGCTTTTCAATGCTGTTAGTACAGCGGGCCACCAGACATTGTCGAAGGCGCCAGGAAGATTGCTATAACGTATTGTCTACTCGATTCACTCACAGACCTACGTCACTGAACTATGGCGTCCTCGGTGGATCGCCCTCTCCGGAAGCCGTACTGTCTTGGAGATAACCTTGTTTCAATGATCCCATTTAGTTTGTTCAGTATTAGAGCTTCAAGGTTTTGCCCAGTAGTGGCAAGAGGCAAATGGGCCTGTAGGACGCAGGGTCCTCAGGTTTTTTGTCCTCACCCTTTCGGATTGTGACAACTTGACCAACCTTCCACTCATTTGGGAAGACCGAAAATCTCAAACACGAGTTGTAGATATTAATTAGGTCCTGCCTGATGGTCGGCAGTGATGTTCGAATGATGAGTTGTAACGCCTCAATTATCATACCAGTTTCATTCACAGAAATTTTTGAATACGTGAGTCATCTTTATACAACGTAGCTGCAACCTCTACATTACGGCACCAAAACTGCTTTGGCATCGGGATTTGTAGGCAGCAGTTACGTATGTTTTGGTACCAATGCGGATACTTTCCACGTTGCAATAACGTAGCAATGATGTTTTCACTACTTCCGTCAACACGTAGCCACGTTCCCAAACCTATGTCGCTGCAACGTCATAGCTATGAGTAATGCTATCTGGGATTTTATAGTTCTATACATAGAAATTATGATTTTTTATAATTAGGTAGGCTATAGGAATACTGGCACATATGCAATCGGCCCAGAAAAAAGTGTGCCAGAACGTATACATTCATTCTGACACACTCCCACTCCTCAAAATTGTGCCAGTATCCCGTCTGACGTCACAACGACGAATTATTCAAGGTTCCTTTCGAATCGAGCAATGCATGGAGAAGTGGGCAGTGCGCCTTAAAATGTGCCATTATGCATATATTAGTTTTACTATTTTATTTGTTTTCTTCTATTGCTACGATATGTGGTCTATCAATAACAAAATTATGGCCATGCCATTGGCAATGGCCACATTCTCTCTGAATATAGTGTAAGATTCTATGCATATTGGTGAAGCATGTTTTCGAAAAGTTTATTTTATATATTTTCAGGCAACGAGATTCTTATGAAACTTTTATAGTTTTTTTTATTACATTTAAGGACTCATTTCGGCTATTTGAATATGATTTCCGTAATCTCCACGAATGCAATTCTAATGAACAATATGTGGACAATCAATAACAAAATTATTACCATGCAATTGACATTCAGGTCGTTTTCGTGATGAGAACGTTCCACATACTCTCTTAATATGGTGTAAGATTCTATACATATAGGTTACGCATGTTTTCGAAAAGTTTATTTTGTATATTTTCATAATTGATTTCATTCATTCTTTCACTTTATAATTTATTTCAATTTATTTCATTATTATTTATATTTATTATTCATTTCATTTTATTATTTATTTTAATTTATCATTATTTATTTTGTTATTCATGATATTGAATTTCATAATTTATTTCAATTTATTTATTTCATATTTTTAAATCACAAAAGAGCCGAAGGCGACCTTATCTACATCGCAAGGAAGTAGTCGCAGCCGGAGTCGTAGCTTCAGGAGCAGCAGCAGTTTCAGCAGCCCCAGCAGCCACAGTAACAGTGTAACAAGTATTCCAGAGGAAAATGTAAAAGAAAAACCAAAAATAATTTATAAGAAAATTATATTAACATAAACAAAATAAAAAAAATATAGATATAAATGTAGTAATATGTATATAATAAAAAATAAATAAAAAATATAAATATTATAAATATTATAATAAATAAAAAGAAAATATTTTTTTATATTCAATCACCTATCAATAGAAGTCAAAAATATATTTAGTTTTAAAGGAATAGAAAATAAAATTAAAATTTTATGCATGTAGTTGTTAATATACTCCTATAGTATTATAATAAATAAAACACTATTTAAAGGAAACTGTTTTATCATATTCAAAAACTATCCCTACTCTCATATAATTTATAATACTGTATAAGATAAACTTATTACTTATAATATTTTAGAAGATAAAATAAAATATAAAAACGTATATATGTAAATATAAATATATATTGTAACCGGGTGGATTCGATTCTTGGAACTCCTGATCAAATAACGACGCGTAACCGCTCCCGTACGGTCCACGTGCAACCCACGTCGTTCCAGTCTCTTGCCGTCCGGGGTATGAGCACCCGTCGGCGGCGGAGTCTCGGCACGCTACGACGCGCCGGCCCGTTACAAAGAAAAAAATCGGCTCGCGAAGGCGCGAGCCTATTCACCTGTTTCGTATGCGGTGTATTTCATTTCGTGCCCGCGGAGGCGGGTGGATCCTGCGCGCGATGTTAGCGCGATGCGGGAAATTATGCAGAGGAGATAGTAACTGACAGTGAGAAAGGAAAGAAAACGAAGGAATGGACGCGAATGTGTTGCTCGAATATGTTTTATTATAAAAGTCTATTTTTATTCCAATATAAATTTTATTTACAGGCACGGTAGTCTCTCGGTTTACAATACGGAAAGACGCGAGGCTCGGGCGCCTGTGATAGCGTCCGCGAGAAGCGCAAGCCGTAATACGCACGCACACTCTCTCTCTGTCTCTCTCACGCACGCTCGTCCACCCGCTGGCGGAGAACCTTGCAACGGCGCGTTCGCTCAAACTAACCTGAGTCTACTCTCCACGGGGCGTCACCGGGCGGCACACGCAATTTATTAATAATATTTTTTTTATAGTAATATACATTTTATTATATTCTTATCCAATTTCGTCTCGTCCATTCTTTCCACTCAAATAATTTTGTAACCATATGTGTATTATCAAGACGTTCCGGATGGCACACATTGGTAAATGTCTCCTACACACATTTATGGTTTTGACAGAGCACATATGAACCTTCACTCTGCATTGGCTGTACTGAAAGACAATGCAACTCCTCTACATTCAATATAATTCTAGAATGAAATAATTTTTTCGAATTAGAAAAAGTGTGAAAAATTATGAAAAAGTATGAGAAAAGTATAAAAAAGTTTGATAAAAGTATGAAAAACTATGAAATAGTACGAAAAAGTGTAAAAAAGTATCATAAAAGTATGAAAAAGTATGAAATAAGTATGAGAAAAGTATGAAGCAGTATCAAAATGTATCAAAAAGTATGCACTAAGATGAACAAGTATAATAAACGTATATATATATTAAGATGATTGAAAAAATATGAAAATTACTAACATATTTAGTAGAAAGTTCGATAACAATTCCTTCTTCTCTTGCCCCTTCACATACAATTTTTACACTCCACTGCAATAAATGCCTAATGTCCTTTTGAGTCGGTGATAAGGAATATCGCCAGAATCCCATTCAATTCGATGATATTCACGTTGCGGCCAGTCTACCGTTTTTTTACATTACAAGTCAATTCGCTCCACGGAAATGGTGGCTTAAAGAGGCAGCCGGTGGGCAACGCACCTTCTTCTAAAGTCAACAAATTAAATTATTTTAAAATGAAGCTTCGTGGGCCACTTCTTGGAAATCCCTGTATGTCACAAAGGAATACCTTACCTTCCGCATATTGCAAGATATTTATTCTAAAAACAACCTCATATTTTCGTACTCTTGACCTCATGCACTTCTATATACTTATTTTAAGAGCTGAAGTGATGACAAGAAATGTAAAGTTTCGTGCTCACATTCTCATTTTATATCAAGATTCTCCGCCTCCCGAAATTACCCTCTTTTTTATGATTGGTTGAGTGAAAAAACATAAATATAGGTGCGATTGGGTGAAGGAAGGTCAGTTTATTTGGTTTGAACTTAGATTAGAGAGAACGCTTATGCTTGTATGTACGAGAGGGAATGCAATAATCTGATTGGACGGACGTAATCGAAGACATTCATGTTGTCCTACCGCTCACACAGAAATGACTTTTACAATTGGTTACTAAAAAAACAGTTGATGGTCTGTGATGATGAACTGAAAGGTTGATATTCGATTGGCGGCAACACGATATATCCCTTCTCCCGATTTTAAAGCATAGTTTAGTGTTTTCATCATACTCAATATTTTCCGTTCACCTCTGATTTACCTTTCCTCTTCTTTACTTTTCTTTAAAAGAGGGTAATTTTTTTTGAAAGAATGCACTCGCTGCAATGCAGTCACATAAGTTCAGTTTAAGTTCTTCTCTTTTGTGATTCTCTTGATTTTTTTTCTAAATATCTATCGCAGTAAAGAAGTTTGTTGGTGACTTTATTCTTTTTTTAATACTTTAACCGTAAACATAAAAAGTGAAAATGGCTTCAATTGCATCTATCGAACGTCTTGTGAAACTTTACCGTGGAATTTTAGAAACTGTGCACATGTGCAGTAAAGATGATATTCGTTATTGGCTGGCTATGGCTGATTTATCCATGAATGAAGTGAGGGAAAAAATGGAAGACTGTAATCTTTCTCGGGGAGAAAAGCAAAAATGTTTCACTTGTTTTGTTAACATTTCGTGTATACAAGCAGGACTTAAATGGCACCTTCATCATGGAGGAAGTCTAAACTCTGACGAGACAGAAGCTAAGGTGGAATGGCGTGATGTCGAATTTGCGTTTAAAAATCGAATTAGGTCTGGTGTAATAAATTTGAATCATGTAGCCATTCTCAGCTTCTTAATTGACTCAGAAAAGATCTTTCAAAATAAGTTGACAGAATGCTTAGAAGAATTTAGTGCAATCAAAGTAAATTCTGATTTCATGTTACAGTTAGCTGTAGACAAAAATGGTGAGGAATTGACGGAAATGAAATATTTTACGACGCAGAGTGCTACAGTTTATGTGTCTACCGATTTACGGAAATGGTTTGAGGAATGTATTAGGAACCCTCTTCTTGCACATTTGGAAGAGCTTCAGGAAAAAGATTCAGGATACACCCTGAAAAGTATTATAAGTTTATCTATCAGCATGAAAAAATTTTCTCCACGCAAGGGCAGATCATATAATATATACCTCTTCCGAAGTTCATAATATCAAAAAAGGCATGTGTTAATGTTCGTAATATTGATAATCAGAGCTTTAGATATGGTATATCTTCAGTATTATATCCTAATGTTATTAATTCACAAAGGGTCCAGAATTATTATCAATATACGAATGAATTGAATTTTGGTGATATTCAATTTCCAGTTAAGCTTAAAGATATTGCCAAACTTGAAAAATTATATATTATTTCTGTAAATGTGTATATGCTTAGAAAGATTGGACGGAAATATGAGGTAGCACATTGTCACATTATATCCAACAATAATGAGAAGCATGTAAACATTCTCCTCATTCAAGTTTACTACATCGATGAATACGAAGAAAATAATATTCATGATGATAATGCTAGCTCGCCGAAATACCATTATGTTTGGATTAAAAAATTGACCAGACTTTTAAGCTCACAACTGAATAAAGCCCATGCAAAATCATTTCATTGTGAAAGGTGTTTACAAATTTTTTATAATGAAGAAAAGCTGAAAAATCACGAATACTATTGTAAGAATATGAGCGAATGTAGAATAAATTTGCGAAATAATTCGAATAAAATTCTTAAATTTGAAGAACATAAAAAGAGTAAGAAAGTGCCATTTGTCATCTATGCATATTTTGAATGTCTGGTGCAGCCTACTCAAAATGAGAACGCTTTTCAGCTTCACGAAGCGTATAGTATTGGCTATTATTTAAAATGCAGATATGATGACAAATTGTCAGCTTACAAATCGTATAAACAGAAGAGTACAGATGACGAGACACCTGCACAGTGGTTTGTTCGTGAAGTCAAATCCATTGGAGAGCATATAGATCGATTCTATAAGACACCAAAACCAATGAAACTGACTGATCTTGAAGAATTACAGTTTTAATATTGGTCTGTTTGTCATATATGTGGCAATGAATTGGAAAAGGATCGACTTCCTGTAGGAGATCATTGCCATCTTACAGGTCGATATGTTTACTGAATTATTTTATAATTTATTCAATATTTTAGATAAAAAGAAAAAAGAAAAACAATAATTTTTTTTCTCTCGAGTTTCAGAGGAGCAGCTCATAATTCATGTAACTTGAATTATAAAGACTCGAGGTTCATTCCTGTTATTTTTCATAATCTTAAATATGACTTTATTTTAAAAGAAATTGGTACGTCTTCGTTCGTGAAAGGTCGAGTTTCTCTAATACCCCATAACAGAGAAAGTATATTTCATTCACAAAGTTTATGGATGGCTGTGATGTGAGTTTTAGCTTTAATGATTCATGGCGATTTTTACCATCATCTTTAGAAAAATTGGCATCATATCTACAAAATGTACCATTAGCCATAATGGAATTTGAATTAGATGGATTTTTAAATGAAAATATTCATCTTCTTAGGCGGAAAAGTATATTTCGATACGATTTTGTAAATGGATTAGATAAATTAACCTATACAAGACTGCCAGAGAAAAACGAATCTTACAACCAATTAACTGATTCACATATTACCGATGAAGACTACATGCATGCTGTTCAAGTATGGGATAGATTCAATATCACACTTTCAGAGAATATTTCGACTTATATTTAAAAACAGATGTTTTACTGTTAGCTGATGTCATTGAAAGTTTTCAATAAAGCCTACGACTTATGCCCTGCTCACTTTTACACAACTCCCGGATTCACATTTGCAGCAGCTCTTAGAATGAGGAAAATTGAATTGGAACTTCTAAAAGATATTGATATGTTATTATCCATCGAATCAGGCATTCGCGGAGGAATAAGCCAGTGCTGTAATCAATTTGCGAAGGAAAATAAACCGTACATGGGTTAGTCATACGATAAAAAGAAAAAAAACACTTATTCTGATAAGTTAACACTATATTCTGATATTAATAATTTATATGGATGGACGATGGCCACAACATCTGCCAACGGGAAAATTTAAATGGATTGACTATGAATCCAATCCAGATTTTTTCAATGCTCTAGCAGATTCAGATATAAGCTATATTTCTGAGGTATATTTAGAGTATACTGAAAAAATTCATGATGAACATCGTGATTTACCTTTCTGTTCAGAGCATCGTACACCTCCAGGCTCATCGCAGAAGAAACTTTTCACTACTTTGGACGATAAGAAAAGATATGTTATTCACTACCGAACACTCAAACAGGCACTGGATAATGGTCTTCGGCTAAAAAAGGTATATAGAATTTTGAGTTTTGAGCAAAAACCATGTCTTAAACCATACATAGAGTTTAATACAGAAAAGAGGATACGAGCAAAGAATGAATTTGAAAAACACTTTTACAAACTTTTAATTAATGCAGTTTATGGAAAATGCATCGAGATAGAGAGAGAGAGAGAGAGAGAGAGATCTCGTGTGGATGTACGATTATTGAATAAATTTACAGGTCGATATGGAGCAGAAGCACGTATAGCTTTACCCAATTTTCATAGCTGTACAATTTTCAATGAAAATTTGGTTGCTATACAGCTCAAAAAGACAAGTGTTACAATTAAAAAACCTATATACGTTGGTCTTTGCATTCTGGACTTATCGAAGACACTAGTTTATGATTTTCACTACTCTTATATGAAAGAGTGGAAAGAAAGAAAAATGCGAGTGGGAGAAAAATGTAAACTGCCATATACTGACACCTACAGTTTGATATACGAAGTGGAAGACATTGATATGTATAAAATTATGAACGAAGATATTCACAGATTTGATACTTCTGACTGTGATGAAAATAATCCGTATAATCTTTCGCTTTTATTTTATTATCATCAAATTTAGTTTCAGAATCGCCAAGCATGTAGGCTTCTCCAATATTTCTTACTCCATATATGTTATCAAATTTATTGCGGCTTTGATTTAAAATATTGGTTTTAACACTGTTTTCGTGCATCGATTTGTATGTTGAATTCATCATTCAGTTATCCAATGAGACAAAATCATCATCGGAATCAAAATTTTTTATGGAAGCTAAGCGAATATTATTATCTAACATAAAACTTAATTTTTTCGAGATGTAGTTGGCTTTTTAATCCTGTAATCATCCAAAATGAGATTAGAAGACTGTAAATTTTTTGATTCGACAAGCCTTCCAAGTGGTGTAATGACTGGTTTCAATGTATCACCTACAA
Organism: Sycobia sp. Sy_11; assembly: GCA_018907035.1. Lineage (NCBI taxonomy): Eukaryota > Metazoa > Arthropoda > Insecta > Hymenoptera > Epichrysomallidae > Sycobia > Sycobia sp. Sy_11. The sequence continues at coordinate 466,512 of JACCIC010000256.1, read as the reverse complement.
CTTTTTCGAGATTCTGTCTCTCCTGTTTCAATAGTTCAGACTTTTTTCTAATGGATTTACGAGCTTGAAAGAACTCGCTAAGGATATTCTTTCATTCTCAAATTCCAGCATGGTGTCGTCTTGCTGCGTAAAATTGAACTGAGTCATTAAGATTTTTTTAATTTCTTTTTATTCCAAACAACAAATCCTTATTTATCATTTTTCCAGCATTCAGAACAAAGATTTCGAAAATCGTTGAAAGTCAGATCAGTTTTGACATGGTCATCATAAATATGTTTTAAATTCACATCATCTTGACGATAAATTACTAACATATTAATATTATCTCTAATAAGATGTTTTGGTATGTGAGCATATGATTGGGATAGGTAGAAGCAATCTACACTTTTTTGCCTCCTCATGCAGAAAAATGCTCTCACGTTATCCTGCTTCTCAAAAGCTACATCATCAAAAATCATAATTGAATTGGCCAATATTTCATTTGGTGATATTACAGATTCATGTTCGCGAAACGGCAGATATATCACATCTTCAATAGGTTCTAAAATATTTTGCAGAAATTGATACTTTGGCTGATTTAACGATTTTGAATAAACATACATATTCTCGAATCTAAGACAGTTAGAATGAGTGATTAAATTTAATAAGCTATTTGTTTTCCCGCAGTTTGATAAGCCGCAGAATACTGCTCGTATATTATCTGGTAGGAACTCTCCATATCGCCTTTTTGTTTTTTTCTCGATTCCAAAATCAAAGTTAGTGATGGGGAGTTTGATCGTTTGCTCAGTGAAATCCATGTTTCCGTGACTACGTCAAATATATCATTCAACGATGAAAATATATAAATGCATGTTTTATAGTTTTTTAACAGCAGTTATAAAATAGTAGTCGAAGATCATTATTTATAAATCTCGAAAACTGTCCAAACGTGGCGGAATATTACTCGATAGAGTAATCAACAATTTACCATTTGAAATGCATCTTCCTGGATATCCATACTGTGGTCCAGGAACTAAATTAAAAAAACAAAAGAAAATTAGTGATCCAGGAATTAATCCGCTTGATCAGGCATGGAAAGAACATGACATGCAGTATGTCAATAAAAATAGTAATCGTAATATTGCTGATATGAAGCTTGCTGATAAGGCTTGGCAGCGTGTTAAAGCAAATGATTCTAATCTTGCTGAGAAAGCCGCTGCTCTAGCTATTGCAAGTGCTATGAAATTAAAGGCAAAAACTGGAATGGAACTAAAATTCAGCAAATGGATTACGGCAGCGAAAAAATCATTAAAAGCAAGCAAAAATTCGTACAAAGTCATTCAATGTGCATTAAAGGGTGCTCGTCAAGCTGTTAAGAACAATGGTGGAAAAAAGAAAGTTATCGTTCCACTTATTCTATCACTTCCATCTAAAATTGGTGGAGTTCTTCCAGTTCTTATACCACTATTTGCAGGACTCAGTGCAACTGGTGCTCTAGCAGGAGATGCTGCTGGAATAGCAAAAGCAGTAAATAGTTCTGAAGCTGCACACAAAGATTATGAAGAAATTAAGCGACATAAAAAGATGATGGAAGCTATTGCTTTAGGTAAAGGTCTCTATCTTATGCCATATAAGCATGGAATGGGGTTATTTTTGAAACCACATATCGGACGCGGAGACAGACAAATTAAAAAAAAACTTTGATTTAACTTTGCCAAATCGTGCATTATTAGATTATGATCTTGTGAAATATGCACGTATATTAAAAATTCCATATTTTCGAGGTCTTTTCATGAGAAATAATCTGCCTCTCAATGGTCCATGGTACAACGAATCTGCTATTATTAATCTTGATGATTCACAGAATAAAGATACTCATTGGGTGTCTTATCAAAAGAGAGATTTTAATGCAATGTACTTTGACAGTTTTGGTGATTCAAGTCCTCTCATAGGTCTCATGAAATATTTCAATGTAAATGAAATAAAATACAACTATAAAAGATATCAGAAGTTCGATTCATTTATTTGTGGTCACCTTTGTCTTCAATTCTTAACCGAAAGTCTATAAAGAAAGACTTGTTTGTCTAAATTTAATCATTCTTGTTCAATCATTCATGGAAGATAGTTTCACTTTAACTCTCTTAGGCAGATCTTCTGTTTTAGAATCTGATTATTTGCCCTCTATTGAACTCGCAGAGCGTAAAAAATTTATTTTAGGTTCAGTCGAACTTTTAACCTTTAACTCAATTCCGAATATTGACAATACAAATAATAAACTACATTTACATTGGGAAGTGGTTACTATTCCCACCCATATCCATCAATTTTTATCAGCCACATTGAAATCCAAAGGAATTTCCAAAGGAAGATCCAAAGGAAGATTTTTCCTTGAAAGCCAATAATAACATATTTAGAAGTGAAATAAAGTGCAGTTTTCCATTAGATCTTAGTCCTCAAACATAAATAGGTAGTCTTTTCGGCTTCACTCCTCGTATTCTCAAGGAAATTCCAGAGCACCGTTCTGATTTACCAGTGAAAATATTGAAAATCAATGCACTCAGATTCGAGTGTAATATTACTGCGGGAGCTTTCATTAATAATGAAAAGGTTCATACCAGTCATGAATTCTTTCCCAGAGTTCCTTCAGGATATAAAATCATAGAAGTTCCATCTCATGTTATATATCTACCACTGAGTCTTAAGTCTATAGATCATCTTTAAATTCGAATAGTCGATAAAGAGAGAAATTTGGTTAATTTTTGAGGAGGGGAAATTACTATTAGACTTCGTATCAAATCTATATAATGGGAATTGTTTATAATTCTAGTACGTATATAAGTTCTCAATCATGTCAGTCGACAATCAGTCGATTAAAGAATTTGAGACCGTTAAGACGGAAGAGCATTCAGTTTCTCCAAAGTGTGGGCCTAAAAGTTCGTGGCAACAGTTCACTTGTATAATTTTCTGCTGCTTCTTAAAAAATGGACGAAATTCTAAAAATTTGATTATATGTTGTGTTCGACAAGTCAATTTCTCATTACGAAATCCATGCACATTAACCATACACAGCAGTAAGCTTTGATAACAATGACAAACTTCGTTTTTCTATCCAACATTAAGATTTGCGTCTCCTACCATCACGAAGTTCTATCCATATTACTGGAAAGTTAAAAAAAATTGATGGCAGCTTGACTATGATATCAAGATTTGTTAACAATACTATTTGTCATGTTTTTGATGAAATTCGCTATGAAATTAATGAAGTAGAAATAAACAAAAGTAAAAATGTCGGATTAAGTAGTGTGATAAAAGGGTGGACTTCGTTTATTCCCAATGAGACTCTCATGCTTGAAAATGCAGGTTGGCCTTGGATAAATAAGGAAACTTTGACAGTGCTATTCCACTGAGTATGATTTTGGACTTTGCAGAAGAATACAAAAACATAGTAGTTAATATGAAGCATGAACTTGTTCTCATAAGATCAACATCGGACATTAATGCAATAATCCACGAAAGTACTACAGTTGGTAACAATATTATATGTGAAGAATGTGAGATAAAAATAAGCAAGATTTATGGCTTTATTTATGGCTATTAATGGCTAATGCCTTATGTCGTTGCATCTGATAAACAGAAAATACAACTTTTATATTTCATTGGAAGGAGTAGTCCTATCTCAATGTGTTATCGTTCATGGGAACTATTTGATTATTCTGTTCTACCAAGCGCTAATAAACATATCTGGACAGTGAAAACTTCCAATCAATTGGAAAAACCTCGTTTGATCATTCTTAGCTTACAGACGAAGAGAAAAAAATGAACCTGCTGAAAATGCAAGTCGTTTTGATCATTGTAATATTAGTAATGTGAGGCTTTTTTTAAATTCACAATATTATCCATATAATAATCTAAATTCTGACATGCTATAATGATAAAATAATGATGGTCAGTAATCAATACGCACTACTCTATGACATGTATGCAAATTTTCAAAAAACATACTATGCAAGAGATCCTCAGCTACTCCTTACAAGGACTAACTTTCTTTTCAATGAACCACTCATAGTTATTGATTGTTCGCGACAAAATTAATCTATAAAGAACGCTCCTGTAGACGTATGGCTAGAAATTGAGGCAAGAAATAACTTTCCAGACAATTTTATAGCTTATTGTTTGATTTTGCATGACCGCATCGTTCAGCATAATCCAATAAGTGGAGATGCGAGAAAGGTTATTTAAATAGCCAATGGATACCATTGCAAAGAGAAACTCTTAAAATTAGTCTATTAGTCCTCCATTAGCAACCAATATAAAAAAATAGAACTAAAAAGTGGAATTAATAACTATAGGCATAATGACACATTTCAAGGTGCACTGCCCACTCCTTCAGGCATTGCTCGATTCGAAAGGAACCTTGAGTAATTCGTCGTTGTGACGTCAGACGGGATACTGGCACAATTTTAAGGAGTGGCAGTCTGCCAGAATGAATGTATACGTTCTGGTACTTTTTCTGTACCAGTATGCCTATAGCTTACCTACTGTTAAAGTTTCTCAGATGTTTGTATATATTTTTCAATTTTAATATTTATTATATTATATGATAGCTTGGATAGGTTTATTGATTAGGTTTATGAGTAGCATGATTAGAAGGCTTTTTGAGTTCGTAAAATTGGTTGAGCTTGTCAGTTGCAATCGCAACGAAGTTGCTTTTCCTATTACTGGGAGATTGAGAACTATAGCTTTGGTCCAGTATCGACACGCTGCATAAATTGAACGCGGAAATATTTAATAACTTTTGATTGTATAGATATGCCAGATTTTTTAAAAATGAATTTTGTAGATGAAAGAATACAAAACACAATAATATTTATCACAATCAATTTCAGTTTGCTGCAAGCATGTTATATACATTTATTTAACAATTTCATTGTTTATACTTTTAAGTTTTTAACTATTAAATTTTTTTAATATTCGCTTTCAAAGATTACATAACAAAGTATGTAAATGAACAAAGTTCGGCAATGATGCGATTACTATAGTTTGACAATCGATTTCAAGCATGAAGGTTTTAGAGTAAATCTACCAAGAATTTCCAAAACTCATTTGTGGGCATGATCAAAAAAATTTTTCATCAAATTCCTAAAATAGGCCTTCATTAATTTTATATCGAGAAGCTGTAAAAAATCTAGATGATTTTAAAATATCGAATTATTTTCAAGAAATTTTTGAAATTACCGCAAAAGACTATCCAAGGAGTGTTTTTGAAGACATTATACACAATTAACTTGAAATAACAAAAGTTCCTGTTATAAATATATGTATAGGACAGTTAAAATATTAAAACCATACGTAGAAACTGTACGGAAAAATTTTGTTAATTATAGAAACCTGTGTAGAAAAGAAAACTGTAACAATAGAAACAAATTAGTATAAACAGAAATTTATTCTTATTAAACATTTCTTACTAAAATTTGTCATTGATTATAACCTTATTTGATTGATAGAAAGTGTAGTGGCTTCATACTAAAAGAAATTCAAAAATTATTGTGAATTTTATATTTTAACTGCATTTACAAATATATTTCTACTATTTTAGTCAAATGTAAATTAGTATAGATAGTATATTATTGAAAATTTAAATAACACGTTATCAAACAAATTCTCTTTGGACATTCAATATCTGTGATTTATTAACATATTATATGATATATATATATATATATATATATATATATATATATATATATATATATAAATTAACATAAATTAATAATAATATAAATTAACTATTGGTTTCAAAAAAAAGTTTGAGTTCAGCAAAAACATGTCTGACACAAATAGACTCGACTTGCCAAACAATGCGCTGGAAAGAAAAATTTGAGCAGCGTTATAAATTATGTTTTGTATTACTTTAAAATAAAAGTTTAAAATAAAGCAAGTATGGTGTATTGGACATTCTAATCATTGAAAAGCTCTTCGCTGTAATGTGATGTATTTATATAATAAATCATATTTTTTCCTAATTAGACTTCACAATTTCACGTTAAAATTCTTCATTCTTAAAAAAAAGTTATAATCTAAGATAAAAATAAAATGACATTTCAGGATTATATTCAATTGTTTCTCATTTAAACAAAAGAAAGTATTGACATCAATTTGTACATAGTGAAGTATATGTAAATATGTTTGAGTACCAATTCGTGTGTGTTTCGAAATTCTTATGTATTATTATTCAATAAAAAAGTTGCTCATGAAAAGTGTGTCTATGCCCTAACTTATTTATAATGTGGGAATATACTACTATGAAAATATAATTTAAAAATTATTTTAACATGTAGTGATCTTACAAGTGATAGATTACATCAAGTAGAAGATAGTAAAATACTAAAATTTAAGAAAAATAATGTTAATTTATTTACTAACAATAAATTATTTTATTAATGACAGTATAACCAAATATATGTTCAAAATTACAGAAGTTATTTACAGAAGTCATGATCTTTGTTTCGTAATTTAACTGGATTTACTGATAAAAATTTAAAATATTCAAGCAATTATGAATTGATATAGGTAGTAGATTATAACATATGTTGTAGTAGATTTAAGTTTCTTTGATGAAATAAAGCATTTAGGTTGATAAAAATAAATTAAATTATTCAATGTCATTTCAAAATACGTTCGTAAATATTCAACCTACAATTAATTAATTTTAATTCATTCGATGGACTGGGAACTATAGTTTATTTTGCGTACTGTTTTGTAAAAGATACTGTTCCACAATATTTTTTAACCATTTAAATTACGATATTTGTTCAAAGACGGGCCCGCAAGTACATGTCAAACTAATTTTTAAATTATATTTTCGTAGTACTGTATTGCCATGTACATAATAATTGAGTACATGCTTTTTTATTATATAATAGTAAGTAATAATTTCGAAATTTACATAAATTTGGTACTCATACATATTTACATAAATTTGACTGTGTAAAATTGATTTCAATACTTTCTTTTGTTTAAATTAGATATAATTGAATATAATCCTAAAATGTTATTTTATTACTATCTTAGGCTACAGAATTTATTTTTAAGAATGATGAATATTTACGTGTGAGTGTGAAGTCTAATTAAGAGAAAATATCATTTAATATAAATAGAATACCTTATAGAGGAGAGCTTTTAAATGATTAAAATGTCCAATTGGTATAATTTCCTATATATTTGTGAAATATGTCGTTATCATAATATCGATTTCAAACTTATTTCAAACAATATTTTTTTATAATGTGTAATTGTTTTTAACTATTTTTATTCCTTATGTTTATTACAATTAGAAATGTTACAAATATTTATACAATACTAACGATTTCTCCGTAATAAACTTTCAACGTATCGGTTCATACAACAATATGCACGTAAAATTGTAAATGCATTATACAGGAATCACGATTGACGTCAAGATGAAGTGATACAAATTGCGAAGAAAATTTAAAATGCTCGAAACATCGGAAACCTCCAAATTTTTCTTTTTCTCAATTTTCTCTGATCTCCAGGACTCTACTCAATGCAAGTCAGGTCAGAGCCTGAAAACCCCAGATTATCTTATATCACGTCATGACTTTTTTGTCCACTTTAGTTCAGCACTTCTTATATCAACTTATAGTGACGACACTCCAGTATAGCTGGCAAGGCCTGTCCTTTTATGCACGCTCGCGCATCACATCGATCACCCGGAAGCCTGCCGCGGCCGACTGCCTCAGTAACGTCATCTAAGAACTAAAAATTTTTGGTACCATCGCCCTATTACTTGTGTTCTTCTATAAGCGTCTATTATATCTTCTTTGATATTATCCTTTTTCTTCTTCAGGCTAATTTGACACTACTCTCACACTTTATGGATATCATTTCTCTCTTATCTCTCTCTCCCTCTCTCTCTTTCTCTCTCTGTCCTCTCTTTTTTTCTGTCATCTTATAAAATGGCTGTGTATTCCAAATCATACTGAACATAATTTGTGACGACAAATTATTTTTTCGGATGATAGAATGCGATGTCCAGGTGCTTCCGAATGACTTCTACGGAGAGTATTGTGTTTAATTGGTAGAATACGATGTGTAGCTTCCTCGGGACATCTTCTACGCATACTTTTATGATCGGACGGTAAAATACGATGTCCAGATGTTTCTGAACGACTACTAAGAGGAGTAATGTGTTTAGTCGATTGGAAACGATGTCTAGCTTTTTGAGGACAACTTTTACGCGGAGTTTCGTGTTCGGACGGTAGAACACGATGTCCAGGTATCGTGGGAAGACTTCTACGGGGAGATTCCTGTTGGAACGTTAGAATAAGATTTCCCGATGTTTTGGAACAACTTCTACGAAGAGTATTGTGTTTAGTTGGTGGGAAACAATGACAAGGTAAGTCGGGACGACTTCTACGGGGATTTTCGTGTTGGAAGGTAGAATACAATGCTCGGAATAATTTCTACGGGAAGTAGTGTGTTTGATAGTAGCAGAACTTCTATGGAGAAATTCGTATTCTATCATTCGAACACTCAAACTTTCAGTAGAAGTCGTTCCTGAATATCTGGACATCGTATTCTATCTTCACAACACAAAACTCTCTATAGCAGTCGTCTCCAGATACTTGGAAATATTTTTCTACCGCTCGAACGCAAAAGTACAGTTTTCCACTTAGAAACCGTATGTAATATGCATATAAATTTACGTATATATATATATATATATATATATATATATATATATATATATATATATATATATACTAGCATGCCCCGTCTCGGCTTCGCCCGAGATACTAATTTAACCGATTTTATAAATAATTCAATAATATCTAAGTAAAAAGTATTCTATACATAAAAATCTATGTATAAATAATTGGCCATCAATTACCTATCGTTGCTTCTGTATAAAAAGCTGTTTCAATGTAGCGTCCACTTCAAAAAGCTCATTTTTTGCGGACTATTTTATACAATATATATGTGCATATTAAATATGGCTTCGATGGAGAAAATTGTACTTTTGGGTTCGAGTGGTAGAAAAAGATGTGCAAGTCTCAAGACGACTAATCTCTTCATAGAAGTCGTCCTGACATACTTGGACATTGTTTCTCACCAACTGTACATGACACTCCCCGTAGAAGGCGTTCCAAATCATCTGGAAATCGCATTCTATCATCCGAACACGAAACTCCCCGTAGAAGTTGACCCGACATACGTGAACTTCGTTTCCTATCAACTAAACACGATACTAACAGTAAAAATCGTCCCGTCATACCTTGACATCATCTTCGACCGTCCGAATACGAAATTCCCCGTAGAAGTCGTTCTAAACCATCTGGAAATCACATTCCATCATCCGAACACGAAACTCCCCGTAGAAATCGTCTCGTCATACCTGGACATCATCTTCTACTGTCCGAACACGAAACTCAACATAGAATTTGTCCCGACATACCTAAACACCGTTTCCTACCAACTGAACACGCTAGTCCTAGTAGAAGTCATCCCGATAAAGCTAACATCGCTTTCTAACGACTAAACACAATACTCCCTGTAGAAGTCGTTCGAAAAGAGTACCATCTCCATACGAATTTTCCCATAGAAGTTGATTTCCTCATACCTGGACGTCGTTTTCTATCAACTAAATACAATATTCCCCATAGAAATCGCTCAGAGAAACCTGGGCATCGCATTCTATCATCCAAACACATAACTGGCTATATAAATCGTCTTCAGACAACGGGATATCGTAATCAACCGCCCGTACACGCCAATACAATATGTCTTAGTAGAAACCGTATTTAAAATATGTATATATATAATATGTACAATATAATATACATATAATATATATATTAAATATTTCGTAATTTTCGTAGTGATGCCAACTGAAATTCAAGCAAAATGGTATGGCGAACAGCATATTTTCTAAGCAGACGATGGATATGGCCGTTTTATGCAGAACTGACGATATATTATATATATATATATATATATATATATATATATATATATATATATACATATACATAATTTCGAGTTTGTTAGTAAAAGAACCCTATTTTGCAATCATTTCTTTTGTTCAAACTAAAAAAACAGTCTCTTGTCACAGTTCTAAAATTAATATAATGTATAAAAACAAAAATATAATTTGTCGTCAGACACCATATTCAGTATAATTTGGCATACAGAAACATTTTATAAGAGAAGGAGAAACAAAGACAGAGAGTAGGAGAGACACACAGAGAGAGAGAGAGAGAGTGAGAGAGAGACAGATTATCTCACGTAAGAGAAAATAAAAGGTGTGAGAGTAGTGCCAAATTAACCTGTAGAACAAAAAAGGTAATACCGGCTAACATCATACCTTCATTAGGATACGAATCCCAAAGTTGGATATGAACAGTTTGAGCTGACCTGATATTAATACTTTAAGCGGACTACTTTGAGTTGATGTTCGTCATTCAAAACGCCACCTAGTGGCCGCTGGTGGAACTGATTGTTAAAACCATTAACTTAATTTATTGTTAAAAGTAAAATAGTTTTCAAGAAAAAACATAGCCTATGTCCTTCCCAAGATAATATAGAATCTATATGTCAAATTTCAGAACAATCGGTTCAGTAGTTTTTTCGGTTATCGTGAGTAAAAAATAACACGCTTTGTCTTTATAAATTATATAATATATATATATATATATATATATATATATATATATATATATATATGCACCGACTATTCTTAAAGTAAGAACTAGTTCTTCCAACTCTCTTAACCAATATATTAGATAAAAATCTAGCAATATTATAAGTTGGATAACTTATAGAAGATATTATTATTCTAAATCTCAGATTTTCTTACATTTACAGCTATAAAATAATTTGAAAGTGTTATTAAATAATTGGAAAAGAAATGAATATATAAATGATACTACATATAAATATTTAAAATGTGAAAATGGAACTGTAGCAAAATGTTATGGGCTTCCCAAGATTCATAAAAAAATCTGACATTTAGTAGAATAATATCTTCTATAGGTTTCCCAACTTATAATATTGCTAGATTTTTATCTAATATATTTGTTAAGATAGTTGGAAGAACTAGTTCTTACATTAAGGATAGTTGGTGTTTTTACAATGAAATGAAAGGTATAGTTATTCCGAAAAACTACAAGATGATTTCATTGGATATAGTATCTTTGTTTACAAAATACCTTTAGAGTTGTTAAATGATATTATACAGGAAAATTGGAATGAAATTAATTTGTATACAAAATTAACAATGAATGAATTTATTAAAGCAATTAATATGGCTTTGAATAACACAATTTTTTCATTTGATAATAAATTCTATGAACAAAAATACGGATGTCCAATGGGGTCGCCTTTCTCACCGGTTATAGCTGTTTTATTTATGGACAAGTTGAAAAGTATAGCCTTGTCAAAATTTCTTTTTGAACCAAAGATATTTAAAAGATATGTTGATGATATCTTTACAATTGTTCCAGATGTTTTTGTGAATGAAATGGTGGATGTTTTTAATTCTGTGCATGACAGAATTAAATTTACAAGGGAGGTTGAGGTTAATAATCAGTTGAGTTTTTTGGACATTAATGTCATTAGATGTAGCAATAATAAGGTGAAACTTAATTGGTGTAGAAAGCCTACTTGGTCAGGTAGGTTTTTAGATTTTAATAAGCCGACAAAAACACAGACTCGGGAAACGAGTAAGCAGCGCTGAGTCCGCAGTGCCCAGCACTGTCCTTCTCATCGCATCTCCACGTAAGAGATGGAACCACGAGGAAAATATTCCTAATTGATTCAGGAGCAGAAATTTCCGTCGCGCCAAGAGATAACGCAACGCCCGCGAGCGTCAAAGCACTTCAACTCGACGCGGCCAACGGGTCCGTCATAGAAACCTACGCTACCATAAGACTCTGTATCGACCTCTTGTTCGGAGACGTCATAACGTGGAATTTCGTCATCGCGAAAGTAGGAAGCCCTATTATAGGAAGCGACTTCCTCAAGGAATACCACCTCGTTCCCGACCTCAATTTACGCAACCTGTCGCACAAGCTGTCGAGTACCGTAGTACATTGCATAGTACGCGTAGTTGCCAATTTCACCGTACACAGGGTAGAACCCTCGCGCGCGTACGCAGACATAACCGCGAAATTTCCGAAAGTTACGGGAATCGAGCAAACGACCGCCAAACGCGACCACGGCGTGTTCCACTACACTCAGACCACCGGGCCACCCGTCAGTCAACGCGTGCGCAGACTATCCCCCGAGAAACTTCGAGCAGCAAAGCTGCTATTTCAGGAGATGCTCGCGCAAGGCATCTTAGACCATCGAAAAGCACGTGGGCGAGTCCAATTCACCTCGTACCCAAAAAGAACTGTGAATGGCACATTTGCGGCGATTACCGCCGCCTCAATAGTGTAACCGTCACGGAAAGATGCCCTATACCGCACATACAGGATTTCCCCAACTTTTTAGCCGGGAAGAAAGTCTTCACAAAGTTAGACTTATACGCGGCGTACCATCAGATTCAGCTCGCGGACGAGGACAGAGAAAAGACAACAGTAATCACACCGTTTGGTTTTTTCGAATATAATGTCATGACTTTCGGGCTTCGTAACGCAGGTCAAACATTTCAGCGGTAGATCAACAGCACGCTAGAAGGTATGAAATGTGCCTTCGTCTTCCTGGACGATATCCTCATCGTGTCCGGTAACGACGAAGAGCATAAGCGCGATCTCGAGAAAGTATTCGCTAAGCTCGAGCAGTACTCACTGGGGCTCAATGTAGACAAGTGCAGCTTCGGACAAGCTGAGGTGGAGTTTCTAGGACACACCGTTAACAACGGGGGATTCAAACCCACGCCCGAAAAACTCGATGCCGTACGAAATTACCCGCGGCCGAAAACAATCCAGGATCTTCGCCACTTCCTAGGATTAATCATCTTCTACCGTGGTTCTATTCTGCACGTAACAAAGATAAAGGAACCGTTGAGCAATTATTTGATAGGCGCGAAAAAGAAGGACATTCGAGCGCTGTAAGCAGTCTGTGCTAGATATAGCCGAGATTGCCTTCCCGACGAAAACGCGGAGATCCGCTTAGTAAGAGATGCGTCGAACCTAACCATGGGCGCCGCGCTCGAACAAAAACGCGACCAAGAGTGGCGACCGCTAGTCTTCTACTCAAAAAAATTTAACAACGCGCAAGCGAAATACGCGACAATAGACAGGGAACTTACCGCGATCTACTACGCCGTGCAAAAATTTTTTTATTATCTGGAAGGTCGCGAATTCGAAATAGTAACGGATCATAAGCCGCTGATTTATATAATGGCACAGAATCAAGATAAAGCCCCCGCGTTACGTTGTAGGCAACTGAACTATATAGCATAATTCAATGCAAAAATAGTATACAGAGCGGGCGACGAGAACGTTGTAGCGAACGCGTTATCGCGAATAGAGTCGTTTAGAATTCCGAGCATGTTTAATTGGCACGACGCGCGGAACCAATACGAGGAGGATGTATGTAGGGTTAAGAACAACGTCTACGCGTTCAGGCTACCAACCCTTTTTAACGCAAAGCAACTCGCTGAGCAACAAGATTCAGATTCCGAACTGTACCACATTCTGCGAGACCGCGATCATCCGTTATAACTGCGACGGCTCACGTTCAACGATGACAAGCAGACGCCATTCTACTGCGACATCACCGAAAATACAATCAGGCTGTTTATACCCGAATCCATGCGCGACGAGGTCTTCAAACTTTTTTATAATAGCTCGCACTCGAGCGGCAAAGTTACGGACCGACCTTACGCCAGCAATATGTATGGCCAAATATGAGCCGGGACATCCATAAGAAATGCCGGGAGTCCGTAGAATGTCAAATGTCGAAAGTAACTAGACACAACAAGCCGTTACCGAACCATTTCATTGCGCCGGACGCGCGTTTTAAACACATTCACGTAGATATAGTCGGTCCTCTAACCGCGAGGGATGACTATCAGTATATCCTAACAATGCTCGATCGGTACTCGCGGTGGCCCGAAGCCATTCCAATAACAGATACGACCATGCGTACAGTAGCTGACGCGATCATGAACGACTGGGTCGCGCGCTACAACGCCTCAGAGGTGATTACCACGGATCAGGGCCGGCAGTGCGAATCTTGACTATTCTACGAGATGCTGCAATTCACGGGATGTGGACGTATACGTACAACTTGGTATCACCCCATGCGAACGGCATGGTCAAGAAGTGTCACCGCGAGAGGCCGCACTCATGTTCTCAGTCTACGCACACGCCTATGCTCAGATATAGAAGTAAGTCCGGCAGAATACCTTTACTGAACCACGCTAAAAATTCCGGGAGCGTTTTACCTAAAAGACGGTATAGAATCTGACGACAGCTTTTTCCTACACGAATTAGAATCTTTTATGCGCAGAGTGCAGCCTGCAAAGGTAGACCACAAAAGCGCACGTAAGCCATTTGTATATAAAGATATGGACAGCTGCTCGCATGTATTTATACAAACCAATCCGAATAGGCCGACGTTGTGCCGACCTTACTCTGCCCACATAGGATAATCGAGCGCGCACCGGACTCTAAGACGATATGCATCGACGTAAATGGACGCCCGCGAACGGTATCAATCGAACGCGTCAAGCCCGCACACTACCTCAATGAAGACATTGAGCACCGTGAGGATCTCTTGGACGACGATGATCATAACATCATCGACGACGATATAGCATCACCGCAGGGCGAGACATACACGTCGCCCTACGACCGCGTCATGACGCGAAGCAACGTCATCGGATCGATAGACGACGAAAAATCAAGCAGCGGGTTCGAATCATTCGGCGATAGCGAGTCGGATGACGATCAGTAGCCATTCGACGAAAATGGATCAAACGACGGTTGCGATTTCAGCAGCGATTCCGAGGCGACAGCGGACCAGAAAGCTACGAGCAACCACGATCAGCGCCTCAGCCGCGAGGAGTTTTGAAACATTCCCAGCAGCAACCTGTCCTAGGTAGATCTGCAGGTGACAGGTTCAACTCCAGCAATTCGGACAAATACGTTATTACGCAGTTATGCGACGCGAACCGCCGGGTGAAACATCGTCCCAATATATTGCGCAAAGTTCTCCAGCACAGCGCCGAGAGAACTGGAGACTCGCGAAATTGGTGTAACAGAGCCTCTCCGAGCAACACTAATGACAGACGTGATCATTTTTCAGATCAGGGAGCCGACAGTCATGCCACTCAGGCAAGTAACTGAGCAGCTCGAGGAGGTACAGAGGCTGATAGACAGCCTGCAACACGGACAGTTCCATCTCAGTTGCGAACTGGCCGTTCCCGAGTTAGAGAAATACAAGCGCGACTACAAATACGAAAACGAGTTAAGGTGCATGCGTAAAGTTATGTTGAGAACCCTTTCTAAAGAGCGCTTAGACCATGGTTATACCCTCCCCTCGTCATAAAAGGACAACGCGTCCTGCGTCTATTTTTATAGAATATTCGCGTTCCGGCGACCAAAGAGAACATCGCGATGTTCCTCGTCAACGAAGGCTTTCGTGACGTTATTGTAGAGAAAGTCTTCTGTCACAGACAATCGACCATCGCGACGCTACGTACAACTAGCCTGGAGACGTCATGCCGCCTATAGACTAAATCATGTATGAGCACGCTTAAGTGGCAATACCGTCGCGGCCTGCCTAGCTCGTTAAAAATTCAACCAGCGCTGTTCGCCGTTGAAGACTGCCCAACAGTCAGCTTGATTCGCGCACCTCCGTTGCATCCCGTGATTCAGCAGCTGCTCGGCTGTAGGGAAACAGTGGGTAAAATCGTTGAACCGCTCAGCGCGAGCGAGTTCATCCACCTATACCGCGCACTAGATTACTCTAAATATCTGTACGGGGCAAACGTGCATTTTAGTGTGGACACAGAGCGATACAGCGGCGAACGAGCCGTAGCTCGCATGATCGAGGACGCGGAACATTTCCGATTTACAACCTTGTCATTCGCGTTGAAATCGACGTCGGGGTAGTAGAGCGTATACTTCGTGCGCGGATCGGGCGTATAGAGCGTACTACCATTCGTAATTCGACCAACTCGACATTACGGACGTAGAAATCACTGTAGAGGTTGTCAGAGTGATCTCACAGTTCTTCAAAGTGTCTCACCTAGCTCTAGGACCGGTAAGAGACACGTGCGACAACTTCCTACAGGTTAGGGGCGTGGACCACTTGGTCATGCTCCATAATGTACGCTACCAGGCGACGAGCCTGAACACAGACCACCTCCGCTGCCTCGAAATCATGAACTGCACGAAGGTGTACGTTGAACCGATAGTGCGTTTTATCAGGTCAAACAATACCTTGTTAAGATTTAACTTTGATAACTGCGCGTATATTGATAGGGAGATGCATATCAGCGAAATATTATCGGCCGTATTTTCAAGTCAAAACGCGTTCCGTGCGTTCAGCTTCGCGTACTCGGAAAATCAAGAGATCCCAATGGGCGATGGCTATCGATGGCCAACCCTAAAAGAATCTCGTACTATCACGTCCCTGCGGTTGAACAACAACCCTTATGCAGAGGACTCGATTCTCAATATACTGGTAAGCGCGGCAGCACTTCAGAAAATAAAGATGCACGGAATTATCGTGTCCTCTAACTTGCACTTCGAGGGATGCGCGTCTCTCAAAATGGTAAGCATAGACTATTCCGCGGAGATAAACGCGCTCCTGCTGAACATTAGTGCGCGTGGAGTGAACTAAATTCGGATAGACAACAAACTAGGTAAGAAAAGACGCGACCCATAAACGAATAATACATATTCAACATGGCCCATCACAATCGCGTGTTCCATATGCACAATAGCAAGTGCTGCCTATAGGCAAACTGCGGCAACTAGAAAGAGAAAGGATTAACATCGCGCAAGGCGCGGACTTCTTCACCGCGTACCGCAGCGTGCGCGAAAAAGAAAAAATTAGTATAAGATAAGAGTAGTATGTACAAAGATAGGCTAAGCGTAGAACTCACTTATATGTATATAAAGTAGTATTAACTACAATGTAAAAAAAAAAAGAAGAACTATTCATTTCTCCCGATCCTGTATCCGCTAGGTCTAGGAGGCGGATATCACTCGCCCCAGTACAATCATCTGGGCAAGATCCCACAATTGGAACATTCTGTATAATTCATGTTTCAAAATAATTATACAATTTTCTTCTTGCATAGAAAAAAATAGAATGTTCAAAAAAATATCAAATTATTCTTATAGTTTGTTTTCACAAATTATTTTTAGTATAATTGGGCATACAACCATCTTATAAAAGAAGACAGAGAGAGAGAAAGCATTTTTCACGTGAGAAAAATGCAAAAATATACAAAAATCAAAAGATATCCATAAGGTTTGAGAGTAGTGTCAGATTAACCTGAAGAACAAAAAAGGTAATACCGACTAACATCACACCTTTTTTAGGATAGGAATCCCAAAGTTCTATATAAACATTCACTTGAGCTGACCTGGTATTAATATTTTAAGCTGACTACTTTGAGTTGATGTTCGTGATTCAAGACGCCACCTAGTGGCCGCTGGTGAAACTGATCACTAAAACTGTTAACTTAATTTATTGCTAAAAGTAAAATAGTTTTCAAGAAAAATCATAGCCTATGTCCTTCCCAAGATAATATAGAATCTATATGTCAAATTTCAGAAAAATCGGTTCAAGTTTTTTCAGTTATCGCGTACAAACAAAAACACTCTTTGTCTTTATAAATTAGTATGAATGATATGATATGATATGATATATATATATATATATATATATATATATATACATATACATATAAATATATATTTAGAAATGATTCTGAATTTTCCCGAGCATCTAAGTTTTTTTTGCACATGTTTTGTATGCGGCTAGTTTCGTGCAAGATATATCAGATTTGCGTGAATCCAATTTAGGGAGTCGCGAATTAACTTTTCCCCTGGATCAAATCAAATATTTTTTACTAAAACTTTGTATTAGTCATACCTGGTCGGATCACACAAACACTCTTTGCTATATTTCTAGAGAAATGGATTTGCTATTACATAATTTGAATATACTTCCAATTAGTTAATACCTAATTCGGATGTTACTTTTCATCTAGTTTTTATCGAGAAATGCTGCTTGCACAAAAAAAATATATCAAATAAAAAATCTATATTTTTATAAAATTTACAAATTTTATTAAAAATATTTTTTGGTATGTAGAGTAGTTTCCGAAACAAATTTCCACAATCAGAATTTTTTAGGATTTTTTCTGATTCTATGAAAATTCGAAATATTCACAAAGCCACTATGATATTGGCAACCAGCAACTCAAATTACAACAATTTTGAGCGAAAACAGGTTAGAGGAATAATTACTAGTGCAGCGTAAGGTGTAACTATAAGTTCGTTATGAAAACATTGGGCAAGATTTCTCAAATCTGAGCAGAGCTATACTATATATATCTATATATACATATATCTATATATACATATAGACATATTCATATAATTCTAAGCGTCTATACCGTAACCTTCGAGACTGATACCGTAAACATCTTGTTGCTTATTTCATTATGCCCATGCGTATGACTGCTTGTCGCTTGGAACATAAGTCTGTGCAACCTCGAGCGCAACGATTACTACACACACACACACACACACACACACACACATACACAATAAGAGCTGCAGTTCTCAAATTTATAAGCGACGTCCCTGGAAAGTTGGTAATGCAGAATATTCTGTTTAGTTCTGTAAACCACCGCAATTAATTTCTCCAGTAGTCGCTCCGATCAATTCAGACTTCCTTGGGAGGTATCGAGCACTCTTAAATAGCATTTAAAAAAACGTATAATCTAATATGCATAATTTATTATTATAGAAACTACAGCGAATATTGAATTAAGTAAAATAATTCAAACGGTTGTATATTTAATTAAAAGACTTATTATTTAACTATTATATATGCGTCGACCAGGATGTATTCCCGATACACCCTAATACGCGCAAAATTTTGATTCTAAATAATTATAGTTTCCAAAATTAAATTAGTCGGGCGATGCTCCCGATTCCCGGTCAAACACGCAATCTTCAAAACAATACGATTGCGCTTATTAAATATAGCTGCCTCGCGAACGTAGAACAAGGGAGAGCAGAGGGGAACTCGCGTGCGTCGCGAGGGAGAGCCGCAGCCGCGCTGCAGCCAGCGTGGAAAAGATATCCCGCGCTCCCCGTGCCTACGAACTCGGGAGGCAGTAAAGAAATCCGTTGCCGCATTTCCAAATACTTCATTTTTATTAAATAATATGAAAGTCTCATTTGGAACTTTATATATTATTTAATATACAGTACGCTAATTAAAGAATACGTGCAAGTAAATATTATAAGAATACCCGAATAATTAAGCGTGTGCGAACGTCCTAAAGGACAAAAAGATATGATGAATTATTGTTAAAATAATCGTAATTGCTATAGGGAATTATAATATTTAATTATTATTATTATTTGATTCTTATTATAACTTGTTACCATAATTGTTATTGTTTATTATTGTGATAATTATTATTATTGTAATGATTATTAGTTCTAATAGTAATTATTATCAAAGATATTATAATATAATTTATATTATAGAACACGAGCGTCGCAACATGTCAACGACATCAAGCGACAAACATGTCAACTTAATTATTAGTATAACAATTATTATTATTATTATTTGTTATAATAATAATAATTATTATAATTGTGATAAATACCCAAGAGAACTAAATTACGCCGAAATGTTAAGAAGAATACGATCGTCCTCAAGGAATTTGCAAATTAGCGATAGCAAATGCGATTATATTATTTTAATATTGTAAAATTATTATTATTATTTTCTGCGGCTTGATACGAAATTAGTTGAACGGTGGCGTAAACACCCGATCGATTAATTTTTCGTGTAGAAAAGGGCTAATTTTCCGCCCCAAAGGCAGTTTTCTCGGTGATATATTCTGATTTCAGAGCTTTAATAATTCTGCCCGTCCGAAAATCCTGAATAGTAGAGTCGCGATCCTGGTTGCGTGGCGCTCCGTTAAAGACCAGCAGGTTCTACTATCGCGTCCGAATCCTAGTGAACTCCATTAAAGACCAGCGACTTCACTAAAATTCCTTTCTTTTTCCTGGTGAGACTCGATCCTTGTTGCGCGGCGCTCCGTTAAAAACCAGCCACCTCACCAAAAATCGCTCCTGCATCTTAGTAAGGCTTGATCTTGATTGCGTGGCGCTCCATTAAAGACCAGCGGCCTTATTATCCCTCAGAGAGACTCGATCCTGTGTGCGCGGTGCTTCGTTAAAGCTCAGCAGTCTCACTCCTAGCCCCGAACAAAGTCCTGATCCTGGGTGCACGAGCTTGGTCGTGTTTTCAGTGCTTACGAAAAGAACCTGGTGGTAGGTTACGCGACCAGGGGCCGAGGCGGGTTGAATCGGAGCCACGAAGTAGCAAGTACCGAGCAATGATCAGATAACTCGCTATAGAGCAGGCTACGTTCGTCCCCCAAACTCCTCCCAGGCCCAGTAAAAGTTTATATAAATATATAGTGCGCGACATTAGTAAATTAAGTGCGTTTAAATTTAGGATGTAAATATTGTATAAAATAAGCAGCGTGTGATAAGATATAGTATAAGGTTTCAACATCGAACTCGATCTTGTATGTTACAGATCAGAGGGCCCGAAGCTAGAAAGATTTTTCTAATTTATTACTTTTGTAATATTTTTCTTTCTATATTTTTTTATTATAATATATTTTTGTTATTTTTTATATTTGAATATAATTGAGTAAAACATGATTTTTTCCCGATCTTGTCTAAAATTCCCTTTTCTTTGAAATCGATCCTAGCGCTACCGCGTACGCTATCCCGAGGAGAAAAGGGTTAACGTTACGTATATTTTCATTTTAATATACTAACAAAGACATTTTTTAATGATATTATTTGCATATTATAACTATTAGCTCCATACATAAAGACAACTGTGCTTCACATAAAAAACAATTTTTTGATTTCGAAAAAAATCCTATTTCTATCATTCATATTTTTAAATTTTATATGCTATAGATAATTGTCAAAAAATCTAGTCGGATTAGCCAGAGACTATTTTTGTTATATTTTCGATTTTTGAATTAATGAATTAATCTGAACCACAAAAGCTACTATAATCGTGACAGCTATCTGTTAATTTTCGTTTTTATTTTAGAGAGGATACGTCTAAAATTAAACGAAACAAATATGTCAAACACATGCACAGATTACTGTAATGTTGTATTGAGAAAGAAATAAACACGTTCTTATAAGTGTACCTTCTTATAAATATATACACCTTCTTATTTGTATATCGTGGACCATGTAAAAAGCAATTCTCTGAAGCCCCTGAACCGATTTTATCCTCAGCCTCGGCTCCAGTTGCAGTAGTCTTTTGAGCAAATCGATTGCGGCGGCCGCGAGTTCCTCGGTCCCCTCCAGCAGTGTGTCGAAACTGACGTTCTGGTATTCCGAGTTTTCTAGCATTTCACTTGTTATATTTTTGCCGAGATACTGAAGCGTCACACGTGCAAATACGTAAGATTCATTTTATTAATTAAGATGTATTGGAAAGAATTAGAAATAAATAACTGTGTGTATATAAAATACTGTTCTTTTTTTAAAATAATACTCTTACGGTGCACTCGAGTCCGCTCGACTCGGATGGGGACCAAACTAAAAAATTTTCGGGTTAGCTATCTCAGAACCTAATTGAAGAAGTGAGTTTCATGGAAGTGACGTATTCAGCCGCTACCTCCACTCTCTTGTGCTCTCATTCTCTCTCTTTATACATAGTATTATATAGGGGGGATTAGAGGATTCTGTTTAACAGAATCCTGTACCATATAATAGTTTAGTAAACAAAAAGAAATTTTTCCCGCAGGTATAATACATAAGTATATCATATATCATACCAGCTACTACTATATATCATAGTAGTAGCTGGCAAGCAACTCAACGATTTCAAAACTGTGGCAACTTTAATGAAAATAGGCAAATATCAAAGGCTAAAAAAATCTCTTACAGTAAAAAGCTGCCAAATTTTGAATTAGTCGACTATCTCGATTTTCATGAAAATTCGTATACATGTTTTTTAAGATTCTGATTACAGATAGAATAGTAAAAGTTGGTGATAATTGCATTTTTAAAATAAATTATATTAAAACCTAGTCAAAAATCCTTTTTCCAACTTATCTCATAAAATACAAAAAATTTCAACAAATATTTCAAATATAAGTTCAACATCTCATCAAAATACATATTTTTTAGTCTGTACATTTTTTCTTTATAAACGTTTCATTCTTAACAACTATGGGCTTAACCATAATATTACTATTGGCCATTTTATATCCTCTATTGGTTTGAATATATGTTTCTCGGGTACTATTATCAGTACAGAAAAATGCATTAAATAAGACATATGTTTTTTGATGAGATCTATAACTTTTATTAACAATCGTTTTTGAAATTTTTCGAATTTTTCAAGATAATTTAGAAAAACGAGATTTTTACAGCGTTTTTATAGTTTTCAGGATAAACATGGAATTTCCTTCAAATTTGTAAATATGTATATCTACTCCATATTGTATATTTTGTATGAGTACTTTAAAAACATTGTTCCAGATGAAATTCTAGAATTAAGTAAAGAGATTCCTGTAAACCCCGTACATAATACTATGTAGAGAGTGACAGAGATAGATAGATGGATAGAGAGAGAGAGAGAGAGAGAGAGAGAGAGAGAGAGAGAGAGAGAGAGAGAGAGAGAGAGAGAGAGAGAGAGAGAGAGATAGAAGTTCCCACATGAGAGAAAATAAAATTTTACATAAATCAGAAGAGATCCATAAGGTGTGAGAGTAGTTTTATCTAGGATTCTTTCTTTAATCAAATAAGGAAAAAGATATTATTTACGACAGAAAACAAATTACATTTCAGAATATAAATATACTAGATATAACTCTCAAAAATTTATAAAATCTCTTTAAAATTACTTTCTAGGATAGTATAAAATAAGACAAGTATCGTGTATTCGAATTTCTTATCATTTGAAACTTATTTTTAATGTAATACATTTATTATTATTTATTTTATGTGCCGTCTTCGCGGCCGGTAAATCCCGTTCGCGTCCGCTCTCTCTCGCACTGCCAAGATCGCCGCCTCGCGCCTTTCCATCGCCTCACTTGCCTCGCTTTTCGCGCGTATCCCCAAACCACGCCTGGTTATGTCGTGGCGTGGCTGGCTTGCACTGCCCGCTGGGCTGTTCCTTGACGACTCGTCTCACACTACCATTTCGGAGGCGGGGTGCCTGCGCGTGCAGGGAAGCCGATATTCGCCCTTCGCATTTCCTATCGCACACACAATAATATCGAAATACAAGGTGTATATATAACTAGGCCGCAGCCCACTCACCGCTGTCAACATTGCTGCTCCAGAAAGTGTTGTCGCACAAGCGCGTTCCCTCAAGCACGATATTCTGCCTCAACATCTCTCTCTCTCTCGAGATTATTCCCCGCTGCACCTGTCCTCTTTTCCCTCTCCTTCTCTCTATCTAAAGGCGCTCCTTTATCAGAAATATAATTAAAAAATATATTATTGACGAGGTGCTTCTCGGAATAATATATTAAATTCGTTAGGGCATTCCGTTTATCTGTAAAAAAAATTAAGAGTCATTCTCTTCTTCGCGTCCCCACCTCGATCTTGATCCTTCCCCGCTCCCGTTCTCGTTCACTCGTATCTGGTGATATAAAACCAGTGTTCGGTTTCGCATCCGCTTCAGCTTCGCTCCGCTGTTGCCCCCTTCGTCCCTACTGTTTCGGCCCGGGGAGCATGGGATTGCCCTTCCCAGCAGCTATCTCGTTTCCCCAGTTTCACTGTTTTACGTTCGAAGGTGGTCTCTTGTTCGTTAGTAGTGTCCGTAGATTCATTGGGCTGGGTGACCGCGCGGCCGCTCGATTTGGGCGATTGCGCGACAAATGCCCTGCCTGTTGGCAATGGTAGCATCAGACGTGAGTATTCCAGTGCGCGGTGGTCTGGTTACTGGCACTCAAAGCACTTTACGTACGGATATTGTGAGGCGCGATGTCCTATCGCATTGCAGTGTCGCCAGGCGTCCCAGAAGGTCCCTTCGCCGCTCAGTGACGTTCTTGTCGGCGCGTTCGGCGGTAAGCCCGACAGAGCAACTTTCTAGTCGACTGCTGGGCTTCGTGGAATAATAGCCAGTATCTGCCTATAGTGTGTTCGTTCTCCACCTACCGTCGTGTGCGTCACTGCCCAACCAACGAGCTGCCATGCTGAAATAACATCACCGTGTGCGGCATGTCGTCATGGCGTATCTATTTACTTTACCGCCATCTCACTCATTTTTCTTTCGCAAGCTCCGCATCTTTCCCGGTAGAGCTGGCGTGGTAATGAACTGCTACGCATGATCTGATTCACGTGGTAAATCTCTTCTAACTATCTTCTAACCTCACCGTCGCCACGTGCTCCCCGCGTCTTATCCTCCTGATGTGCAGGTACCTGAGAAGAAATGCTTCGGTGTTTGTAGTACCCAGGTATCGTTTCATTTTTCTGGTTTATTTCTGAAACACCCTTTTCTTCGTACGTTCTCTCTCTCGTACTCCTATATTTGTTTCTTATTCTTTCATCTCCTTCTTGTGCCCCGTGTCCTGTGCCTTTAAGATATGTTTCTGTCTATAGTGGTCGTGCTTTCCACTCTTCGACCATCTTCTAAATTTGCAACATTTTCTCATGAACATTTTCTTTCAGCAATAAAGCCACGTGTGAGTGCTCTATCTCCAGGTTCCCCTGATTCTTCCTCGTCTAAGCCTCGACAACCTGCCTATTACATGATCTCTTTTACAAAGGTATCTTATATATATTTAAGCAATTCTTATTTCAAAAGTTTATGGTAATTTAAATAGTTAAAACATATTGACGAATACTATTTTTACAGATCAGTACGCAAAATAAACTATAGTTCTCAGTCCAACGAATGAATTAAAATTATTGAGTTGTAGATTGAATATTTACGAATGTGTGGGAAAATCTATTGTATATGAGACCTACGATGGCTTGATCGCTAGAGCGAAGGACTAGTAACTCGGTGATCCGAGTTTAAATCCCGGTCTCGGCCGATTGACACAAGCACCGCTGTAATAATTTACATGTGCTTTGTTGACAAACACATCGTAGACCTCCGTCGCTGATTAGCACCTGTATTTGGAAGCATAAATAGAGCGACGTTAAATAACAAAAAAAAAAGATGACTTCAGTAATGTTTGTTGTCATCATGATTTTTAAATATCCATCAATTTTTAACATATATTTCGTTATATTTTTTCTAATAAATTAATTTATTGTCAGGAAATAAATTTACATTATTTTTCTTAAATTTTTGTATTTCCGTATCTTGTACTTCACGTAATATATCTCTTCTAAGATCACTATGTTTTTTGGTTCAGTGCAAAAACATTAATGTTTGAAAAATCATCATTAAACAGATCTTCAATAATATGTTCATAACATTATAATTATTTTTTGAGATAAATTTTCAGTATTTTCAGAAGATTCTATTAGTAATTTGATAGAAGGTACAAAATTTATTGAAACTGAAAAATGGTTTTCAACTGATTTCAAAATGATTTTAAAAGAACCATCCATGTCAGAACATAGGACCATAACATTCCAATTGGAATGTCTTAACACAAGAATGGAACCGAGGAGAAAACCAACAGATAGAGATTGGGAACTATTTAAAGATGAACTTCGTGAAAGCACTGCTCATCTTAAAGGAGAATATGGCACTGAGTTTCAAATAGACTGGACATTATGTAAAGTCCAGACAGCGATTACCAGAGCCTACGAAAACAACTGTCCATTGAAGCCTGCTAGAAACCTAATAGTGCATACTGGTGGAGTAGGAAACGCGAGGCGCTGAGAAAAAGGGCACGCAAGGCCTTCAATAGGGCGAAGAAGAGGAAAAACTCTGAAGAATGGTCTATGTATAAGAAAACAATGGGCGATTTCTAAAGAGAACTAAACATTGCTAAAAGAGAAGCATGGAGGAATTTCTGTTGAGGAACCTGTCTCAACTTGTGACTCCGGAGAAGATAAAATGGGCGATTTCCTCCTTCAAACGTATAAGACACCAGGACCTGATGGCATCTTCCCTAAAATGTTACAGATGGGGTGTGAAAATATTTTAAAACCTATTACGGGAATCTTCAGAGGCAGTATCGCAACTGGGTATATACCAGAGGTATGGAAGACATCTCGTGTCTCTTTCATTCCCAAACCAGGGAGAGGTAGTTACTCGTCAGTGAAAGACTTCAGACCAAATTGTAGTCTAAGTTGGCGAGAGCCAGTAGCCGTCAAACAATGGCGGATGAACTTCCCACTATCCAACGAAAAAAAAAAAAATGTGATTTAAACTAATTTTAAACGATTATCAAATCACTCGTGTAAAAGAGTCGAATGATAATAATTTTATATGGGTAGCTATTTTGAGGAAAAAATTAAATGCTTTAGTATCTGCGATTCCCTTGTTTACCAAAAAACTTTTCAAAGATGGACCCGCAAGTACATGTCAAAATAATTTTTAAATTATATTGTCATAGTGCTGTATTTCCACGTTTTAAATAAGTGAGTGCATGGGCACACTTTTAATAAGCAACTGTTTTTTGAATAATAATAAGTAATAATATCGAAACTTACACGAATTTGTATTCATACATATATGTATATACTTGACTATGCAAAAATTGATTTCAATACTTTTTTTGTTTAAATTAGAAATAATTGAATGTAATCCTGAGATATTATTTTATTTTTAGGGAATCTATATTTATTTACATTTTTCTGTTATTTATTTAACAAAACAATATTTTGACAAAAACTGTTAAGCCAACCTGAATTTTGAAACTTACACGAATTGGTACTCATACAGATTTTTACATATACTTGTCTATGTAAAACTTGATTTCAATAATCTTTTGTTTAAATTAGAAATATTTAGTAATAATAAAACTATAAATTGTTTTTAAGAATCGCACATTTATGTGTAAATGATTGAGAAGTCTCATTAGGAAAACATTTCATTTATATAAATAAATACCACACATTAATTATATTGATAACTGTATTACATTAAAGAGAAGTTTCAAATGATAAGGAATTCGAATAATCAACACTTGCCTTATATTATACTATAGAAGTATATCTTAGAGTATACTGGGTGCGGTAACACTTCCAATTCAAGCTCTAACAGGGTGTTTTTGACGACTTTCTCTACATGTGGCTGAGCCTTGCGACTTTGCGCCTATTGCTCGCGATTACTGATTTATGTTCGATCAATTTCTGTAGCGAAATTCAGCTAGCGCCTGTAGACTTCGGCAGTGACGTTTTCATTCGGTTATACCAGCTCGTAGTACAGCTTACCCTGTTGGTCCCACCAAATGTACAGCAATACCTTTTGGCCGTGGATGCTCCGTTTTGACCGGGTGGATTAATAAATTTCCGACCTGAGAAAAATAACGTTTTTAAGATTTCTTTTTATTTCTCAACATAATCTCCTCCGAGGCTGATACATTTCTCATAGCGTTGTTCTAGTCTAGTAATGTCATCTCTGTAGACTGATTCGTCAAGCTCCTCCAAATACCCATTTACAGCTTCGATTACTTCTTCATTGTCCACAAATCTCTTGCCACCAAACCACTTTTTGAGGTTACGAAACAGATAATGTTGACAAAGTCTGGAGAGTAGGGAGCGTGCGGCATCAATTCAAACTTCAGATCGTTGATTTTAGTCATCGTAACGATTGATGTGTGCGCTGATGCGTTCTCAAGTTTCGTCAACGGTTACGAATCGCCGTAAAACTTCGCTTGGATTACGCATATACAACGCCAGATTGGCGGTAGAAATGTTCTTTCGAATCAATTTTTGGTTGACTGTTAGCAAACGCGACACCCATTTTGCACAGAGCTTTTCCATATACAAATGTTGGTGCAAAATATTTTGTACACATTTATATGACATCTTGCAGGTCTCAACTATCTCATGCACTTTTAATCTGCGAAAATTAAATTTCATCTTTTTTCGATCATATCTAGAGTTGTGATCGCAATGGGGTATCATGCGAGGCTCATCAGAGGTGCTAACACGACCCTTTTTAAACTCGGAAACCCACTGCTTAACGGTTGAATATGATGGGGAGATTGTCCCCAGTGTGGAGTGCATCTCTTCTTTAATTTTCTTCGGCTGTAACCCCTTCATCTAAAAGTATTTGATGATAGCACGATTTTCCAGCTTTTCCATTTTTACGAAAAACACAGAGACGTTTTGTTGTACGTGCTCTTGAAGATAAACTAACATGGCGATCGAACTGAAACTACAGCTACAAGCTATCTAAGGATGGTACTATAAAATGGCACCTCAAGCTAGACCTAATGGCGCCATCTTTTGGTCAGGCCGGAAACTTATCAATCCACCCTCGTATAAATCATATTATCTGATTTTTATCAATCAAATTTCCCGGCAATCAGTATTTTTTGCCAGTTTTAAATGTGACTATCAAATATCTATTTTTTAATTTTTGTAGCATTAAGAAAATTTAATTACACGTTTGTTTTTATAAAAGACATGTGTGTGCTTGTTCATTTGCGCCAGTGACTATACCGATTTTCTTGCCGCCCAAAAACATCCGCCTTTTCTTCATTATTTCCTATGCAGTGAAGTGGGCTGTTATAAAATATGGAAAGGGTCCGTTATAGACGAAGAAAGATAATACTTATCCACAAGACGCGTGAACATCGATTCGTCAATGTGACTGTATATACCAGTAGTCAAGCGAGTATTGACAGTGGACAGGAAAAATGACAACTATTGGTCTTTTGCCTGCTCGCTCGACTTCTCCTCTTTTCCTTTCGTTTCCGCTCATTCTCCTCGACTTCCTTCTTCCTAGCTTGCGGGCGATGACGCACTTCTTCGAGTCGTAATTTCTAACAGACATTAGTCCTTGCTGCATAACTATTAATAATTGACTTAAAAGAATATTAGTATTTACACATAATGTTTCCTTCCCGATACCTTGTCGCTATAATGAGCAGTTATATATAGGACACCGTATATATAGTATTTTCGAATATCCATAAAGTTGTGTGGCAGCGCCACGATGACGACCTCGAGACTCACCGGCATAGCTTGGCCGCTACATTTACTTTTAAATTCCAATTTCGAATATTCAATGAATTAAAAAGAATTATTTATCACTTCTTTATCGCTAAAATTTTATTTTTAAAAGCATATATACTATTGATGGCCTAAAGAATCGATTCCTGTCGGTATTTTTGGTAAAATAGCAGTTTCGATTATAAAACTCCGTATATGACTATAGCAAATGGTCAGAAATATTTCATTTTTATATATAGTAATGGTAAATACATATTAGGTTGTCAAATATCTCCCTTCCGCCGTTTTCTCTTATGAATTTCACCGCTATGTACAAAGCGCTACAGAGCTCGTATCTGGCAATACTATACATCATTTAAAAGTTCTTGACCTAATGTACAGAATGACGCTATGCATGATTATTTTGGATATTGCGTTCAAAAGTTATAGACGTGTAAACATGGAGTTCACTAACGCCGAAATTCGCGCTATTTGAAAGTTTTCCTCCGTCAAAGGCAAATCCGAATGAGAAACGTTCCGTGAGATCAATGGTGTTTTGAGGGGATGACACGCTATCACTTCGAACCGCAGAGGATGGTTTCGACGATTCAGAGCCGGAAGATCTGTGACGACGAATGTCAATCAAATTATGGAATTTATCGAGTTAGACCGGCATGTGGCATCCGTGAGTAAACTGAATTGGTGAAACAATTTTTTCCTCTATTAGTACAACCTTTCTTGATGTCCGTACGAAATTTAAACGCCATATCTTCATTAGTGTATGTTTGTCAGCTGTTTGTTTATGACGCAAAAAGTTTGTCTGGCGATATTGACTATGGACACATTGTGCGTTCCCCGAAGCGGATTTTTGAGTTTCGGAAAGAGGAAAACGTCACAGGAAGCCAAATCTGTCGAATACGGTGGTTGAACGATGACTTTAGTTTCGTGTTTGGCCAAAAAATCTGACACACTCATGCTGAAATGTACCGGCGCATTATCGTAGTGAAAAAACCATGAATTTCCTGCCCAAAAATCCGCTTGTTTTCGACGAATTGCTTCACGTAGACGCCTCAAAATGGCCAAGTAGTACTCTTTATTGATTGTTTCACCTCCTGTAACGAATCTATGGTAATTGAAACAAACGATGAGCATCACCTTTATTTTCGATGGATGGGCGACATGCATGAGACAAATTTTCGACGACTTCGCGACCTTCACTAAATGCTTTGCACCACTCAAACACTTGAGTTCGCGATAAAGTAAACTCCCCAAACCACTTCTGTAAATTTCCAAATATTCCATAGCCATATTTCCATTGGAAACACATAATTTCAAGCAAATTCATTGATCAACTTTTTTTCCATAGTCAATATCGTCAGATAAACTTTTTGCATCGTAAACAAACAGCTGAAAAACACACACTAACGAAGTATGGCACTCAAATTTCATACGAACATCAAGAAAGGTTGTACCAATATAGGGAAAAAAAATTTTTACCCATTCAGTTTATGTGTGCAGTTTAAATGCACCAGTCCTGGTGAAATTTGATCATATGGTATATGAAAAATCTAACATTGCGCTTATGGAAAAGTCATAAAAAACCGTTTTGAACCAATAGGCTCATGATATTTCGTTCGCTTGCCTTCTTTTGAATATGTAGTTACATTAGCCCTATGCAGGCCTTGCGTAGGCGGGGGATAATTACGACTTTTCTGAAGCATAAGGGGCATGAGTGCAGCGCGAACTCGAAACCATTAGCTTTTTCGGTCCAATATTCCGCTATGATAAAAAACATATTCGCATATTTCCCATGATCAAGTTCTATAGTTCATTTTGTTCATTGAGAAATCTGGTTAATTTACGTTTTTTTGATCGTAATTATATTTTAGAAATGGAAGAAGGTATAGCATTTCTTTATAACATACTCATCTTTTATAATGTTTAACATACTACAGTAAGTTAGTTCAAAAGCGTTTACATATATTTTGCTTAATAATTATTTATAATAGTAGTTTGAAATATGATTATGATATTATTCTTATATAATTATAGTTATATGTTAGTTAACATATATTGTTTAAGTATTTTAAATATATTTTTGTTAGTAATTTAGGTGCGTCTAGTAATTAATTAATTAATATAATTTTTATGATTACAAGATCAAGATTTATAATTGTTCGAATTTAGTAATTATGAAAAGTAAATATTAGTATTCGTATTGTAAAATTAAATAAGTTATTTTATTTATATTATGTTTTAAATTTTCATTAAACAACTCTTTCGATTATTAGTTACGTATAGTAAAATCTCGTAATATTATTATTAATCATTATAAGAATAACAAGGATAGTAATGACAATAATTATTTTTATTTTTATTATTATAAATCATTACGTACTATTATATTATTCATATTTCTATAATATTTCTTTTTATTTTCTTTTGAAATATAATATAAGCCTGTATGAATGTACATTCATTTATTAATATATACACACACACATATGCATACCTATACACACATATACATACATATATATATATATATATATATATATATATGCGTGCGTGTGTACGTATATAAGTGCTGGTACATTATTTTCTTAATATTCGTATATGCTTAGGAGAAAGTAAAAAAAGGAAACGTACCAAGGGCTTCTAGCACGCATGTATGTTTATATATATATATATATATATATTTATATTATGCTGCGCGGAGTATGCAGTTCATTACAATGATTTGAAAACTGATAATGGTACACAAATTGCTTTCAAATACATTTTATTTAAATTTTTGCTAGACGTTTATTTATCTACATTATCAAATGAGGAATTAAAGGTCATAATTTTTTAGAAATGTTATTTTATAAATTAAGTTTATATAATTAATATTTATTTCTTTTTCAGAATCTTATTTTATAAATAAGTCAGCAACAAATCTACAAACAAAAAATTATATATGATACTTATAAATAAATGAATATGGGTTATTACCATTGCTGTTCAATATTACTGAAATTCTCTAAATGTAATACAGATTTTACTATATGTATAGTAAATATCATCAATAATGTTGTAAATATTTTTATATGTTAAATCAAAACAAATGCATTACTTTTTAATGATAATGAAAATAATTCTGTATGTAGTGTATTTTTAAAAGATCATTTGAACGATATACATAAAATATTTAAACAATTATTATGTGACGTGAAAAATAATATAAAATGAAATATTTTTCATAAATTCTGTATGTCGTGTGTCTGTGTGAAAACATAATTGTTATGCTTGTAGAAGTTTTGCCATTCGTTTAGTTCGTGCGAGACTGTTTTTTTGCATATTCTCTCTGATAATGTGATTAATCGAGAGAAGATTCGAAGAGAGATTTCAATTGCTTTTACTTTAAAGGCTATTTATTTCAGTTATTTAAGAGTATATTATTTCAGACTTAGTGTATATATATGTATATTAAGTTTGTTTGTTGTTGTATTAAGTTCAATATTGGGTTTGTTGACCTATAAACTTTGTGGGAACGGGCTTGGCAGTTCATACCTGCTTTTTTTAATAATAATGAATTATCAGAATAAATAGTAGAAGAAATTCACCTAAAAATATCAATGATTCAAGATAATTAATTTTTTTTTGAGTCCACGCGTAGACAAAATGAAGTGAAAATAACCTCGGCTCTTTTAATGTTATTAATTTATTTCCATCACTACCCACCAATTATCTAACTACTATAATAAGCGATTTTTTCAATAAGAATAATAATTTAAGTATTACAGAAAAACAAGAAATTTTGGTGATGTTGGTCATGTTAGTGATTACTTGTTTAAATAAATAAGTTACTTTCAGTTTAATAACAATTTCTATTTATATAAAAATGGGTTACCTATGGGCTCACCACTATCCTCCTTACTGAGTGAAATCTTCATGTCAGACTTTGAAACTAATTTATTTAAATCTAAATCTCCTCTAATAAAAAATATTATATTCTGGGCTGGATTATACGTCATTCAATAAGTTCCAAGACTAATTTAGTGATGGTTCTAGTAGTAACAGACTAGCCACGTTTCCCTAGAATACAAACCCTTACATAAAACGTGTAAAAATTACATGTTGATGGGACCACAAACAGCAGAGATATTGAGGTTAGATTAAAGCCACATTATAATTTGTTTGATAAATGGAAAAAGCGTGTTTCGCGTATTGATAAAACATTGTTCTTTAATGGTTAAAACAACCGTAGAAGCCCAGAAATGACTTGAGAAATAGTATCCGGACTCCTCTCCATCTAAACCAATGATTATTTGCTGGTATGCTGAGTTTCAACGTGATCGTACGTGCACAAATGATGTAGAACATTCGAGTAGGCCATTGGAAGCCGTTACACCGGAAAATGTGAGTTAAGTGTTAAAAATCGTAATGAAATTTCGCAAAGTAAAGGTTTGTGAGATTGCAGAAATGCCACAGATATTATATGGAAGTGTATGTACAATCCTTTATGAAAAATTGAGCATGAAGAGCATGAAAAGATTTCTTTCAAGTGGGTGTCGCAATTGCTTTCAGTGGAACAAAAGCAGCAACGAGTCGACGATTCAGAGAGCAGTTTATCGCTATTGACTCGAAATAAAAAGAATTTCCTGTGTGAATACATCATTTCACTCCGGAGGCGAATCGGTAATCATCTGAGTGGTGCATGGCTGGTGAAAGCCGCCAAAAGCGTCCAAAAACGCAGCAGTCTGTTGGCAAAGTCATGACGTCTGTTTTTTGGGATACACATGGCGTGATTTATACTGACTACCTGGAAGAAGCTCAATCGATCAACAGTGATTATTATATTGACTTGTTGACACGTTTGAAGGAGGAGATCACAGCAAAACCACCACACATGAAGAAGAACAAGACAATACACCATGCCAGAAGTCCATGAAAAAATTGGACGAGTTGCAAAATTGAACAAGTTACGGTTTGATTTGCTTCTGCAACCCCTATATTCGCCAGATTTAGCCCCAAGCGACTACTGGCTCTTTGGTGATCTCAAAAAAATGCTTCAGGGAAGAAAATTTGACTCTAATGAGGAGGCTGTTGCCGAAACTGAAGCTTATTTTAAAGTAAAGTATAAATCGTTTTATAAACATGTATAGGTATAGAATGTTTGAAAGGCATTGAAACGATTGTATCGTTCTAAAATTATATTATATTAATAAATAAAAATGGTTTTTGAAAAAAAAATGTTGTTTTCGTTGTTAGTCTCAAGAATTATTGAACGACATGTTGTGTAGATGATATCTTTTGTTTGTAGAATTTTTGAAATTATTTAAATTCCTTTCATAATAACATTAATTTTACAGTTAAAATTGAAAATTCTTCGTGCTTAAATTTCCTAGATTTATCAATTATTAGAGTAAATACTTATTTAGAGTTTGATATATATAATAAATCCACTTTTACAGATGTCTTAACACCTCATGATTCAAATCAATTAAATCATATTAAACTTAGGGCCATTCACTCATTTGTCCATAGATTAATCACAGTACCATTAAACGAAATTTCATACAATAAAGAAGTAAATATTTTAAAACAATTAGCCACAAATTATGGTTTCAGTACTTCCATTATTGATAAGTTAACTTATTCATGCCCAAATGCCTCAATTTTTCACCTTCATTGAAAAAATTCTGTTTTAATGTATTCCGACATAAAATTTCATGCTATTTCAGAATCCGTTATCAAAGTCAAGATTAAACATTGAGAAAAAAGATATGGTCGTTTTAAACCCGAAAAACGTGAAAATTAGAGAAAATATTTTTTTAGATTTTCTTTTCATAATGTTATTGCGAAAAAAGTCGCCTCTACTTGTGGACAAAGGTGGACAAATTGTTTCAGATTTAAGAGGAAATTTTTGTTATCAACATAAAATCGTATAACGTCAATAGTTTACTTAAAATTACAAAATATTTATTCATTTGAAATATCTATATTTTTGTTTCAAATAAATAAAATTGAAACAAATTTTTGTTGGATTATTAAAATTGATTTATCTGAATATAAAATTCTTTCAGTATAATAGAACAATGTAAATTATATACTTTAGTTAATTGCATGGTACAATGTAAATAGGATTTAAATAAAATTTATTATATATACATGTAATACATGTCATTAAATAATCAAGTTACAGCAAGTGGCAATGTTTATATCAACTTGTGGTCTTATAATATTATGTTTTGAAAATAAAGTAAATTAATTATAAAGTATCTATTACCACCTACGTGACTTTGTTCACAATATAACGCGTAACAATGAATAAAATACAAATTTTTTCTTAAAAATTTTTTGTCGAAATTAATTTTGAAAAATTATAATTTTGTATTCCATTACAACTAATAAACACTTGTAATAATAAAAGTTATAAATCCTGTAAACTTCAAATTAATTTTTCTAAATAATTTGTACGTGAGCCTACTATTGTTTTAATTAAAGTGATCGTAATCAATCATCTTTAATTGTATACTAGATTTGTAAAGATGGTAAACTTTATAACTATGTCGATCTCGAAAAGAGTTTCGTAGAATAATTTTTTTAATTTTTTTTTCCATTATTTATTAATAATTTTTTATTATATTTATGTACTCTTTACGGCCCAAGTTTTGTATTTTTAGGCTTTTCCAAAAATCTAATTTTATACAATCTTTGGTAGAGGATTTAAATTGTTAACCATTATTTTATTATTGACAGAAAAATCCATTTATTTTTTTTTATTCACGTAAATGAGATTATAGCTGTACATTATTAGTCGGCTTACCCTAAAGTGTTGAAAAATTGTTTATT
The DNA here is from genome assembly GCA_018907035.1 of Sycobia sp. Sy_11. Classification (NCBI taxonomy): domain Eukaryota; kingdom Metazoa; phylum Arthropoda; class Insecta; order Hymenoptera; family Epichrysomallidae; genus Sycobia; species Sycobia sp. Sy_11. The sequence continues at coordinate 430,393 of JACCIC010000256.1, read as the reverse complement.
TATGTTTTATGCACCACATATATTATGGTGAACATTGAAGGAAATTTCATTTTTTTCGTAAAAACCATAAGAACTCCGGAAGAATCTCGATTTTCTATGTTACCTTATAAGATACAAAAGATTTCATAAACGATTGTTAACAAAATTTATATATCATCAAAATAAATTCTTCTTATTTTATGCGTTTTTCTGTATCATTAGTAGTTTTCGAAAAAAATGTTGAAACCAACAGAGGGTATAGAATAACCAATAGGAATATTATGTTTAAGCCCATTTTGGTTAAAACAGGAGGTTTATAGAAAAAATATATAGACTAAAAAGCTGTACTTTGACGAGGTTGTTGAAATATTTTGTATTTTAAAAGATAAATTAGAAAAAGGATTTTTTTGAATTTATATGTGATTTAATATAAAAATAGAATTATCGCCAATTTTTATTATCATATGTGTAATTAGAACTTAAAAAACATATATATGAATTTTTATGAAATTCGGCTTAGTCGACTAATTCGAAATGTAGCAGCTCTTTGCTGTAAGAGATTTATCAACTGTTGATAATTGTCGGTTTTTATTAAAGTTGCTATATACGCTCTATATAGCTCGATAGGGCTAGGTCATATATATATATATATATATATATATATATATATATATATATATATATATATATATATATAACCAGAGCGGTTTAATAAGTAACCGTGTTAGAAATGAAGACACCATTTTTCCAAAAAATTTTTTTTAATTTTCCACAAAGTCCCATTTTAGGAAGATACATGTCTATAATGTGCACCGAGGAGACCTAGTCTCCCTGGCTCAACTCCTCGCCCCGGAAACTGTGGCTAGGCTTTTTGTTTTTTTTGTGCTTTTTTGTGCTTCAGTTTTGGCTTCTGCACAGTAAGCATGTCAGACTCCGCAGCTCGCAGTCCCAGCCGCCTGATGCAGGGATGTGGTCCTACGTTGATCCAGACCATGCAAAGGGAGGCCATCATCATCGCCGCCTTGTTCGCCGAACTCCGAATATGTTCTCAGAAGGTGAGCTTCGTATCTAGTATCATCCCGAGGTACTTGACGGATACCTTGGTGGGGACCAACACGTTTCCAATAGTTAGCGGTTACAGTCTAAGAACGCATTTCTTCGTGAGGAGTACGATCTCAGTTTTGGCCACCACTAGTTCCAGCCCATGATCACTCATCCAACGGCCAATTCTGCGCATGGTCTAATCGAGGCGTGTCTGTAGCACCGTCATGTTTCGCGCAATAATGGCAATTGCCATGTCATCCACAGACTCGATCAGCGAGCAGTCTTCCGGCAAGTCCAAACGAAGGAGCCCATCATAGGAAATATTCCATAGATGGGGTCACAGGTTGGAGCCTTGGGCCGCGCCACACGTTAGCTCCTTTCGTTTAGAGCCCTCTGCCATGTCATACAGAATGAATATGTCCTTCAAATAATCTCCGATGATCTGAAGTAGGTACCTAGGTACATTGAAGTCCTTCTGGAATACACCCAGCACGTCTGTCCACCTAACCGAGTTGAAGGCATTTTTGATATCAAAGGTCACCACAAGAGATACGGGTTGCGAGAAGTGATTCCCGCGCTCCATAGCCCTGGCCGCCTTCACTACCATCTTTATAGCATCTATAGTAGACCATCCTCTCCGAAAGCTGTACTGCCTCTCGGAAAAGTCGCCGGATGTTAAAAGCATCGCCTATAGGGGGGTCTCACCAGCTTTTTCAGGAGTTTCCCAGCAGTGTCTAGCATGCATAATGGTCTGTACTTCGACGAAGCTAAGAGTGGCATCGCGGACGTGTCTTTGAGCCCTTTGCGCTACGCGGCGTAGCCACAAGCATTACCGTCGCAGCTCCGCGCTTTCGTCCATCCACCAATAAGTCGGGCGGCGAGAACGATCCCCGAATTTCCTCGGCATCGCTTGCTTACAGGCTGGACAGATCAGATGCATTGTAGTTACCGTTCCCGCCTTAGCACTCTCGCAAAAAGTTGCGCTCCTTGGTAATTCAATCAATACGTGCTATCCACGTTCTGGTGCCTCGAAAAACTTCTTCTGATCTATCCCCGCGACGATCCATCTAGCTGGACAACGTTCAACGGTCGTCCTCAATGGTGCTATATCACCAATGCGGAATGTGATATATTGCTAATCGCTGTCTGTACAGTCTTCGATCAGTCGCCAGTCCCGCACGCGTGTAGCCAGAATCTCCGTCACGAAAGATACATTAGGGATGGTCTCCCTTTAGTCGCGCCTCCAACTCTTCAGCCAACATTTTAAAGGTTAATCGTCGGTCATAATGAACAAGGGCTCGGATACGCTGTGCATTTGCGTCGGGTCGCACTTGAATTGGCCTTCCGCCCCGCGCCTCGTCTTTGGCGCTCTCATGGTTTTTTTTTAAAATTGGCGTGCCACCGAAGCACCTCACTAGGACTTACGGCATCACTATCATAAACATTAAGCACTTTTTCACAAGTTTCTGTCGCGGTTACGCCGAATTTCGTACAAAATTTTATCGCGCACCGTTGTTTTAAATTTCTCTGTTCCATGTTAGTGACATGCACTACTCGCAGTTTGTGATAAAACAAAACATTAAACAGCTGAGAAAGAAATGATCGTACAAGTGTTGTCAAGGTCTCAATCGAGAGAGTACGAATCGATTATGACGGTGGCGGAGTTACAGGTTCGCATTATTACTACAGGCCGAGAAATAAAATCGGTCGCATTACTTAATTGTCTGATATCGTATATATCTCTCTCACTATCTCTCCCTCTCTCCCCCCCCCCCTCTCTCTCTCTCTCTCTCTCTCTCTCTCTATATATATATATATATATATATATATATATATATATATATGTTTGTTTGTGACTTTCTGTATATATACGTATATACGTAACCAAGTCTGGTATAGAAATTCCTTAAAACTCGTCTACGCAAAATCACAGTAAAAGAAGGGAGTGCGACAAAGACCTCTAGTATATACGTATAGGTATTCTGTATATGTCTTCTATTTTTTTTAGACGGAATTCGCGTACAGTGCAGTTCGTCACAAGGGATCTAATTATCCTAAGACACCGAAAAGTTTGAAGAAAGACTTATATGTTAATAATTTATTAACGAGCGTGAGTACAATTACTGAAACGTGCAAAATTAAGTAGAAAATCATGAAGCTGCTCCGGCGCGGAGGGATTGACTGGCATCAATGGACTGCAAATTAAATAAAAATATTAAGAAATTTAGACAAATGTAAAATTGATGTCAATTTTTATCCTCAGGATGAAAAAATAGTTGGCTTCTTAAGTCTTCTGGAACGCGCAGTGGGATCAAATTAAATATAGAGTAAACTCGTTAAAAACAAAAAAAACCGTATCACACGATTTTATCGGAAATTGCAAACATTCTTCATCTCTTCGGATTGTTGGGTCCAGTCATTTTATATGTAAAAATTTTCATGCAGCGTCTTTGTCAATTAAAACTTGATGGAGATGAAACGTTTCCAAATAAAATTTAAACATTGTCGCTCAATTTTTGTAATCAATTGTTTGTTCTAAAAGATTTCAAGTTTGCCAGATATTAAGTATTTTCGACACGAACATTGTACAGCTTCATGGATTTTATGACGCCAATTAACGCGGACAGCTGATTTGTAAATAAATTCTTTTGGTTTTATTACCGCATCGTCCGCCGGATTCTGGGTAGTTGATACCCAACGCCGTTCGATAGGCTTGATTAATTCATGGATCTCTCCCAGTCCATTCGTTACGAAAACTTTCAATGTAGCCACTGAACAACGATAGTTGTCGGACCAGAAGCGGCGACGGTGTCTTGGTATTTGAAGATCTTTTTTGATCATTCTCGCTAGTCTAGCTCCCAATAAAGCTGTATGTAGTTCAAGCTGGGGGACCGTCATGGGTTTCACTGACACGAATCTAGACTTCGCCGCGCGTACGCAATTAATCTAGTGTCGCAAAAAAACCTGCTGTTCGTCTCTTTGATAATCTTTTCCTGTCAGGGCGTAACAGCGCGAAATACAAAAATCACAGATCTTTGAGAGGTCTTTTAGCCACGATCTCCATTCCGTATTCTCTTTTTTTTTAAGCGCCGAGTCACACTCGATCTTACTGCATTAAATGTTCTGCACAAGTATTCTGGCTTAAATCATATGAAGTGACAGAAAACTTAGTGGATCAAAGACAAACATAATTATGCATAAAAATTGGCGCTTTGTGAGTTTTGCAAAGCCCGACAAATCTTTTTTGGAAATTTTGTGTATCACTAAGTTAAAACCGAGTTCGTCCGACCTTTGATTCCAATGCAAGCCTAATACACGTTCATCTTTTCCGTCAGAAAGTCGAGTTTCAGTCGCGTCCGTAGTATTCTTATTCATTTTTACAGCCGCAATTGTGCGGGGGTCGTTTGACGCCCATCCATTCATATATGGAAATTTGCCGCAGCATTTATTTCTATAATTTCGTGGACACGTCTAATTGCTTCTTTTACTTTTTTTTATTCATTAAAAAATCATCCATATATGTATCGTTCATAACCCCTTTCGAGCCTTCCGGTATTTGTTATATGAATTTCAAAGCGTTTTTATTCTTAACGAATATCGCGTTACAAGGTATCGCATTTCGGAATTGTTGAGCACCCCGGTCGTTTTCGCAAACCTTGACTATCAGAAACATTTCTTTTGTGTCTGATTTTACAGCAATCGTATACGGGCGATAGCGCAGGAGCACCCCGGGCCATGGCCATCGTAGGTCCGGCCCTGCATCCAGTTAATCGTTCAAGCTGACTCCCGATTTCCCGAAAAAAGCTCCCTAGAGCTATCCCGACTCCAGAGCTCTAATAATCCTGCCTCCGTCCGCAAATCCTGAATAGTAGAGTCGTGATCCTGGTTGCGTGGCGCTCCATTAAAGCTCAGCGATCTCATTCCTAGTCCCGAACAAAATCGTGATTCTGGTTGCGCGGCGCTCCGTCAAAGACCAGCAGGCATCGTTCGTTTCAACTCTCCCTCCAGCCCCACTAAAAGTATATATATATATAATGCGCGGAACTAGTTTAACAAGTGCAAATTAGATAAAGAAAAATTATAAATACCGTTAAAATAAAAAGCGTACGAATATAGTTTAAACGTAAGAAAGTATAATATAAGTTTATAGTAAGTATTTGTCTTGTTTTGTTACAGATTGGGGAACCCGATGCTAGAAGTTTGTGTTAGATATAATTTCTTGTATAATATTTAGTAAAATATATATCTTTATTATTTTTTTATAAAATATAACTGAGCACCGTGATTTTTTCCCGATTTTTCCGAAAACTCCCTTTCTTTTCAAACTGATGCTGATGCTGTCGCATAAGATATCCCGAAAGGAAAAGGGAACCGTTGCACAAAAACAAAGAATCTTTTATGCGAGCAAGGAATAGAATGGAGGTTTATCCCCCATTGTGACCCCATTTCGCAGGATTATATGAGTTTACGGTAAAACACCATTTTGTTCGTCTTGTAACTTTGCCAATTTTTACTTTTGAACAATTTAATACCTTTTGCTCTGAAATCGAAGCTACTTTAAACTCTCGTCCTTTATCTGCTGATCCTAATAACCTATTTGCTCTTATTCCCGCCTACTTTTTAATCGGCGATATATTAAGCAGCCTGAGGATAACGTTACGGATGTATCCAGCATTTGACTCTCCTATTTCTCATATTCTCAAGCTGAATCAAGATTTCTGGACTAGATAGAACAAGGCATATTTGCATGAACTGAATATGCGCCATAAATTGAACTCTGGAAATCATTTCATTGATGTCAAATCTCTCGTTCTTCTAAAGGAAAACAATTCATCTTCCACGCATTGGACTTTCGGAAGAGTCAAAAAAATTGTCCAAATAAAAACGGAATAATATGAGCTGTCACGGTAAAGTCTAAATGAAGCGAATTGAAGCGCAATATGAGGCAATTAGCACCTTTACCAATAGAACCGATAAGAATTTACAGTAATCGCAGGGAGAGTGTCCATGTAGACTGCTTAATATATGATTCTTCTGTTATGTTTTGTAATATAATTGTTTATTATATATATTTTGAATTATAATTTATTATTTCTCTATATAGTGATTATTTAGTGAATTTACTCTATAGATATATATGTAGTTAAGGTCCATGACTGTTGTATGTATTTATGTATGTAAATTAATCAAATGCTTATGAGTGTAAATATTGATCTAACTTATGTGTATATTATACATTATTGCATCTCCGTAAATTTTTCGCTTTTGTCCCCATCCGATTTAAGCGGAGTGGGATGCAACGTAGTAAGTATTAACTTCAAAAAGCAAGAATAAAAGCACATATATTTGTTTAAATATCTCCATAAAGCATTATAACCAGTATAGAGGCTTAGTTTTTATTATCCGTATGTGCAACGGACTAATTTAACACCAGGTCTCACTACTCGCGTATGCATATGTACATATACAAATACACATATAACACATACAGCTTGGCGGTGTGTAGAGTTCGCATCATCCGCCGCGCGAAGCCTCGGCAATTGCAACACGTGCCTGAGCACGGTTCTCTTGAAAGTGTCTGTGGCCAGGGTCAACGGCCACATGCGACCCTCAACTTATCTGTGTGTGCGCGCCGGCACGTAGCTTTTCTCTCCAACAGACGATGTGCGATGCCCGACCGAGCGGTGGTGCGATTTTTTGTCTCGGAAATTTCTTCCCCTCGCACTACCTCCAATAACCCGTCTTTCGTTAGTGCACGCCAGAGACACATATCGTGCGCGTGTATACTTAAGTATATATATATATATATATATATATATATATATATATATATATATATATGTATGTATATGGAGATGGTTTACTCGCAGAATGCATTTCGCTGCACTTCGAAGACTCGATGATATTTACTGTGTACGTACATATATAAGCTAGAGGCCTGAGTATGTAGATGCCTGTTTTCTGCGAGTGAGTATACAGAGAAAGGGATGTAAGCGCATCAAAGGAGTACGTAACAGGCTCGACGACGACGCGCGTTGTATTGCTGCTGGATTCACTTCTTTTTCGATTGTGTTCATATGGGCATTTATTTATAAGCTGAATTCTGACGGCATTCTAATTGCACAAATTCTTTTCATTATATTATCTACAGTTATATATTTATTTTATTTTTCATGCCTATATAATTCTGTTTAAAAAGAGTCAAGAATTATTTATTCTTTTTAAATTATTGATTTAGTGTAATGTAATAAATCTACTTTTAGTTTTCAAATAAACCTAATTATTTGTTTCAATAACAAAGTTTACATAAAATTATAAAATATTCATTCTTTTGAAATATGTATGTTTTTTTCAAATAAATAAAGTTCAAACAAATATTTGTTGGATTACTAAAATTGATTTATCTGAATATAAAAATTTTTTTCAGTATAATAGAACAATATAAATTATATTCTTTCGTTAATTGCATCGTACCATATAAATTGCAATTAAATAAAATTTATTATATAAAAATATAATATATGTCATTAAATAATTAAGTTATAGCAAATGGAAATATTTATATCTATGTCTACAGTTTTATTTTATTAAGTTTTGAACAGAAAGTAAAGTAAATTATAAAGTATCTATTACCGCCTATGTGAGTCTGTTTACATTAGAACACATAACAATGAATAAAATACTAATTTTTTCTTAAAAATTATTTGATGAAATTAATTTTGAAAAATTATAACTTTGTATTCCATTATAACTGACAAAAACTTATAATAATGAAAATTATAAATCCTGTAAGCTTCAAATTCATTTTTCTAGATAATTTGTACTTTAGCCAACCAGTGTTTTAATTAAAGTGTAATAAATCATCTTTAAGTGTATATTAGTTTTCTAAAGATGGTAAAACTTTAAAACTATGTAAGAATTAAATTTTAGTTAAATATAAGTTAAATGTAAAAATACAATATACAATTATAATTTTTTTTTCTATCAATTACTTTGAAAAAATTGCAATTATAAATTAAAAATTGGTTTTAAAAAGCGATATCGCATTATAATAATTAATAGAATATATTAAAAAATTATTAAAAATAATTGTGTACTAAATTTTTCTCAGGTTCAATACCATTCAAATTCAAAATATTATTTAAATAATGTTAATACGACCCATTTTAATAATCTGTATTTTATTTTTTGGATAAATTATTTTCAATTCAGTGTCGATATTGAAAAGAGTTTTGTAGAATAATTTTTTAAATTTATTTTCTATTATTTATTAATAATTTTTTACAATATTCATAAATTTTTATAATATTCATCTGTTGTTTGCTGCCCAAAGGTTTCTATTTTTAGGCTTTTCCAAAAATCTAATTTTATACAATTTTTGGTAGAGGATTTGTTTTGTTAAGCATTATTTCATTACTGACAGGAAAATCTATTTCTTTTTTTAATTGACGTAAATTAGATTGTAGCTGTATGTTATATTAGTCGCCTTATTCCACTATGTTGAAAAATTGTTTATTTATGTTTTAGGAAATGCTTACCACATATATTATAGTGAAAATTGAAGGAAATTTCATTTTTTTTCGCAAAAACCATAATAGCTCCAGAAAACCTCGTTTTTCTAAGTTATCTAATAAAATATAAAAAATTTCAAAAACGATTATTAACAAAATTTATATATCATCAAAATACATTCTTCTTATTTTATGCGTTTTTCTGTATCATTAGTAGTTTTCGAAAAAAAAATGTTGAAACCTACGGAGGGTATAGAATAACCAATAGTAATATTACGTTTAAGCCCATTTTGGTTAAGAAAGGACGTTTGTAGAGAAAAAATATATAAGTAGACTGGTATATAAAAATCTATATAGATTAAAAAATCTGTACTTTGATGAAATGTTGAACATTTCTTTGAAATATTTGTTGAAATTTTTTGTATTTTACAAGAAAAGTAAGAAAAACGATTTTGTTTACTGAGTTTTTATTAGCATATTTGTTATCAGAACTTAAAAAACATATACACAAATTTTATGAAAATAGGGTGAGTCGACTAACTCGAAATGTAGCAGTTCTATGCTATCAGAGAGTTTGTCAACTTTTGATGTTGGTTTATATATAATATATATATATATATATATATATATATATAGAGAGAGAGAGAGAGAGAGAGCTAATGTATAGCATAGTAATCTATTAAAGGATTTTTGCTATATACGCTCTATATAGCTGGATAGTGTTCACGCGAAGCGTCTACGAGGGTGGATTGATAAGTTTTTGGCCTGACCAAGAAAAACAACGTTTTTAAGAATTTTTTTTTATTTCTCAACATAATCTCCTCTAAGGCTGATACATTTCTCATAGCGGAGTTCTAGTCTAGTAATGCCATCTCTATAGACTGATTCGTCAAGCTCCTCAAAATACCCATTTACAGCTTTGATTACTTCTTCATTGTGCGCAAATCTCTTACCGCCAAGCCATTTTTTGAGGTTACGAAACAGATAATAATCACTCGGGGTTAGGTCTGGAGAGTAGGGAGGGTGCGGCATCAATTCCAACTTCAGATCGTTGATTTTAGCCATCGCAACGATTCACGTGTACGCTGGTGCGTTATCGTGATTACACAAGATTTTTTTCTTCGCCAGACGAGGTCGTTTAATTTTCACTTCGTGGCTCAAACGTTGTAATAAGTCTGCATAGTATTGACCAGTGATAGTTTTACCCTTTTCAAGGTAATTCATGTATATAATACCTCTTACATCCCAAAAAACAATAGCCATAACCTTGTTCGCAGAAAAAACTGTTTTTGCCTTCTTTGGAGTTGGTTCCCCTGGTCCAATCCACTGTTTAGACTGTTGTTTGGTTTCAGCAGTGTAGTGGTGGACCCATCTTTCGTCAACGGTTACGAATCGACGAAAAAATTCGCTTGAATGACGCTTATACAACGCCAAATTTGCGGTAGAAATGTTCTTTCGAATCAATTTTTGGTCGACTGTTAGCAAACGCGGCACCCATCTTGCACAGAGCTTTTCTAAATACCAATGATGGTGCAAAATATTTTGTACACGTTCATATGATATCTTATAGGTCTCAGCTATCTCACGCATTTTTAATCTGCGGTCTTTCAGCACTATTTGATGGATTTTTTCGATTATATCTGGAGTTGTGGCCTTAATGGAGCTTCCTGAGCGAGGCTCATTAGAGGTGCTCACACGACCCTTTTTAAACTCGGAAAACCACTGCTTACCGGTTGAATATGATAGGGAGGTTGTCCCCAGTGTTGAGTCTATCTCTTATTTAATTTTTTTCGGTGTTAACCCCTTCAAATAAAAGTATTTGATAACAGCACGATTTTCCAGCTTTTCCAGTTTTACGAAAAACACAGAGGTGTCTTATTCAGGCTGCTCTCAAATCTAAACTAACATGGCGATCAGACTGAAACTATAGTTACAAGCTATCAAAGGATGGAACTATAGAACGTCACCTCAAAGTAGGCATAGTGGCACTATCTCTTGGTCAGGCCAGAAACTTATCAATCCCTCGTAATTTACCAAGCATATATATATATATATATATATATATATATATATATATATATATATATATATATATGAATACAATATAATGATCATGTGAGGTAGGAAGAGCGAGAGAGTAGTGGGAAAGGAAAAAAATGAGAAAAGAGTGGACGTAACGGACAAATACGTCACTTCCGTTACATTCACTACTTCCGTTATGCTCTCAGATAGCCCGCTCGAAAAATTTTCGGTTTTATCCCCATCTGTATCGAGCGGAGCAAAGTTCGCTGTTCGAAGTATGAACTGGAAAAAAATATATTTATAATAAACGTCTTTGGAATTATTAACATTAAAATCCGACCAGGTCTATACATTGATTCCTATTTTCCTGATCTCGGCAAATTCTGAAGTCGCTCTTCGCGTATATACGGTAGATCGATTGTGCGCATCAAACGTATAGCTTCGAATCCACGCAGTACAGCGGCTAGAGATGCATCACGCGAGATCAACCCCTCCACCGTTTTTTACTGCCATGAAGCACTGTTGATATCGATAGTCGGCTGCATGCTATGTGCTCAGCTGGAGTTTTTTGCACCCCCTCGCGCGTAGAACCCTCCTCCTGTTCCGCAGGATACCATATATATACATGCGTGCTTTTATGATTTACAGTGAGGTGGATCAAAAAATCTCATCAAGATGTCGTAACGCGCTCGGCTTTATGTTTAGCTCCGAAATCACAACCAAGGGTCAATACAATTGAATATTCACTTGTATCTCTTTAGTCATATATCGTTACGTTGATATCCGTAACTACTTATGAATTAATGGTTAAATAGACTCTCTTTCTCTCTCTCTCTTCTAGTAAATTATTAATGAGAGGCTTGTCATTGAGCACGGATGACCTGCCCGATTTATTATGAACATTCATCGAGTGGAATTCCATATCGATTAACGACGAGATAACAAATCGTTTGAAAGAACTAAGAAACCCAAAAGAAACCTCTTTAGACTGTCTATATATATATATATATAATTAGCGGCTTCGCCCGAGATAATAATTTAACTGATTTATTAAACAGTTCAATAATATCTCTGTAAAAACTCTACATTCCTCTGTATAAATGTATATCCCTGTCGATAATTTTAATGATTATCGCTATCGTTTAAAAACATGGTGTCAGAGTCCGCTTCAAAAAATTATTATTTTATATTTCACTTCCAAAAGTAACTATTTGGCACTCCATTTTTCTGCTTCATTTTTAGTTGGTATCGCGAACTAATATTCGCGGTATATATTATATATATAGTTAATGGTGCTAACTTAAATTGAAACCAATAATTCTGAGCAAAATAACACCTTTTTGTACGGAAACGACGTACATATATATATATATATATATATATATATATATATATATATATTTTAATTATTTATGGACTTGTTGGTAAAATAATTTAAATTCGAATAATAATATATAGGATATTTTCTTCCGAAAATTATATAAAATATAGATTTCGCATTTCGGAGGAATCGGTTCAGTAGTTTTTTTGTTTAATGTGTACTAACAAAAACACGCTTCGTCTTTACAAATTAATATGAAGTATGATATTTATTGCGTTATTAACTATGATTGAATTTTATTAAGTTTTTTTATATATCGACATATTAAATGCTCTACTCTATAATATATTATATTTATTTATTTTCTGAAATTCTACTTGGGTTAACATATGTTACCAAATGTTGTTTAGTTACTTAAATAATGAAGTTAAAAAAAATATATTTCGCTCGAAAAGAAAAAAATGCAATTTCAGAAATAAATTCAATTTTTGAAAGGAAACAAAAGAAAGTATTGAACTCATCTTATACAAAGGTAGGTATATATAAAAAATACAATGTTTATCATTTTAAATTTTATATATTCAATTTATATAAGTCATATAAATGAAAAGAATTTTTTTTATAAATTATATAGTTAATTTATTCATCACATTCACATTTTCCATTCGATTATTTTCTCAATTTTTAGGCATGATAATGAATTTTATTTTGAATACCGAGTAACTACTTTTTTGTTCATTGAAAATAGTCAGATTTCTTCTAGGGCTGGTTTATTTAAAAACTTTTATTAAATATTCATGATATAAATTCAATAATAAAAAAAAGGTGAGTATATATATCTATTAAATTACTTTTTACGAAAGTATAAAATAAGGTAAGTATCGTATATTGTAGTTCCTTATTCTTTTCAAACGTCTTTTCTTTATTGTATTACATTATAAAAATGAATATAAGTTTTTCCAATGATTTTTCTAGTAATAGTACTTCTACTAATTTTTTCTTAATTAACTAAGAAAAATATATTATCCGCGACGATATTAAAATGACATATCAGAAATATATTTTATTTTCCAAATTAAAAAAAAGAAATTATTATAATTAATTTTAAAAAGTCAAGTATAAGTAAAAATGTATTTCAATTCATAAAGTTTTGATATCGAGTGTCACGATAGCGCCACGAAGGCGAGTTTGAGAACAGTTAGCATGGCGCGACCGCTATACTATTGACTTCCATACTGGGATTTCGAATTTGCAATCGATGAAAAAAATTATTTATCATTTCTTTATCGATAATTTTACAAAGCATATATATTATTTATGACCTAAAAAATCGTTACCCGCCCGAATTTTTGGTTAAAAAACAGTTTATAATAGAAAACTCCGTGCATGACTATAGCAAATACTGTATATATATATATATATACACATATACAGTAATAGTAAATACATAGAAAAAGTTCAGCCAAATTTAGAGTAAAACGCTTTAATATATAGTAAGACGGTTTAATATAATAACATCTGATAACATACGGTGCAATCAGGTACAATCATAACAGTACATCAGTATCAATAAGTAAGGTTGGAGATAAAAATAAATACTTTTCATGATTTAGAAGTATGTAAAAGAATTCCTTTTAAATAATTGTGAAATGTTTGAGGAACATAAAGATTTGCCTGTAGCACTACTTTTGAAAATATGCGATTAGCAGTCTTTACTGTGTTTTCAAGATTTTATTGTCATTTAGAAGCAACAAAATTATTATTTTTGAAAATATTAATCTAATCCCAAAACTTTGATATTTATTTCCCATGAATCACTAATCATTTTTAAAATATTTAGTTTCAAGGATAAACTATAGTGGATTAATTTTATTGATTCGTTGAACAATGGAATTATTAATACTGAATTAACTCTTAAAAATATAAAATTGAATGGCTTTCATACAACTTTTCTTCCTTTGTCTTCCTTACTTGTGACGTAACCTTTACATCATTTCTATTCACCTCTTCAAAAATTTCTCATAGCTAAACCAGTTTTGGATCTTAATAATATACCTGAATCCGTACAATTATATTATAGTTCAGAAATGGAGTACAGAAATCAAAGAAATTGGATATTTAAAGTTATTTGTCGTGGTCTGAAAACTGATAATGACAAGAAAATTGCTTTAGAATGCATTTTATTTAAAATGTTGCTAGGTAATTATTTGTCTGCATTATCAGATAAGGAATCAAAGTTCATTCTTTTTTAGAAATAATATTTTATAAATTAAGTTCATATAACTAATATCTATTTAATTTTTTCGAAATTATTTTAAAAATAAGAGATTCAACAACAAAGCTACCAAAATCATGTATGATACTATAAATAAATGATAATGCGTTATTACCACGGCTGTTCAATATTACTGAAATTATATTATCAGATACGGAATCATAGGTCATTATATTTTAGAAATGTTATTTTATAAATTAAGTTTATATAACTAATATTTATTTAATTTTTTAGAATCTTATTTTAAAAATAATAGTCAGCGACAAAGATACCAAAATCATGTATAACATTTATAAATAAATGGAGATAAGTTATTACCAAGGCTATTCAATATTACTGCAATTTTATAAATGTAATACAGATTTTATTATATGTATAGTAAATACCGTAAATAATATTTTAAACGTTTTTATCATCTTAAATCAAAACATACCCATTAGTTTTTAATGTTGATGAAAATAATTTTTCAAATAAGAATATTTTTTAATTACAATATAACAGAAAAGTGTTTTGGGATTTATATTTCTGTTCTGAGATTATTGATTACAAATAAATCTGTATGTAGTGTATTTATTAGAGACCATTTGAATGATATTCTTAAAATATTTAAACAATTATTAGGTGAAGTGATGTGAAAGAATGTGAAGATCTGGTGTATTTTGGTTTTCAATTTGAAAAAAGAAAAATTTTGAAAATGACTATAGCTTATCACCTACAGAAAGTTTGTGTCAATTAATTTTAATTAAAGATAATTGTCTTAAAATAGATAGGTTAGATTAGCTGAGGTTGTGAGGGCTTGTGCTCTGTCTTATTCGTACATTGCACTTACGCTTGGTGGCCTTAGGTCCATTGCGATGCTCTATGTTTCCCGAAGGTGGAGTCATAACCTATTTCTTTTCAGAGAAACATTTCCAGTCTCTCGCAAATTGTGCTAATACTCTGATGTCCACTCTTGATGCCTCATCCAGATCTTCCATGAAGCTTTGTCTTAACAATGTAAGTCTTTTGCTTACTAGGGCTGGACATCGGCATAGTAAGTGGGTTATTGTTTCCTCTTCCGTGTGACATTAACTACATGAATCATCAGACGCCTTACACCATTTTTTGAGGTTGACGCTTGTTGCACAGTGTCCCGTAATTATTTCTGTAATTATCTCAACGGTTGCTTTTTTGTGCTTTAAAAGGTTAGTGGTTCTTGGTTCATCAAGAGCAGACCATAGTTTCCTAAATGCGAGACAATCGTTTCTCGCCTTCCACTGCTCATTATGCTTTGCTTTGATGGTATCATCTAACTTTTTTTTTGATCGTATTGATCGGTGGCCATGTATGAGTATCTGCCTCGGCTCTGTTGTTCTCCTTTCCCAGCTTTGCCAGTTCATTCGCTCTGGTATTACCTTCGGCATCAAAGTGTCCTGGTACCAAGCAGAGTCTGACTTCGCTGTTCCGGATCCATGACAGAGTCTCCCGACAGCTCATCATTGACCTTGATCTAATCGATTTTAGCTCCAGGTTTTTTAAAGCAGCTTGGCTATCTGTATAAATGGTGTCTTTTTCAGGTTTTTATTCTTCAAGATTTCTGCTTGCAGAACATTGTATTTGTCGTCGATTCTATATGACTTTAGACTTGGATTTGTTCTGAGTAGATTCCTATGCCTATTCCTATTTCCGTTTTCGATCCATCTGTGAAGACTGAGATTTCATCCTCCTTTATTTTAGAGTTGTTTACCCAGTCTTTCTTTGCCGGTATCTCTATTTCTGTATTCATCTGGAAGTCCAGTTTGGTAACCATATAATCCGAAAACTGCTTCAGCTCTTCTATCAGGTCCTTGTTTAGCTTTCTCATTTATCGCAAAATCATTGCATGCCCATATTTGGTCTGTTTCCACAACTTTAAATCTCTGAGTCTCAGAGGTCCTTTTGCAGTCAGCCCTTTTATGTGCAGATCTATAGGTTGCAAGTTTATCATCACTTCTAGAGCTGCTTGTGGTCAACTTCTTGTGGCTCCGGTTATCCCTAGCGCCGCAATTGTTTGTATCTTTGCTAGCATTTTTCTGTTTACCTCTTTTTACATGGCTTCCCATCATATAGAGACTCTATAAGGAATTATGGATCTCACTATGGCCATGTACATCCAGTGGATGATGTATGGCTGTAATCCCCATCTTTTTGCAAACATTCTTCTACAAGTATAGAACGCATTTATACCTTTTCTCAATCTTTTCTCCATATTCCTTTTCCAGGATAGTTTGTAGTCTAGAATTACTCCAAGGTATTCTACCTCTTTGGCGAACGTTAATCCTCGCCCTGCCAATCTCAGCGGTTCTATCTCGGGGATCTTATATGTCTTTGTGAAAAGGACGAGTTCCATTTCTTCCGGGTTTACATCCAATCCGCTTTGTCCTGCCCATTTGGAAATTTCTTTTAAGACAAATTCCAGGATGTCTCTGATCGTCATTGGGTGTTTTCCCGTGATCAATATCACCACGCCATCTGCATAGGCTATCACTTTTATTCTTTTGTTTACTAGGGTTTTTAGGATTTTATTGATCACTATGATCCACAGGAGGGAAGAAATGATTCTCCCCTGCGGCGCACCCCTAGTGGTTCTTCGCTTTATAGTGCTGTCGCCCATTTCTGAGTTTATCGTTCTGTTTATCATTATTTTCATCACCCTGTCTTTGGTCAGTTGTTCAGCTCCTATCTCCTCCAATGCTTTCTTTATTGATTCTGTATGTACGTTGTTGAAAGCTCCATCTATATCAAGGAATGCCCCTAGCGTGTACTCTTCGTGTCGAAGGCTTTTCTCTATCGGCCTTACTACCATTTAGCGCACTCTCTACAGATTTACCTTTTAAGTAGGCATGCTGTGCTGTGCACTTCTTTTCTATATCAGTACTTTCTTTTATGTATAGATCAATCAGTCTTTCTATTGTTTTTAAAAGAAACGATGAAAGGCTGATTGGTCTGAAATCTTTTGGTGTTGTGTGGCTTGTTTTCCCTGTTTTGGGTATGAAATCACTTTTATCTCTCTCCATCTCTTTGGTACATAGCTAAAGTTTAGGCAGTCTCCTGTCTCCTCTGCCTGACAGCCAGGAAAGTATACCTCCATTAGTAACTCTTGCGTGTCCATTTTCGTTCCTGTCTATGAGTCATTTGATTGTCTGATACTCTTCAGAAATATCTAATCCTTTTTGAGTATCTTCCTAAACGTAGATATCTCATTTCTTATTTTATTTTTATATGTATTAAAGCGTTTTTTATATTTTGACTAACTCTTCTCTTTGCCTTCTTTCCTGGCAACCCCCATGAGTCTCCTAGTCTCCTTCCTTAGTCCTCTAAGGTCTGCATTCCACCATGGTTTGGTGCTTTTGCAGATCCTTCTCATTGGGCATGATTCCAGGAAGGCTTTTCTAGGATCTCTCTCAGTTTATTGACTTCGTTCTCTATCTCTATTTGTGTGGGGAAGTGTAACATTTCGAGTTGGGGACTATTGCCGATTCTTTTTCTTGATAATCTAGAGAAATTTGTCCAATCTGTTTTTTTCTGGGTGCCTGAAAGCGCTGCATGATATCCCGATTGATTGTAAAGAGTATGTTCCTATGATCCGAGTAGGAATTTTCGGTTGATACTCTACAATCTTTTATCGCTACCTGTTCGCTATTTGTGAGCAATGCTAGATCTATGACTTCCTTTCTAACCCTATTCGCAAACGTTGGCACGTTGTCTTTATTGCAAATAATTAGATTTGTAGAAAGTATATAATCGATAATCGACTCAGCTCTTTCATTGATGTCATTACTCCCCCATTGGACATGGTGATCATTGGCATCGCATCTAATCACCAGTAGATTTTCTTTGTCGGTAGCTTCCTTCACCAGGCTCTGGAATTCTTGCGGTGGGGTTCTTCTTCGTACGAAATGTATAGCGATGCGAGGATCAACGGAGTTTTACTTATCTGCTCGATTACCGCTGCTGTTATATCATTTGTGCTGTGTTGTGAAAGCAATATAAGTTTTCAAACTCTTTTTGCTACTATACACGTTCTTTTCTTACCTGTCTTTTAGGAGTGGAATAGTTCAGATTCTTTTGCCCTTAAACTTTGGATTTTATTTCCTGGAATCCAAGGTTCCTATATAAGGGCCATATCTATGTTCCCTTCCATCATAGTTAGCATCCGATCCTCCGAGGCTGCTTCGCAGTCGTGCAAGTTAATTTGCACCACTCACCGTACTGATTTCGCCTTGCTGCTACCATTCATTGGGAAGTCTCGCCTTCAATATATCTAGTCCGAACTTGATGCTTCCCTTATTCTATCTTAGCAAAACAAGGGATTCGGCATCCACGGCGATGGCCAGGTCTACGCCGTTTCCGCTCTTACTCTGTGCTGCGGAAATAATTCTCCAGCTTTGAGTATTTATTCCCTTGTTTTGCTTTGCAATAATTTCCATTACAATCTCATTATTCACAACTGGAGGAGGCACCCAGACTGATATTATTTGTCTGAGTTGCAGCTGCGATCTTGGAATCACCTCGAGTTGGGCATTTTGCCAGAATTCGCCGAAGTCTCGGGTTACACGCTTTACGAAGTCTACAGACTTTCTGTTGCTACATCCTGCAATCTTGACACTCTGCTGCCAGCGGCCCCATCGAAGTTCGTTTTCTCATCACTGTCCTCCTCTGATCTATCCGCGATAGTCTGCAGAATTCTCGATTCCACCTCCGGCCACTTTCCGGAGTCCATCCTACCATCTGGATCGTTTCGATCTATGATGGCTATCTGGAACTCCTCTGGCGACTCGAAGCTTCTTGAGGTTTTCGGCTTTTTCACCGCTCTTTCCTCCTCCTCATTAGAGCAAACCCTTTTGGCCGTCTTTCCCAGTTGGGATGTTTGTTCTTTGGCTCTTTCTATTTTGAAAGAGAAAACTGCGGCTTCAGCCCTCTGAAGCTATCGTTTTTTCTTATTAACATTTCTGGAGGTTGTTTCGTCCTTTACGGTCAAAGCCTCCTTCCTAATCGTTTCCAACTGTGGGGAAGTCTTATGGTCTTTTTCATACCTCTCCACAGCTTTCTTATTTTTTCGGATAAACTCTCTCTCTCTTGGAGTGAGTTCATCTTTTTTATCTGCTATTCTTTTTAAAAGATAATAGCGTTCTTGTAGCCTTTCCTGGCTTTGAGTTCACTATCAGGTTTTTTTATATTCTTTCCTCCTTCTTCCTTTCCGGCTTCGGCATTCTTTTCGAGTAGCATCCTTTCGGCTTCGGAATCTGCTGGTTCGACTTTGCTCGCTTTTGACAATAAATCGTCTTTGGGAGCTTTGTCTATCTGCATCTCCTTTAGCCGTCCGAATATGATCCCCGGACTGCGTTTGCCAGGTAGGGGTTAGGAGTATCCCTTTTCACTTGTAGTTTTTTCTCGCGATGTTCCTGGGGGTAAGTGATCCACCCCAGTTGCTATAGTAAATGTTAGCTTTGATGAACACCTCCCAAAATCCGAATGGGCTCAGCCAATTTTTCAGCGGGTGGATTTTCCGTAGGATTACCACCTGGGTATTTAATTTTATCATTGCTATTCATTTTGTTATTTCTCCTTATCTTCTTACTCCACTCTGCGCGGTTGCTTTGTGTGAATAGTCGAGGTGGGCGGGGCTGCTCAATCCATCCCCATCCCCTTCGGCCGTTCCACTATCCGCAACCCTTGGTAGCATGGAAAAGTGCTCTTCCATTTTTTAAAAAGTCTCGAGATTAAAATAAATATCATAATTTTTTTGTAAATATATTTTGTACAAAATAATAAAAATTTTTATTTTTGTGATATTTAAATATTTTTATTCTCATTTATATTTTAATATTTCTAGACTTTGTAGAACTTTTATATTTATTTAGATACTTCTTTTTATTAGACAACTACTATATAACATTAAATTAATATAGAAAAAGTAAAAATTAGAATTAAAAATGAAAATTGTACTTATGTCGACTGTTCTGAATTAAATTAATAAATATTTTTATCGGTTTTATGAATTTAGTTCTTGAAGATGAACCGTAGCGGTTTGAAATGTCGGACAACAAAGTTAATCCAAATTTAAGGTGGTGGGGGCAGTCAGGTTGTCCTATACTAACATAGAATATTACTTTTATTATTTTTATTATTACTGTCATTATTTTAGCTAATATATTATATTATAAAGACTATAAGACCGATAAAAATATTTATTAATTTAAAAAGAAAAAGTCATCAATATATTTAGGTATTTAATATCATTGTATCTAATAAAAATAAAAAATAATTTAAATTAATTTGACCTATGGAATATTAACATTTAGTGTTGACAGTAAATAAATCAAATAAACAATGTATAATGGACTACAAATTAAATATATTTTGATAATAACTAAACATATATATTGGTATTTGTTTTAAATTTTTGAGATAATAAAAACAAAAATTAAATACCGATATAGAATTAATGTAACCTATAAAAATTTCTAAAAATATATTTAATTTAAATATAAAATTCTAAAAAAATATAATAATTGTGCTTCGAATGTGAGTAAGATATTTCTACAAAATTTCAATATTACTATACAAAATACTCCTGTTTTATAACATGCTTTTTCAAGATGCGTCAATAAAAATTAAGATGTTTTAGTTTAAAAAATAAATCTATTGGAAAACATTATTTTAAAAGTAAATTGAGAAATTTTTTTAATATCTGCAGTCAAAAAAATTAAAATATTGCAACGATAATCGATCGTATTATGATCTTTTAAAATCAATACCGTTATATCAAGTTATATCAAGTTATGAAAAGTCCTATCAGTGTATAGTTCAATGGAGAAGTACAATATTCTTTCGGTAAATTTTTGGAAAAACCAAGAACTGATGTTGAATATAATGGCAAATCTTCAAGTAACGATCGTTCATCAATTGGTCATTATACCATTAAGAACAATAAGAAACCTTGTTGACAGAAACAAATATAATGGACATTTATACACACCATATTTATAGCACAAGTTCCATCATGTTGTTTTTTGAAGTTCTTTTTAAGACTGCTGTATACCTCGATCGCAGCGCTACGCTGAACTACGAAAACAGAAGTAAATTTACTTCGACGTCTCATTCCCTTAATTTTAATTGTTGTCAGTTAAAAAAAATTGTATAAATCTTTAGAGATGCCTGCAAGTGGCGAAACTTTCTTAGAGTTCATAAGATTTCTCTAAGTAGGGTAAAAGAAAGTAATTATTATAAATTTTAGGTGTCGTTTACCTAGATAATTCAAGTGCCGCTATTGGTAGAACAAAATTTGTTTGTAAATAAAATTTGTTTTACTTATGATACTAATTTATCATGATACCAATCATCGGTCTATTAAAGAAGGATAATGCGTTCATATGGATAGACCAACAAGAAATATTCTTCAGAACTATGAAAATAAAGTTGTTGAGTAAACACCGGTATTATTTCATTTCGATCCGACTTCCGCGCGTACCGAGTTACACAACGATGCTTCGGCGTAGGAACTTCCGGAAATGTTGTTTCGAGCAAATGAGCGCGCAGAATTACATTTAGTGTATGCGATAAGCAGAAAAACTTCGGATGCAGAACGGCTTTATCATTCGAGTAAACCCGAATTGCTAGCTATTGTATGGGCGTTAGATTGATTAAGAGTGTTACTTATAGGGATTCCTTTTATAATTATAAGAGACTGCCAATCGTTAGTGTACGTAAATACAAAACGTAGGTATTTTATCAGAATTTGATTACGAAATACAGGATCGCAAAGGACAACGTATGCAACATGTTGATGCATTGTTGAGAACGCCGATTAAAACATTCGAGGAATTGCTGACTGCGAGAATATTTAATATCTTACTTCATGAAGATGAAGTACTTATGTGTCAGCATCGCGACGATTTGCTTTTACAAAAGATAAAAATATTGCAAAAGGCAGAAAATAAACGAACGCTGCGAGAGAAAGCTAAGTTAAAGAATTTCGTATTACGAGACGGAATTCTATATAAAGGCAATGAGATAGGTGAAAATAAAGAATTGTACGTCGTACCACGAGCAATGTGAAAGGCTCTTATTATAAAAAAACCACGACCTCACTAGTCATTTCGGGATTGATCGTATAGTAGCCAATATCCAACAATTTTATTACTTTCCAAAAAAGCTTAACTATGTAAGAAGGCATATTGCATCATGCCAAGAATATATACTCGTGAATGTAAGGGTAGGAAGGCAGGCCGAAGAGATATTTGATTTCTGCGAGAAGGAAGCCGTTTCAGATTGTCCATGTTGACCATTTAGGCCCATTTGTAACTTCGTCGCGAAGAAATAAATACATATTAACCGCGATATATAATGTCACAAAATTCGCGCAATTGTTTGCAATACGTCATGTTACGGCAAGGGAAGCTGTTAAGCAATTAAAGATATTCGTGGACAGATTTGGTTCATCCGAGCGTATTATCTTGGATAGAAGGACTGCTCTTACCGCAAAAATGATCAAGGATTTTTGCGATAAGTATGGCATTAGATATACTCTCAACTTGAGTCGACATGCGCCAGCTATCGGCTAAGTTGAAAAATTAAATCAAACGATTTTTCTCGTCTTGCAAACAAATAAAACGGTTTGTGACGGAATTTTTTGGGATAAGAATTTGGATAAATTAGAGCAAGATCTAAATAGTGCAATTTGTAAAATAACGGGTCCTACTTCTTTCACGTTATTATATGGTTATATTCCGAGATTTGATGAGGGCTTGGGTCGAATATTAACACTTAACCCGGAAACGTACCGAATTCCAGAGGAGATTAGGCGCGAAGCTAGTTTGACCATTTGTTGTTACAGAAGTCTTAACATCAAACACGTATCGTATACAAAGTCTACGAGGTAGGAACTCTTTTAAAAAGATCTTTATAGCTCATGTGAACCATTTAAAAATTTGGCTTGGATGTACGGGTAAAGCGATTGTCATGATAGCAATGAAGAATGTTATAGAAAATATAATGTAAGTCAACATGTCGAAGGTAGTGAAAATGTTTTGGAGAGCGGAACCGACCATGAGGAAGAAGAAAAACTTGTAAGAGTGAGTATGCATAACGAAAACTTTCGTAGAAGTGCGTGAATACGCGAGCGAAAGGAAAAATAGTAAAATGACTTAGGGTCCAAATCGCTGTAAGAATGGCTGATCTTCAACTATGTAAACATACACTATATATTTTATTGCAATAAAGAATAATTATATTTATGTATTTTTTTTATTTATTATATATACGATATCCCGTTGCCTCAAGACGATTTATATATTCAGTTGTGTGTTTGGATGATAGAATGCGATGTCCAGGTGTCTCTGGGCGATTTCTACGAGGAATATTATATTTAGTTGATAGAAAATGACGGCCAGATAGGAGAAAATCAACTTCTATGGGAAGATTCATGTTGAGACGGTACTCTTTCCGAACGACTTCTACGGGGAGTATTGTATTTAGTCATTAGGAAGCGATGCTAGCTTTTTCGGGACGACTTCTACTGGGACTATCGTGTTTAGTTGATAGGAAACGATGTTTAGGTATGTCGGGACAACTTCTATTGGAGAGTTTCGTGTTCGGATGATAGAATGCGATTTCCAGGTGATTTAGAACGGCTTCTACGGGGAGTGTTATGTATAGTTAGTGGGAAATGATGTCCAAGTATCTTATTACGACTTCTATGAAGAGATTAGTATTCTATCATTCGAACACGCACACTCCCAGTAAGAGTCATCCCGGGATAACTAGACATTGTATTCTACCTCCCCAACACAAAACTCTCTATAGCAGTCGTCCCGAGACATTTCCTATAGTCCGAACATGGTGCTCCACTTGCACATCTTTTTCTACTGCTCGAAGTCGAAAGTACAATTTTTTCCATTGAACCCGTATTTAATATGCATATATATATATATATATATATATATATATATATATATATATATATATATATTGTATAAAATGGTTCGCAAAATATTAACTTTTTGAAGTGGACGCTACATTGAAGCAGTTTTTTATACAGAAGCAACGATACGTAAATTACAGTCAATTATTTATAGAAACATAGATTTTTATATAGAGAGTACTTTATTCTTAGATATTATTAAATTATTTATGAAATTGGTTAAATTATTATCTCGGGCGAAGCCGAGAAGGGAGATGCTAGTATATATATATAATATGTAATTAAATAATGTATATATAAATAAAAAAATAATATATGTAAATAAATAATTTGTGTTTGTATTTTACAAATATCGCGAATATGTATGTATTGGTGTCAACTGAAATTAAAGCAAAAGAAATGGTCTGCAAAATAGCACCTTCTTGAACTGGTCACTGAAATAGCATCCTTTTATAGGGAAGCATTAATCTCTCGGAAAATAGTAAAATTTGCAAAAAAATATTTCAAAAAATCATACATCTGATTAAAATATATATTTTTATGCTATTCAACTCTACTCTAATAACAGTATTTTTCGACTAAAATATATATGCGAAGGTACCTGTGTGGAATATATGCGGGAAATCGTTTAGGGGACCCCGAGATTGAATTATTGTATTTTTATCCAGACGTATTGTTTGCACTGAATTGTATAGAACAAAAAATATGTATTTTAATGAGCTTTATAATTTTGGTTTTAAATATATTGCAACTGTTTTTATTTTTTATGAGAAATTCAGCAAACTATGATCTTTATGGAATTTTCGTGGATTTAGAAATAACCAGTATAGAAATTCATTCTCGAATCTAACTAGTATCGGATTAGTCGTCCTTATTAAATGTTCGGACCCAGAAGGAAAAATCTAGTCTGATTCTAGTTCCAATTTGTCCCACTTTTAATAGCATTTTATATAGGGAACGAGCTTAGATTTTTGTAGGTATACCAAGTTAGAAACTAGATAGGATCTTGTCAGAAAATCTATAAATTAAGTCAATTTATAAATTGTTCTAATTTTGTTTCCTCGATCAAGTGAATAATTTTTTGACTTTTTAATATTTATTTATTTAAAGTAAAAAATATATTAGCGTATTTAGGTAACGCATACAATTTAATTAGAATTTATAAATCATTTTCGATATGCATGATCACGTATTACGATTTAAAATTAACAATTAATAATTATTAATATATTTTTTATCTACTAAGTATTGTAAATTTTAATGTTAAGCACCTCTGATGAACGTATAAATTATTTTATTTCGATGAAAAAAATTTCGACATCCGCTGAGAATCGAGAACCCACGTCCCTACGGTTCGCAAGCTAACGCATTATGCACTATGCTAAAACGCAGTATGCAATTACTATACTATATTTTGCATATGACCGTACAGCAGTTTAGATCATATAATAATTTTATAAAGACAAATTAAAAGATATATAGTAAATCAATTTTTTTAATTCTTTCCCATGTTGGACAGATCTACGGGTGTTTATATATATATATATATATATATATATATATATATATATATATGTATATATATATATATATATATATATATATATATATATATATATATATATGTGTGTGTGTGTGTGTGTATACACACACGCACACATTTATTAAAAACACATTCATTTATAAGAAATATATGTGTGTGCGTCTGTGTAATATATCTAATTTTCATACTCATACGGTCATGACTAGAAAAGACATCGTTCTTTCCAATATTAGAAAAAGTTGAGGAAATCTAACTAGAATTAGAATAGAAAATCTAACCTTTTCCTTTTTCTCTTACTTGGCAGATTCTGCCTAGAAAAACGTCATTCTTTCCAAAATAGGGAGAAGTTAAGGAAATCTAACTAAAACCCAGATAGAAATTCTAATCATTTCCTTAAGTTTCCTACTTATAAAATTTTTACTATAGAGAACGCGTATTTCATTCTAACATCAATAAAAGATAAGAAAATCTGAATAAATTTAAGAAAGTAATAATTAATATAAGACGATCATTAGATGATCGAAGGGAAATCTAACTCCGATCTGGCGAGTATTACTTGCATGAGGAAATCATCAGCAATACTGACTAGGATCTAGCCCGAACTAGGGATATGCCGAGTATATTTCTGCACGGGTAAGTATTCAATTTCCATCTAAAGCTGTTACGAGATTCGTAATTAGTTCTCCAAAAATATTCAAAAGAATAGGACGGGGAACTATCTCGGGACTAACTGAATACAATCACACCATTGACAATGCTTCGGGGGGGCCTGAGCAGGGTTCTTGGCTTTTTTTGCAGAAATATTATCATAGGTAAAATTATCTATAGGTAATATATTTTTATACATAGAGTACTATTTACATAGAAAATATTTAACTATTTGATATGTTGATTACGTTAACATCTCGGGCGAAGCCGAGACCGGAATGCTAGTATATATATACGAATGTATACTAAGCATATTTGAATGCTTGCTTAGCTGCCATTCAACAAGTCTTTTTGAAAATAAATTTCGATGAGGACTTCAGAAGAGCGCCCACATTCCATTTTGCTGAAAATTTATGCGCATATGTTTTTGTGGTACTTATGATGAATATCATAGTACCTTTTTGCTGAAATTCAATTTGAATGGCCAAATTAATACAACAAGTATAAACAAAAAAAACCATAAAATGGTTTTTGGTATTAACTTAGATAATAAGAATATTTAAAAAACAATTTCTAACGAGAGTTGTATATCTTATAAAAGTAAATCTTTTTTGTTCAGTTTATTTTTTTGATACAATCGATATTTCTAAAGTAAAATTTAACAATTTCATCTAGGATTGCTTTGAAAATCTGAAAATTCTGGCTGTACTTGTGAAAGCACCCATATTTGATTTTGCTAAAATTTGGTGTATTTGCGTTTTTGGTATGCTGATTATTAATATATAACAGTTATATATTCATTTATAATTATTATGGAACAACGCAATGAGTGAGAAGCGCTCTTAGCATAAAACTTTATTAGCCATAGCAGTGTCCATACGCTAGGAATTTATATATTTGTGTGTGTGCGTGTATGTGTGTGTGTATTTGAAAATGATTCTGAATTTTCTCGAACAACTCATTGTTGCACATGTTTTTGTATGCGGCTAGTTTCATGCAAGACACGTCAGAGCTGCGTGGACCCGTTTTAGAGAACTCCAGATTAACTTTTCCCTAGTGTAGATCAGATATTTTTTACTAAAACTTTATATTTGTCATACGCTGTCGTTACGCACAAATACTTCTTGCTATATTTATAGAGGAATTCATTTGTTATTATATAACTTCAATATACTTCCAATTAGTTAATACAGAATTCGGATGTTACCTTTCATTTAATTTTTATCGAGAAATGCTGCTTGCATAAAAAAATATATAGAATAAAAAAGATATATATTTCCGATATAAGATTCTGAATCAAATTTGCAAAACTAGCATTTTTTTTTTGATTTTTTCAGATTTAATCTGAAAATCATAATGACACAAAGTCACTATGATTTTCGCAATCAGCAACCTAAAATACATAAATATATAAATTTTGAGCAAAACAGGTGAGCGGAGTAATTACAAGTACAGCGATAAGTGCAACTTAATAATATAGACTAATAGAGCAATGAAGAATGAGATTTTCAGTAACGATAACTATTTGAATGCAGTAAAAGGCACTGTATGAAATCAAAATGACAAATATGTTTTCTATAGGGTAACGAAAATATACTTTACAACTATCAAGTTAACCTTTAGACTGTCGGGATGATGTCATATGGCTCATAACAGTTTTACTAAACATAAAATTTATTACGTTGTTGAATTTTCGATAGAATAAGGTGTTAGAGGAGGAGAGAGGACAGTTTCTATAACACTAGGATGTCTGTCCTCAGATTAATGATCAGCGATCTCGAAAACGTCTCACACTAACTTTACGTAGAATTTTATTGTAAGTTTAATTTTTGAGAAATTATGACATTTTAGGGGAAGGAGGGGCTCGGAAATCCACTGTTAAAGGTTGAATCTTCGAAATCTGAGCTCAAATCCGTGTTCAGCATCGTTTAAAACCTATTATTACCAAGTTCGCACATGCAATAATTAAATTTTAAAAATGTTTACATTGTACTCTATCATACGTCGCCGGGATGCGCCATATGGCACACGCCACTGACTTGCATATTATATATTTTTGATTTGGTTTTCTTGATCTGCCAAGTCATAGAACACTTTTATATGCGCGAAATAGATTTTTCTTTTTACTACAATCCAGCGGTCTAAAGGTTAAAAATCTTTTTTCCTTAATAAATATTCTTATATTTATTACGTCAGATGAAGGTTATGATATGAGAGCTAATATTTTTCAAGCCATTATAAAATTTATAAAATAAAATAATAACTATTTTTTATCATTCTTATAATCTTTATACAATAATATAATATAATAATATAATAATTGTCAAACTGTCCTGGTTTATAATCACCCACGTAAAATCTAAATGGAAATTACTACTAACTAAATAAAATTAAAATAATTCACAAATTCCAAAATAAAAATAAAGTAATCTATATTCTATGTTCGTAAAGGACAACCTGACTGACCAGACCACCTCAAATTTAAATTTCACTTTAATGTCTGAGGTTTCAAATCTCTCCGGTTCATCTTCAAGAACTTAACTAAAAATTTACGACTTTAGAACTGCGTAACTCACACTGCCTATACCACGGCACGGTATAATAGTGCTCTCATACTTCGGTACACCATGCTGGATGATTTCGCCACCACCGGAGAGATCAATGGAGAGAAGGGGGATCGATCGTCCGGACGGAGGATCTTGACCGAGGATAACGGTATTCATCGGGCATACCTTCACGCTGGGATTTTCTCCTGTTATATTTTTCCGTGAAGAACGGCAATTTTTTTATCGAGCGATCATCGCAAAGCAAAAAAAAGAAGAAACATTCCGGACCTGTAATTACGTCCTAGAAAATTGATGCGCCGGCAGTAGGAGTGGTGCGGCAGATCGTGCGAGCGCAGCTCGGCAATATTGGACATCAGTGCTGCACTGCGTGTGTACTTATGTAGGTTTTGCAGTTGAGGAGAGCGCTATGGCAAAATTGATCTGCATGACGGGAGATAGGCAATTACGCGCGTGCAAATGAGCACGGAAATTAATGTCGTACAGAACGCGTAATCGTGAGACTCGGATTTCGTGTCAAGAATTATTTCTTTTCTGTTTTTATAGACCAATTTGATGCAGGCAAAAATTCTGCCCCTCTCTCTCACTGCCTCTCTCTCTCTCTCTCTCTCTCTCTCTCTCTCTCACTCTCTCTCTCTTTCTCTCAGCGCATGTGTATGTGTCTGTGTTGCGCGCATCTTACTTATTGGTCACTTTTTGTCCATTTTTTAACACATTTGATACTATTAATTATGTTATATTATTTATATCTTTAAAATGACTTTATACGAAAGTATAAAATAAGGCAAGTATGATGTATTAAACATTCTAATCATTGAAAAGCTCTTCTCTATAATGTACTATATATCTATAAATGATATTTTTTCCTATTTAGAGTTCACGTAAATATTCTTCATTCTTAAAAAAAATTTATAGCCTAAGATGGTAATAAAATAACATTTCAAGATTATAATCAATTGTTTCTAATTTAAACAAAAGAAAGTATTGAAATTAATTTTTACATAGTCAAGTATATGTAAATATGTATGAGTACCGATTCGTGTAAGTTTTAAAATTATTACTTATTATTATTCAATAAAAAAGTTGCTTATCAAAAGTGTGCTAATACACTTACTTATTTATAACGTGGAAATAAAGTATTAGGAGTGTGAATAAGTCTTTCCCGTTTTTTGTAACAGATGGCGCCACCAATACTGTGCGAGTATTCAATGGTTACATATGTCATAATCAAAGCTTATTCATATGTCAACAATTCCATACTAACACATTAGTTAAAATTTTTTCGCATCATAAATTTTTAATATCGTGAAAATGTCGAAATTTGAACCGAGTCGACGTCATTTGCGGGAAGTTTCACTTTATTGGTTCAATTTGAAGAAATCTGCTGACGAGACGCATCGATTGCTTCAGGAGGCTTATGGAGAAGGTTGTGTCGATGATTCAAGTGTTCGCGGATGGTTTCGACGCTTCAAAAGCGGTGATTTCGACGTGGAAGACAAGGAGCGTTCCGGGCGGCCGCAAATCTTTGAAGATCGAAAATTGGCGACTTTGCTTGATGAAGATTCTTGTCAAACGCAAGAAGAACTTGCTGAAGCATTGGGAGTTGACCGAACAACCATTTCCAAGCGTTTGAAAGCCATGGGAATGATCCAAAAGCAAGGAAATTGGGTGCCGTACGAACTGAAGCTGAGAGACGTCGAACGGCGTTTTTTCACTTGCGAACAGCTGCTTCAGCGACATAAAAGAAAGGGTTTTCTGCATCGTATCGTGACTGGCGATGAAAAGTGGATACGTTACGATAATCCGAAGCGAAGAAAATCATGGGGACTACCCGGCCATGCATCATCATCGACGGCCAAGCCAAATATTCATGGCGCCAAGCTCATGCTCTGTATATGGTGGGACCAGCTAGGTGTGGTTTACTATGAGCTTCTGAAACCGAATGAAAGGATCACAGGCGAGGTCTATCGACGACAATTGATGCGTTTGAGCCGCGCACTGCGAGAAAAACGGCCACAATACTCCGACAGGCACGACAAAGTTATTTTGCAACATGACAATGCTCGTCCACATGTTGCACCGCCGGTGAAAACATACTTAGAAACGCTCAAATGGGAAGTCCTACCCCACCCGCCGTATAGTTCCTATGAGGAAGCCAAAAAATGGGTGGATGACTGGATAGAGGCCAAACCGGTCGAATTTTTTCGCAACGGGATTCGTATGTTGCCAGAAAGATGGGAAAAAGTTGTAGCTAGCGATGGCCAACACTTTCAATAATTCATTTGTAACCATTTTTTCACAATAAAGGCTCAAAATTTGAAAAAAAAAACGGGAAAGACTTATTCACATACCTGATATATAGATTCAGTTCGTTATATATTGATATATTATATATAGGTACTACTGATTCAAGTGATTTACACTTTCAACAATCTTTGACCATGCTAAGACAATTAATATCGTTAGAGTATAGCAGATAAAATTCATGCACTTTTCACATTTGCAGATGAGAGACATTTTCATAATAATGTCTTTGTTGTGACCGAGGGTTGAATCTTCGGTACATTTTTTTCGAGAACTTAATACTGAATTTCTCAAACGCTTTCTCTTGCATCTTCGTTGATAGCCCTTCTACGTTGCCTTCGTACTCGCGTTTGTATCTGCATCCATGGACCTGTATCGTATAGATTCGAATTAGTTCGAGCAGTGCAAGAGAATTTCTGTAATAATCTTTATTGTTCTTTCCTCTATTTCGTACGTAGTTAAGAAAAAGAAGTTTCTCTACATGAGGTAGACAGCTAAGTCAAAACTCTGTTTTCGAAAATAATACAACATTAATAAAAGATTTTTTTTTGTTTTTTTTTTCTAGATTGTAAATACCTCAAGTTTAATTTTACTTGTATTAAGTATACATAGAAAATAAACCTGTTTTATCAATTTCTTGTGATGATTGTGGACCGTTATTTTCGAGAATCCAACATTTTAGTAGATATGCATTCTGTACTGCATATACGGCTTTAAAGCATGTTGTATGATGAGTACAGTACTTATATTCATAAGCTGGTAATTTTCATAATGGAGGATTGTCCGGAAAATTTTTGCAGCTTCCCTTTTTTGAACACCTTTTACATAGATTGTACGAGAATTTTTTAAATAATCACCAATTGTTTTTTCTATGTTTTCTTATCGTATATTACCTGAACTCACAGTAGCTCATGATTAATACATTCTAATAAGTCGATTTTTACTCTTCACTTTCTCAGAAAGGCTACACCATTTATTCGGTGCTTGACACCAATAAACTATTGGCGTTTCATTATCAACAGAAATTATCGCAACTTTTTACAAAATAAATTTATTCCTACATGTCTTGAAGCTCTGCACGTCTACAATGTACTTCATAACGAGGAAGAATCATTTCTTTTCATTTTCGCAATTATTTTTATAGGGAAATAAATAGTCCTACCATTCTGCTTTAAATACATTTGTCCAATTCATATATTATATAGATTGCTTTGGGTCACATATACTATATATTTCTTTTTAGTCATATCTATTATATATAGGTTTACGTTAGCTTTTTTGTAAGCTATGCAATGGCTATGTTTATTATTGAAAGCAATCGACATCCACTTTAATGGTAAAGGAAAATTTTTCATCACAATAGCTCTACATATTGATTTTTAGAAAAGATGCTCATAACAAAAGAAATTTCCCTTCAACGTTCTAACTGCATAGTAATTGAAAAGCAGTAAGTATAGACAATATAGTTTTTGATTCCGAATTGTTGGAGCTTTTATAACTATATCACAATTGTTTTTATAATTATATCACAATTTAGACATTATAGTATTCGATCTCGAAGTGTTTCCAGTTTTTGCGTTTCTTATCTACATGTTTGTCTGGCTGGTTTATCTGCTAAGGTTATAATAGAAAGTAAATTGGAATAGTTATTGAAAAAATACACATTGCTTTAATTATATTCTCATGAAAAAGTAAATAAATAAATAAATACAAATTGTTAAGTTTTATGAAGCATTATGAAATTACTTAAACTTTATCAGGATACTATTGAACAGCTTCAAGAATCCTATCTGTTTGCATTTAGACCAATAGCTGATAGAGAGGATATTGTTCGATGGATGGATTATTTGTCTGTAGCATTCACATTGATAACAAATATAATGAAGCATATTAAAATTGCATCTGAGAAACGTCGATCTATTACACTTGTGAATTATTTTCAGAATTATTATTACATTATTACAAATTGAATTGTTTTGCTAAACGAGGTGGTCACTTAAGGCAGTATTCTACTTTACAACTTTGAAAAAAATGTTTTTTTTACATTTTTCGAAAGTATATATATTCAAGAATGCTAGCTCAAAATTTTAGAAAGATTCAGGCAGTCTATCTATACTTTCTCACCTTTCGAATGCACTTACCTGAGCGCGCTATTCCAACCCGCCTATATATATACACCTATATATATTCTCATCAAAATATATACCTTTGATTCTCAATATTACCTTCCCTTGATAATTTTGCTTCTGTATTTCGAAGAAGGTTGTGAAGAACCTAAAAGTCGTGATTAAAAAGGTGAAGACTGCTGATCTAAGTATCAAATTAATGAAGGAGTTATCTAAAAACTACAGTCTTGCAATTGAAAGGAATTCAAATTCAGTAGAAGGCATGCGAAACAAGATCTGGGCCGACTATTACCACAAAATCTCAACAGACTCCAAACCACAGCATACGTACTGTTCAGACAGCTGGTGCAAGTATAAGAAGGCCGAAGTAAACAATGCTTTAAAAAATTATAAACACCGTCCTGCTCTTGCTAGTGACGTACAAGAGGTGCTGAAACCGATCTATGAACATCTAACAAAAACGGAATTACTGGAGAGATGTTTGGGCAGAAACACTCGAAATGACAATGAGTGTTTCAACTCAACAGTTCGGGCTATGGCATCGAAGCATGTCTATAATGGAAAAAAATCGTTAAAATTGCATGCTTCACTGCTGCCTGCATTTTTAATGAAGGACTCAGCCCACTTTTGAAAATAATGGAAATTATGGGCCTGAAAATCGGCCAAATCGCCATGCAGTTCCCCAATATGCGCAACCAACAGCGCATCGTTCGAGAGAACCGCCGCTCGACTCAGGCTTGTAAGGAGAGCAGAACTCAAACAAGTAGACTAAATTAGATGAAAATACTCGCCTGGAAGAAGTTGAAGGCATATTGTATAGCCAGGCATCGCTGATTGAGCGTAAGATAATTTTTTCTACATTTTTTCACTTACAAAAACTGTAAACGCGTTTTTCTCACAACAGCGTTTTCAAGTACCGTGGTCGTGAAAACTAATAAACTATTGAACCGATCCTTATGAAATTTTGAACACATATTCTATATGTTTGAATCAATCGTGTTAACTACAATCAACTTAAAATTTTAATTCTAACTATATTTTTATTGCAAAAAAGACTTGTTGATTTTGCACGTACATAAAATATTCTAGTTAGATCGGTGTCTGGAGTCATACTGAACATAGAACTATTTGATTTTTTTGTTTCAGACTATTCGTCGGTAAGATTTTACGACCACCACAACGTTACCTACTTTTTGAGGTGCTGGCTTTGACCATACTTTACATGTATAAAAAATGTATAAAATAAATAAAAAAAAATTTTTATGTACTTCAAGAGTATATTTATTAAGCATTTCAAATCCTACATCCATATCTTCAATAGCATTCTTAGAAAAATTTCACAAAAATAGCGTTTTTTTCGAAGGTCTCAAGTAGAATACTGCCTTAAGGCAAAAGAAATACAAATAGGTAACTTGGAGTAATATTGAGTCTGCTTTTAATAATTGTATAAAATCTGGAATGTTAACAAATATTAAACATTAAGATATTGGTACATATTTAAATTTTTTGAAAAGAAGATACAAAGATCATTACAAGATCATTCATCGCTTCAAATGAATACTGATCAGTCTGCTGAGTATATAATATCAAAAGACTCAGAGCAGGTAGTAGAAATCAAATATTTTAATACAAAAGATGCTGAAATATTTAAGACCCCGAATATGAAAAATTGGTGTGCAATGTATGTCTAAGAACCTGTTTACTCTATGCAGAGGAACAATAGTAAATCGAGAGTCTGATTCACATCGATCTGCCGTATGCCTTGAAGCGCGCGCTGGCCATGCATTTTTTTGTTTGCTTGATGCAAAAAATAAAAAAAGGAATAAGCGTTGCTATAGTTCCCTTCATCGTGTTTTTTCTCAGTTTAAAACGATTAGTCTTCGGAAACGCACACTTTTCGATCGAATCGTCAAGAGTTCGCGACTTTCTTTATTTTCAAGTATAAGTGCTATAATTTAATATTCTGTCAAATTATTACACGCTAAGCATTTCTCACATATCGTGTCAGTCAATCGCTTAGTGTTCCCGTCACATTGGTCTCGGTCGATAATATTAGCTTCCGACACCTTTGTGTTGGTCGAGCTGTTGACCGCTCCCCGCACGTTGGTGCAGGTCGAGCCGCAGATTATTCTCATGTGTAGCTACACAACGGTCCAATTCACGTGGACCATATATTAAAACATGGATTAGCTCCCGAAATTTCAAAAATATGGTCATAAGATTTCAATTAACTTATATATGCTAAAAAAGAAAAAATTGTTTTTGGTGTATCTTCATGTTTTAATGAAGTAAAAAACATCGATATGTATGATTTCATGTGGAAGGACTTTCATGATTTTGATACATCAGATTATTCATAGAATAATTCTTATCAAATACCGCAGAAAAATAAGAAAATTGGTAGGCTCATGAAGGGTGAGTGCAATGGTAGCATTTTAACAGAATTTATTAAATAGCGGCGAAAAATGTGTAGTTTGAAAATTCAAGGAGAAAGCCAGTTCAAGAAAGCCAAGGGTATTAAAAAAGCTGTAGTGATAATTACAATTAACTTTGAATATTATGTTCAATGCCTGGAAGAAAAAAATCATAATTTATAGAGATCAGTACTAATAGAAAAACAAAATAAAATAGCTTTGAATCATTTTGGTGATGAACGTTTTATAGAAACAGAATCAATAGATACTCTTTCTTGGAGTCATTGTAGCATTTGAGAACATGAACGTGCATTAAATGAACGAGTCGCTAGAGGGATAAGAGATAACTACGCAAATAAACAACAGGAGAAACATAGTAGAACAGTCAATGGAACAAGTCATAATATGCATATGAGGAACAAGGCAAGTTGCTCAAGTTTACAATGGTAATCGGAACAAATCGGGACACGAACTGTGTGTGAAGATTAAGAGAGCTTCCGTAAATGACGGTCGAAGTCATTCGACATGAAGCGGAAGATGTAGATCCCCTACAGATGTAGGGGATATAGATCTTATAGAACAGGAAAGACGACCAAAATGACGAGACTTTATATATATATATATATATATATATATATATATGTATATATATATATATATGTAGTGTATAAGATTATATATATATATATGTAGTGTATAAGATTATATATATATATCAATGTAAATATGTATTAGGTTGTCAGATATCTTCCTTCCGCCTTTTTGTCTTATGAATTTCGCGGCTATGTACAAAGCGCTACAGAGCTTGTATCTGGCAATATTATGCATGATTTAGAAAGTTTTGACATAACGTTCAAAACGACGTGATGCATGATTAGTTTGGATATTGCGTTCCAAAGTTATAGACGTGTAAACATGAAGTTCACTAACACCGAAATTCACGGTATTTTAAAGTTTTCCTTCGTCAAAGGCAAATCCGCTAGAGAAACGTTCCGTGAGATTAATAGTATTTTGGGGGATAGCATGCTATTACTTTGAACCGCAGACGAATGGTTTCGACGATTGAAAGCAGGTGAAAACGACACCATGGATAAGCCAATCGGCGGAAGACCTGTGATAACGAATGCCGATCAAATCATGGAATTTATCGAGTTAGATCGGCATGTGGCATCTCGTGACATCGCCCAGCAGATGAGAGCTAGTCATTCAACCATTTTAAACCATTTGCAGAAGACTGGATACAAAAAAGCTTAATGTTTGGGTGTCGCATGATTTGTGAGTTCTATCAAATCCAAGCCATTTGACAAAAACTTTATCTCCTCTTTTCTATGAGGTAAACATCTAAGTACTTAGTAAGGAACAGGTTTTGATAATAGAAAGATCCAGCGATGGGTTGATTTTTATAATCTTTTAAATGATAAGTTGTTGGATTTATTGCTGTAATTTACTCGCTCATACTTCATTTCCAATATTTTGTGCACAATTTGAAATTGAGCTGAAACACTTTCCAGTTTTTTCGTAAATATTGGTTAAATAATTTCTAAAAATAATTTCTACAAATTTTTTATTTTCATCACACGAATTCCTTTATTTTTATCATAATTTTTTTATGAGCATTCAGTGTTTCGAAAAATTTTTGATAAGTATGACGATCGTTATTGTTAACTAGTTTTAGGTTTGGTAATTTCCTAAATAATAGTTCCAATAATCCTTCAGTGATGGGATATTTAGTATTATTAATCTCTCGGCCGATTGACACAAGCACCGCTGTAATAATTTACATGTGCTTTGTTTACAAACACATGGTAGACCTCCGTCGCTGATTAGCACCGATATATGGAAGCATAAATAGAGCGACGTTAAATAACATAAAAAAAAAAGTATTATTAACTATGACATACCGCTGGTGAAATTTATCTATGCACTTTTCCTTCTGTACTCCATATTCAAAATGTCAGAATTGTATAATGATTAAGATCCACCATAGCTACATATTTTTCAAGGCTTTTATGATGCTAAGGAAGTCTTAATGTCATTAGTGGTTTGATCATTTTTACAGCGTAATCACCACTAATATCAGTATTAATGCTGATATTAGAACTATTTTCCTCTCTAAAGGTAGATTTTGTTCTTATCTTCGTTTTTGATATTGATACAACAGGCACTCTTGCAACAGTAATCAGTTTAACCAGAGTAGTAATGATTGATTTAAAGGTTTCGTCTAATATATGTTCTATATTCGATCATATTTTTATAATTATATGTACGTCTTACTATTTTTCGCGACTTTTTCAGTTGAATGTAGTATTTTCTCGCTGATAAACGGCCATGTTGAGTGTTCAAATTTTAAAACAAGAATGTTCTGTATATTTACGTTATGCTATATTTATAGCAAAATAGTCGGACCCTTTTCTAGAACTACCATAATTTCTGTTTTAATCTTTATCAGTGACTATAATTACTATGTTTATCATCATTCTAACAAATTCAGCATATGTTTTTAAATTGATTAAAAGACATGTCTGAATTTACATGATCGAGATATATATGTTTTAAATTAACTCGATCTTGTCGATATTTGATGGTCTAATATCTCTATAATTGTAAACAACATGAAATTGAATCTGGCCATCATATTTACTGTACTTCTTATTACTTCTTCCCGGAGTTCTTATTACATTAAAATATATGACATTTTCGAGCGCCACCAGAGGAACTATACATGATACACTTTTAAGCCTTTTTGCTGAAAAATCATGGCTTGCCTCATATATCCGTGGTTATCAACTTTTGCGCAGTTCTTCGACTATATTAGAATAAACTCGCTTGTACTGTTAGTCAGTTATTACTTAACCACAGAAAGCGGTGCAGATAGATTAAGGTAATCTCGGAACATTCCATAACATCGCATCTAATATAACTGTTTCCAAGGATGTTCTTGTTTTTGAGTTATATATACTCTTAAACCTAAGAGGTTGGTTAAATATCTTTCTGCGTTGTTTTCTTTGTTCAATTTTCGACGCTGGAAATATGTATTTGCTTGTTTTATTATCTTTCTTTGAAAGATTCTTCTTATTCTATATAATGAATGCTCTTATAGGTCACGTGTACACAAGTGCTTGAATGATTAAAAATAATGAAATGCTTGGAACAATATAAATAAATTAGCATTATCACTTACAATATATTTTGGAAGGTATGTATATGATTGACAAAGATAAAAACAATTTTAGGTATTCCTATGCAAAAGTAAGCTTTCATTATATAGTTCGCTTTGCATTAAAGAGCGCTCGCGCAGCTGTTAAAAAGGTTGGCGGTAAAGTCATTGTGACAATTCCAAGGATATTGCCAGTTTCGTAAAAACTTGGTGGTGTTTTACCATTTCTTATACTTTTATTTGCCGGTTTGACTGGAGCATTGGAAGAGCATGCTCCTGGAATAGCAAAAGTTGTTAATGATGCGAACGCTACAAAGCAAGAGTTGACAGAAAATCGAAGACATAACAAAACAATGGAAGCAGTTGCTCTTGGAAAAGATCTTTATTTGAAACCTTTTTGTTCAATTGTACTTACACAACAACTAATTTTGGTATCAGCGATGAAATTTGTATATCAATTCAATATTAGCACTTGTATCTTTTATCTTTACGTAGTATACTACGTGTACGTGATAAACTTACGAAAAATGATGGTAGAGACCTACAAAATACAAAATTTGTAAACAACGTGATCGGTGATATATTTGAGAATATTCAATATGAATTGAACACAATAGAAATTTAATGGTGCAAAAATAGAGGAATAACAAGCCTTATGAAAGGTTTGCTTTCTTTAAGTCCGAATGAAAGCATAATAATAGAAAATGCAGGTTCAATACAATCACAGATAATTTGGATTATTTTGGTGCATCCCTTCTTCTGAACATGATTTTCGGTTTCGCTGAAGGTTACCACAAAATTATAATTAATACAAAGCATGAACTTGTTCTTGTCAGATCATGTAACGATTGAAATGCTGTTGTACAAACAGCAGCATCGAGATCAACTGATACGAATATGAAAAATGAAAAATGAGCACGAATATGAAAAATTCAAAATAGTAATTACAAAGGTCGAATGGTTGATGTTATACACCGTAGTATCAGATGAATGAAAACAAGCTTCGACTATTAAGATACTTAGAAAAAGATCTTCCGATCTCTATGAGTTTTCGTACTTGGAAGCTCTATGACTAACCGCTCCTTCTTGCTACATCTAAGCACGTTTGGCGTGTGAAAACAACTAATCAACTGAAAAAGCCACGATTCGTTACTCTCGCACTTCAAATAAATAGAAAAGGACAAAAAGAATAAAAAATATAAATTTCAGTCGCTTTGATCCTTGTGATATCGGTAATGTTAAACTTCTTCTCCATTCTCAATACTATTCGTACGGACATTTAAATATCGATATTACTAAAAATCAATATTCGATATTGTATGATATGTATGAAAATTTGTATATATGATTTAATATTGTATGATATGTATGTAAATTTATATATATATATTATAATATTGTATGATATGTATGAAAACTTGTATATATATATTATAATATTGTATGATATGTATGGAAATTTTTCAAATGTCTATTACAACAAGGATTGCGAGTCTGTTTGAAAGAAAACAGATTTCGAAGAGCATATGTCACTTATAGTTTTTCATTGTTAAAAACAAAAGGGGCCGCACAAAAGCGCACCTGTTGATGTTGAATTTGAAGCAAAAAATAATTTTCAACCAAATACGTCCGCTTAATGTTTAATTTTACATGACTGTATCGTACAATACCATTCTATTAATGATGACGTTCAAAAGTTGTAAAGTGATGGTCGGAATGGGATACTATATAAGTAAAATTTGAAGTATCTCGTTGATATGCAAAGGTTCGAACAGCATGACAATGAATATCTACTGAAAGACCTTGCCATTTTACCACTCAAACACAATCCAGAACGTTTATTTTTTTTATTTAAAAAGCTATTTTCTCGTGAACGGCTGAGAGAGAAAGAAGTCACAGCGCGTGACATCAGCGCTGATCTCACACGACAAAACTATATGAAAATAAACTCGGATATTTCTAAATGATCTGATTACTTTATTAAGTTGCATTTGCGTTACAACTATCTGTTTATTATTATTTTTATAGTCTTAGATATATTTATGTAAACCATACATGTTGTTATTTATAAGGATGCATATAAAATACACTTAGCCATGTCTTTTAACGGTTCATTGTTTGAAAATGTTATTATGTTTTTGTTAATCTATTGCGGAAGATTTTAGAAAACTATTTTGTATAAATATTTTTCTCGTATATGCACATTTCTTTGTTTTTCTATGAAAATATTTACAATATAAATACATGTATTACTATGTTGTCATTCTTGTCTTAATATAATACTGAATTTAGAAAAATATTTTATATGAAGTTTTAATAAAATACATATAAAATTGCGATGAATCGCAACGCCGCCCAGCCAATAACACTCAGGCTGCCGGTAGGCAGCCCGCAAGGGCCGCTATAGCATCTAAACCGGGGAGACTTCCATGGATTGCCGTTATGTCGAGCCACTGTTGCCGCCCCTAGGGAGGGCTTAAGCGAGTGCATGGACAAACTCGAGACAGTCTTGTAGACTGTCTTGTCTGCACTAGCCGATCCATAGGTGCTTCTGACATCATCAGTCGCCGACTCTGGG
Organism: Sycobia sp. Sy_11; assembly: GCA_018907035.1. Taxonomy (NCBI): domain Eukaryota; kingdom Metazoa; phylum Arthropoda; class Insecta; order Hymenoptera; family Epichrysomallidae; genus Sycobia; species Sycobia sp. Sy_11. The sequence continues at coordinate 388,964 of JACCIC010000256.1, read as the reverse complement.
TGAATTTTGATGGCTTATAGTAAGGACTATCTGACTTGTATGCCAGCCTCGTCACTTCCGTGGTTTCTGCCACGTGCGAATATGGATGCGTCGAAGTACACGTCGTTACCCGCAGCAATTAAGAAATGGATGCTTAGATATGATACGCCTTAGATATAACTTGACTATATTAGGTTGACGTTGTTCGAGCACCGTAGAAAATAGTGCGAGGTTAATATGGGAGACTGCCATAGTCGAAAGCACAAAAGAGCGAAACACAAACACCCACGGACACCAAAACAGACGAATTGCTGGTAGTAGGTATATGTATGCACCCTAGAATACGTAATAAATATATTAAAATTATAAATTAAAACTTATCAATGTTATTAGAGTTAGTAATAACAGAGTAAATTAAATTGGCACAGAAAACCTACATGGTCATGTAGGTTGTTCAATTTTAACTCACGCCATCTATTCGGAAACAAGACAGATACTGTAAAGGGAGTCATCGACAGAGCAATTAAAGTATCACACAGAGATTTTAGAAAAGATAATTTAAAATTAGTTGAAGAGATATTCATTAACAATGATTATCCAATAGACTTTGTGGATAAAATGATTGCAGAGAGAATGGATAAAATTTATAATAGCACTAGAGAACGTAATATGGAAAAGAGGGTTAATAATAATAAAATCGTGGTATTACCATATGTAAGAGGATTATCCGAATAGAAGTGCATTTAAAAAACATAAGATTCAAGTTTACTTTAGAAACAATAATAATATTAGAAAGCTATTTAATAATTGTAAAGATAAGAATGATGAAGGCTTGAAAACAGGAGTAGTATACAAAATAAATGGTAAGGATTGTGACAAATATTATATTGCACAAACGGAAAGATACCTAAAACAAAGAATATATGAACATCAATATAGCTTACGACGCATGAATCGTACATCTGGGCTAAAAGAACATAGTTTAATCTTGTTACATTTTTTCGATTTTGAAAATGTAAATATTTTGGAACATGATATTAAGAATAAATATGAAAGAGAAACTCTTGAAAATATTCATATTTTGAAAAACCCCAATAATGTAAATTTAATATTCGAGTCGAGTAAATTGGACAACACTTATCATTCCTTATTAATATAGACTTTGTATTTCGCATTTAGGTTAAAGAAAAAAGGGAGATCTTATAAATGTTATACTAATAAATTTAGAGTGGGGATTGGGCATATAAAGCAGCATGCTGGGTTTTTCAATTTAGTTTAGTTCCATGAGGATCAACCGGAGCGATTCGAAATATCGGACAAGAAGGTAATTCTAAATTTAAGGTGGTGCGGGCAGTCAAGTTGCCCTTTACTAACATAGAATAGTATTTTTATTATTTTTATTTTACTTATTATTGTATATTTACTTTTATTTTATTATTAATTTTATTTTACCTTTATTTTTAATTTTCTTATATAATTTATTTTAGTAATAAAATTTATTTCAAATTCTAAGGGGTGATCATAAACAAGGACAGTCTGACTCTTGTCAGACTCAGTCATTATTTTAGCTAATATATGATATTATAAAGACTGTAAGACCGATAAAAATATTTATGAATTTAATAAATATATTGTTGAAGTAAGACACAGCTGTTCACTTAACCACCGACTCCAGATCCTTAACTCTGGCTTCGGGAGTCAAAACCCCTAACAGCGGGAGTCGTATCGTTACAAGATTTATAAGTTGTAAATTTCTTATTATGCTATGAATATATATTATTATATTTCCTTTATCCACCATCAACACGATATCTGACAATATCAGTGAACAGATTTTTAATATAATTATATAATATTTTTTGTGATAATGTATTTTGAACTTTCAGAGGTTATGTTATATAAATTTTTTATAAAATGACAAGGTATATTTAAAATTTTTATTATACTAAAAACATGTTAAACTCGCCTAACTAGTTTACTTTTATGAATAGTTGTTGTTTTGGACATATATAATCCACAAAAACGAAGTTTAATGGTAAATTTCGCTAGTAAATATATATATATATATATATATATATATATATATATATATATATATATATATATATATATATATATTAGGTGTATAACTTTTCTTCCGCCATTTTTCAATGGATGGTTGTAAATATGTGAACATAACGTCAACGAAATATTTGTCGATTTGTGTATGCATCATAAAGTTTTTCTCGATTAAATATGTCAGATTACGAGCAAAGTTTTCGTCATTTTTGGGAAGTTTTAATTTTCTACTCCAAGATGAAGAAATCTGCGGCTGAGGCTCATCGATTGCTCTCAAATATCTATGGTGAACGAAGCTATTAGTGAAAGAACGTACTGAGAGTGATTGCAACGCTTCAAGAACGGTGATTTTCATGTCGAAAATAAGCATGGCGGTGGAAAAGGGAAGGTTTTCGAAGATACAGACTTGGAAGTATTACTTGATCAATACTCGTATCAAACGTAACAAGAATTGGCAGGATTATTAGGAGTATCGCAACAAGCTATTTGAAAACGCCTGAAGGTCATGGGAATGAAACAAGGAAATTGGATTCCGTACGATTTGAAGCCGATATATATTGAACGGCGTTTGTTTTCTTGTGAATAGCTGCTTGCAGAGCAAATCTGGAAGGGATTTTTGCATGGCATTGTGACTGGAGACGAAAAATGGATTCATGGCGACAATCCCAAGCGCAGAAAAGCATGGGGATATCCCGGTAATGCTTCCACATCGACAGCCATACCGAATAATCACGGTTCCAAGGTCATACTTAGTATTTGGTGGGACCACCTCGACAGAGTGTATTATGAATTATTAAAACCGACTGAAATAATCACAAACGATTGATACCGAATGCAATTAATGCGTCTGAGCCGAGCATTGAAAGACAAACGGCCGCAATACAACGGTAGACATGAAAAGTGATTTTACAGCATGACAGTGCTTGACCTCATGTTCCGAAAATTGTCAAGACATATGTACGACATTAAATACATTTATTTTACTCGTTTGTGAGCATATCGAATTATAGACTTGGAGAAGTCATTTTAGTTAACCGATATTGCTATTGGAAGCTGTTGAAATCCTACTTGACTTATACAGTTCCAAACAACGAAGTTGCACAGCCATACACACACACACACACACACACACACACACACACATATATATATATATATATATATATATATATATATCTTTAAAGCGATGGATCACATGTTTAAATCCGTTAATATATTTACGCCATTTACAAAACCGTGACCGAGCAATAACGAAAAATAGTAAACCAAAAGAAACGAAGAAGAAAAGAAGAAAAATAACAAGAGAAAGATAGAGGAAATCATACATTTTGTTCTCTTCTCACCGCGATTGCAATCCTCTTGTGGGCAATTACGTGACACCATTTTTAAAATAAAATTTTTTTTATTATTCAACATAGTCGAGTATTTCAATATCTAATATATGCAGTTTATTGTAAAAGTAACTATTTTCTTTTATTCTACCTGCCCTTATTTCTATTCAAATATCAGACATTAGGTCAAGAAGATTTCACCTTTGTCTTCTATTCATAATATTCAATTAAGTCCATGTATACCATTTTCCTTATTTCTAACCTTAACAGAATACAATTCTGATCAATAAGCAATGATTTGACCGATCGTAGACTAAAAGGAAGCAAAATAAGTGTTTGTTATTACTCTAATAACAATTGGATCTGAAGCTTCAAATGATATTGAAAAATGGTTCCGTTGAAATTCTTTTAACAAATTGCCTTCATTATCTTAATTTTTTGGGCAACTAATATTTCCAATATAGATTTTCAGTTATAGAACAAAAAATATAAAAATGGATAAAAATAAAAAATAAATAAATAAAAATGGATAATTAAATAATCATGGAATCCTATATAGGACGCGCGACTTCCTCGGTATGGTTTAAATTGAGACACACATTTATAAGATAAGTAAGAAAGCGGCGCGTTTGTGCAAATATTATTCTCTTTCGTAAAATAAAATCTATTTTATTCAATTTAAATGAAAATTGAAATCACATTGAGGAAGTTGTTTACCGGTCACATGCGGTATAGTAGGCCATTTATTGAAATTATTGCAATAAATAAATAATCTAAGTATGAAATATTTTGAAGTAAATAAAAAAAAAAATATAAAATAAAATAAATTTCATTAAAAACCGAGTATTGTAGAGTTTTTACGCTAATTATTGTTATGAAAAATAAGGTAAAATAGAATTTTAACAAATTTATATATTTTCTGTATGATGATTCAAATGATAAATGATTATATATTAAGTTATTTGAAATTACATTATATGATTGAAATAAATTTTAAGGATAAGTAAATTTGAAATTTTTTATATTATGTTACATAAATATAACATCAAAGAATTGAATTTATAAATATTGATTCAATTTAATTGAAAAAATTTAATTAACATAAAAGACAATTTATATTGAATAATTTTCTCAAAGAATTGATTTTCCATTTCTTTCTGTTTCCATTTTTCATAGCCTTCTTGTAATGCAGTTTGTTTAATTTGACTACGTGCGATAAAGTCGGATTAACAGCTTTGCAATTCATGGTGTTGCACTTGGTCTTCTAAATTGACATCAATCATCAGAAACTTGTTATAAAGAGCTGCATTAAAATACAAATTGAGCATGTTGTGTATTTTTCACAAATGAATCTCATGAATCATGTACTAAGTTCGTAGTGTTCATTTGTCATAAATTTGATAGTTTGACTTAAAATATTTTGGAAATTATACTTGATAAACTTCAAGGTTAATTTCCTTGGACTCTCAAAAATATCCTATTATTGCAACGATTATCAGGTTCGTTAAAAATCGCGGCAAATAAATCACGCAATAAGATTGCCTTAATTGTAATGCCAGAAATTAATTGCACAAATAAAAATGATTTCTCATTAATTATTACAGATTTCAGCATTCGAACAATCTCTTAAAAAATTCTATTAACGTCACTATTTCAATGAAGTATCGATATAATTATAATTCAACACATTATGGTAAAGTCCAAAGAGTATCATAAAAATGTTTCCTTTTTAATCACAAAGTGAAATGTCCCCTCTCTAACTGTGTTGTTCGCTCTAACGCTATTCAAATCAGGGCCTCTCGATACCCTATTAAATTTATAAAAATCACGGGCTTAGTTCAGAAGATAAAACTGTCATTACTCAAAAAATCTAGGAAGCTCATCCGTTATTGCTGCCACCGATATAGCAACGACACAGACGAAAACAGCCGTCCGAGCAACGAAGAAAAGGATGGTCGCACATTCTGGGAGATCTCGCCGAGCACGAGAGGATACCGATCAGCTACCTCCTTCGTTTCCTTCATCCCTCCTCTAGTTTATATCTTCGATAATATCTACCTTCGACGCCACTCACGTATCCGTAGATAATAGCCCGTAGAACTATAAATAGAGTTCCTTGTACACAGCAATATCGGGAGCAGTGCCATGGGAAGAAAAAGGAGAAGAAGGAGAACAATAAGAAGAGCGATAAGAACAAGAAGCGGGAGAGGAACAAGAAAATGAACAAGAAGAAGAAGAAGCGGCCATAAGAAAAATTCGATGATCGCTCGGTATAGTGCATGCACACGAGATCTACGTATATTCTTTTTGAGAAGAAAATGCTGCGGCTGTCGTGGAAAAAGAAAAATGAGAATACCTTGAGACATAACCTCGTCTCTTTCTCAATCTCTCTCTCTCTCTCTCCCTATTTCTTTCTCTCTCTCTCTCTCTCTCTCTCTCTCTCTCTCACCCTCTTTCTTCTTCTCTCTCTCCCTCTTTCTTCCTCTCCCCTCCCGTCTCTTATATAATTGAGTTGGAGCTGTGCCCGTAACAAAAATTTTTTGCACTGACAGAGTGAGAAAAAAGAAAGATGTTAACGTAACGCCAACGAGCTAGGAGACTTAGGCCATTCTATTTTCCCGTATATAGCCGAGTCCAGATCGACCCATCAGATTTTAATCGAGATTTCCTTCCTTTTTCTCCTTACCCCTTCCTCCACTGCTTTCGTAGCTATTGCCGCTACATTAATTCCACGTTTCTAGATGGTACTTAAGGATAAAGACAGAGAATGTAGCAGTGAAGTTATTTCTGGATCTTAGGAAGAACTTATAGAGGATTGAAGAGAGGAGAGAATCAGAAGGAGAGAGAGAGAGAGAGAGAGAGAGAGAGAGAGAGAGAGAGAGAGATAACGTGTACACTTGCATTTTCGTGTCGTTAGTATGAAAGGAATCAAAGGTACAGAAGAAGTAAGAAAGATCACGAGAAAAAAAATAGTTTTAAGAAGATTCTTTCTGCATTGATTTTTCTTCTATTCCTCTTTTGGATGCTGAAATTGAAGAGTATTTTTTCTTCTTTTTTTTCTTTTTCTTTTCAGTGGTAGAACTCGAAGCTTCGTTTTCATTATTAATGATTGAACGTGACAATGAATTTTGATTTCAAAAGATTAAGTAGCTTTCTAAAATTCATTAAATCTTAAAAGTAAGATTATTTATGCTTGAGAAATAGTTATTAAAAAAAAAGTTTTATTCATAAACAACATTGATTAAATATGCAAGAAGCAGAAGGCTTATTTTGGAATAGTATAATCAGAAAAAATTAATAATTTTCAATCAAAAATATAATTGAAACTATAATGCTAATTTCTTTTGAATAACCTTTACTTCGTGTATTAATGTAAATATATATTTAGAATGATATGTACTATAGTTTAAAATAATTATTTATTTTAAATTTATTAGTATCTAAATCAATAATTCATTTTCCTACTTATCCATTAAAAGTCATATATGTTAAGAAAAATTAATATGAAAATTAGAGATTTTTAATTAATTGAATGTTGAGAGAATTTCTTAAGATATCGTATATTATTCATCTGTTGTTACTGAAACGTTTAAATGTATACACAATTTTGCTAAATGACTTTTTATCAGATAGATATACACATGGATAATTCTTGAAATTCCTACAGTATGTACTGACATGAAAACATGAAAATCATCGAGACAAGCTTTTCGTGGTCTTTTTCGTAATATATAGCATCCCCCTCTCTCGTCTTCAAGCCATTAATTTAATTAATTTAATTCATTAATTTAACCAATTTCTTAAACAGTTCAATAATATCTAAGTAAAAAGTATACTATATACAAATCTATATTCCAATAGATAATTTACTTATCGTCGCTTCCGAATAAAATCCTGCTTTAAAACAACGTCCACTTCAAAAAGATGATATTTCGCAGACCATGTTATACAATATATATATATATATATATATATATATATATATATATATATATATATATATATATATATATATATATATAATCTTGGAGTGGTTGATAAAGTAACTTTCTCTTTTGCTATCATTTCTTTTGTCTAATCTGAAAAAAGCATAGCCTATCTCACTCCGAAAAAAATATAACGTGTAAAAATAAAAACATCATTTGTCGTCGCAAATTAATTTAGTATTCCTTGAGATACAATCATATTATAAGAAGCGAGAGAGAGAGAGAGAGAGAGAGAGATTTTCACACATAAGAAAAAATAAAATATTCAAAATATATCCAAGATGATGCAAGTGTCAGATTGACCTGAAGAATAAAAACGATAAAACCGACTAAAATCACACCTTCTTTACGACACTAATCCCAAAGTTGGATATGACCATTCATATGAGCTGGCCTGGAATTAATAGTTTAAGTTGACTACTTTGTGTTAATATTATTCGACGTGATTCAAGACGCCACCTCCGAATTCCTGGTAAAATTTACTGCTAAGACAGTTAACTTAATTTTTGTTGAAAGTAAAATGATTTTACATAAAAAACATAGTCTATGTTACTCCCAAAGATAATAAAGAATATATATTGTGAATTGTCGGGTAGGTTATAAGCTGGAGACATGCACACGCGTGCGCAAACTATATAAAAGTTGTCCCAAAAGCTCGACTCAGCGATTCCTTTGCGCTCCGTAGTCCAGAGTTTCTGACTTTCATTATTTCTCTGATAAAACTCCCTTGCTTAATTTAATTGTATATGTATTATGTGAGCCTAACAATGTAAAAGTTACAAAACGTATGCGAGCGATTCGAATATACTTTTTCAAAAGATCCAGAGAGATAAATACTCTATAAAATAACTAGATAATGAAAAATCGAGTTTTCAAAAGAATTTCTGACAAATTAGAAGGAGATATTTACTCTTAAACTTAAATTCAATTTTACAATAGATTTTTCACATAATTTTAAGATTTAACCAGAGATAAAAGTTCCAGAGATAAATTTATTTACCAATAAGAAACGAAAACAAAGGACACTAGACACTTAAAAGGTAAAAGAACTGAAAATTAACGATCTGTTCAATCGAAATTATATGTTATTTTATAATTAATTATCTCGAAGATTATATCTTTAATATAATCTTCGATTATATATGCTTAATCTTTTTTCTTGAACGTCATTTCTGAGGAGCGATTGAACTCTTGCGGGACCTCTTTAAACTCTCTGTATGTTCTACATACGTTATACTTTTTTTCGAAAAATCTTTTCACAGATTTTTTTTTGTTATTCAACGTCGCTCTATTTATGCTTCCAAATACCGATGCGAATTAGCGACGAAGATCTACGATGTGTTTGTAAACAAAGCACATGTAAATTATCACAGCGGCACTTATGTCAATAGGCCGAGACCAGCATTTGAACTCGGATCATCAAGTTACTAGTCCTTCGCTCTAGCGATTGAACCCCATCGTAGGCCTCCTTTCGCAGATTAATTTGATAGGCTAAGAATAAAATTTGGCCATGGTTGACTATTTTGCGTAATATTTAAAAACAAACGCCGTGTGATTTGCATAAAATAGCGATGCAGAAAATTTTTTTACTAGTTTTGCTAATAAACATATACAACGGCACCATGAACAAAAATCTTAAGACCCACATCTATAGTATAGACTAGGTCAAAACGTGCGCATGAAGCTAAAAAAATTTTTTTGATTTTTTATAAACTATTCATATACTTTTGTTAAGTATGATCTCAAGAATCGGGAATCAATAAAATATTTTACAAAATATATTTGAACAATAATAATATTTTTTAAATTAATTAATATAAAATGGATCAAATATTTATTAGTTTTTAATAACTGGTAGAGTATTAGCAAATAAATAAATTCCATCCTGAGAAAACTATTTAACTCTGTTTTAAGTGAATCGTTTTATCAAAAATAGAAATTTTTTTTACTTATGCAAATTTTGTTTTTGATTTACTTAAATGAAATATTCAAATCTTTGTGTTTTATTTCATAAAATCGAAGAAATATGTATTAGATTTTAAGAACAAACTGGATAGAATCAACTAAATATATTACATATTTTCATAATACTATATAAAAGTTCAATGTAAATGGTTTCTTCAAAAATAGTAAATATTTTTTTTATTTATATAAAAATTTTGTAAGTTTTACCATATATTTATTTAAATTTAATATTTAAATCTTGTGTGTTATTTACTAAAATCGAAGAAATACTTCTTGGCTTTTAAGAACTAGCAATAGCTAATCAAATAAACATATTCTATTTTTTGATAAAACTATTTAATTTTTTCAATTAAATATTTTTTTCCAAAATTGATTATATTTGTTTGATTTCAGTATACATATAGTATTTTCAAATAGCTATTTATTGAACATTATTTATCATGTGTATATAGTTTCGTTCAAGAAATATTTATTATGTTTGAATAATTAATTTAGTGTAATGAATTAAAAAATTTTTGTTCTATTCAAATAAGACTAATTATTTATTTCAACTATAAGGTTTATTTAAAATGATGAAATAGTTATTCGTTTAAAATATATACGTTTTGGTTTCAAATACCAAACGTAAGTTTTAGTTTCAAATAATTGTATTCTAATAATTATTGAATGAATTTCCATGACATTAATTTACATTAAATAAATATTTATTTGATTCAAATAAATACACTTTTACAAAATTCATTTATTTGAATTTAAAACTTTTTTTTAGTGTGGTTGTACAGTATAAATTATATTCTTCAGTAAATTTCATTATATTATAATATAAACAGCATTACAATAAAACTTATAAAAAATGTAATAAATGTTATTAGATAATTAATTTACAGAAAGTAGAATTCTTTATATTAACCTACAGTTTTATTATAAGTTTTAAACTCAACATTTTAAGCAAATACATGTATACACAAAAGTTACAGATATTTAAAGAAGTTCTTCATTGACAACTGTTAATCTATTTTATTTCATTCCGCTGTTAGTTTATTGTCTCGTCAGTTTCGCTACTAGGGCCGCATCAAGTAGAATGATGAATCTAATGTCTTGTAAGCAACTTAACTAAATTGTTATTGTCTCTAACGAATAATATTACGAGGGTGGTTTGATAAATCCGTGACTTTTAAATGAGAAAGCAATTTATTTAAACAATTTTTCTTTATTTTTAAAATCCTTAAAATAATTATTTGTTGTCAAAATAATCATCTCTTTATTCCATGAAAATCTTTTACCATCAAGCCAAGTATTCATGTTTGGAAATAAAAAATAATCGGACGGTGTTAAATCTGGAGAATAAGGTCGGTGAGGAAGTAATTCATAACGTAATTCTGCTAATTTGACTGTTGCTATAGCACTCATGTGAGCTGGTGCGTTGTCGTGGTGGAAGAGCACTTTTTTCTTCACTAGATGGGGCCGCTTTTCCTTCAGTATGGCTTCAAATCTATCCAATAATGAAGCAAAATACTGTCTTGTGATTGTTTTTCCCTTCAGTAGGTAATCGATTAGTAATATACCCCATGACTCCCAAAAAACTGTGGCCATGACCTTACCAGCTGATGGAACAGTTTTTGTTTCTTTCGGAGCAGGTTTTCCATGTTCAGTCCACATTTCTTAGCAGCTCTGATGAGCCTCGCTCAGGACGCTCCATTGAGCTCACAACTCCAGATACGATCGAAAAACTCCATCAACTAGTGCTGAAAGAGCGCAGATTAAAAGTGCGTGAGATAGCTGAGACCTGTAATATGTCATATGAACGTGTACCAAATATTATGTACCAACATTTGTATATGGAAAAGCTCTGTGCAAGATGGGTGTCGCGTTTGCTAACAGTCGACCAAAAATTGATTCGAAAGAATATTTCTGCCGCGAATTTGGCGTTGTAGAAGCGTAATCCAAGCAAATTTTTGCGCCGATTCCTAATCGTTGACAAAATTTGGGTCCACGATTACATTCCTGAAACCAAACAACAGTCTAAACAGTGGATTGAACCAGGGAAACCAACTCCAAAGAAGGCAAAAGCAATTTTTTCGGCGAACAAGGTTATGGCTACTGTTTTTTGGGATGCAAGAGGTATTATATACATTGACTACCTTGAAAAGGGTAAAAGTGGTCAATACTACGCAGACTTATTGCAACGTTTGAGCCACGAAGTGAAAATTAAACGACCTCATCTGGCGAAGACAAAAAATCTTGTTTCATCACGATCACGCACCAGCGTACACGTTAATCGTTGCGATGGCTAAAATCAACGATCTGAAGTTTGAATTGATGCCACACCCTCTCTACTCTCCAGACATAGCCCCGAGTGACTATTATCTGTTTCCTAACTTCAAAAAATGGCTTGGCAGTAAGAGATTTGCGGACAATGAAGAAGTAATCGAAGCTGTAAATGGGTATTTTGAGGAGGTTGACGAATCAGTCTATAGAGATGGCATTACTAGACTAGAACACCGATATGAGAAATGTATGAGCCTTGGAGGAGATTATGTTGAGAAATAAAAAAATTCTTAAAGACGGTGTTTTTCTTGGTCAGGCCAGAAACTTATCAATCCACCCTCGTAGTCCTATCGCCCCCCCCTCTCTCTCTCTCAGGCAGAGCAAGCTCTGTACGCCTTCGTAGTGGCCTCTCGAAACCAGCATCCCGCCGGAACTATCCAGGAATATTACTTCAGCGGGGCTGATAGTTAGCCAATACGACTCCTCTTCTTATGACACTATCCCACGTCCCCCATCCACACAAGTGATCAGGGGTTCGGTGTTCGTCCTCTGCATCTTAAAATAGAATCGGTTAGCCTGGTTCATCCTGGACCATTCGCCTAGTTCTATCGGCATTTCTAAGTTTGGTCATCACCTCTTTTGCGAAACTGGCTACTGCCTTCCAGTTTTCAGAAGATTCCAGCATTATTGATAGGATGCACTCTGGTCTTATTGGCTTATTGATGGTGTTCATCAAGTGCTCACGCTGTTTTCTAAAATGAGGGCAGCTCACTAATATATGCTCGGCATCCTCGACCAAAGTCGGACAGATGGGGCAGAAATCATAATTATCCAGGTGAAAGCGGTGGAAATAGAACCTCAAACAACCATGTCCAGTCAGCAACTGGGTTAGGTGGAAATCTAATTTCCAGTGTTTCCTGTTGATCCATCTGTGTATGTCTGGAAGGATACAATAAGTCCATAGGCCTTTGCTAGAATCGGTCCATCGTTTTTGCCATATTTCTATAGAACGCTGACGTTCCATGTTTTTAGCACCTTGTAGAGAATCCACTAAGGCCTTACATATGTTGTGCAGCCTAGCCAGTTCATCTGCAGCTAAATCGAAAGGAAGAATTCCGGCAAGTACCTCAGCAGCGTCGGTGGATACTGTCCTGTAACCACTAATAATACGTATACAGGAGCGACGATGGGTCACAATGGCCAGCTCACAATACGATTTAATTCCACATGCATGATGCCAGCTTGGTGCTGCATACATGCTGACAGAATTAACAACATATGCTAATAGCTTCCTCTGGGATGGGCGTGTTAGGCATGAGCCGACACAAGGCAGCTGAAACTCGTTGCGCTTTTTCGCCAGATATCTTTAGATGCTCTTGGAAGTTTAACCTGGCATTAAGCTGTACACCCAAGTATCGTAAAGATGGCGCAGAACTAATGCGTCAGCTACCAACTTTAAGAGTAATACTATCTACCTTCTGACGACTGCTGACAAGAACTACTTCTGTCTTGTGCTCCGCTAATTGTAGACCAGCCGACTTAATCCATCTACTGATGTTGCTGATTGCCTCATTGGCATTTTCAGTAAGTTCATCAAGGGTCTTAGCCGTGACAACTAGAGCAATATCGTCGGCGTACCCTACTGTTATTGAACCAGGCGGTTGTGGAATCCTCAACACGGCATCATACATAATATTCCACAATATAGGTCCCATAACCGAGTCCTGGGAGACTCCCGCAGTAACCTGATGCGATACAATGCCTTCATCCGTTCGGTATAATATTATCCTATTCTCAAGTAGCTGGCCACGACATTCTGCAGATAACCAGGTAGTCCGAACTCTTTAAGAGAATTCATAATAGAAGACCAGCGCGCTGAATTAAAGGCATTCTTGACATCTAAAGCGACGATGGCACAATACTGTTTAGTGTCACCTCTCCATCTCTTACCACTGATTGCATCTCTTGTAGTACACACTACCAGTTTCATAGCATCGACTGTTGATTTTAATTTCCGAAATCCAAATTGGCGTGAGGATAAGCCGTGCAACGCCTCAGTGAATGCTTCCAGTCGGCTACATATTATTTTTTCAAATATTTTACCTACTGTATCGAGCATACACAATGGCCTGTATGATGAAGGATCATCAAGTGGCTTATTGCCCTTAGGTAACAGGACTAACCTTTGAGTTTTCCAGCAATCAGGAAAAATACCCTCATGAAGACAAGCATTATATATTTTTAGAAATATAGATGGATACTTCTGTATCGCCAACTTAACTGCCGCATTAGGGATACCATCAGAGCCAGGGACAGCATTGTCTCTAGTCTTAGCGTAAGCATTATGTAGCTCCACTTCTGTTATAGGAGGTATATCGTCCGTTTTGCGTGCGCAGTACACTGCCGTGGGTGTCATTGGGAAAGAGAGTGGAAACAATCTTATCAATCAATACCGTGCTAGTGGGTTGTATTGGTGCCCTACTCAATCGTGCCATGACTGTTTTGTATGGTCGTCCCCATAAGTCATTGTTGGCCTCTGCACACAGTTCAAGCCAGCATCGACGCTTGCTTGCCTTAATGGCCTTGACAAGTGCTCTTTTTGCTTCTTTAAATAAACTATTAAACGTATCACGATCGGTGCGGGCTCTTTGGGCAAGTCTACGTGCGCGATGACATTCTTTGCGCAATTCTACAATTTCATTTGTCCACCAGTAGACAGATTGACGGTGTTTAAATCCGCTCTTAGTCCTAGTCATCGATGCATCGCATGCTTCAGAGATGTTTCATTTCCGTGTGGGCATCCACTTATTGCACTTGTTCTTTACTTTCTTCTCTGCAATCTCGTACAAGATCGCCCTGTGATCACTGTGAGTGTAAAGGTCGCTTACTCTCCAATTAAGGATCCGCTGAATCAAGTCATCACTGGCGAATGTTACATCAATGATTGATTGTTTATCATCCCTAATGAAAGTGGATTCAAATCCCTTATTAACCACGTGGAGTTGAAGAGAATTAAGGCCATCAAGCAGTATACTACCTCTGTTATTTCTTGAAGCGCTTATCCAGGCTGTGGACCACGCGTTAAAATCGCCAGCGATTAATAATGGTTTCTTCTCCATGGCTTCATCAACTAATTTAACTACAAGGATTTCAAACTGCTTGTCCGTCAAGCTTGAAGGAGCATATGCACTAAAGACGTATATTTCTTGTATTTTAGCCCAGGATACCAATTCGCTCCGATGACTCGACTGCTTTAATACCTGCCTATTTTGACCAATCCAGAGGGCAGCTCTATTGCTTGTGTCACTTATCCAGCGCTGTGGTCTGGCCCTGTCACAATGTGGTTCGGAGATTACAGCAATGTCTATTCTTAGCTCCTTTATTGTTTGTTTCAGCAGGTCATGAGCTGCTACGCAATGGTTGGTATTCGGTTGGAGTATTCTCATGTTTTATGTCTGTTTAAAAACTCCACAGTGATCGGGCACTTATAGCTGTATGCTGGATGGTTAATCTCCTTTTTTCCTTCACATTTACAGAGTAAACAGCAGGGCTCGTTTACACACAGTTTGGATAGATGGTCTTTTCCACCGCAGTGCTTGCAAAGTTTAGTTCTGTCAGGGCCCGAGCACACGGCGCTAAATGGCCAATCTGCCAACACATGAAGCAGCGCTTTATTTCTGTTTTTTTTTCGAACTCTGCAGCTGACCCAATCGATTCGAACATGCCCTGCCCGTAGTAACTCAGTTGTGTGGCTATATGGTACAGACACCACCGCCGTCTGAGTACCCTCATAAGCTTGCCGTAAGGAACTAGCGATTAGTAGGTTAGTCTTCTTTAGCTCGAGGGGTGTTTTCAGAGCCTCTAATACTTCATCCTTTGTAGTGACCTCATCTATATCTTTAATCTCCAAAGTAATAAGATTAGTCAGGACCGAAGTGGATGCGCTATGGCCAACCTTAGTTTCAACAATGCGAGCCAACTCATGTGCATCTTTGGCTGTCCGTTCCAACTGAAGTACAAGGGCACCGCTTGTATTTCTGCGTATACTGTTAACCTCATTCTTCACATGAGATAACTCCGGGTCATTCTTTATTTGACGCAGTACCTCCGCGTATGTAATTCCTTCATTGGCTTTAATCAAAATGGAATTAGGCCTATTTCGTCCATTAAGCCTGCGTGTACTAGATAATTCTTTATCTTTACCTTTGGGCTTCTTGCGCTTGATGGTCTGCCATTGATTTTCCTTGGCCTCAGACTTCCTTGTAGATACTCCAACTGATTCTGATGGTCTCCTTAAGCTCAGTGATGGTTCTTTTGCCCTTTTGCTACCTCCTGTTTTAGGAGTGGAATCTATCCCTTCGGCTGCGCTTCGTTTGGTATCAGAGCGCAGACTCGGCGTAGTCTGAGTCACCACTTCATGAGTACCGGAACGGTGATACTGCAAACTGTACATGTGTTGTAATTGTGCCCTCTACAAATTGTAGCAAGCCATCCCCTATCCACAGCCTGGGGAGGCGCCAGATGTGAGAAAGCAACAAAACTCCACACTGATGTGTGTGTGTGTGTGTTTATGTATATGTTTATGTATATGTATATAAGTTTTCCCTTTCTTTTTCATTATGCTGTTGGGATCAGGGAGGGAGTCAGTGTTTGGTCTCTGCGTCTCTCCTCTGCTCTCACTTTTTCTCTCGTACGGTTTGATTGGTCAGTTTTATAAATAGATTTTATTGATTAATAAATACGCGTTGTTTCTCTCGATGCCGCGGGCTTGATTCACATAAAATGTTTCTCTTCTTTACGATTCCATAATTTATCTTTTTGTTTTTATATATATTTTTTCCTTGTATACACTCAATGGTGTTCATTGACTGCGTTTCCAAAAGGAACGATTTGGGGAGAAAAGGTGTCATCTCAGGACGATGCAAATGGTTATTCTTAATATATAAGGTAAGACTCATTTATGCAAATATAAGATAAAATTTCATGTTTTAGTACGAACACAAGAGAATTCAATTTATGAATTATCATTAAATTTTGACGCTCAAACATTGATTTCGGGTAATGATCATACGATATTATGAAATGTGACAATTATAAAGTGTATAAAATATATTTAAATTTGAATTACAAACTATATATAAAATTATAATAATATATTATTATTTTTATGTCTAAATAATATGTTTTTAATCCTTGAAAATTTTGAAATTGTCTGTGATCAAAGAAGATATTGTCTTCTTGAAAATTTAATAATTCGAAAGTACATAACTATAAATTAGGTTGTTACATTAAATATCTCTAATATTTAGATATTACTTTCCAATATAAAACCTGCCTTTTTTACCAATCTAAACAAATTAATACATAAATTAAAAAATTAATAAAAAAATTAATATATATATATATATATATATATATATATATATAATTTTGAAAAGAAAAAATTATATTACTTAAAATTAAATTTATTGCTTTAGTAAGCAGCTATATATATTGGACTTTCAAGAATTGATAAATCGGAGAATCAAGATATTTTACTACCACTAAAACAAATAGTTATGAAACATATTATTTACTCGGAAGTATTGTAATTTGAATATTATAAGAAGTCAATCACTTATTAAACTCGGGCGAAGCCGTTACAGAAATGCTAAGATATATATATTTTAACAATACAATTTTTTCTTTACAAAATAATTTTTATGAACAAAGATATGATTGTTCAATGGGATTAACTTTATTACCGGTTATTGGTAATTTGGTAATGGAAAAATTGGAAAATATTGCATTAAAAAAGTTAAATTTTAAACCAATTATCTATAAAAGATATGTTGATGACATTTTTACAATTGTATCAGAAAGCTGTGTAAACGATATGGTGGCTGTTTCTAATTCCGTCCATGATAGAATTAAATTTATGGAAGAAATAGAATTAAACAATAAATTATCTTTTTTGGACGTCAATGTCAATAGAGTTAGTAATAACAGAGTAAAATTAAATTGGTATAGAAAACCTACATAGTTAATTTAATTTCAGATGATTAAATTTTAGCGTATACCACCAATTCGAAAATGAGATTGATATTATAAAAAGAATGATCGACCGAGCAAAGAAATTATCAGACAAAGATTTTAGAAAAGATAATTTAAAATTCGTTAATGAGATATTCACTGATACTCATCATGGATAAAATGATTGCAAAGAGAGAAAGAGATTGAGGGAGAGAGAGAGAGAGAGAGAGAGAGAGAGAGAGAGAGAGAGAGAGAGAGAGAGAGAGAGAGAGAGTACATGAGATTTATCATAATACTAGAGAACATAATATAAAAGACAAAAAGAATAATAATAAAATCGCAATATTACCATATGTAAAAAAGTTGTCGAAAGAAATTAGAAGTACTTTTAAAAAGCATAATATTCAAGTTTACCTTAGAAATAATAATATACAAAGGCTATTTAATAATTATAAAGATAAGGCTAATAAATATTTGAAAGCAGGGGTGGGGAAATGACGAAAATTTGGCTCGCAAAATGACATGTTTAATCAAGAATAACTTTATGATGCAGACAATTCGACAAATATTTCGATGTCGTTATGTTTACAAATACCTAAGCTTATTGTATGCCATCTATGATCGAACACGTCCTTCAATAAGTCCCAAGATTAGCAACGAAAACAACATATTTTTTTCAAAAATCATTTTTATTCATTAATATAATCTCTTTTTAAAGTGATACAATCGTTCTAACGCGTTTCCAACTTTTCTATACCATGTTTATAAAAGGATTTATGCTTTGATTTAAAATAGGCTTCATTATTGGCAATAACCTCCTCATTTGAGCTAATTTTTTTTCCCTGGAGCATTTTTTTGAGTTCACCAAAGAGCCAGTAGTCACTGGGGGCTAAATCTGGCAAATACGGGGGGTGACGAAGCAAATCAAAGTGCAACTTGTTCAAGTTTGTCATTGCTTTCATGGACTTGTGGCATGATGCATTGTCTTGATGAAAAAGGATTTTTTTCTTCTTCATGTACAGTCGTTTTGCTGCGATTTCCTGCTTCAAACGTACCAACAAGTCAATATAATAATCACTGTCGATCGATTCACCTTTTTCCAAATAGTCAATGAAAATGACACGATGTGTATTGAAAAAAACAGATGCCATGACTTTGCCATGACTGCTGCGTTTTTGGAGGCTTTGGTCGGCATTCACCAGTCATGCACCATTCAGATGATTGCTGATTCGGCTCCGGAGTGAAATGATGTATCCATGTTTCATCCATGGTCGTAGACTCGATGCTGTTTTCGTTCCACTGAAAGCAATTGCGGCATCCACTTAGAAGAATCTTTTTTCATGACCAATTTTTCATGAAGGATTTTAAATACGCTTCCAAATGATATCGGTGTCATTTCTGCAATCTCAGGAACCTTTACTTTACGATATTTCATTACGATTTTAACTGGCCTACCCGAAAGTTCTGTATCATTTGTGTCCGTGCGACCACGTTTAAACTCAGTATACCACCGACAAATCGTTGGTTTGGATGGAGAGGCGTCCGGGTAATGTTTTTCAAGCCATTGCTGGGCTTCTACGGTGTTTCTAGCCTTTAAAAAACAACGTATTGTCAACACGCGAAACTCGCTTTTCTCCATTTTTCAAATATATTACAAAGTGACTTTACTTTAATCTCGATAACTCTGCTGTTTGTAGTCTGATCGACGTGAAATTTACAAGTTTCATGTAAAGGTTCGTACTCTAGGGAAACGTGGCCAGTTTGGTACTACAAGCACCATCTCTAGGCTAGTTTCGAGACTTATTGAACGGCGCGTTATTTATTTCGTCAACCACTTATCGCTACAGCCATCTATTGAAAAACGATGGAAGCAAAGTTGTACACCTAATATAAAAATAAATTTAAAGTGAGAATAGAATATATATAGTAGCATACTGGGAGTTTCTCATTTTAGTTTAGTCCTTGAAGATGAATCTAGCGGTTAAAAACATCGCATATGGAAGAAGAATTTCAATTTAAGATGGCGGCGACAGTCAAGTTGTCCTTTACTAACATAGAATATAACTTATTTTTATTTTTTTATTATTTTTAATTTTTAATCTAATTTTATTTTATTTTTAGTTATATTAATATAAATAATAAGTTCTATTTCAGACTCATTGGGAGTGATAATAAACAAGTACCGTCTGACTGTCATTATTTTAGTATAATATATTATAGTATAAATAATGTAAAAAATTTCTTTTGTGAAAAAAATTTTTGATCTTAAATCAATCCTAATATGTTTAAATTTCTACGCTTATACTTTATTGATTGTCATGGAAACAATTTTATTGAAAATTGTAGTCTTTTAAATTGAAAAGATAGATCTGTTTTGTTCATTGGATTTCGGGGTATGAGAGCAGTTTCTTCTGCGACTGGACCAATTAAAATAACAGTTTCAATTTTATTATTAGTTCGTATATTGGTTACTTGCAATCTTCTGTCATACCCTTGAAGTATTAATATATCGGAGCAAAATAATATGAACTCCTAATTTAACGCGGATATTATGCGATGTAAATGCTTCAGAAGTTAACGAATTTAAGAATTCTGTTGGAAAATGGATAGCATTTTCTTTATTAAAATTAGTATCAATGTAACATACCTCAAACTTTGTCCAGAATAATATTATTAATTAGGATTGCTGGAAAACGAAATTCGAGTTTATTCGAAAAATAATGCGGACAATAATTTTAAAGAATCCAGCGAGTTATTTCATTCAGATTCTCTACTTTTTCAACATCATTTGTATTAAAAATGAACAATTGTTTTATATAAAACTGTTATGTAGTAATTTTTGCTATACTCAAGATGATTTTCAAACATTGTAGTCAACATTTTTGAAAAACGTACATGTATAACAAGTTATATCTCTTTTCAGTTTTCTCTGAGTTATGGATACGCCTCACGAATTTACAAGACCAGAAATAATACATAGGTATTCGTTTTTATGAAAAACTTTATCAATCACAAATTATTATTATAACGAATAATTGAAGAAAATTACCTAAGAAACAATTATAAACTGTGCCCATTGTATTTATTAGTTGAAAAACGTTTAAATAAATAAAATTTTCGGACGTTGGTCTAGTGATATTATCATCAAAAGTGTGTTCCAAATTATCCTGTAATTTTCACTATCGTACAATTAAGAAAAAAATTTAAAGGGAAATTATTTTCATATATTTAATTTTATAATATTTAAAATTCGGTTAATTTAAAACGATTAATTAAATAAAATTGTACCAACATGTAGATTTGTGTTACAAAAGATTAACTTGAAAGTTAAACAATCTGAAATGCTATGGTTGACATCGGACTATGCCAATCAATACAATAACCAGGGTATAATTTTATAATTGTCAACTATAACTTTTTTCAAAAGTTGTTTGGCAATATTTTCATGCTTTTAGAACATCTTATATAATCATTCATTAAAGGAAGTAAGATAGAGAGTAATATACTAGTACCATGTAATAAGTCATTTACAATACGCTTTTCTATTCATAGAAAAAAAATGGCAAATGTTCAAAAAAGCTAATATTAACAAAATCGCACTTACAGGTAGATTAAGATCATTAATCCGAAGATTATACATGTCGACTAATATAACATGGTATAATATAGTTGAACTATTATTTACTTTAAATTGATATTCAAAAAAAAATCGAATCGCTACTTATTGATAATCAAAGAAACTGACTGTTGAGAGAATTCAATATACGCGGTACTGCTTTTAATATTACTAGGGACATTACCAGAGAATCTCCGACTTTACCAGAGAACTCGTCACATTACGCTGTTTATAATACACTGATAAATAATTAAATTAAGATTATTATTAACATAAAATATAGTCTATGTTCTTCGGGAGTTTTAGTAGAATCTATATTTCAAAACCGAGAAATCGGTTCAGTAATTTGTTTTGTGAAACCGAAAGAAATAGGAACATTGCTTGATGTTCATAAATAGTATGATTAATACAGATGAAGAAATATTCATATTAATTTTTCTTTAACTAACATATTTAAATACAAATCGATAAAGATCCAGAAAAACCATTTATAGATACGGGCTTGATTGATTGGTCGGATCTAGACTTAACATGGCCACACAAATTCATTTCGAACAACACGTAAATTCACTACACAGATATACCGCGCATACACAAAAAGAAATGAAAGTTATTCTTGCAAACTATTATTACATCTATTTTCGTGGATGTACCTATATACATCTACGAAATTAGATGTATAACAGATTAATAGTTTATTAAATATTGTATATTTGAGGTACAAAGATAAAATTAAATTAAAACTACTACATATTATATTAAATAGCACGCGGTAAACATACCGAAAACGGGCAAAGGTCGCGACGACTGGAGAAGGTAGTCGACGCAACTGCCGAAAATCGAACAAGTAGAGAAAGAACGCAATATCTAGTCTCTCTCTCTACTACTAAGTCCGAAGTATACCGTAGTATAGTACAAGTGTATTAGACCTGCGGCCGCTATCCTCTCTAATACGCGCCGCACACACACTACCATACACTCTCATCGAACGGTGCGCGCCAGCAGCGAATACTGCGGTAGGCGAACGCTCATGCCAGTATATACAGCGGGTGTTCGAAAACGAATTTACCCGCTGTATTTAATTAAAATAATTAAATAAAAATATTAATTGTACTTAATATATATATATATATATATATATATATATATGTATATGTGCGTATACACTATTATTCGTGTATACAATCACTGTACGCAGCACAGCGGCTGCAAATATAAATAATAAATTGTAAATAATAATTATTATGATTATTATTAATATTGTTATTATTAAACAGCATTATTATTAATATAATTATTATAATTCAGCGGCTCGACCGAAATTGAACGCGCGGCGACGGAAATAACCGACCATTTCGCTATAAAAGGGCCTGTAAAAGGCAAAATCGAGAGTTCGCCCGGTGAACCAACTGCCCCGAAGTTGATTCACACGAACTCTCCCCGGAGCTACAAAACTTATCCAGAGCTCAATAAACTCCTTCTTGAAAATCCTGTCCGAAACTATTAGTTTGATCTCTGTTGCGAGGCGCTCCTCAAAAGACAGACGACTAATAGCTTTACCTGTTCCTAAGTAAACGTGATGCTGGTTGCGAGGCGCTCCTCAAAAGACCAGCCGTTTACTTATCCCGACTAGTCAATTTTCCCTTAACTCTTGATCCTGGTTGCGAGGCGTTCCTCAAAAGACCAGCGGAGTTAAGCTTACCTTGTTTCATTCTATTTTAGAATCTACCTGTCACGTTTTGTAAATTCCCCGCGTCGAAACTAACACCGGATATCCGTGCGGTAAACAGCGCCGAATATGATACGCATCGCGGAAAATAACGCAAATTTAGTATAAGAATTATATATATAGATCTAGCTTTAAAATTACTTTGTTATTAATTATTTTGTTATAATTTATCTGTTGCAGAATCTTGTAAATAGAAGATTACACCAAAGATTTTCTTGAATAAATTAATAGTTATTGTTATAAAAATATACTGTGTTCTTGTATAATTATTTTCCTGATCCGCCGTCCGATCCCGAAATACTTCCTCCCCTCTCAAACTACCCTAGGTAAATACCGCGTATGCTATCCCAAGGGGGACAGGAACGTTACAATATTAAATATAATTTAAATAGATAATTAAATAATTAACTAATTTCTTAAAATACTTCCCTAAAGTTCAAAATATATTAACACAAAAAATACTCTATAGTTAAATAAAAATCAGTTCAATGATATAGTTATATAGTCATAGGTCTTACTGACTTTGATAAAAGGAAACATATTAATATACGTTCTTAATATTTAAGAAATTGAAAACTTATAAATCTTATATGTTTTTAATAAAAACTTTATATAAAATAAAAAATATTTTTCTAAATTCAGTAATATTTTAAGACAAAAATGACAACATAATAATACATGTAATTATATTGTAAAGCTTTTCATAGCAAAAAAAAAATGTTTATTATATAGCAGCATAATATTCATTCAAAATATTTTTCTAAAATCTTTGAAGTAGATTAAGAAAAAATAGCTTATATAACGTACTAACATCTTACAATAATGGACCTTGAAAACAAATGGCTAAGGGCATTTTATATGCATCCCTATAAAAAAAGCGGATGTATAGTTTATACAAAATGTATCTAAAACTCTAAAAAATAATAATAAATAAATAATTTTAATTGAAATGTAGCTTAATAAAGATGTCATATTAATCATAACATAATATCAATTATGTCATTTACAAATAGTGCAGTTTATTTGGACATTGTTTTCTTCACGCATGGACTCATTAAAGAGAATTGATTATATTGAATGTCGATATATCGAGTATCGATGTTTTGAAGAGAACATTTTCCTCTTATTTATTCTGATAATTAATTATTATTAGGAAGCAAACATAGTTTTCTACCTTGACGTTTAGATGGCGATATAACTAATACGAAAAGTCAGATGTATCGGATATAGTACTTAGTACATTCTATATTTAGTACAGCTCTATTTATTAGTTTTGGCATTTACCAATAACATTCAGTTAATATGCACCATCATTTGTGAAAATATAATAATTTTTTGATCATTGAAAAATGAATCTTGATAAATCGTTTTTTTGATATGTCCTTTTGCACTATTTTGATTGAAAAAAAATGTAGTCAAAACTTATCGGTTGCTTCCAAAATATTATGGCGAACAAGCTCTATCGCTTACAACATGTATAGAGTAGTTTCCGTCTTTTAGAAGTGGAGGTAATAGTGATAATGACAAAGAAGGTTCTGGACAACCGAAAGACTTTGAAGATAGTGAATTGCAAGCATTATTAGATGAAAACTCAGCTCAGACGCAAACAGAACTCGCTAATAATTTAGAAGTCAGAGACAGAGCAATTATTAATGTTTATATGCGATCGGAAAGATTTATAATGAAGGAAAATGGATGCCACACAATTTGACTGAAAGTGCATTATGAATCGATAAAACATCGTACAAAGGAGAATTTTCTGTGGCGTATTATGACTGGTGATGAAAAGTGGATCTACTATGACAATCCTAAGCGCAAAAAGTGATGGGTAGACACATCAGCACCAAAATGCAACATCCACAACCAAAAGGTACTACTGTGTATTTGATGGGACCAATAGGATGTGCTGTACTGCGAGCTCCTAAAACCAAATAAAACCGCCTTTGCGGAGGTGGACAAATGCCAACTAAATTATTTGCAACAGAAATTGATCGAGCATAGATCAGCAATCACGAGCAATAGGCGTAAATTCATTCTCTTACATGAAAACGCTCGGCCACATGTCGCGACAGACGTCAAAAACACCCTGTTGAAGCTCGAATGGGAAGTGTGGCCGCACCGATTCAGACATAGTGTAGTACTTATCAGACATATGTAGCACCATTTGATTACCGTCTATTCTGATCAATGTAGCACCAACTCGTTGATACGCACTTCTGACATGTTCAAGAAGTGCGAGAATTTGTGGATGATGGGATCGGCTCGAAACCGCCATCGTTCTTTCGCCATGGAATCGTCATATTTCAAGAAAGATGTAAAAAGTAGTAGAAAATCACGGAAATTATTTTGATTAAGCTGATCTGTATCCATTTTACATGATAAATGTCCTTTTTCTGTTGAAAAAGGTCGGTAACTAAGTTCGCCTCCTAATACATAACGACTGTTAGTAAAAGAACATAATTTCAGAAAAGTGCAGAAAAATGTATGTATTTGTATCTTTATATGTATATGTGTAGGTGTGTATGTGCATGCGTGCATATGTATGAACCGTAGGTAGAAACTGCTGTACAGCGGTGTAGCGAGGAGCAGAGCACGGGCGGAGAGATGTGCTAATGAGAGGGAAGTAATATTCATGGTGCCCCGGGTGAGGAGGAGTGGTTAAAAATTTGTTCAATTCAATTTTAAGAATAACTAATTTATACAGTATAAAATTATAACTTGTGTTTACAAATATTAATTTTTTGTATAAGTAGTATATATACGTAGATAGGGCGCATGAACTTATGCTTTTCTACATATTTAAATGTTCGCATAAATATAATCGAAGAGTTTGTTCGCTAAAGAAAATTTATGCTCTCGGCCATTATTAACATAATTTAGCAACAATATTTTGGCCCAACCCCGACTACTTGTCTGTACCTGTAGAACTGCTGATCTAGGCAGCCTGTACAGATCTTGTTTCCACATGGGTATGTCCCCGATTTAAGTCCTATACAGGTCCTGATCCGCGCTCTCGATAGAGTTTTACTCGGAAATATTAAATAAAGCTGTATTGTGCCACGCGCAGTTAATACTCTATGCAGTCTGTTCTACCAGCAGCCAGTATATGGCGACTTAATTTTTCTTGAATATTAACTCAAAGTATTCGATCTACAAGCAAGTTTACAGCATTTTTATCCAAAATTTGAGGTTTTATTATGAAAATATGATTACATATTCTTTATTCAAAGTATTGTCAATCGAAAGCTATAACTTGTTCACAGCTTTTGGACAATCTAGGCATTTCGGACCCACAAAATTTCTAGTCTTTCGAGTCCAAGAATGTATAGACAATTTCATTCCCTCTACTGAACTGCAGTGTATTCACATTTTAAGCGTATTCCCCAAGCGTATTCAGCATTTTAGAACCGTTTGAACCACTTCTGGCACGTCGATTCATCGATACACTCCACTCTTAAGTTTCCGAAAGCAAACAACAGGCCTTAGACGTACTTTTCGTCATAATAAAGCATAGGAGCAGTACTTCCTAAAAATAACGTTTACTTAGCTGGAATCTTGCCACGATTTTGCTCGATAAAATAAACCACACCGAAAGAAATGCACAAAGTGAAAGCTGCAAAGTTATTGACAGATACATAAGCCACAAATGGAACATATGCTATCTGACATTTCTGCATAGATTCCACTGATTGAGGCCTACGATGTCTCGATCGTTAGAGCGAAGGACTAGTATACTTGGTGATCCGTGTTCAAATCCCGGTCTCGGCAGATTGACCTATAGTCCGAACATGATACTCTCCGTAAACGTCGTCTCAAGACACTTGGCCATCTTTTTCCACCGCCCGAACTCAAAAGAACAATTTTCCCCATAGAAGCCCTGTGTAATATGCATATATATGTGTATTAAATACGCTTGTACATTCTGTATATACGTACAAACGATAATTGGTAAATTACGATCAATTATTTATAGTAATATAGATTTTTATATATAGAGTACTTTCAACTTAGATATTATTGAATTGTTTAAGAAATTATCATATTATATCATATGATACTAATTTATAAACACAAAGCCTGTTTTTGTTTGTATACATATAAAACCTACTGAACCGATGGCTCTGAAATTTCATATATAGATTCTACATGACCTTCGGAAGGACATACGCTATGTTTTTTATAGAGAATCATTTTACTGTGATCAATAAATTAAGTTAACCGTCTTAGCAGTCAGTTTCATAAGCGAACAGTACGTGGCGTCTTGAATCACGAATATCAAGACAAAGTACTCCGCATAGACTATTAATACAAGGCCAGCTCAGTTGAATAGTCATCTCCAACTTTGGGATTCGTGTCCTAGAAAAGGCGTGACTTTAGTCAGTATTACGCTTTTTGTTCTTCAGGTTAATTTGTCACTACTTTCAGACCTAATGGATATCTTTTGATTTTTGTAAATTTTATTTTATTCTCTCTCTCTCTTTCTCTTGCTTTCTCTCTGTCTTTTTCTCTCTTTTTCTTTCTCTATCTGCTTTTATAAAATAGTTGTATATGCCAAATCATACATACTGAACATAATTTGTGACGACACATTATATTTTTGTTTTTATACGTTATGGTAACTTAAAAATTGACAATAGACTATGTTCTTTTTAGTTTGAACAAAAGAAGTAATGGCGAAATAGGTTTTATTAACAACAATCGTCAATCCTTCATAAAAAGGCAATATATATATATATATATATATATATATATATATATATATATATATATTTATAATACGTCGTCACTTCTGCATAAAAAGGCAATTCCCAGCGTCCGCTTATAAATACGCTATTCGCATACCTACATTTTGCTTGAATTTCATTTGGCCACACTACTAAAATATTAACGGTATTTAATTGAAAAAAACGAAAATATACGAAATATATATATATATATATATATATATACATATATTTTTAATACGGTTTCTACTGCGAAATATTATATTGGCGTGTACGAGACGATTTCTATTGGGAGTTCTGTATTCGGATGATAGAATGCGATGTCCAGGTGTCTCTGGACGATTTCTAAGGGATGGATTGTATTTAATTGGTCGAAAACGACGTTCAAGTATGAGGAAATCGACTTCTATGAGAAGATTCGTGTTGAGATAGTAGAATACCATACCAGGTGTTCCCAAACGACTTCTAAGGATAGTATTGTATTTAGTCGTTAGAAAGCGATGTCTAGCTTTTGCGGGACGACTTCTATTGGGACCATTGTGTTTAGTTGGTAGGAAATGATGTTTAAGTATATCGGGACAACTTCTACGAGGAGTTCCATGTTCGGATGATATAATGCGTTGTCCAGATGTCTCTGGACGATTTCTGGACGTCCAGGTATGTAGGAATGACTTTTATGGCAAGATTGGTGTTGAGACGGTAGAATGCGATTTCCAAGTGTTTTGGAACGAATTGTACGGGGAATTTCGTGTTCAGACGGTAGAAAACGATGTACATATATAACGGACGACTTCTACGGAGAGTGTCTGAAAAACTTCTATGAAGAGATTCGTAAGCTCTCATTCAAACACTCAAACTCCCAGTAGAAAGCATTTCGGGATATCTGGACAACGTATTCTACCTCCCCAAACAAAACTCTCTATATGAGAGGTCCAGGGATATATTCTATCATACGTACATGGTACTCTCCGTAAATTTTGTCTCGAGACATTTTGAAATCTTTTTCTACCGCCCGAACTCGAAAGTTCAATTTCCGTATATACATACTTTATATACAGAAGCGATAATGGATGAATTACGGTCAATTATTTATAGATAATATAGATTATTATATATAAAGTGCTTTTTACTTAGATATTATTCAATTGTAAGAAATTGGTTAAATTATTATCTCGAGCGAAGCCGACACGGAGCATGCTAGTATTTGTGTGTGTGTGTGTGTGTGTGTGTGTGTGTGTGTGTGTGTGTGTGTGTGTGTGTGTGTGTGTGTGTGTGTGTGTGTGTGTGTGTGTGTTTTATACAGACGCGACGATAGGTAAATTACCGTAAATTATTTATAGTAATATAGATTTTTATATATAGAGTACTTTTTACTTAGACATTATTGAACTGTTTAAGAAATCGGTTAGATTATTATTAGATTATTTCCTATATATATTATCTATATTATATATATATTTTTTTTTATTAGGCGTAGGCAGGGCAAGCTCTGCACTAGTGGCCTCTCGAAACCAGCATCCCGCCGGAACTATCCGGGAATATTACTTCGCCGGGACTGTTAATTAGCCTATACGACTCCTCTTCTTATGACACTATCCCACGTCCCCCATCCACACAAGTGATCAGGGGTTCGGTGTTCGTATTCTGCATTTTAAAATAGAATCAGTTAGCCTGGTTCATCCTGGACCATTCGCCTAGTTCTATTGGCATTTCTAAGTTTGGTCATCACCTTTTTTGCGAAATTGGCTACTGCCTTCCAGTTTTCAGAAGATTCCAGCATTATTGATAGGATGCTGTCTGGTCTTATTGGCTTATTGATGATGTTCATCAAGTGCTCACGTTGTGTTCTAAAACAAGGGTAGCTCACTAGTATATGCTCGGCATCCTCGACCAAAGTCGGACAGATGGGGCAGAAATCATAATTATCCAGGTGAAAGCGGTGGAAATAGAACCTCAAACAACCATGTCCAGTCAGCAACTGGGTTAGGTGTAAATCTAATTCCCCGTGTTTCCTGTTGATCCATCTGTGTATGTCTGGAAGGATACAATAAGTCCATAGGCCTTTGCTAGAATCGGTCCATCGTTTTTGCCATATTTCTATAGAACGCTGACGTTCCATGTTTTTAGCACCTTGTAGAGAATCCACTGCAGTCTTACATATGTTGTGCAGCCTAGCCAGTTCATCTGCAGCTAAATCGACAGGAAGAATTCCGGAAAGTACCCCAGCAGCGTCGGTGGATACTGTTCTGTAAGCACTAATAATACGTATACAGGCGGCTCACTCCGTGGATTCCCGAAGGGATGAGGGGATACCCTCCCCCGTTTACAGAGGAGCTCGGCATGCACTTGCTCTGCCTCGGCCTCTGCAGCCTTTTGGCCTTCTGCCTCCGTCACCCTTTGTCTTTAACGGCGCTGCCGGTGTGAGCTCAGGAATGCTTTCTGAGCTTTCGTAGACTACGCTAACTCATCGAGTGCTTGGGCCATGACGGGACCAACCGGCTTTCTGCCACTCGATCGATCCCGCAATTCTTCTCAGAGACCATAACTCTGCATTTAACTTCATGGTTACTTCTGTCATGGATTCAAAAGCAGCCTAGCTATCCACGAGGCATCGCTCCGTACGTTGGAGCGGAGTTAGACGTGGAGGAAGCATCTCGCCTTCTTTCGTACCCGAAACTCCTGCTTCGTGAAGTCCCCTGCATTCCTGGGTCGTGAACCCCAGGTGGACCCGGTTGCAGAGGCCTCTTCTCGCTCTTCAGCGCGAGCTGTAGAGATCGATTGCGTCTCTACCTTCACTTCCTCATGTCCCGGAACTCCTGCTCTGGGAGAGGTGTATGAAAGTCCCTGGGATGAAGAGGATCCTGCCGTAGTGCCGACGCTCCTGCTTCGGGAGGGATGGTCTTTGACCGAGACGGGCCAGTTCTTGGCTCAATCCGCACTCCCTTTTGACCCGAAGCTCCTGCTACGGGAGGGGTGATCTGGTTCTTTGGAGTGGTAGGAAGCGAAGAAGGCTCCCTTCTCGTTCGAATCCTGAACTTCCTCCTTCTTCTATTACTTCAGAGCAGGGATCCGGAAAGAACCAACTCGTAGGGATGGGACAGGCAGATCGATAGCCTCGACAGACTACCGTCAAAGCTAACTGCCGCCACATCTCCCCGAGCAGCTCCTTAAAACAAGCAACGAAGGCTTCGTCCATCAGGTTATCCATCTGAAACAAAGAAAGGAAGGACGGACTATATTAATAGGAAGGGGGGAACTATTTCTCCTTCCGCGGCCTCCCACATGGTCTTCGTTCTGCATGGTCCTTTCTATTAGAGGACGCCATATCTTGAGACGAAGACCGCTGAACCGTAATTCTACTTTTGCGTGAACAACTTAGTTTCCTACCCAGGACGGAATCTAACGCTTTGCGAGTATTTTTGAGGTTATCCTGTGCAGAGGACCTCGCTTTAGAAACGTCTCGCATGACATGTGGGTCGCAGGTCACCTGGTCGGGATCCAGTGGTGGTTGCGTAACAATCTCTTCTTTTGGCTCCAGCGGTGGTTGTGGTAAAACCTCATCCTCTGGCCCCAGTGTAGAAGTGGTCTCCAAGAGATCGTTTTCCTCGGGTTGAACGTAGGTTTTAAGTTGGACAGTATGAACTAATTGTTCAATCTCTCCGCCACAATCCTTCCAGCTCATATGTATTAGTCCTTTGCTTTTGTAGAAAAGGAGGCGAGCGTTTGACAACGCTGCCTAGACACTCATTAATATCTAAGTAAAAACTACTCTATATATAAAAATCTATATTACTATCAATAATTCACCTTAATATATCTATCGTCGCTTCTGTCTAAAAAACTGATTTAAAGCAGCGTCCAAGTCCAAAAGCTGATGTTTTGCAATTTTATATTATATATATATATATATATATATATATATATATATATATATATATATATTATGATGGAGTACCCGCTTTTCTGCGCTGCAAACAAAGTGGAGGTGTGCCATCGGAACGCCCGCGCGACGATGGTATCGAGACCTGCGGTCGCCACTTACGGATTGCGCGATTCCTGCGCAGAAATGTCTGCGGATGTGAATTAAAATCTCGAATGTGCGACTATTCGGTATTTCCAGGCTTAAACAAATGAACTACAGTTAAGAAAAATCCTTCGCACATAACGAGGAAACAAACTCGAACACGGCTCCGGTTTGTTTACATCCGTGCGGATACATCGGGCGGTGCAGCATGCCGATTGTTACACTATATATCTATATATATATATATATATATATATATGAAGAAAATTATTTGAGCGGGCAAATATGTTGACAAGTGTATCGAGACGACGTTTACGGAGAGTGTTCGGATGATAGGATTCAATACGATATCCAGATTTCCAAGGACGGATTCTACTGGGAGTTTGCATTTTGGTCCTGCGTGATGATCGGCAGTGCTGTTCGAACGATGGCTAAGTCGAAGTTGTCTGGCCATGACCTGATTCAACTCGGTGAGATTAAATTCAACCTCGGCTCCCCTCGGGGGGAGAGCGTTAGCCAAGGACCTCATGTCTTTTTGCTCCTGCGATTCATGCTGCAAATTCTCTAGAGTAAACAGGGTATTTAGCACTCCCGTAGCTATGCTCATCCAGTCCGTTGTGTAGGTGTTATTATCCAGACGGACGTTGCAAGCAACCTCCTTTATGGAGAGCTTACTCACCTGTAGTCGGTAAGCTACACCTCTGGGGTTTTCATTACCCTTTACTGTGACAAAGTCTTGCCATTGGGACTTTTTAGTATGCCTGAGTCTACGGACATGCTCTTCTCTGGCCGCTTTGTATTCTTTCTTGAGGTGTTCTCGTCTAACGGGATCACGCTCTTTCTGGAATACTCGACGGGCTCCATTTGTAGCCCTTTTTAACCTATCTAAGTCAGGGTTCCATCAGGGAACCCTCCTAACAGCTACCCTACTCCTCGGTATGGCAGCATTGCACGCTTTCCTCAAATGAGCCAACTCTCTCTCTCTCTCTCTCTCTCTCTCTCTCTCTCTCTCTCTCTCTCTATTGTCTCCATTTTGGAGCCGGGCATTTCTTTAGGGACCTGGTCCCATTCATCTACGAGTACAGCGCAGAAGGTTTCCCAGTTCGCTTTCTGTGTGGAGTATCGTTTTAGCTTGTTTCTCTGATTTACAGCAACTGAACTTGCAAGTGTGCATGCTCCATTAAGGTAGAACGTGATCGTTCTGTGATCCCTCGAGGTCCAGTCCTCTCTGATGACCCACCCTGTCATGAGTGTCTGGAGATTCGTGGTGACAAGAGTTACGTCCATATTTCCTTCTCCAACTTCATTGGAGATAGTAGCGATACTACCTGGCACATTGGCGATCCGGAGATTCCACTGCGCTGTAAAATTTTCTAATTCTTCCCCTTTGCGGTCGGTGCGATCAGACCCCCACAGGGGGGATCTGGCATTGGAACCGACACCTATTAGCACCATCCTCCCTCGAAGTGCGTGCAGCATCTTACTTAGGTGTGTAAGGTGTACCCCTATTTCGTGGCTCAGCTGAAAGTATCCACTGACCACATACATCGTTAAAGAGCGCAACCTAACCTCCGCTACAGCGAAGTGTGTGTTAGTTAAGTGCGTTAGTTTCAGCACTGTCATCTCGGGGTTGAGAATTGCTATAGCCGCCAAGGGGATTTGCCCATCAACATATACCATCCGTATGCGCAGTCTGAATCCCTCTATTCGGCCACTACGCTGGTATGGCTCCTGGACAAGCAGGATGTTTACTCCTCTTTCCACACATTTAGATCTTACTTCCGGAGTGACCCTGCGTGCTCTTCTGGCATTTAACTGTGCAAAGCGCAGGACAGGTCCACTTCGATTATTTCGTGCATTACTGCCCATAATCCGTGGGGTTGTCTAATCTCTCCATGAAAGCCTTATATGCTAGACATTTAGTGTCCATAGAGTTGTGATTAGATGCTCTCTTCGCTTTGTTACTGTTTACACACTTAGGCGTTGCATCCTTTTTATTGCAATTTGTGTTGCCATGTCCCGCTAAACTGCAGTGGGAGCAGCATTGTTCAGATCTACTGTATTTGGCTACGTGCACGTAACCCTGGCACTTGTACCACCTGGTCACCCTAAGGTAGTCTTGTACTCGACAAGACAGCCACCCTATGTACAATCTTTTACGTTCTAATAATTTGACCCGGATGGCCAGGGTGACTTCTACCACCCAGTTTGCGACTGGGTCACTCCTCTAGTCGGGCGTTTTGAGGCGGGGTTTGAAGAATTCAGGAAATTCTTCTGACGAGGAGGCCAAACCCTGGTTTTGCTCCTATATAGCCGAGGACACCTCATCTGACGATGTGTCCTTGGGCATATCGTAGATGATGAGCCTCGGCTTTCCCCTTGTTGGGGCTTCAATTTCAAACAGGTTGGCCAGGCTTTTGGATGCCTTGAGCTTTCCCAACCCCACCTCTGTTGCCGTTTCCACTAGGAGTGCTTTACTGGTCTCCCTCAGATTCTTTATCTGGACCTCGGCTACCCTAGGTTTGAAAGTCTTTTGCACGACTTCCTTTGCCTTACCTGTGGAAGAGATTTTTTCCACATCCCTGGGTTTCAGTAAGATCACTTTTGGTGGTGGCCTTATAGTGACTTTGGCAACCTGGACTTTTGGGGCCACCAGTCTGCTTTCAGCTTTTTGCCTTTGCTCTGAATTGTTGCTACTATTGTTTGAGACCACAGTTGCATATGTCTGTGGTCCCTTCGCCTCCTTTTGTTTAAGAGCCAGCTCATGCAAAGCCTCCGTTTTGGCCTCCTTTTGTTTGGTTTGCTATGAAGGGGGGCTCTTATTTGCTCCTTGATTATTTCCTTCCTTTGAAGACTTTGCTGTGCTGGCTGACTGGGTGGTTTCCTTAGAATCACCCGTTTTGAGCAACTTGATGAGCGAGTTTTTGCCCGCTCGTGTTTTGCTTGTTGTTGCTTTGGTTTGCTCCCTGTCTGCAGTTTTGGCCTTTTCGTTAGGCCTCCTAATCTCCCTAGCTTCGTTCTCCTTTTCCTCCTCTCCTTTTTTCTTGTTAGTTTTTAGCATATTAGTCTTACGTCCACCTACTGAGCTCACTTTACAGCATCCCGTTCGGTGGACAAAGATTTATTTAAACGGACAGTATAAAATTCCACTGGCAATTGTAGCGGCTCCCTTCTTCTACCCTGAAGCCATGCATCCCCTATCGCAACTGCCATACAATTTAGGATTAGGGGGATTTTTATAGAGTTGTTCCTTCTCCTGGCCGGGCGATAAAGTCAAGCCCCGGCCCATTAAAGCAGAACGTTTCAGTGGTATGTCTGTCGGTGGTCGCTGAAACACTTGTAACGGGTTTGCGGTAATTAGGAAGCAAGCGCCAATTACCCACTCCCAAGTTGTATATACTTTGGCTCCGCAAAGACGATGTCCATCATAAATTTTTTGTGTGCGAGCAGTGGGAGCAGCAGAGGGCGCTACTGAAGTTGGGTCAGGGAGAGAAGATCTCCTCGGTACACGCCTGCCGACTCCGGCTTATAGCTCTTTTCAGAGCTGCGGAAAGCAGTCGAGGTAATGCACCAAGGAGGTAGTTATTTAGTGGGCATGCCTTTGTGTGGTGATTCCCACATACCCGGAGACCGGTTCGCGAGATCCATAAAGGATTTTTCTCCTCCTCTATAAAAATTATTATTATTATTATTATTATTATTATTATTATCTGTACTAATAGTTTGCTGTATTACTACTCGTTTGCGTAATAATTATTCAGCATTATTTACTATTCTATTTTATTATTACTATAATCGTTGTTGTTAGCGTTATTATCTTTTTTTTTTCGGAGTCTGTGAATGCTGTTTATGCATCTCCGATGGTCGTTCAGCAAGAATGGTCCTGAAAAACGACCACCGGAGTATGT
Organism: Sycobia sp. Sy_11; assembly: GCA_018907035.1. Classification (NCBI taxonomy): domain Eukaryota; kingdom Metazoa; phylum Arthropoda; class Insecta; order Hymenoptera; family Epichrysomallidae; genus Sycobia; species Sycobia sp. Sy_11. Next base: position 353,364 of record JACCIC010000256.1, on the reverse strand, counting down.
GCGACTCGACAGAAAATCCATGTCACTACGCACTACACATATCTCCGTGTTGCACCGACACCAGCCCGGAACTGTTATACACATTACTTCAGCCTGGGCGGCAGTCCTTGCGTGGTCATTTCACGTGCATATCTTTCATTCCAGATTCTCATGCATACTCGATATTACATCCACTCTTCATAGAATTTCAATCGTCCAAACATCCATCTGCTCTTTTGTTCTCAAGCACATTCATAACGTATTTTGCGATCAACCGCCAGCTGTCCGCGTCCGTCATCATAATTTTCGTCACGTTTTCTGACGTGATCACTCCTGTCCTCGTCTGTAACTCTAGTCGTGGCTCAGTCCAATGTTCGCACACAAAAAATGTGTGCTCCGCATCGTCCCAAGCCCATCCGCAGTACTTGCATTCTGAAGAGGCGACCCTCTTCATCTTGCAGAGGTACTTACGGAAGTATCCGTGTCCGGACAGAAATTGGGTAAGGTAGAAGTTCACCTCTCCGTATTTCCTCTCTTTCCACGGACCGATTTCGGGTATTAGTCTTTTCGTCCATCGTCCTCTTTCGTCCGTCGTCCACCGTCTCTGCCATGTCTCGATGGTCTTCGTCCGTTCTTCAGTCCCAGCGTCTTCCCTTCCAAAGTTCGAGTTCCGCTCGTAAATTCGCTTCCATTCGGCCGCGAGCAGATCGATGGGAATGACCCCAGCAATCACGAAAACGGCGCTATCAGACACGGTACGATACGCGCACGCGATTCTGAACGCGCCCACCCTTTGTACGCTTTTCATGGCGTTCGCGCGTTTCCTGATATTCATCGCGTCAGCCCAAACCTCCGCCCCGTAAAGCAAAATCGAGTGGGTAACGCTCATCAGCAGTCTGCGAACGTTCTGTTTCGGTCCGTTGGTATTGGCCATCAGTCTACTTAGAGCCTTGGTCTTTTCTGCTGCCTTTGTCGCCGCGTTTCGTAGGTAGGGCCAGAAGCTCAGCTTCGTAGCCAAGGTAACGCCAAAGTACTTGACTTCACTCCTGGTTTCCAGTCTTTCCGTCCCTAACGTCATCGGAACCACCGTCTGTATACGTCTGCGAGTCAGCAGCAACAACTCAGTCTTCTGCAGCGCGAGCTGCAATCCGTGATCTGTCATCCATTCGTTCACGCGTCTCATGACCTGATTCAGCTTTAACTGAATCAAGTGATAGTCGCGTGTGACTATCACGGCTGCCACATCGTCGGCATAGGCAATGAGGCGCGCGTCGGAGGGCATGTCTAGTCTCAGCAAACCGTCGTATTGTACGTTCAAAAAGTCGGAGCCTAAAATGGAACCCTACGCCACCCCTGCTGTCACGCGTTTCCATTTCTTTCCGTCCAAAATATCATACGTCAGTCCTCGGTCTCGTAAGTAGTCTCGTATGATACGGAGGAGGTAGGAGTCAACCTTGAAAGTTAACTCCAACGCCCCCAGTATCGCTGTCCATTTTGCAGAGTTAAAGGCGTTACGAACGTCCAGGGTCACCAACAGAACCAGTGGTCTGGTTGCATGACCGCCCCTGTTCGCCGCGTGAAAGATGTTCGTCACGTCACCTATAGATCCGATTGTCGACCGTCCTTTTCTAAATCCGTGTTGTTGTTCGGATAGGTCTCCGGCGTTTTGAATTGCCTGTGACAGTCTTGGTCTCAGCAGCAGCTCCAACAGCTTCCCTGCCGTATTTAGTAGGCAGAGAGGCCTGTATGAAGAAGGCAAATCGGAGTTCCCCTTAGACTTACGGATGAGAACCAATCGAGCCTCCTTCCAGAGCCTGCTAAAAACTCCCTCCACCAGACACCCGTTGTACAAACCCAAAAGGATGTCCGGGCGGCGCGAAGCGACCACCCGTAACACCTCACTAGGTATGCCATCGGGACCCGGGGCCTTGTTAGGCTTCAACGCATTCGAAGCTCTGCGGAGCTCTTCCTGCGTGAAGAGAGGGATCTCTATATCTGTCATTTCGTTTGTCGCGTTCGTTCTGTTGGGATGGGTTGGGAAAAGTCTCTCAACTATCCGCTCCATCACTTTCGCGTCTCGTAGTTCCGGCGGACCCCGACCTCCCAGGGCGCATGTTACAATTTTATAACCGTTGCCCCAGGGATCCGAGTCTACCTCATCGATTAGTTTTGTCCAACACCGTTTCTTACTATCATTGATCGCGTATCCCAGTCACTGTCTGGCGCAACTCTACTCCGCAGAGTATAGTCCCACTACGCCTCGACTTCGGGTTCGTTGAGCTTTCCATCTCAGCTTCAAACAATTGCTTCTGAGATCCGCGATCTCGGCTGTCCACCAGTATGTTTGTCTTCTGTTTCGTACTTTCCGTTTCCTGGGCATGGTGGCATCACATAGGCGCTGGAGAAAGCCAGTCGTTGCCGCCGCTAACGCCTCCATGCTGACCTGGTTCGTCAACTCTTGATGCACCTCTCATAAGGGAGGTTCTGCATTTTGCAGATATCTTTCAAGTTCGTCTATGTCTAGACGTTTGGGGTTCCACCCTGTAGATCTTGTGCCCCGTCTCCTCGCTTGTCTCGTCGCGTCTGTCAGTTTGAAGGCAATTTACTGGTGATCACTGGCCGTATTGTCCTAGATCACCCGCCACGCCCTTATCCTAGTCCGAATTCTGTTCGAGGTCAGAGTCACGTCTGGTATGGAGTTACCAGACCCCGGTCGTCTGTACGTCGGTATCGTTCCTTCGTTAACTACTGCCAGGTCTTCCCCGTCTGTTGGTCAAGGGCATTCCCTACTCGATCGCCCGCGCGTTAAAGTCGCCCGCCACGATCACGTTACCAGGGATTGCCCGCAACGCGTCCTCGATTTTTCCAAGTTTAGCCGTGTGCTCGGAGGCACTGCTGTTTGGGCTCAGGTAAACACTGACATAGGTTATGTCAGCGACCGTCACCCAGACACAGTCCTCCTCAGTCCCGCTGCGTACGATATTCGACGCAACCTTTCCACGTAACCAAACTGTGGACTTGCCCGAGCTGCTTGTGAGTCAAGTCGGTAATCGTCTGTCTTTGTATTGCTCACTGATAATCAGCACGTCGATGTTCAGTTCCGCCGCAATCTGCGGCAGCAGTGCGTCTGCCACGCTACTCCCGTTCATATTGCATTGGAGTATCGTCGTCGTCATTGTGTGACTGTCTTTCTCTTCTGTTCTGTTAGTGCTATCCTGAACGCGGCACACGAGGACGAGCCAGGTAAGTGTCCCCTGTCTCGGATATTATCCTCAGTGCACAGGAAACACTCCCCACGACTCTTGCAGTCCTTGTGGGAATGACCCTCGAGGCCGCATCGCCAGCAGCAGCTTCGTCTGTCCAGTCCTTTACAGTCTTTCCGTACATGACCGAACCCGATGCATCTATAGCATCGCGAGACGCGTATCCTTGCTCTTATTCTTGATACAACCCACCCGATTTTAATACGCCCTTTCCTTAAGAGGTCGATAGCCTCTTTTACGTCAAAATCGCAGACCGCCATTCTCTGTCCTCGACTGTTAACGTCGAAAACATGGGGCCGACGGTCTGCAGTCCGTCCCGTTTCCCGATTTAACGCGTTCGCGATGTCCTCGTTGGTCGTGACACAGTCCAAGTCTAGGAATTCCAGTGTCACCCTGGAGGTCAAATCTTTTACGCGTCCAGTCTCTCCGACAGCGTCTTGAAGAACCTGTCGGAAATCCGTCTCGTTGTTCTGTCTGGAGAGCTGTAAAAGTACCGCACCGTCTTTTGTCTTTCTTATTGTTCTGACTTGAGTATTACACTTGTCAGCGTCCACCTTTTGCCGTATTGTACGTACCACGTCGACGTACGTCTGTCCCTCAGCCGGCTTGATCATGATCGCTCCTCCCCTGCCTTTGAGGTTAGGGCGATCAGACCCGCGACCTTGGAGTCTCGCTTTTGTCTGCTCTTTTGTCGGTTTGTTGTCGGTCTCGGTCGTTTTCGGTTTTTTATGCTTTGAGACCACCTTCGCCCATGTTTCGGTCTCGATCGTCCGCTGCTCCGGAGTAGGGGTCTGACGGTCTCTTTTCCATTTCTGAGGAGTTGCCTCCTCACATTCACTCCGTCCTTTATCTTTCTGTTTTTGTCGGAGCAGTCTCATTCGCTTCAATTCATACTGTCCGATTTCCACTGCTTCATTGATCTCACTCAAACCGTTTTTTATTATTTGACTTACATTTTTTTGTATGCAAGTCATTTCCATCATTTTACTTAGGACTCTGCTTATTGTGTAAAATTGCTCCTGCAATTTACACTCAGCAGCTTACCAAGTTGCCGGCGATTTATAAACATTCGCACATTCATTCATACTGCTACCTGTAACATTTTCTATCACACCAGCCAGGTTGTCTACTGGTGTGATAGGAGAGCCGGGAATCTCCATTGACTCTACTGAGTCGCTTGCAGGCGGCACTCGAGAGCCTGCTATAATATTTTTATTACCTTTCATGATTACATTATTAATTTGTGTTAAATGTTTTATATTTGTGATGGTCCGGAGGATCACTTGTTGGAGATGACGGTTCAACGTCCTGAATCTCCCCAATACTGAAGCCCTCCTACATTCCGGTGGCCTCGGCTGTTCCTCCTCCACGACTCGCAGCAGAGTCCCATCCGTACGCCATACGGCACTACTACAACATGCGAGATTTGACGTCTGACGACGTCTTACCACTGTATGGGGCAGCTTCCCATGTTGGCGACACTGGGTTCGGACCCCCTACTTGTGGTGGCCCAGGAGTGCCATCTGGTTTTACAACTGTACCCTCGAGAAGGGGAACGCACATAAGCATGAAGTCATTCCCTCGCAGCTAATCCCACCTATCAACAAGTAATCACTGCATCCGCAAGACCTTACCGTCGCTCAAACTGGTCACATTCATACGTGAGACATGCCCGTTTATAGGGCCTCTCATTCATTTATAACCCGCCTGGAAGTTACCCGTTTATAGGGTCTCCATCTCCACCATTCGTGGGAAACTCGTTTATAGAGTTCCCGATATACTCCCCAGTCCGAGTACGGTTATCTTACAGATATGTAGCTGTGTGAATGATGAGTGGGTGTGTAGACGGGCGAATACAACTATTTTCGCTCGAAGTTCTTGTCCACGGCCACTTATTCGTCACTCTTAGAAGTGCTTATTTCGTGAATGACCGCGAGTGGTCGTTCCCCTATCCGCAACCCCGGGGACGCGTGTGGTAGCTGAACTCAAGGCCCAAAAGCATTATTATCATTAATAACAATATTATTATTATTATTATTACTACGATTAAATATTATTCTCATTATAGTTCTTATTATTATTAAAATTACTATCTATTACTACTACAATTAGAATGCTTTTACATTGAATGCAGTTAAAATATTATTATAATTATGGTTATCATTATTGTTATAGTTATTATCATTAACATGATTTTAGCATTGACATATAGAACTACTAATAGTATTGTATTGATAAATTTAGTTTTGTTTTTTGCATTCTAGTGATTTATGGATGGTTCTAATTTCAAAATACACAGCTATAAGTAAACTTCAAGACTGAATAAATCGTCGCTAATAATTCCATTTCGATTGTATTATATCGACTCTCATATGTGGACAAAACTCGTCTTACAACCGAAACAATAAACGTATTATTCTCTCTATCTAATTGGAAAAGAATACCGCTTATTCCTATATCGCTCGCATCAATCCGTAAGTAAAGGAGACTCATCGTCTGCAGCTATTATTTTATTTAAATAGCGCGCATCTAAACAAATTCGTACTTATCAATATTTTTTCACTACCACACTTATCGGATTACAAAATTTGCAGAAAGATCGCCGTATTACACCATCACATAACATTTTTTTTATTTCTATCTCCATTGTTGATTGATGCCTTTACGATATTGGGTAAGATTTTCGAAAACATGGCATACGAGGGTGGATTGATAAGTATCCGGCCTGATAGATGGCGCCACTAGGCCTACCTTGAGGTGGCGTTCTATAGTACCATCCTTAGATATAGTTTCTATAGTTTATAGAAACTATATATATAGTTTCAGTAGTAGAATTTCCGTATCGTTTCAGTTTATAGTTTCAGTCCGATCGCCATGTTACTTAAGGTTTGAGAGCACGCTGAACAAGACGCCTCTACGTTTTTCGTAAAAATATAAAAGCTGGAAAATCGTACTGTCATCAAATACTATTATTTGAAGGGGTTAATGCCGAAGAAAATTAAAGAAGAGATGGACTCAACACTGGGGGCATCCTCCTCACCATATTTAACCGTTAAGCAGTAGGTTTCCGAGTTGAAAAAGGGTCGTGTGAGCACCTCTGATGAGCCTTGCACAGGACGCCCCATTGAGGTCACAACTCCAGATATGATCGATAAAATCCATCAAATAGTGCTGAAAGACCGCAGATTAAAAGTGCGTGAGATAGCTGAAACCTGTAAGATGTCATATGAATGTCTACAAAATATTTTGAACCAAAATTTGTATATGGAAAATCTCTGTGAAGGATGGGTGCCGCGTTTGCTAACAGTCGACAAATTGATTTGAAAGAACATTTCTACCGCCAATTTGGCATTGTATAAACGTAATCCAAGCGAATTTTTGGCTTGGGTCGACCACCAAACTCCTGAAACCAAACAACAGTCTAAACAGTGGATTGAATCAGGAGAACCAACTCCAAAGAAGGCAAAAACAATTTTTTCGGCGAACAAGGTTATGGCTACTGTTTTTTAAAGAGGTATTATATATATTGATTACCTTGAAAAGGGTAAAACTATCACTGGTCAATAGTACGCAGACTTATTGCAACGTTTGAGCCACGAAGTGAATTAAACGACCTCATCTGGCGAAGAAAAAAATCTTTTTTCATTAGGCTAACGTACCAGGGCACACGTCAATCGTTGTAATTGAAAGTGCATCGGGCATATACAAAAGAGAATGGATGCACGTCTGCGTGAATTAGTAGAAAAAGCGTAGTTGATACAAAAACCAAGACAGGAAAAGTCTTAAAAAGAAGAAGCCTTTCTAGCAAAGGGAAACTTGTTAAACCAAGTTAATAAAAATGTTTATAAGTCTTTTTGGAAATTTCTTTTCCAATTTCTTGGGGAAATTGGAGAAATGATGTCGATACCTTCCGACTTCCTGAACTCTGACCCTTTTCGCAAATGGAAGCTCGGACGTTCACAAAATCTCTAAATTTTGGTTCGTACCGTATGAGGAGTTAAAAAAATATTTTTATAATTTAAACAATTTATAAACAATAAAATATTCGCAATATTGAACAAATTTAAAAATTTTAAATGAAATTTGAATCGTAAAAATCGGGTCATAGTAAGAATTTATATATTAGATACAACAACCCATCAGATCACATATATGTTTAATGTAAAACGGTAAATATTAACCGATTTTTACAATTCGGTTTTAAAATTCGGTCTAAATTTATTTGTTTAGAGGATTAAGGCTTAGAAGTGTTTTTTCCGAAAAAGCTAGCAACTGACCAATTTATGGCAAATTCACTGATTTGAGAAAAGAATCGAATTCTAATAACACTCTAAAAAATTTTGTCCATTTGTATTTTGAGTATTGAATTATATATACATTGTAAATTTAGCATTTGTACGGCGAAGTTACTACAACAGGTAGATGAAAATTTCAAACGGCCTGCAATAGTTCAAAATATTAAAAATCTGAAAAATAATCATCAGTTATAATTACAGTATATACTATAATATTTTAGAAATAAATCAATTGGAAGGATTCGTAGTTGTCTATTTTCTGTAGATTTAATAATGCTACGTCTATCTACCTTGTGAAGGGTCGCGATTATAGTTAATACCTCTATTTCCAGATAAAAAGTGTTGTCTCGATGAAAAAACATCTATATAACATAATAAAGGATACAAGAATAATTCGCTACCGTACGGTAACGATAAACACATAAGGGCTCCGATTCGATTTATGTATGCATTTTTTCGAAATTTTCGACCCTTATAAATACTATTATGTTCGAAAATTCCAACCGATAATTTACTTGACCAAACGACCGATCCCTCACCGCCTCTCTTTCAGTATACACCTATAATCAAGCGAAAAAACTGAAAATCAGAATGGGACAGCTGTAAAACTCGGCTAAAAATCATACATATAGTTCTAGCCAAAGACGCTATAGCACGCTATTTTGCTAGCATAAACGACGATCTAATGTGACCGCTATATGTCAACGTTATGTGACCGCTCTCTCTCTCTCTCTCTCTCTCTCTCTCTCTCTCTCTCTCTCTCTCTCTCTCTCTCTCTCTCTCACTCTATCCCTCTATCTCTCACTCACTTGCTCACTCGAACCCCACCACAGCCATTATTCAATTGAATTCAATGTTAATAGTCCACTATTAGGAAATTGCCTACGCGAACTTTTTTCGGGCACATAATTCGTCGTATTGCGCTTATATGTGTATTTATATATACGTGCTGTCTCGTCAACCGTCGCCTCCTCTTCGTCTGTAAATTTCTCCCTTCCTCCCTCTCTGCTAATACACCTCGCTATACATTGAAATATTATACTTCTTCTCTGTATATTACTATATACATATAAATACTCGAATTCATATAAATACATATAAATACTACAGTTTCCAGAAAACACATAAACTATTTTTATCAATATTTTTGACTAGTAAAACGCTAATTCATAAAGACAGAAATAAAGAATAATACAGAAAGAAATATCAAATAGATAAAGAAATATAAAATAATCCTATAAAAATGGGGAAAAAATATATAGTAATAATGAATCCTCTGTCATTTTTATATTTATTATCAACACTTGTGGCAACATGGTTAATTTTGTTTTAACTAACGTCAATAACGTCAATTTGTGTATAAGTCGTTGACGTAAAACTTTAACTATATAAGAGCTATAGATACATGAATTTCTAAACTTGTATCTTTTAAACACGCGACGAAAAATTATGCCGCGTGATTTTACTGCATTATTTAATATTCTGTTGCTATAAATATTTTAATTTTTTTGCTTCAGTTTAAAAATCAGAGAAGCTTGTAAATATTGTGCTTAAATATATAAGCAGTCAAATAGTTGTGAGCAACTTAGTGTCGATAAATTCTGTAAACTGAATATTACTTGTGCAAATTATCACTATATTTTAACTATGAAGAATGTTGCTTAGATTTCCGAATACCTTGAACTAAAGCGGGTATTTGATAATTTATCGGAATGATAATTTCAATTATATTTTTAATAACAGCTAGAATCAAGTACCCTTTTGTAAATTATTTGAAAACAAACATGTTTTCAAATATATTATCAAAAAATAATTTATCAAAGAAAGAAAAGGACGGAGAGTTGAGCATAGCTTAGAGATTAGGCATCAAAAAGTAATAAGACAGCTTGTATATCCACGACGGTTGAATAAACTTGTGATTGGTTTTGAAAGCAATGGTGTAACCTATGTATACATCGATCTCTTTAAAATTAATTTACACAAAAGTAGAAAATAAGGCAAGTATGGTGTATTGGACTTGCTTTTTATTTAAAAGCTCTTCTCTATATTGATTGTATTTATATAAATGAAAATTTTCTCCTAATTAGATTTTACAGTTACACGTAAATATTCTTCATCCTTAAAAAATTTATACCATAAGATAGTGATAAAATAACATTTCAGGATTATATTCAATTATTTCTAATTTAAACAAATGAAAATATTGAAATCAATTTTTACATTTTTAAGTAATGTAAATTAAGAAGCACGGTCGCACTCCGATGGCAAGTATGGATACTACAGCATTCAGACGACCGTGCTATATACACATGAATATTGGGTTTTGCGATTTTCAAATAAATATTGCGTCAATATTAAACAATTATATTAATTCTAATTGTACTTAAAAGAAAATTATTCCATTATGCTTCAATTCAAAAAAAGTTTTATGTAAAAAAATTTTATTATACTAAAATTATTAAGCAGTAAATTTTTTTATTCCGTTTTCATTCTCATTAGCTTTCTATTTATTTACAATTATCCACCAGGTAAATACTCACTGAAGTTGCATAATTTCCCTCAGTAAATAATATATCTATCTATCTATATATATATATATATATATATATATATATATATATATATATATACTATATATATCTATATATATATATATATATATATATATATATATATATATATATATATATACTATATATATCTATGTATATATATATGTGCTACTATATGTATATATTATATGCAGCTAAATATATTACTACAATACTATAATGTATGTAATACACTCGGCTACAGATTATAATGTCGTGTTCGGGCGGTAGAAACAGATGTCCAAGTATGTAGAGACGACTTCTATGGGGAGTTTCGTGTTCGGATGGTAGAATATGATGTCCACGTGTGTCGAGACGTCTTCTACGATGAGTTTCATGTTCGGACGGTAGAACAGGAAGTCCAGGTGTCTGTCGATGACTTTAACGCGGAGTTTCGTGTATTAATTTGACATCAGATCTTATATATCTAAAGATGTTAAACAAAATTTATAGTATAGTAAAATATTCTTCAATAATATATAAGAATGTTTTTAATCTCATTAGGATCATGCACTATTTTGTAAAAATAACATTTATGCTTCTAGTTATAGTACATCTATGATTCTTTCCTTAATCCAATAAGAAAAAATATATTATTAACTATTAATTAAATAACAGAAAAAAATAAATATAATTTAAAATATGATGAAAACTGAAAATAGAATTTAAAAATTATTCTCACATGTACTTACGGGCCCGTTTTTGAAAAGTTTTTTGGTAAACAAGGGAATTGTAGATACTAAATTGTTTCATTTTTTACACAAAATAGCTACACATATAAAATTACACTGCCGTTCTGCTTACTCTGTGAATTTATTGGACTCTTTTATTATATAAGAGTCATTTAAAAATTGTTTAAAATCAGTTTAAATCACTTTCAATAACCTAAATCATTTATGAATGAAATTATTTGAAATTATTTTGAAATCAATTGAAAACGAGATTTCAGTTTCAATAAATTCTGTACCTTCCATCATATCACTAGTAACAGAATCTTGTGAAAATACTAAAAATTTACCGGACAAAACAATTGCATTGTTATGAAAATGTAATTGAGGATCTCAGTAATTATGCTTTTTCAAATATTGGATATTGAATATACATGGATTCACGTTAGCTTAATCAAAATATTTTCCGTCATTTTCTACTACTTTTTCCTATCTTTCTGGTATTATGGCGATACCGTGGCGAAAGAACGATGGTGGTTTCGAGGTGATCCAATTATCCACAAATTCTCGCATTTCTTGAACATGTTGGAAATGCGTATCAACGTGGTTGTGCTGCAGCGAACAGAATAGATGATAATGAGAAGACGCTATGTCTCGCAAGCAGGCTGAATGCGGTAACACTTCCCATGCGAGCTCAACAGGGTGTTTTTGACGGCTTTTGCAACACGTGTACGAGCGTTGTCACGAAAGAGAATGATTTTGCGCCTAGTACTGACGATTTCTGATCTATGTTCGTTAATTTTTGTTGCAAATCATTCAGTTCGCGTTTGTATACCTTGGTGGTGAGGGTTTCATTTGGTTTTAGCAGCTCGTAGTACAGCAAACCCTGTCGGTTCCACCAAATGAACGGTAATATATTTTGGTCGTGGATGTTCCGTTTTGGTATCGATGTGGACGTTTGACCTGGGTCCATCCATCACCTTTTGCACTTAGAATTGTCATAGTAGATCTACTTTTTATCAACAGTCACAACACGCCACAGAAAACTCTTCTTTTTTTCATGGTAAGCAAAGACAGTGCTGTTCGCCAACTGCTCTGTTACTGACTCTTAACTTATTAGCGAGTTCTTTCTACGTATGAGCTCAGTTTTCGTCCAATAATGCTTGCAATTCACTATCTTCAATCAGTATCTCCACTTCTAAACAGCTGAAACCACTCTTTATATGTCGTAAGCGATGGAGCTTGTTCGCCATAACATGCTTGAAGCAATCGAAAAGTTTCTGATACACTTTTTTAAAATCAAAATAGTGCAACAGGACATGTCCAAAAAACGATTTATCACGATTCCTTTGGCACTGATCAAAAAATTATAATATTTACATAAATTAAGGCACATGTCAAATGAATTCTATTGCTAAATGATAAAACTAAAGAATAAATACTAGTTCCGGCACATGTGACTTTTCATACTACTTAGATCGCCATCTAAACTAAGAGCAGAGTCTAAGTTCGGCTTCTAATATCATATTATTCTTAGTAAATCTATATATATTTACTTTTTTCCGTTCTTTAATTAATTATATAAACTTTTGACAAAAATTGTTAAGCCAATCTGAATTCTGAAGCTTACATGAATTGGTACTCAAATATATTTATATATACTTGTCTATGTAAATATTGATTTCAATACTTTATTTTGTTTAAATTATAAAGATTTAGAAATAATAAAACTATAAGTTGTTTTAGAAGCATCGCACATTTATGCGTGATTGACTGAGAAGGGTAATTAGAAAAACATTTTATTTATACAATTCATTTATTATATTGACAAATGTATTACATAAAAGAGAAGTTTCAAATGATAAGGATTTCAAATTGTCTTATTTTATACTGTCGTAGGAAATAATTTTAAAGGGACATACCATCTTATCAAATTTGACCGGGACTGGTGCATTTAAACTCCGTGCGTACACTAAATCGGTAAAATTTTTTTCCTCTATTGGTACAACCTTTCTTGATATCTGTATCAAATTTGAAAGCCATATCTCCATTAGTGTATGTTTTTCAGCTGTTTGTTTATGACCCAAAAAGTTTGTCTGGCGATATTGAATATGGAAGAAAAGTTTATCAAAGAGTTTGCTTGGAATTCTGTGTTTCCAATGGAAATACGGTTACGGAATCGTTGAAAATGGTGCTGAAGTATTTTGAGAAGTCTACTTTTCGCAAACACAAGAATTGAGTGGCACAAAGAATTGAGTGAAGATAGTGAAGTCGTTGAAAACTTGCCTCATGCAAGTCGCCCATCCACAAAAAATCAAGGTGCTGCTCATTTTTTTTTCGATTCGATTTGACTTTTTCCTCTTTCCGAAACTCAAAAATCCACTTCGGAGAACGCACCATGAGTCGATAGTCAATATTGCCAGAAAAACTTTTTGCGTCGTAAACAAACAACTGCCAAACACATACTAATGGAGATATGGTGCTCCAATTTCACGCGGACATCAAGAAAGGTTGTGCCATATAGGAAAAAGCATGTTTTACCGATTCAGTTTACGCGCGGAGTTTAAATGAACTAGAACGGGTCATATTTGATCAGATTGTATAATACATAAATACCAATTTGAGTATGGTATATTTCTTATATAATAATTCGAAATTACTACTTATTATTATAAAATAAAATAGTTGCTTATTTATATATATAGTAAAAATACAGTACTATAAAAATATAATGAAAAAATTATGTTGGCATGTACTTGCGCGCCCGTCTTTGAAAAGTTTATGAAATTTAATGGGTTAACAAATTTTGAAAGGTAGTGTAACGTTTCCCTTTTCCCTTCAGGATAGCTTACGCGGTAGCGCCAGGATCGTTTTGAAAGGAAAGGGAATTGAGACAAGATCGGGAAAAATCACATTTACTAAATTGTGTTCAGATGTAAAAATAAGAACAAAATTTATTATACTAAAAGAACATACAAAGAATAAAATATATACAAGTAAATAGTTATAATCTTTTCTGGCTTCGAGCCATCCGATCTGTAACAGACAAGATAGAATTTTATGTTAAAACCTTATACAGTATCTTATTACACGATTTGTCGCAAGCTGCTTATTTTAAACGGTATTTACAATTTGAACGCACTTAATCTACTAACGTCGCGCACTATATTCTTATAGATTTTCACTGGGGCTGAGGGGAGTTTGGGGGATGAACGTAACCTGCTGGTGTATTTCACGGAGCATCAGGGCTTTGTTCGGGAATAGGAGTGAGACCGCTGGGCTTTAACGGAGTGCCGTGCAACCATAATCAAGTCTCACCGGGAAGAAGAGAGGAGTTTTAGTGAAGCCGCTGGTCTTTAACGGAGCGCCACTCAACTAGGATGACGACTACTATTCAGGATTTTCGGACGAGCAGGATTACTAGAGCTCTGGAGTCAGGATAACTCTAGGGAGCTTCTTTCGGCGGTATCGCCGAGAGAACTGCTTTTGGGGCGGAAAACTCGCCCTTTTATACACGAAAAATTAGTCGATCGGGTGTATACGCCGCCGTTCGACTAATTTCGTATCGAGTCGCCGAAAAATAATAATAATAATTTTACAATATTAAAATAATAATAATCACATTAAAATTATATTAATTATACGGCTAATTTGCGACTTTTCCCTTGAGAGTGCTCGTATTATTATAATCATTTCGGGATAATTTACTTCTCTCGGGTATTTGCTTATTAAAATAATAAGAATAATTATTATTATAAGAAATTCTAATGATAATAATAATTGTTAGAATAATAATTGAATTGACATTGCCGTCCTTGGTGATGCTCGTATTTAAATGATATTTCATCATTATAATACCTAGGATGATAATTATTATAATAACAAATTAATTTAATTAATGCAAATGAACGCTAATAGTAATTAGTATTAGAAAATAATAATAATTATAATACTAATAATTATCCTAATAATACACAATAAAAGTTATTTTAATATCAGATAATAATTAATTTAGTATTCGCCGACTCTGAAAATTTAATTATAAAACTCATAATCACATAAATATTATAAGATCGTATAGTAATTACAATTTTTTTATAAATAATTAATTATATCTTTTGTCTCTTAGAACGTTCGTATATGTTTAATTATTTGCGTATTCTCATAATATATTACTAAAATGAGGTATTTAGAAATGCGGGGACGAATGTATTTACTGCCTCTCGAGTTCGTAAGCGCGGGACATCTTTTTGACGCTGTCTGCCGCGCAGCTGCGGCTCTCTCTCTCTCTCGCGAGGCAGATCTATTTAATACGCGCAATCCTCTTTTTTTGAAGATTGCGCGTTTGATCGCTAATCGGGAGCATTGCCCGATTATTTTAATTTCGGAAACTTAATAATTCGAGTTAAAATTTTGCGTGTATTAGGCTGTATCGCGAACACAGCCTGATCGTCGCAGTAGTATCTTTTACAGTACAGTGTGCCAAATAAACTATAGTTCTTAGAGCATCTAATTAATGAAAATTAATTAATTGTTGCTTGGATATTTATGAATGCTTGTGATAAGACATTGAATAATTTAAATATATTTTTATCAACGTACATGCTTTATTTTAAAAAATAAACTTAAATCTACTAAAACACCATCAATAGGCATTTAGAGTCAATAAATACAGTTCCATAGCTCATAATACAGTAACATCAAATTCTCAGAATTACTTATTAGTTCATACTAATAGTATAACACCAATGTCTTTATAATTCGTAACTACGAATTCATATTTGTCTAAATTTCTATCGTTAAGTCCAGAGAAATTACGAAACAATGAGGATTACATTACATAATTATTATTTTTACATTACATTACATTATTACTTTATTTCAGTAATGTTTATTGTCATGAAGATTTTTAAATATGCATCAATTTTTAAATTATATTTCGTTATATTGTTTTTTATAAAATAATTTAATGCCAATATATAAATTTACGTTATTTTGCTTAAATTTTTGTATTTCTCTATCTTTTACTTGATATTTATTACTTCTATGATGACTTATGATCTCTGCTTAAGAGTCAATCACTATAACATTTGACAAAATAACCCTTACTCAGATCCGAATGTAGATAGGCTATAGACATTCTAGCACATAGGTATTCTAGCAACCTCTCTCTCCTTGAAAAGTGTGCTATGCTTCCAGCATGATATACTATATAGAAAATAAGGTAGAGAAAATTTAATATGCGCGTGAGAAGAGGCGAGCACCGTTGATGGTTATGAATGTCTACTGTATACTGTATACTGAAAATCGAGTTATTTTAATTTGCCAGTCCCACGCCTTGCATCCTCTCAATTTCAGTCAAGTATATAATATCGTCACGTATGTAAAAGCGAGTGACTATAAAAAACCAGCATATAGACGTTCTATTTTCAAAAAGTAAAGCGAGTTGTATTAGTGCGAATTGTAATACATGCGTTTCATGATATACTGACCCAGGTTGACTCATCAGCTAGTATAATTGACTTACCTTTGACGTTATAGGAGTGAGTGGGAAAGCGAAAAGAGGGAGGTAAAAATGGAGTTTCTTCACCAATGAGGAAAAGTTTCTTGTGTAAAAAAAAATAGAAAGAATGGACTTAGCCGCATACTACTAAACAAAGTTTAAAATCTGTAAGTGATTCTTCTTTTATTTTGACCAATAGGAAAGTTTTCTAATGCAAGGTAGTGGGAAAACCAGCAATAGAAAACTCTATAAAAGCGAAACCACAGTGAGTTTATGCATCACAGTCTACTTTCAGATTTCAAATATGAAAATTTTTTAAATTTTTCATATGAAGATAGCAGTGGCAACAGCAATGGCAAGCGTTTGCCTGCCATAGCAAAAGCTCCTCGTAGCCATAACTGCAAAGAGAAATATTAGAAGTCGATGGACTTTTTCGGCGTAGAAGTCGTTCCAAAACACCTGAAAATCGCATTCTATCATTCGAAGATGAAACTCTCTGTAGAAGTTGTCTCGACATACCTAAACATCATTTCCTACCAACTAAACACGATAGTCCCAGTAGAAGTCGTCCTGAGCAAGCTAGCATAGCTTCCTAACGACTAAACACGATACTCCACGTAGAAATCGTTCGGAAGGAGTACCGTCTCAACATGAATCTTCCCATAGAAATTAATTTCCTCATATCTGGACGTTGTTTTATATCAAGTAAATATAATATTCCTCGTAGAAATCGCCCAGAGACACCTGGACATATAAAGATATCCATAATTTACAAATGTATATTAGTAAAAAAACAAAACACAATTTATATTGAAATTTAGATTTTTGGTTATATGAAATGATATATATATATATATATATATATATATATATATATAGATAGATGTTAATTTAAATAATTTTAATTATTTTTTAAAATTAATTTTTTTAAATAAAAATCGATAAGATCACAACTCTACATATATAATGAAAACCCTTTATAATATTAAAATAATTTGATTTATGTTTGACAATTCTAGAAGCAAGGGAAAAATCTGAAAATTGTTGACTTAAACCCTTTTCAAAAATTATTTGCTTATTTTGATGCTTTTATTTGAACAGTCTGTATAATTCATGTTTCAAAATAATTATACAATTTTCTTCTTGCATAGAAAAAAATAGAATATTCCACAAAAATATCAAATTATTCTTATAATTTGTTTTCACAAATTATTTTTAGTATGATTTGGCATACAACCATCTTATAAAAGAAGACAGAGAGAGAGAGAGAGAGAGAGAGAGAGAAAGTATTTTTTACGTGAGAAAAATTAAAAATATACAAAAATTGAAAGATATCCATAAGGTGTGATAGTTGTGTCAGATTAACCTGAAGAACAAAAAAGGTAATACCGACTAACGTCACACCTTCTTTAGGATACGAATCCCAAAGTTGGATATGAACATTTACTTGAGCTGGCCTGGTATTAATACTTTAAGCCGACTACATTGAGTTGATGTTCATGATTCAAGACGCTACCTAGTGGCCGCTGGTGAAATTGACCACTAAAACTGTTAACTTAATTTATTGTTAAAAGTAAAATGATTTTCAAGAAAAAACACAGCCTATGTCCTTCCCAAGATAATATAAAATCTATATGTCAAATTTCAGAACAATCGGTTCAGTAGTTTTTTCGGTTATCGCGTACAAACAAAAACACGCTTTGTCTTTATAAATTAGTATATGATATGATATGATATGATATGATACGATATGATATGATACGATATGATATGATATGATATGATATGATATGATATATATATATATTTACTAATATTTATCTAAATACTAATATTTTTTGTCTTGTTACCGTTGTGAAGAAACAGGGGCGAATCCACCCATTTAACGATCGATCGAGGACGAGGACGAGGGTGAAATCGAAATACGAGAGAAAACAAAAGATTCAGTCTAGGAGCCAGAAGATGACGAGGATAACGACAATGTTTGATCGTCAGCGCAGCCCTTCCGTGGAAAGCATGGGCCATAGAAGTAGCTTCAGTATCGAGGAAATCGATATCGCGCTACTAGCACTTCCCCGAATAATTGTGGATGTATCTATTTTTATCTATTGTTTATCTATTCGTACTTCCCTCTAAAATAATCTTCTATCTATGTATGTATAATCATTACGTTACAATGTGTACTATAATTTTATAGTACAACAGATTTACAATCTGTTCCATGGTAACTCCGTTTCAGCCAGTCTACTGTTTTTTTTCAGCCCATATTAATTGTTGCCACGGAAATGGTGGTTGAAAGAAGTACGCAATAGGAAATGCACCTTCTTCCAAACTAGGGAAACTGAGGTCTTTTAAAATAAAAGTTTGGGGCCCTTTTTTCTGGAATCCCTGCATGTCGCAAAAGAACACTTTATCTTGCGGACATTGTAAAATATTTTTTCTAAACATTACTTTGTATTGTCGCACTCTAGCCATTTACAGTTTTATATATACTAATTTTTATAAGCAGAAGTGATGATTAGGAATGATGGCTTTATGCTTATGCAGTCATTTTTGTGAGAGGTCTTCCCTCCTCCTTAAATGACGGCTCTGCTACAATTGGCTAATGAACGAAAAGTAAAGATAGATTCGATTGAATGGATGAAGATTGAATTTTGGTTACTAGTCAATTCATTCCCTCCATTCTCAGAAGAAGTCACTTACGATTGTGCACAGGAGAAGAAAAGTATTTACATATTTAAAAAGGGCGTAACAGTAAATATTCAGATGGTCCTGAAACTATACACGCCTCCTTGGTCCGTACGAACTCACGTTTATAATTTGATGTTCAAGGCGTAAGGAGATGATCTATATGACTGTACTAAAAGGTTAATATTTCATTGGTTCTAGTCAGATAATACATATTTTCTTTTCATTCTGACACCCAACTGCACGTTTTATTATGAATGATATTCTCCTTCCACTTGTGCTTTCCCTTCTCCATATTTTCATTGCTTTTAAAAGCGAGACAATATCTTGGAGGAACACAGTTTTTTTACGACAGTCAAATAAGTGCAGTTTCATCTTTCTTATTTTTTTCTTCTGTCATCAATACAAGTGTGTTGTGTTGTATCAGTGTTTTATTTTTATGTCTTACTTTTATCAGCCAGTAAAGAAGAATTATTAACTGACGTCTGAATATATTTTATTAGTTACGTAAAGTAAAATTATATCATTGGGAATGATACAACATTGCAACATTGTTATAGTGAGGAATGGCTACAAAATCATGATAATCTTATTTTTATCAAACTCATCGAATAATATTTAAAAATTTGAAGATTGCACTAAAAGTGAAAAAGTATCAGGTATGTGAATAAGTCTTTCCCGTTTTTTTTTCAAATTTTGAGCCGTTATTGTGAAAAAATGGTTACAAATGAATTATTGAAAGTATTGGCCATCGCTAGCTACAACTTTTTCCCATCTTTCTGGCAACATACGAATCCCGCTGCAAAAAAATTCGACCGGTTTGGCCTCTATCCAGTCATCCACCCATTTTTTGGCTTCCTCGTAGGAATGGAAGTGCTGGTCAGCCAGGCCATGCGTCATCGATCTGAAGAGATGGTAATCAGACGGAGCAACGTCTGGACTATACGGCGGGTGGGGTAGAACTTCCCATTTGAGCGTTTCTAAGTATGTTTTCACCGGCGGTGCAACATGTGGGCGAGCATTGTCATGTTGCAAAATAACTTTGTCGTGCCTGTCGGAGTATTGTGGCCGTTTTTCTCACAGTGCGCGGCTCAAACGCATCAATTGTCGTCGATAGACCTCGCCTGTGATCCTTTCATTCGGTTTCAGAAGCTCATAGTAAACCACACCTAGCTGGTCCCACCATATACAGAGCATGAGCTTGGCGCCATGAATATTTGGCTTGGCCGTCGATGATGATGCATGGCCGAGTAGTCCCCATGATTTTCTTCGCTTCGGATTATCGTAACGTATCCACTTTTCATAGCCAGTCACGATACGATGCAGAAAACCCTTTCTTTTATGTCGCTGAAGCAGCTGTTCGCAAGTGAAAAAACGCCGTTCGACGTCTCTCAGCTTCAGTTCGTACGGCACCCAATTTCCTTGCTTTTGGATCATTCCCATGGCTTTCAAACGCTTGGAAATGGTTGTTCGGTCAACTCCCAATGCTTCAGCAAGTTCTTCTTGCGTTTGACAAGAATCTTCATCAAGCAAAGTCGCCAATTCTCGATCTTCAAAGATTTGCGGCCGCCCGGAACGCTCCTTGTCTTCCACGTCACCGCTTTTGAAGCGTCGAAACCATCCGCGAACACTTGAATCATCGACACAACCTTCTCCATAAGCCTCCTGAAGCAATCGATGCGTCTCGGCAGCAGATTTCTTCAAATTGAACCAATAAAGTGAAACTTCCCGCAAATAACGTCGACTCGGCTCAAATTTCGACATTTTCACGATATCAAAAATTTATGATGCGAAAAAATTTTAACTAATGTGTTAGTATGGAATTGTTGACATATGAATAAGCTTTGATTATGACATATGTAACCATTGAATACTCGCACAGTATTGGTGGCGCGATCACTTACAAAAAACGGGAAAGACTTATTCACACTCCTAATATCTTTTGTAATTTATGCAGTTTTTGAATGTTTATTGAAACCTACAGAAAATGAGAATGTTTTTCAACTTCATGAAGCCACAGTATAGATTTCTATTTAAAATATAACTTTGACGATAAACTATCTACTGACAAATCAGATAGACAGAAAAGTCCAGACGACGAGACACTTGCACAATGGTTTGTTCGTGAACTAAAATCAATGAGTGAGCAGATTTACCTCTATAAAAATCCAAATCCAACGAAACTCACAGATCATGAAGAGTCATCTTTTCAATTGTCGTTTGTCATATATGTCGCAAATAATTTCTAGATCAGTAACTGCCAGTACGAGATCATTGCCATCATACACGAAGGTATGTTTTTCTTTTAGATAAAAAAAAATAATTTTTTTTTTAAATTAATTTTTTTCTCTTTAAATTCAGAGATACTGCTCACAATTCATGCAAATTGATTTGTAAAGGCTCGAAATTTATTCCAGTAATATTCCATAATTTTAATTCTGATACACATTCCATTTTAAAAGAATTTGGAACTTCTATGCTGTTGAATGGTCGATTTACCCTTATATCTCATAAGAAGGAAAAATATATTTCATTCATAAAATATATGGATGGCTGGGATGTAAGGATTAGATGCAGAGATTCTTGGTGATTTTTAACATTATTCTTAGAGAACGTTGCGTCGTATCTAGAGAATATATCAATAGCAATACAGGAATTTCAATTCGATTAATTCCCAAATGAAAATATTGATGTTTCTAGACGTAAAGGCATATTTCCCTACGATTTTGTAAATGGACTAGGTAAATTATTAACTACAAAACTACCGTCGAAAAAGAAATTTTGTAATAAATTAACAGATTCAGATATTTCTGAGGAAGACTACAAGCACGCTGTTCAAGTATGGGAAAGTTTTAATACAAGCAGATATAAACAAGCTTGAATAATAATTTTCTATTCAAGCTTAGGCCTTATGTCCTTCACATTTTTACACTACCCTAGAATTAACATAGTTCCGTATAATCCCATCAGTGGAGATGTGAAAAAGGTTATTTAAATAAATTATTTAAAAAAATGTATTTGACTTTGCTATAAGCATCATGACACATAAAGAAGCATGGATATCCCCTCTTTTCCAGACTTTGCTCAAAACACAACGAGAAAGTCTATAGGTAATTTACTGCACCTAAAGTGTACTCGTGAGTCAAATGTGCCATGCCCCCATTTCAATTAATTTTGTTTCTGAAGAACGTGTGTGCACATTAGTGAATTGGTGAAAAATGCAGAATTTTTTAGGAAATATTCTTAATCATAATAGCATTGATAACTGATCGAGCATGTTATTTATTTTTATAATTTTCAAGTAATAAATAAATTACTAGATTATGTTACATTTAGTTTCTCTGGAGATTTTCTTAAATTTAACATTTTTTACATTTATTTATGTATTTTTTAAATGGCTTATTCTTATACCAATTCTTATTCAATTTCGCTTTATCGGTCGTGCTTCAAAACTTTTTATTAATTGCTTAACTTTATTTTTATCTTTCCGAGTTTTGTTGGACATACAGTTTATAGTTGGTTCTGGACCACTGTTTATTGCATTATGTTTTTCCAGACTAGAGTTTTTAGCCAGTATATAGGCTGGTTATTTGCTTATTGCGGTTATATATTTACATGTTTATAGACCAGTGTATAGTGCTGGTCTACTTATTTAGGAAAAATAATAAGTAGGTACAGTTTAGTGTAACTCTGGCCTATCCTTTCGATCTCCATGTACGAGTCTCCCTCCACCAGGAGCGCAATATTATCAGCATCAACGATGCTCGAAGTAGAGGTTCAAGGACAAGCTGACGGCATCCCTTGTTGATCTTAAGTTGCACTTCCTCAAAGCCATCGGGTATGAGGACTCGATGGACCTTCAGGTAGTCTCTTATCAACTTGTAGAGATACCTGGGGTACGTTTCGCTCTTCAATGCTGTAAGTACAGCAGGCCACCAGATATTGTCGAAGGCGCTCTTTATGCACAGGAAAATTGTTACAACATATTTTCTGCATGATTCACTCATAGACTTACGTAACTGAACTATGGCGTCCTCTGCGGAGTGCCCTCTTCTAAACTCCAATTATCTTGAAGATAACTGTGTTTCTAGTTTCTTATTTAGTTTGTTCAGTATGAGAAGTTCTAGAGCTTTCACTATTATTGGCAATAAACGAATAAGCCTGTAGGTTGTAGGTTCCTCAGGTTCTTTGTCATCCCCTTTTCTTATTATGACTACTTAGGCATCCTTTCACTCCTTGGAGAATACCGAAAATCTCAAGCACGAGTTGTATATACTGATCACATCCTGCCTTATAGTCGGCAGTTCTGTTCGAATGATGGCCAAGTCGAAGCTGCCTGCGCCATGGGACTTACCCAGCTTCATCTTGGCCAAAACCTTTTCCAAATCAGCGAGATTAAATTAAGCCTCGGTTCTCCTGGGCGGAACAGTGTTGACCATGTGTCTCATTTCTTTATGCTTTTGCGTTTCATCCTGTATAGTATTACTGGAGTGAACAGGGTGTTTCGCACTGCCGTTGCAGTGCTCACCCAGTCCGTCGCGTAGGTGTGATCGGCCAGACAAACGTCGCATGCAACTTCCTTGATGGACAGCTTATCTACTTGAATTAGGTCAGCTATACCCAAAGAATTCTGATTACTCGTCACTGTTGCAAAGTCTTGCCATTTTGTCTCTTAAGTGTGCCTGAGTCCATGGACATACGCTTTCTTGGCCGCATTGTAATGTTCTTTGAGGTTCTCTCGTGTAACGGCGTTACACTATTTCTGGCAAACTCGGTGGGCTCGATTCGTAGTCCTCTTTAACCTCATTCAGGGTTCGACCAGGAAATCCTCCTAGCAACTAGCCTACGCCTCGGTATGGCAGCATTGCATATGTGAAGCTTTCCTGAAAGTGGCTGTTAGCAAGCGCACAATCTCAACAGTCTACATTTTGGTGCCGGGCATTTCTTTAGGGACCTGGTTTCATTCTTCCTCTAGTTTAATGCAGAAGGTATTCCAATTCGGCTTATGTGTAAAGTATCGCTTCAATTTATGCCCAAGATTTGCAACATCTGTACTTGCAGTTGTGTCTGCTCCATTTAGATGGAACATGATCGTTCTATGATCACTTGAGATCCAATCGTATCTGACAGCCTATAAGTTTAAATATCAATACATGTTGACGTGTCTATGTTGTGAATTTATTTTGGCGCATCAGCGGAGCAAGGATCTAGCCTTGTGGATATATTGCTACGTGCAAGTCAGAGGGTGTTACCAGCGGCACTTGTGCGCGGTGGCTGCCGTCCATGGCGAGGTCTGAATCCGTTCTCGAGACGTCGCGGCCACGACGCAGACCAGAAGGTAACGCGGAACATCCTTCCCCATCGACCTTATCAGCCCCATGAGCATCAAAGAAGAAGAAAAGAGAAAGAGTCGTAGGTCCAACAAAAGAAGAAGACACGGCTGCTTAATCAAACCGTGGTAACGAGCCACAGCCTGAGCAAGGCTGGAAAATGCTCCTACCAGGCAAGAAACGAGAGCAGCCATCAGAAAAAAAACAGAAAAAAAGAAGTTAAATGCAAAGGCGGCCACCAAATCTAGAAAGGGATCCACCAAAACGAAAGGTAAAATAGGGAGAAGGGCAAGGTCTGAGACGCTGCTCCTCAAGCACGCGGAGGGGAAGACCTACGCGGAGATCGTTGGAGGGATCTGCCATAAGGTCAACCCCTCGCAGCATGGACTCACTATCCGGGATATCCGTCGAACATTAAACGGCGATGTCCTGATCGAGTTTAAAAAGGCTTCGGCGGAGGGCATAGAGTGCTTTACTAAGACCCTCAAAGAAGTCGTCGGCCAAAACGCGGCACTTCGCGCTCTGACCCCCAAGACTATCTTGGAGATCAGAAACGTGGACGGCTGCGCAACACTCGACGAAGTGACGACAGCCCTCCGTGGCATCTTGCGGGACTATGTTGGCCCCCTCGAGGTGAGGCTTACGAGGGAGAATAAAGTCGGCAAACGACTAGCCTTCGCCAGCCTCTCTGAAGAGGCTAAGCAGCGGCTACTGGAATTCGGAAAGGTGGCTATTGGATGGGTCTTTTGCGGCTTGCGGTGGCGGGTCAGGTCGAGCGCTGTTACAGATGTCTCGGCTATGGAGACCGCGGTTCGGGTTGCGATGGCCCAGATAGGGGGGCTGCTTTCGTTGCGAGCAGCAGGGACACAAGGCGTTTGACTGTAGAACGCCTCCACAGTATTTCCACTGACCGAGGACCAGGCCCGCAGCGTTAATTCACATTGTGGGGTCTGGGGCTTGTGCGGTATTCCGCAAAGCCCTTGCCAGATCTCGCCAAAATGGTTAAAGTCCTGCAGGCGAACCTGAATAGGAGTCGTACAGCCAGCGATCTCCTTACGCAAATCTGTCTTGAGAAGGACGCTGACGTCGTCATCGTCAGCGAACAATATCGAGATGGAGATGCGGGAGTCTGATATGGCGACGACCTCGGTACTGCGGCGCTTTGGATTTTTAACCCGCACCGCTTTCGGGTGGAGCGCCACGAATCTGGCCGCGGCTTCGTCTGGGTAA
This sequence comes from Sycobia sp. Sy_11, assembly GCA_018907035.1. Lineage (NCBI taxonomy): Eukaryota > Metazoa > Arthropoda > Insecta > Hymenoptera > Epichrysomallidae > Sycobia > Sycobia sp. Sy_11. The sequence continues at coordinate 327,817 of JACCIC010000256.1, read as the reverse complement.
GGGGCAACAACGCAAATTACGTCAGCTGCTATCTCATTCCGATGAGACCATCGGGCGTTTCCGGTCTAAACTGGATGCCCTTGAGGATCCGGTAAGAGAAATGGAGGGGAGCTGGTAATGGCTGGCGATTTCAACAACAAAGCTCTCGAGTGGGGGAAACCCTTGCCGGAATCTAGGGGAAGACGAGTGATGGACATGGCATGCAGACTAGGTCTGATTGTCTCGAACCCCGGATCTAAGTCGACCTTTCAGAGAATTCGCTACAGGGAGACCATCCCTGATGTATCCTTTGCGACGGAGATTCTGGCCGCACGAGTGCGGGACTGGCGGGTGATCGAAGACTATACAGCCAGCGATCACCAATACATCACTTTTCACGTTGATGATGCCACGCCAGTCAGGGCGACAGTTGAACGTCGCCCAGCCAGATGGATCATCGCGAGGATGGATCACGAGAAGTTTTCCCAGGCACTAGAACGCGGACAGTGCCTCCTGGTTGAATTACCAAGGAGCGCAACGCTTTGCGAGCGCGCGAAAGCGGTAACGGAAGGTACAATGCATTTGATTCGTAAAGCCTGCAAGCGAGCGATACCGAGGAAATTCGTGGGTCGTGCTCGCCGTCCGACTTATTGGTGGACGGACGAAATTGAGGAGCTGCGGCGGCAATCTCTGCGGCTGCGCCGCGTAGCCCAAAGGATTCAAAGGCGCGACCGTGATGCTGCTCTTAGGATCGCCCAACGTCTAACGGCGAAGAAGACTCGAGCGAGCCATCAAAGCGAGCCATCAAAGATAGTAAACGCGGATGCTGGAGAATGCTGGGAGAAGATCTGAAGAACGATCCATGGGGATTGGGATATAAAATCATAGCCCAAAAATTAGGCATGTTCCGAAAAACCTATGTTGTACGTACATGTTGTATGTACCGAATGCCTATTATCGCGGATGTGATGGACGGTATCGTCCTTGCTCTATTCCCTACTCATCCTAAACGAAAGGATGAGCTCCTGATTCCTGAGGGTCCTGAGGCACCGCCTTTCACGAGAGTGAACCTAGAGAGACCTGCGCGCTCTCTAAAGAACAAAAAGGCACCAGGACCTGACGGACTTCCGGCAGAAGTGTTGAAAGCGGTAGTACAGAGCCATACCGAATTCTTGCTTGGCATCTACAACTCGTGCCTTCGTACGGAGATATTTTATCTCTTCTGGAAGGAGGCGAGATTTGTGCTGATAAGCAAGGACAAAGGATCATCTAGTGCTCCGTCGGCGCACAGACCCTCATGCATGCTAGACACCGGCGGGAAACTCCTGGAAAAGCTTGTGAGACCCCGCCTATAGGCGGAGCTTTTTACATCTAGTGACCTTTCCGAGAGGCACTATGGCTTTCGGAGAGAGCGGTCAACCATAGATGCTATTCAGGAGATAGTGGAGGCAGCCAGGACTACGGAGCGGGCGAATCACTTCTCCCGATCTGTGTGTCTTCTGGTGACACGCGATGTCAGAAACGCCTTCAAATCGGTTAGGTGGACAGAGGTGCTAGGGGTACTGGAGTAGGACTTCAATGTATCTAAGTGCCTACTCCAGATTATTTGAAGGATAGATCCATTCTGTGAAAAGAGCTAACGTCTGGCGCGGCCCAAGGCTCCATTCTGTGTCCCGATCTATCGAATATTTCTCATGACGGGATTCTTCGGTTGGACATGTCGGAAGACTGCTCGCTGATCGGGTATGCGGATGATGTGGCAACTGTTATTATTGGGCGCGTTCTCTGGCTTGCTGGCAAGAATAGATAGGAGCAAGGTACCCGCGGAAGGTGGACCGCTGGACTTATAAGTCAGGTGGCCCCGTGAATCGGTCGGCAGCATGGGGAGGTAAATTACTATCTCACCCAGATGCTGACTGGCCATGGGTACTTCCCCGCATACTTGCATAAGATGGGCAAAATCGCGGATCCAGGTTGTATATACTGTGGATCCGCAAAAGACAATGCCCACCATTCATTTTTGTGTGCGGGCAGTGGAAGCAGCAGAGGGCGCTACTGGAGGAGGACGCTGGAAGGTTTACCCCGGAAGGCATCGTCCCCCTGATGCTCTCCAGCCAGGAAACATGAGAAAGAGTTGCCTATTTCGTCGAGGATATCCTCAGACTTAAGAAGGCGGACCTTCCCTAGATCCTTCTTTCTTGCTGGGATATGGTAGCGCCCAAAGTCGAACATCCTGGTCCCTTTCCTGAAGTAATGCCTAACAGTGGTTTCCAGGGTGGGTAGTTGAGCCAGAGAAAGGAGATCTCCTCGGTGCACGCCTACCGACTCCGGCTTGCAGCTCTTTTCAGAGCTGCAGGAAGCAGTCGAGGGAATGCACCGAGGAGGTAGTTTTTTAATGGGCATATCTTATTATTATCATATTATAAGTAAACTCAATAAACCTATATAACTGATGTAGTGTGAAGAATTTCAAGGGTTTAATGGAATTAAACTAAGTCAATAAACAATGCTTCCACCACTTGTCATTTTGCCGTCAGTGCGATTTAACCTTTCAGTTCCACCCCTTCTGTTACGTGAAATCGTAGGCTAAAAGCGGGCGATATAATTTTTAGTCAGTGTCGCGATATTATTCCGTCACATTTCAAAAATCCATTAAAATAGATATTTTTTATTCTATTCAACTCGTCTTTACAAGCAATATTTCTCGAGAAAAATGTATACGAATATTCCTTTATTGAATATATGTGGGGAACCGTTCAGGGGACTCACAGACAGAATTAGTTAACTATTGTCCAGAAATATTGTTTGCACCGAAAACTGTGTAGAACAAAAAATAGCTATTTTAATGAGCTCTAAGATTTTGATTTCAACTTTTTATCATAGCCATTCCTGGCCAGTGGATGTGCCATTTTGACAGTCGAACGTTGCTGCTCCTGTTGAGGCTGTACATTGAGTTGCGCTGGTAAGTCCTGCTCGGATTCGGTGTGAAATTGAACATCGAATAATCTTGTTTTATATATTCTGAAATCTTCTCCTCTAGTCTTCGTTCTCGATCAATGGTCATAATTCATTAGACTCAGGTTCCCCAATTAGCTTAATTTTGAGACCTACGATGGCTCGATCGTTAGAACGAAGGATTAGTAACTTCGTTATCCGACTTCAAATCCCGGTCTCGGCCGATTGATACAGGTACCGCCGTAATAATTTACATGTGCTTTGTTTACAAACACATCGTAGACCTCCGTCGCTGATTAGCACCGATATTTGGAAGCATAAATAGAGCGACGTTAAATAACATAAAAAAAGCTTAATTAAAGAACATTTTGCACCTCCAAAAGCGCGAATACCTATACCAGAAAGTAGTATTTAATTTTGGGGTATCAATGGGACACAAATATAAGTGTTAGGATTATTTAACAACAGAGTACAGATCGAAGAAATATCGATAAATTTAACTTTTTACGTTGCCCGGATAGTACTATGGCGTTCATGGCGATTTCAGGACACGATCTCTCTTTAAAACTCTTTATTAAATTATCACTAGACGGAAAAAGAATCATTTTACAAAAAGGAAGCGAAGACGGAAAATTAAATCCGGAAATTCTTCAAATCATGAGTATAGATTGCATTAACGATAAAGATAAGATTTCTGACCGTTTAAATATAAATCCTGAAATAAATAATGAAATACCTACAGTGTTAAGAGAATCTTATGTAAATGATTACCTCGGAACATTTAAGGAAAGTTCATATAATACAAATTTTGAGATGAAAATTAAGCTTAAAAATGATACTCCAATTAGTTTTAGACCATGGAAACTTTCATATACTGATAAACAAAAACTGCAAAATATTCTAGATGATTTATTAAATAGAAATATTATTCGACCGAGTGAATGTCCAGACGCGAGCCCGATAGTGTTCGTCAGAAAAAAAGAATGTGGAGACTTAAGGCTTTGCATTGACTTTAGGGAGTTAAATAAAATCACAGTTCAAGATAATTTTCCGAGCCCGTTTATAGACGAAAATACCGAGCAACTAAAAAATAAGAAGTATTTCACTACGTTAAATCTAAAAGACGGGTATTACAATGTCAAGATGTCACAAGAATCGATTAAATTCACATAATTTGTGATGCCGTTAGGTCAATTTGAATTTATGTACTGCTCTTTTGGTTTAAAAAATGCGCCCAAAGTTTTTGCAAAATTCATACAACAGTTATTTTCACACCTAATTAAATCCGAAAAAGTCTTGATATTTTTCGACGGTTTTTTAATTGCGACGGAAAAAATAAAAGAGCATTTAGAAATTTTAATTATGAAGTATTTCAAATAGCAGGTCGATATAAATTAACTTGTAAACTAAATAATCCTTGTAAAACTACAAATTCACAAGAAGTTATAACATATTTAAAAGAATATTTTCGCGTTTACAGTAAACCAAGACGTATAATAACAGATCGGGGTACGGGATTAACTTCGAATGTTTTGAAAGAATTTATAGAAATATAACACGAGGAAATAGAATATGTTTTAATAGCTGTAGGTACACCATCGACAAACGGTCAGATAGAATGATATAAGAGAACAATTATACCAACGATGGCTAAGTTATTCAAAATTCGTTCTTCAAAAATCGAATTTTCTTTAAATAACACGATCTTAAAACTACAATGGATACACCCAGTCGATTACTATTCGGTGTAGAACAAAATAGACATATCAATGATTATTTGCGACTTCTATTAGAACATGATAATAGTGATAGAAATTTACAAGACATACGCCAGAAAGCGTCTCATAATATTAGAAAAGCTGAACTGGTAAACGAAAAATTGTACAATCAGAGACGGAAAAATGCGAATGTGTAAAATAGCGGCGACTTTGTCATGATCAGAAATATCGATACAACGATAGGCGTCAATAAAAATTGTTACCAAAATTTAAGGGACCGTATGAGGTAGAAAAATACTCGATTGCGATAGATATATAATTAGCGATATTGAAGGCTTCCAACTAACACAAATGCCATATAGTGGTATCTTGACCCCCGATAATATGAAACCGTATATTACCTTATGATTAATATATGTTTTATGTATAATTATTGTATTGTAATAAGATTGAAAAAACTCTATAAGCTAATCACACATTTTGTATATGTATTCTCAATGAATTTGATATAATGAATTTCAACCAATTGCTCGCACTCATAATTTATAAGGTACAGGACTAGGAAAGACGACATGGCGGAAAGTATTTATAATTATAATATGTTTAGCCGAGACGGATAAAATGTCAGAATCTCCGAATGGTAGGAGTAATCCAGTAATAATATAGTCAGAATAAGTATTGAGACCGGGAAATCCCCCCAGGGCTACCGCTATCTAGGATAAACCATACGGTGCACGGAGAAACACAGGCCCAGCGCAGGTACAATAGTTAATTAAGGCGTCCAAATATTACGCACGTGTTTAGATGCAAATATAAATAAACTGTTCGTTGCAAGCGGGACCGTTCCGTTGAGAATCTCAGGGAGAATCGTATGCTTTTCAGAGCTTCCGTGTAACTATAATTTAGTAACTTCTGAAATATATTGAATTACTATATCTTAAATAAGTCTATTATGTGTTATTTATTTATTCGTCTTCCGCCATCCTGATAGCTTCCCTTACAATATATATATATATATATATATATATATATATATATATATATATATATATATATTATACGATTGTTGAAAGAAAAAACAAAAGTCTTTAATAAAATGACAGAAAAATTTAAAGTTCGATTGAGTATATGGCGCGACGCGATCCCCAAATATGAAGAAGGAACTAAACTTCTTTCACATTTCCTGCAAACTTGCGAGAAAGTTATAGACGCTTTAGCCACAAATGATGACACGATAAATGTATCTTTGTTCAGGTGATTAAATCGAGAATCTATGGCGACGCTTTAGGTTTGATTGTTGAAAATAATCCTGCAGCATTGGGTGAATGCAAAAGAATTTTAATAAATAGATATAGTGATTCTAGTCGCAGGATTTATTATTTAATAAATTGACGACGTATTGTCAATTATCTAATCAAGATTTTGATAAATACACTGACGAAATAAAACAACGTCTAAATAAATAAAAAGAACATATTCAATTGAATGTTCAAGATGCCAATTTAAGGCAAATAAAATTTTATTTTTATGAAAATATTGCGCGAATACTTTTATTAACGGCATAATACTTTTATTAATGGCATAAAGGAACCATATCACTCACCCTTAACATACTTCAATCTAAACGATATCGAAGCTTGTTTAATCAAATGTAGGAAATTTGATAATAATAAACAACAAGTTGAATTTCTCAATTATTAGAGAATCAGAGAAAACAAACCTAAACCTAATAACTTCAATAATTCTAGGGATAAAAATCTGGTTAATACATTCTTAAATTCGAGAAGTAGTAACTCATTTAGTGCATCTACTAACGCAAGGAAGTTTAATCTATTTAATATGTCCAAAAACCCCGAAAATAGAAATATCTTCTCAGCCCCGCAAGTACAACCTAATTTTAGAGCCACCAACATTGGAAACATTTTCGGAAATAACTTTAGATGCACCAACATTTGAAACACCTTTGGAAATAGTTGTAAACAAAATTTTAATAATACTAGACAACAAAATTATCAACCGACTCCAATGTCAATAAGTACCTGAAAAACAAGCAAGTCAAATAGTAATTGTGGTCGAAGTAACAATTTAGCGACATCGAATAATATACAATCAAGAGGTAGTAACTTTTTCAAAAGCATAGGCCCACCGGATTTTTTTCGGAAGAATTACATAATCAAGAAGACTTACCAGAAGGTGAAATTTATACACAAGATCTTTTAAATGAAGAGAAAATGCAGGATGAAGCAACTTGTCTCGAAGAGCAAAATTTAACCTGTGAAAATTTTCAAGAGGAGGCGGAATCCATGAACAGGAGGTAGTAAATGTGAATAATATTGGAAATTGACCTGAATTACCCCCTATAATAACGATAAATCCACCGTTAAAAATTCTTACAAATACTGGAGCCTCGTCTTCAATTAGTAACCCAAAAATACCCTATAAATTATTTTTAAAATATATCTTTCCACATAGTTTTGAAGTTAAATCAGTGTATAATGTAATACAAGGTACATATGCACTTACATTCCGATTTTTACGCGAATTCAGAGATAATACGCCAATCACCTTTTTAATAACATCATGGCACTCTACATATGACTACTTAATTGGACATAAAGATTTGCGAAAATTATAAGCAGATATAAATTATAAAACTCGGATGTTCAATACTGCAAAATTTGAAATAAATTATTTATTTCAAATATTATTTCAAATAGATGAATAATGAAGAAAAGGAAAAAATTATCAGACTATGCTACAGGTATAAAGATTTCTTCTAGAGCGAAAACAATAAGCTATCCGCAACCACAGCAGCGACTCACACTATCAGGACGAAAGACGATCACTCAACATGTATCAAGAGTTTTACGTATCCATATCATTTGAAGGAAGTTATACAAGAGGAAATAAGAAAGTTATTAAACGACAAAATAATACGGCCAAGTAATTCACCGTACGCTTCGCCCGTTTGGATTATCTCAAAAATCAAGACGCTGGTGATAGATTCCCGAAAACTCGACGATAAAACTATTGAGCACAACTACCCTCTACCTAGAATGGAAGAAATTTTAAAGAATTTAGGCAAATGCACATATTTCTCTCCATTAGATTTGGCACAAGGTTTCCATCAAATACCGCTTGATAATAATTCAATAATAACAATTCGTGATTTAAATTCAAAATTGTACTTGTGTCGACTATTCTCAATTAAATTAATAGATATTTTTATCGGTATTACAGTCCTTATAGTATCATATATTAGTTAAAATAATGACAGTCAGACCGTCCTTATTTATGATCACCCCCGTAGAATCTGAAATAAAACTTATTAAATAAAACCATACTGAAATAAAACTAAACTGGTTTAGTTTAACCAACTAAGTTTAGTTCCTGAGGATAAACCGTAGCGATTCGTAACGTCCGACAAGAAGGTGATCCTAAATTTATGGTGGTGAAGGCAGTCAAGTTGTCCTTTACTAACATAGAATAAGTACTTTTATTTATTTTTTTACTTATTATTGTATTTTTATTTTTATTTTCATTTTATTATTAATTTTATTTTATTTTTGTTTTTAATTTTTTGATATAATTTATTGTAGTAAAAAATTTTATTTCAGATTCTACAAGGGTGATCATAAACAAGGACAGTCTGACTGTCATTATTTTAACTAATATATGATATTATAAAGAGTGTAAGACCGATAAAAATATTCTTAATTTAATTCGTAATTACTTCAGATGCATCGAACGTAGGCATCGGAGCCGAGCTGTCCCAAAACAAACACCTCATTTCATATTACTCTAGAACACTGAATTAAGCGGAGCAAATTATGTTATCGTTGAGAAAGAATTACTCGCAATAGTAGAAGCATGTAGACACTTTAGATCTTATGTTTATGGGAAAAAATTTATTAATGAAACCGATCATAAACCAATGGCCTGGCTCTGTTCGTTGAAAATACCAAATGCGAGATTAATTCGATGGACGATAAAAATGGAGGAATACGATTTCCAAATAAAATACAAAAAAGGCAAAGCATCGAGCACTTCATTCGATCGAATGAAGAGAAATACACGTCATAATATTCAGACATGGTAATGATTATGGCATAAAAGAAATTAAAAATAAATTTAAAGTACAAAATGTAGTAAAAATCAATCAGAAAGACGCAGAAACACAATTACTAAAATTTCTAAACGAAAACGTTAAACCGGACCAACAATATGGAATTTATTTCGAAAATAAGGAATTAAAAATCGTTATTTAGAAAATATTAAAAAAACATTTTAATGAAAAGTTGAGATTTGTGAAATCAAGCGTTTATACACCTTTAATAAGTCAAAATAGTTTTTTGTAAAGGCTCGACGAATACCATGACAAAAATCACAATGGAATGCAAGAAACAACAGTACATTTTAAAAAGAAATTTTATATACTAAATCTGGACAGAATTATTCAGAATTATATAAATCAATGCGAAGTAAGTTTAGAACACAAATATGAGAGAAGACCCTATAAGACTGAAAATTACGGTCCCATTATTGCGAACGGACCGCTTCAACATATACATGTAGATATTTTTCATGTGAATAAAGAAAAATTTCTGACTATAATTGACATCTTTTCGAAATACACGCAAACTACTCTTTTCCTGATAAAAATGATATTACAGTATTAAATAAGTAAAGACATTTCGCATCTCACCATGGGTTTCCCGACAAAATTACTACAGATAATGGAAGTGAGTTTAACTCGGCAGTATTTAGAGAATTTTGCAAAATTCATAACATCGGATACCACCAAATGACCGTCAATAGACATATATCTAATGGCCCAATTGAAACGCTATATTCTGCTCAGACAGAAATTAAGCATTTTCGTGAATTAAAATTCCAACGAAAAATCATATGACCTCCGCTATACTTGTATATAATTAAAGCATTCACTCTTGCACAAAATTTACACTGTTTGCACTTCTATATGGATCGTACGACGAATTACATAAACATATTATTGAAAAAACGAAATTCTACCTTTTTATGACAAGTTATATAATAAACAGAAAAAGCAACACTTCTACTTGTAGAAAAATAACAAGACCTTTCACTAGAATATTATATACAAGAACAACCACGCCGCGGAGACCTTCCGAGTGCCAAAAGATTAAGAAAACTTTCCTATCTTTTACAGAAGGATGAAGACGGCACTGTTGATAATAATCGCCACGATGCTTGTGACGAGTGATGAAATCGAGACCGATATAATATATGCTTACCAACAAGGAGCAGGAAGAATTACTGCAAACTATCATTATTTACACTTTCGGATAGATTTGACAATGTTAACACACACCTATCAAGAAATTTTAACCAATTATTCAATAATATCTTCTCGACTAGAACTACAGGAATCCAACTTATTAAAATAAGTTTCGATATTATGTAAAGAATACCACAAAGCGAAAGAATGAAAAGAGGTCTCTTTGATGGGTTAGGTACAGCAGTTAAATATGTCTTCGGAAACCCAGATGCTACAGACTTGGAGAGAATAAATAACTATTTAAATTTACTTGATCATCAACAATAGGAAGATATCATTGTATTAAATAAATTAATGAGCATAGTAAACAAGATAAGTAAAGAGATCTATAGCAACACTGATATTTAAAAAAAAAAATATTCACTATTTTTGAAGAAACCATTTACATTGAACTTTTCTATAGTATTATGAAAATATGGAATATGTTTAGTTGATTCTACCCAGATAAGTTAGTTCTTAAAATCTAATACATATTTCTTCGATTTTATGAAATAAAACACAAAGATTTGAATATTAAATTTAAGTAAATAAAAAACAAAATCTGCATAAATAAAAAAAATTTCTATTTTTGAAAAAACGATTCACTTAAAACAGAGTTAAATAGTTTTATCAGGATGGAATTTATTTATTTGATAATACTCTCCCAGTTGTTAAAAACTAATAAATATTTGTTCCTTTTTAATTTTAATGGAACACGTGCAGTCGAATATTAAATTTAAATGAATAAATTGTAGAAACCATAAAAATACAAAAATACTCAGAGATAAAAATAGCATTATATATATATATATATATATATATATATATATATATATATATATATATATACTTATACTAATTTATAAAGACAAAGAGTGTTTTTGTTTATACACGATAACCCAAAAAACTACTGAACCGATTGTTCTGAAATTTCACATATAGATTCTATATTATCTTGGAAAGGACATAGGCTATATTTTATATTGAAAATCATTTTACATTCATCAATTAATTAATGGTTTTAACAATCAGCTTGACCAGCGACCGAATTGAATTTTAGTTGTCATCACTACCAAAATATTCACGGTATTTAATTAAAAAAACAGGAATATAAATATATATATACTAGCTTCCCTCGTCTCGGCTTCGCCTGAGATAATAATTTAATCGATTTCATAAACAATTCAATAATATCTAAGTAAAAAGTACTCTATATATAAAAATCTATATTACTATAAATAATTGATCGTATACCTATTGTCGCTTCTATATAAAAAGCTGCTTCCATGTAATGTCCACTTCAAAAAGATGATATTTTGCCGACCATTTTATACTATATATATATACCGTAATTTACCTATCGTCGCTTCTGTATAAAAATATTTCAGAGACGACTTCTACGGAGAGTATCATTTTCGGACTATAAAAAATGTTTCGGGACGACTGCTACAGAAAGTTTTGTGTTGAGGAAGTACAATACAATGTCTAGGTATACCGGGACTACTCTTACTGGCAGTGTGCATGTTCGAATGATAGAATACGCATCTTTTCATAGAAGTTGTACTGACATACCTGGACATTGTTTCCCACCAACTATACACAACACGCTCCATAGAAGTCGTTCAATATTATCTGGTAATTGCATTCAATCATCCGGACACGAAACGCCCCGTAGAAGTTGTCCCGATATACCTGAACATCGTTTTCTACCAATTAAACACGATACTCTCTGTAGAAATTGTCCCATTATATTTCGAAATCGTCTTCTACAGTCCGAACATGAAATACCCCGTAGAAGTTGTTCCATAACACTTGGAAATCGCATGCTTTCATCCGAACACGAAACTCCCCGTGGAAGTCGTTCGGAAAGATCTAGATATTGTATTTTACTTACCAACACGAATTTTTCCATAGAAGTTGATTTCCTCATATCTGGACGTCGTTTTCTATCAACTGAATACAATATTCCCCGTAGAAATCTCTCAGAGATACCTGGACATCGCATTCTATCATCCGAACACACAACTGTCTATAGAAATGATCTTGAGACAACGGGATATAGTAATCTATTCAATTGCACGTACACGCCAATACAATATTTCTCAGTAGAAACTGTATTTAAAATGTGTATATATGGTCTGTACAATATAATATACATACTATATATATATATATATATATATATATTATCTCTCCATTTTTTCAATTAAATACCGTGAATCTTTTTGTAGTAATGCGAACTGAAATTCAAGCAAAATATTGGTGTGCGAATAGCATATTTTTTAAGCAGACGATGGATATTGCCTTTTTATGAAGGATTGACGATTGTTGGTAAAGAACCGTATTTTTCCATTATTTCTTTTGTTCAAACTAAAAAAGACAGTCTCTAGTCACAATTCTGAAAGTAATATAAGGTATAAAAATAAAAATATAATTTGTAGTCACAAACTATATTCAGTATGATTTGGCATACGGAACCATTTCATAAGAGAAGAAGGAAAGAAAGACCAAAATAGAGAAAGCGAGAGAGAGAGAGAGAGAAGAAAAAGAAAATTTACACAAATAAGACATCCATAAGGTGTGAGAATAGTGTCAGATTAACCTACAAAAACAACAAGGGTAATACCGACTTATGTAACACCTTCTTAAGATACGAATCCTAAAGTTGGATATGAATATTTATTTGAACTGGCGTGGTATTAATATTTTCAGTAGACTACTTTGAATTGATATTCGTGATTCAAGACGCCACGACACTCGTGAAACTGACTGCCAAAACCGTTAACTAATTGATGACAGTAAAATGATTTTCAATAAAAAACATAGCCTATGTCCTTCCCAAGATAATATAGTATCTATATGTCAAATTTCAGAACAATCGGTTCAGTAGTTTTTTCGGGTATCGCGTACAAACAAAAACACGCTTTGTCTTTATAAATTAGTATGATATGATATGATATGATATGATATATGATATATATATATATATATATATATATATATATATATATATAATGTTGTATGTATATTATATTGTACATATTATATATACACATTTTAAATACAGTTTCTACTGATAAATATTGTATTGGCGTGTACGCGTGGTGGAATACGATATCCCATTGCATCAAGACGATTTCTATAGACAGTTGTGTGTTTGTATGATAGAATGCAATGTCTAGGTATCTCTGGGCGATTTGTACGGGGAATTATCTTATTTAGTTGATAGAAAACGAGGTATGAGGAAATCAGATTCTATGGGAAGATTCGTGTTGGGTCGGTAAAATACGATACCTAGATCTTTCCAAACGAATTCTATGGAGAGTATTGTATTTAGTCGTTACGAAGCGATGCTAGGTTTCTCGGGACGACTTCTACTGGGACTATCGTGTTTAGTGGATAGGAAACGATGTTTATGTATGTCGGAAAAACTTCTACAGCTCGTTTCGTGTCCGGATAATAGAACGTGATTTCGAGGTGTTTTTGAACGACTTCTACGGGGAATTTCGTGTATAGTTGGTGGGAATCAATGTCCAGCTATGTCAGTACGACTTCTATAAAAATATTCGTATTCTATCATTCGAACACGCACACTCCCAATAGGAGTCGTTCCGGGATACCTCGACATTGTACTCTATCTCCCTAATATAAAACTCTCTATAGCAGTCGTCCCAAGACATTTCCTATAGTCCGAAAATGATACTTCCCTAAAACGTTGTCTCGAGACATTTGGACATCTTTTTCTACCGCTCGAGCTCGAAAGTACAATTTTCTCAATCGAAGTCGTATTTAATATATATATATATATATTTTATAAAATGGTCGGCAAAATATCAACTTTTTGAAGTGGACGGTATATTGAAGCAGCTTTTTATACAGAAGCGACGATAGGTAAATTACGGTCTATTATTTATAGAAATATAGATTTGTACATATAGAGTACTTTTTACTTAGATATTATTAAATTGTTTATGAAATTGGTTAAATTATTATCTCGGGCGAAGCCGAGACCAGGGATGCTAGTATATATATATATATATATATATATATATATATATATATATATATATATATATATAACTGATACTTTAAAAAATTTCTATTAATAACATGACAAAGAGGCTGAAAAATGAAAATACAAAAATTAATAATATCGATACCACCGTTACCCTCCTAATACAGGAACAACATTTTTTGCAATTATTAAGTAAAATTAAAAGATCGTTCATTTTTTCGGAACAAATATTCGATTGAGAAATCTTACAATATAGACAAATATTATATGTTCAGAAAAATCTGTCTAAAATTTATTCTCATAATGAACTTTTGTTAGATTATTAGGCTTTCGTTTTGCTTGGAAACAATGGCATGCTGTATCATTTACTCACTCAAAATTCCAATGCTCAATCCTATTGAATCCTTAAGGATTACTCAATCCTTATGCAAAAATTCGCAATCATGATTAATATTAATCAAACAGAAATAATTAACGTGCCTTGAATTTTAATTGGACAACTTTTTAAGTTATTTTCTCAATCATGTCATGAAATGTATAAAAGAACAAATTTATGTTACCAAATTAACTCAGAGAACGACAAGCCGATTATAATTCCAATAATGTCACCTTTAATACTTACATATGAACTGTGAGATGGAATACTTGTCTCTAGCAATTTTCCAATAAAAATTAGAGTTGATGACACGGAAGCCACGATCAAAGGAATACATACGATAGAAGGAAGAGTTTCCAAATTCAAGATTATAAGCTCTATAAAATATTTGGAGAAATTCAACAGTCCAATTTAATTTTACCAGTAATAATTAAAAATCATCAATTAAGTTTTAAACAATGAAAAGAGTTAAATTTGTCCACAATAATTGCGACTGTACATAAACCGCTTGGAAAAGTTTTCAATATACTGGGTATATAAACATAAAACAAATAAAAGACAATAGCACTCCCTGTCTGTCAACGATGAGGACGTCATTGAACTTCGGCAGGGAGGAGTTATATGAATCACACCAATGCACCAACGCATCGATCTGTCGAGCGTCAGACAGAAACATCTACATCTACAACATAAACATCTCGTACGCATCATCAGTGAAAAAGAAAAGATAAAGACACTGAAGTGAATAAATGAATTAAGAATCAGCGATGCGACACTTTTTGTCGGACTTTCAAACTGTAAAGATGTGTGAATAAAAGTACTTCTATTAACTCCTCTTGTTCAATTGTTCTACTTTCCTTTACTAATATTTTGTGTTTCTCGTGTATTTGTTCGTGAAGTTCGGGCTATAAATACGGGTTCTCAAAATATATTTATTAAACTCCGGCGCATTATTGTGGTGAAAAAACCATGAATTGTCTGCCCATAAATCCGGTCGTTTCCGATAGTACTCCTTATTGACCGTTTGACCTCCTGGAACGAATTCATGGTGAACCACCCTCGTGAAAAAATCGATGAGCATCACCTTGATTTTCGACCGACTTTGACGTGATTTTTTCGGTTACCGCTCAATTTGGAAACGCAATTCGCTAGATTGCAATTTCGACGTCATATTTATAAACCCATGTTGCGTCAGAAGTAATGATGCGTTTAATGAATGTATGGTCCTCAGCTACGTTTTGAAGCATCTTTTTTTCTACCTCTATTCGACGTTGTTTTGGCAAAAGATTGAAATGTTGTGAAACGAATCTAACATTGACACGCTTCATATGCAAAACATTAACCAAAATATGTTGAGTCGATCCATAAGAGATGTTGAGGGCCTCTACTATCTCTCTGATGCCGGAACGGCGATTTTAAAGCACCATTTTCTCAACTTTTTTGATGTTATCGCAGTTAACAGAGATGGATGGGCCACTTACGTGAGGCAAGTTTTCGACGACTTCATGATCTTTACTGAATCCTTTGTGTCAGTCAAATATTTGCGTTCGCGGTAAAGTAGAATCCTCAAAACACCTTTGCAACATTTTCAATGATTACGTAGCCGGAATTCCATTGGAAACACAAAATTTCAAGCAAACTCGTTGATCAACTTTTTTTCCATACTCAATATCGCCAGACAAACTTTTTGCGTCGTAAATAAACAGCTGTCAAACACATGTTAATGGAGATATGGTGCTCAAATTTTATATGAACATCAAGAAAGGTTTGCACCAATAGGAAAAAAAATTTTTACTGGTTCAGTTTACATGCGAAGTTTAAATGCACTAGTCCGGATCAAATTTGATCAAATAGCATAGTCCTCCAAAGGCTGTAGTACCAATGCTTGCCTTCGAAGTTCGACCGCGCTCCTTGATATTGTGCTACCAGACTGGAAAAAATTTCTAAATTCAATAAATCAATTTGGTAAAATTATTTGAACACACCATACTCCATTGGTCCCACCTAACAGAGTATTGTCTTATGGCCACAAATGATTTTACCTTATACTTCCTCGTCTTTGGACTTTGTCGCTGCACCAAAATATATATTATCTGTTAACTCGAAATCTCTACTTTTAAAAGGACGAATCAATGCCTCGCATGTTCTAATCAATAGAACATGTTCACCACAAATTTCCACGAGCAATCCATAGAAAAAAATAATTTAATCAAAAAATGGATTTTCTTATTTAATTTTATAGCCAGTTGTTGAAAACTAAAGAAATAAATTATTTATAGAGACTGAGGACTTCGATATATATATATATATAATGTTATTTTGATCTCTGAGTATATTTTTTATTTTTATAGTTTCTACAATTTATTAATTTAAATTTAATATTCGACTGCACGTGTTTCATTAAAATTAAAGGTCAACAATAAAATGAAAAATTCGACTTTTAAAAATTATTTTATTTTTTGTCAAGAATACGATGCATATGTAAAAACTAAGAATGTTTATGAATAAATAATTTTTTTTTAATAAAAATTTTTTATATTAACAATTGTATAAAAAAAACGTACAATTATGAGTCTAAACAAAAATCTGCAAAAGGTTTCATCCGCTACTAGCTGCTACTCGAAGAGATATTTAATAATAAATATATAAGCTGTACGTACATATTGTCCTTTATAAATTATCCTTTTTTAATTAATTAATATCATTATGATTAATAATAAATTGGAAAATTGTAATTTTGAAAATTATTTTATTTTTTGTCAAGGATACGATGCATATGCAAAAAGTAAGAATATTTATGTATAAGATATATTTTTTTTAATTAAAAAGTTTTTTATATTAACAATTGCGTCTGAACAAGAATATACAAAAGGTTTCATCTGCTACTAACTGCTACTCGAAAAGATATTTAATAATAAATATATAAACGACACGTATATAGTTTACGTTACGTTATGTATGCGGTCGTACATTATTCCAAAAAACTAAAGATTTTGTTGTAGCTTTACTTTCATTGAATAAATACAGTATAAAAATAGCTTTTCTAATCATATGACAAACTCAGAATAGATTTTTTATTAATAATTACATTTTTTAATAGGAAATAAAAAGAAAATAATAGTATTTAAAATTTTTTGCAAGAAAATGTATGTATTGTATCGATGTAAATGTTTTATAATTTAAGTATCTGTAAACGTAATTATAGTGTGATTAATATAATAAGAGTGCTAATATACAGAGTGTTAACTAACAGAACTTTGTAATATTTTGACACTTAAATTTCTTTATTAAATGGATGGAAAAGGATGGAAATGAATATTTATTGTTTTTTTGTTTACGCAAATGTTGATATCTATTGATATCTATTTAAAAAAGTACTTGTGAACTGCTAGTAAAATTTATTTAATTAATAAATAACTGTTTAAAACTTTTATCTTAAAAAAATTGTTCCAAAAAATTTCATTATGAATAGATAATTGTTTTAATTCAGCGAATATATTTTCAAATATAAGTAAACAAACTTCACAAATTATATGGGTTTTTGCAAAGTAAATAAATTTGTTATATAATGTTTAAAAGACAAAATGATGTTTCGGGCTATATATTGAAATAAACTGTTTTAATAGTATTAAGGATTAGTGCGTTAAAATGAGTGAAAATAACGTTTCAAATCTCATATACATTTTTCAATTTATTAAATATCTTTAAATATAATTAATAAAGTGATTTATGTTATTTATATTATTTATGAATGCATTAGTTATCTGTATTTTTCACAGATATTAAAAAGAGATTTTTTAATGAAAAATTTCTAAAAAACGAAAAATAAATCCCAAGATTATAAATCAATATATAAAAGAAAGACTTAATTATTTTACCGAGCGATCTATTACATATAATATCTATTGATATGAATATAAAATAATTACCGCATCATTACCTGTAAACAGCACCTTCGGTACAACACTGAAAATTACTAATAACATAAATAAAAAACATTAGTTATTTCTTAAAATCTGAAAGAGTAGTTCCTATATATACTGACGGAAGTAAATCTGAAAATGCAAAACCTGTGCGAACTGCTCGCCTTTGTCCTAAGTTAAATATAAACACAACTGTTGCTATGAATAACATTTTGACAGTATGTGCTGTAGAATATGTCCCTACTTACTATGCACAGATATAATTATAGAGAACCCTTGTTTCAACTTTTAAAATTTTTCATTTTTTGCATTCAATATCTGGATTATATAACAGGAATAAAATATTTTTTGTATCAAATAGATAAATGACAGATTTTCTATGTAATAGTAAAATCAGAATAATCAGTTTAAGCTATTAATAGGAGGTCAGTCCATTTGAAAGGTGATATCCAATTTTGGGATGAGTCTCCTAAAGAAGATGTGATTTTAATCGATATTAGCGTTTTTCTTCTTCAGTTGAAATTGATTCTTTCACCACATCGATATTTTTTAAAAATTTTATTTTTGCCTATAGAGGAAAAATTGTATTTCAAAATTCGAATATCATTATACAGAATATTTTAAAAGAATAAAAATAACAATATAATTTTTGAAAAGCGTTAAATCTATAATTATCAAATTTTTCCCTTGCAATTGAATCGGTAAATATAGATCAAATTATTTTAATACTAAGATAGCTTCGCTGCAAGCATGTATATATGAGGGATACTATTCGGTTGTTATCAATTTTTATTTAAAAAAGTTAATTTAAGAAAAATTAATTCAATATATATTTGTCAATTCAATAGCAAGGGATAAATTTGATAATTGTAGATTTAATTCAATTAGAAAATTATTTGGTTATTTTTATTCTTTTAGAATATTCGGTATAATGATATTTGCATTTTGAAATACGAAATACAATCTTTTCCTGCATAGGAAGAAAATAAAAGTTGTAACGTGGGTTACTCAGCGGCGAGTAATAGATAATATAGATATATAGATATAGTATAGCGAATAAATAGCGCGCATATTTTAATGTTATAGCTAGGTACTAACAGTAATCAGTAAATAAATAAATGACCAATAAGAACCGACAAAGTTATAATTTCAAATGAAATAAGGTACTTTTCGTTCGTATAAAAGTGCGTTATTTTTCGATAGAAGTCCTGTTCGTTTTCGGCACTTGCTGAGGAAGGCACCTCTCAAGTCAAGAAAGGAAAACAGCAAAATTCGATCGACCGACCCGTTGTCTCTTTCTGCAAAGTCTTCAAAAAGGAAAAGGCGCTCTTTTGCTCGTTTGAAGATATAATTTCTTGTATAGGAAAGGGCGCTCCCTTGCTAATAGGAAATACCGTACAGATCGACACTCGAGGAGGCCAACGAAAAAGGAAAAATTCTATTTCTAAGTAAAGGCACACCTTTGTCAGAAGTAGAATTAGAAAATATATTATTGACGAGGTGTTCTTCGGAATAATATATTAATGTCAGGTTTTATCTCTGAGAAAAGTCGCTCCTTTGTCAGAGGATAGTAGGTAAAGTGTATAGTACAGTAGTAAAGTGTGTAGTATAGTAGGTAAAGTGTATAGACAGGAGTAGAGTAAAGTGTCAATAAATCGTATAGATAGCGAAATCCGTCGAAACAAAATAATATATACCAATGAAGTAAATAAGGAATAAATTAATAGAATTATGTATTATTATAAGTGTTTACTTAATATTGTAACTAGTTTTAATTAATTAATAAATAACGCTCCTGAATTATTTAACAATTAATAATTTTATGTTATTGACGAGGTACCTCTCGGAATGATATAAGAATTAAATACGATAAATTGCGAGAAAGCGAAAACTTCGGTCGTGGAAATAGACGACTAAAGTAAATAAAGAGAGAGAGTAAATAAGGTACTACTGTGAATATTACATTGTACGAGCAAGTGCTCAAAAGCTTGTATAAAAGACATACTGTACATATAATATATAGAGTATATTTTCGTATATATGTAATTATAAAATTATTTCCTTTTTTCCTATCCATATTTCCTTTAGTTATCCCTTGGGTCGTATCGCAGAGTTACTTTTCTGTGGCATACGCAACGTCTAGAGGAGGGGTTTCACATGTATAGATTATCTTACGATATAGATGTTAATTATCAATAATAATGAGGAAAAAGGAGAGAAAAAAGGAAAGCGAGAGAGAGATAGAGAGAGAGAGAGAGAGAGAGAGAGAGAGAGAGAGAGAGAGAGAGAGAGAGAAGGAAAATAAATTTTAATATTATAAATATAGAAAATTTTGACATTATAAGATAGTTTTTCTATAGTGGAAGAACAATTATTGTGCTAAAAAATATAAATCGCAAGGTACCTATAAATACTCTCTAAATTTGGTGTTTTCGTTGCAATACAAATTATTATTCGTTTTTTCCGATTTAAAGAAATTTTGATCAATAATACCAGTCATCATCTTCATTGTTGTATACTCAGGAGAGTTAATATTATACCGAGAAGAGTATTTTTTTGGAGACCAAGTGGTTCCACGTTGGGTAGAAAATTTTCGGTGTTGTTTTCTAAGGTTGGTGAATCTTCTTAATATTTATTTATTGGGAATTCGTTGTATAATGGTTTTTATTGGTTTTATTCAGTATAGAGTGATTGGAATAGTAGTTTAATTATTATATATATTTAGTTTATCAAATCGAAGTGTGAGAGAGATAGAGAGATATGATCGTAGAGTAGTAGTTATAAGAACAACAAGCGCACAAGCATCTTTCGATAAGAATTCTTCTTGTTCCCCGTAAGGCGGCGCTCTTATTGCTTTATCTCTCTGTGATACTTGTAAATTTTTCCTCTCACGCCCTGTGTGAACGGTAACGTGCGTTAACATAGCGTAGGTGCATAAGAAGTCGTGATAGTATATTATTTATTATAATTTTATAGAATGTAAGAAATCTTAAATTTTTTCTCTATTCAAATAAATAAATTTTTCTGTTTTATTTTATTTGTAATAGAAAATATCATAATATTTTTCCTGTACCTGATAATTATCCGGTCCTTTCCTGAATTATTAGTAATATGTTAATATAATTTATTATTAATATAAAATCAAAAATTAAAAATATCCAGGATAAAAGGTAAATCCGAAAAAAACTAGTAAAGAACCTACGGTCCAAACAAATTGTTTTTATACTGATTTAATCCATTTGGGGTTATTTATACCTCTGCTAACGGTTGTTTTTACCGGACATTTATTCGATAAGCATCTTGTTACAGAACATAAATTAGCATAAATGAAGTAGATCTATCCGTGCAGTATCAATTATATTACAAGTCCTTCTAAATAGATAAAAATACTAAATAGAAGCCAGCATTGGCCGCTGATTTAATGAACAAAAGAATGCAGCAAGACCATGGAAAATGCCAGACAAATGGACGGACACCGAGCTCAACGTCAGCAGCTCAGCAGTGAAGCAAGCGCACTCGAACTCACTGAAAACACCAGAAGAATCAATAATAGCCGGGGTTATTTGGCGTGCATCATCCGCACAGTAGATGGCCGCACTGGAAGTAGCAGCCAGCGGGAAGGCGGAAGCCGCCGCGGAGAAGAAGCGGTCAAGGGCGCTCCCGCTCGTAGTGACGCCGCGCTGAACTACTTAACTGGGATGTACATAGATATACTCTCCGTGTAGATTCCAACTTGTTGAGCGACACAAGTAATGAAACGACGTGTTACCGATGAACAAGGTCGGTCAGAACATGGCCGGGGTTGGTGCACATCGGAGAAGACGAACGATGATTGGCGCACACAGAAAGGAAAAGCTGTGATCGGCGGATCGACAGTGAAGACGAAGAAGACGGTGAAGGAGAACAGCAAGATCAGAAGATTAATGAAGATAGCAACGACCATGTGTCTCGGCGATTCGTTTTCTCTTAACACCCCTTTTTCGACCTTCCTTTTCATGAATTCTCGCCGGAGTCCGGAGTGTGCGAGAGTGCAGACGGGAAGGCGAGTGGCAGCGAGGGTGCAGAGTGAAAATACGGTGCGGGCAACCGAAAACAATTTTTTTTTCATGCTCTCTCTCATGAGAGGACGCCCTTGTATCTAGCGGTATAGGTGAGTGGGCCTGCAAGCCCTTTAATATGTATATATTTTTATGTAATTCATGCGAGCATGGAAGCGTGGCGCAGGGAAAGTAGATAGTAGCGGCCACAAAAGGGGACGCGGAAAATTCGAGCGAGCGCGGGATCGACTTTTCTTAATTATATAGGCAGAAGCAAGTTATTTATCGAAATTGTTAAGTATTTATAATAAATTTTAAATTGAAGTCGTCAAATGTTTATGAAAAAAAATTAAATAAATTTCGATAATGCAACTAAGTGCTCTTCTTAATAAATCTTTATAAACAATTATAATCATTTATATAATTATCATTCACATAATTATTTATCTTACTATTTATCTAAATAATATTATTATTATAATTATATAATTATCTGCATAAGTAAATATAGAGATAATCATTTATCGGTATATAACCGGATGTGCCAGACATAAATCTCAGACCGAGTTCCCGCTCTGCCAGAAAAGGAAGTAAGTACGTGACAAGGAGAGTAAGTACATGATAGACTAGAAGGGCGTCTGATCATAAATGGTGCCCACCGTGGGACGACAATGGGGTCGAAGGAAGAGACTAGAAAGAAAAAATTTTTTTTGCTGCCGAAAAAAAAAAGAAGTAATTTGCATTGAAGAAAACATTATTGTGATATTAAGAAGATATAGATTGTTCCGGTAATTAATAAGTATCGAAGAAAACAGTGCAGCGTTCATGGAAATAATTTACTTATTAAATTGCTGTCCAGGGAAAATATTTACTTATTAAAATATTTATTTATTTTATATATTTTATATAATTGTTATGAATTTTTTTTCTATATATTATAATTTATTATATTTTTCTCTACTGTTAATTCGTTATTAGGTGAATATATTTTATATTATATTTATATTTTATATTTTATACGTTTATATGACACATATATATAAACATGTCATGTATGTTATTACATACGCCACCGCTAGCGGATTCTTCTCGACTGCGTCTTTTAGGCAATTCGTGTAGATACCGCTAGAGCGTATAATTCAGCTATATCAAGCCCAATGGAGCCGGGAGAGAAGGACGGTAGAGGAAGAGAATGAGGAGAAGCGAGATGGAGGCATACTGGGAGAGGGAAGAATTCGAGAGAGTTCGGGCCAATAGGATTAAGTCGAGCATAGAATCGGAATTCAAATTGAAATCGGATTAAATGGGATTGACGGAATTAATTGAAAATGAGAATAATTAATTGATAAGGTAAATGAAAGCGACATTCGATTAATTTGCGCGTGTTAATTGACTCAATCCATTACGCAATATTAAGCAATTTCGGGAAAACATATATCTGTTTTTATAACATATTATTTTTCTCCCCTTTTTCTGTCTCTCTTTCATAGATTTCTTTTTTGTGTATGTTGGTGGTATTAGGGACTTAGGCCGAGGGGGCGTAATCGGGTGTATACGAACAGTAGATGTGACCAACCGCCGGGGAGGGGCATGATGGTTCGTCTATCGGCCAGGCAGTAGGAGATAAAATATTTAAAGAGATATATGATATATATAGTATATATAGATATATGATAAGTATATAATATAGTATATAACAATATTGCTTAATTTTATATGATCACTATATCATAATAGCCCTTTACCCATAATAGCCCTTAACTTGCCACACACATAACCATATACATAACAATAATATATTTTCCTCATTACCTCTTGATAATATTTGATTAAATATGAAGTAATATTGATTAATATTGAAGCGAATACTGGATAAAAGGGGAGGCTTTTTTTATTTTTTCCTTATGGACTCGGTATCGTTTGAGGCCTGTCTGTGCGCCCGTGAGCGGTTGCTATCGGTTCGCACCTTGTCAGCGTCCCCTGAGTATACATCAGTAACACAGAAACGAGGTTTGGCGACAACACAGCCATAATAGAAGTTTCCCTTAGCTGTGCGTACACAAAAAAAGAAGGTGAAGAAAGAAAAAGAGAGAGAAGAAGAAAAAAAATACAATCGTCGCAAGAAGGCGGATTTGTTCCCGCGATTGGCCGAGGCGTTAGAGCGATCAATTGGATCTCGGGTCATGGCCCGCCGATTCCGCGACATCACGAATGAGGAGGACAGCAAGGAATTGCTAGTCGACAACCTCAGCCTCGCTGGAACGGAGGCCGAGCGTAAGGAGCGGCTAGCTCGTTTCAAGTTGAAGGAGAGAGTGGCCCAGTCTGAGTTCCCGTGGAACCCCTGGAGGATGAGGTGGAGTCCCTCGCCGATGGGGCAGTTCCATCTGACAGACCACGTTGCGGCAACTTTCTGAAGGAAGACGTGGCCCCTGTAACAGCTGCAGCTAAGAAGAGCGGCCGAGAAAGCCCCCGCCAGGAGTCGGTGCCGACAGACGCAACCAATCTAAAGTGGGCGAGGCGTAGCGCCACGGGAAAGCACGGAGGTCATAGGATACTACGCAGCCAGCCCGACCCCCGCTCGACCCCCTCCCCCCGAAGCACTGCCATCCACATCCCACCACCGGCCGGAACAGACCATTACAGCACCCGAGCGGTCGCCTCGAACAGCCTCGGCCGCACTAACGCAAGACGATATCCTAAATATGTTGGAGTCGTTGCTGAGTTCCGTCTTGGCTCGGACAGAAGTAGGGCGCAGGTTATAAGACGAGGGACGACTGAGAGACGATTCGCGTCTAGAGGTCACCACCGGACTAAACCCCGGCAGCAGAGTGTTCAAGCCGAGGCAACAGACGACGACGAATTCAACAACTTGGACGCTGTCCTGGCCCGGGTGAAGAGGAAAGCGGATCGTAAACTCTCGGCCGTCCGCATAGTCGCTCAAAGCCCGCCACCGACGAGCCCCGTATTAGGCACGGAGGCAGCCCCGAAAAGGATACAGACGGAGGAGCCTCGTCCAAAACAGTGTACCCCCGACATTGTCCGGAAGGAGAACAAACAAAAAGTGCAACGAGCGTCGGGAGCCAGTAGTGATGCTTCAGAATCAGAGCTATTTTTCTTGTCGGAAGAATCAGAGACAGAAGAGAGCGAGGAAGAATCCGAGTAAGAATTATCGCGAGCGACCCGCGTGCCACTGACTCCGAAAGGTGGCCCGCTGAACAGCGAGAAAACGTTCCAGAATTGGCGGTTACCTTTCTCAGGCTTCGAGAAGGACAACTCAGCAGGCTTCCTAGCCAAGCTCAAAGATTGTAAACGCAACACCCGCATAACCGACCAACAGGTACTGCGTGCGTTGCCGAGTATCCTGGAAGATAGCCCCGCTAGCCAGTGGTTCAGGGAAGCCAAACACGGGATCACTTCGTGGAAAGAGTTTGCGGCGGTCTTCCGACATCAATATCTAGGCGAGTGGAATGCCGTGCACCTGGAAGACGAGTTGAATCAGAGGACCCAAGCCAAAGGAGAGAAGTTCGTACACTACTTGGTTACACTGCGTCACATCGTAGGGTGGTTCTGGAATCTCCATCTGCCAAGAACATATTGATCACCGCCTATCAAAATTGAACCTCTAAATATAGGCATTTCATCATCCACATACGGATCTGTACCATGAAGGAGTTGGAGAAGTGGTGCCGAGTGTGGGAGCGGATGAAGGAGTTGGACAGCCGGTATACCCCCCCCCCATCTCCGAAAGATAATGCGGTTGCCGTTAGCCGCAGCGAGAAGTCAGGCGGTTAAAAAGGTAGCCGCGGTAGACGAGGCCGAGTCTGGCGGAAGCGACCGACCGCCGGAAAAGGGGAAGAAGAAGAAAGAAAGAGAAGGGAGGAGGACCATGAGCCCGAGGGGAGACCGTCGCGAATCTCGAGCCAAAGAGGAGCATAGCTTAGTTGCTCGACTGGGCGTTCCGCCCCCAAGATGTGGACGACGCCGGGGCCCCGACCATACGCTCCCGAAATTCTTCGAGCAGCCCCTCCGCAGACGGTGCCATGGACGCCGCCGGAGACTTATCACAACCAAATCGGCCGCGAGATCGGCTTGGCCCCGTACGGACCACGCGCCTTACGAGACGCCGCTGTCGAGGAACCCAGGGCGAGCGGGTACCGTTACGAGAGGATGAAGCCTTTTGGGGTACGCGCTACCATTGCAACTTGGTGCGCCACCGCGGCTACGAGTGCCTCTACGTCGAATGTTACTTGTGCAGACGCATCGGTCACCGATCCAGGGAATAACCAGAACGCCATGTGCTTCCTGCAACACCACCTCCACATCGGGCGGATGGACCTTCCAGGCCCCCCGCAGCCTCGCGGGCTGCGAGCCCCCCATAACGAGGACGGAGCTAGGGAAATGATTTGGTGGGTGACAAGCAGGGTCCGCGCCTCCCTGCCCACAGCGACAGGGGCCAGAGAGGCCCCACTGAGCCATCAGGAGAGATGGAAACACCGGTCACCCGATGTTAGAAGGCCGGGGGCGCGATGAGAATTTAGACAGTGGAGGGAAGGGAGCCCCTGGAAGAGACAAAACGCGGTTTAGAAGAGAATAGCGCGGCAATCATAGGAGATTGGGAAAGGCTAGAGCGAGAGCGGACCAGTACACGAGGAGAAGAAGAGACTCCAGGACGAGGAGTTGAGGTTTCGAGAGTATCAGAAGGGGCTTACGGAACAAGCCTATAGAGTGCGACTGTGAAAGTCTATTACGTGGGGAAAGCGAAATAAAGAGCAGGATGGTAGAAATCTCGAGGCAAGAGAAGAAAACAGTAGAAAAAGTGACGAGAAGACAGAAGAGAAGAGTAGAAGAAGTAACAACAAGATAAAAGAGAAGAATAGAAGCAGTGCCGATAAAACAGAAGAGATAAGTAGAAGAAGTGCTGAGAGATGGAGGAGAAGAATAGAAGAGGCCCAGAAGCATCAGAAGAGCAGAACCCAAGAAACGAAGTTGGAGAGTCCAGGCTGGACCTCCTCGTATTCACCATTCGGAGGTTACGGCCCGAAGCAGAGGAGTGGCCGTGGAAGGGGCCCGAACAAATCGGTCGAACCCCAACTACCCGCCCCCTTTTGCCGAACAGACGACGAGGCTACCTCAGGCAAGCAGGATAGGGGAGCGATGAAGAGTATATAGATAACCGGCATTACCTGCGGGTAAAATTGGCCGGCGGTAAATACTTAGCTCTATTCGACTCCAGGGCCTCAATATCGTTGGCCAGGCCCTGGGTGGTGAAAGCTTTCAGCGATCGGCTGACTCCAGCCCACCTCCACATTAAGACAGTGAGCGGAGGGATTACTCAGATTTTGGGTATCCTCACGGTATCCCTGGAAGTTAGAAGATGATTGCGGGAAGTGGACTTAAGGGTGATGAAAGTGTTGGGCCACGACATGATCCTGAGGATGGACTTTCGTCAGTTTTTCGAGATAGAAGTGAAGTTTGGGACCGGGCAGTGGAGAATGCCTGGCCGCCCGTGGAGAGAATTTTTAGGGGAAAAAATGAAAATGACGAAATCCTATATGCGGATTGCGCTAGTATCTTAGATCTGAAACCCGAACAAAGGGGAGAAATCAAGCATCTGTTCGAAGCCACAATTCCGCCACGCTCGGAGAATCCGGGGGTAACTTACCTGACAGAACACCATATCCACGTGTAGGGGGTGACGCCGGTCAAACACCGACTACGACCGACGTCGCCCAAGATGATGGAAGTGTCGTTAGGAAAGATAAAGAAGATCCTGAGGTCAGGGTGATAGAACGTTCCGGAAGCAGTGGAGTAGCGCTCCGGTAATTGTGAGGAAGGCAAACGGATCATATCGATTCCGCATAGACTATCGGAACCTATATGGAGTAACCAGGAAGGACGCCTACCCGCTGCCGCGCTTGGATTCAATGCTTGACGAGCTGCGGAAGACCCGCTACCTCTCCAAGATCGATTTAAAAAGTGCCTACTTTCAGATACCCATGGTGGAGAGGAGCAAGCAGTACACGGCCTTCTCAGTCCCGGGGTCTGGCCTATACCAGTTCACCCTTTAGGTGAATATTGGGGCATTGGGTGCCCTTCGACCTTACCAATACCCCGATGACCTTTCAGAGGTTGGTCGACAGTCTGTTCGGTCCAGAGTTCGAACCCCAAGTGTTAGCTTATCTGAACGATAATAGTTCAGGAAGAATACGTGTTAGAGTATTGCGGAAAAAGTGGAGAAGGAAGAAGTAAGCGTTAGAGTAATTCCGGAAGAGGTAGCGAAGGAGAAAAGAGTACGTTAGGAATAATGGCGGAAGGTAGGATGACGGGAGAAAAGGAGAGGCGACCCGAAGTGAGAGCGAGAGCAGCAACAGCAGCGAGAGCAGCGGGAAGTACTATACTCCCCAGGATATGGGGCTGGAGAACCTACGCCGCGTCCGAGAGGCCCGGCTCCAGTGGCTTGACCAGCCGGGGCCGGAACAATGTGGCGCCTATATCATGGCGCTACCATCTGACACTGAGTGGCCGCAGCTGCGCCGATATTTCCGTGGACGAGAAGGAAGAAGAGGGGATATGGGGAAGCACAGTCCCGAAGGAAGGGGAGTCAAACAAAAGGGAGGAGACTCTAGAAGAACATGGGGCGAGGTCGTCGAACCAGCGAAGGCATTAAAGGACGAGGGAGGGGCAATAGCCGTATCCGCCCCTAGCCGGCACGGATGTCCTGGAGGGGCCATTGACCCTATCAGGGCCCGACGAGAGGTGGGCCGGGTCGAGCCCAGGATATGCAGGCCCCACACCGCCCAGCCGGAGGGGGAGGGACGCCGACTGCCAGTAACGGATCGGTACACTTAGGTGTCCCCCTCCTCCCTCCAACTCCAATGGGCTCGTAGGAGTGGGACGGGAAGGAGGCACTCGTCCGCTCCGGGGGTCAACCGGGGTACGCCGAAGAGGAGCGCCAGGCGGAAGATTGGAGGCGTCGGGAGGCTCGCCGGGCCAAGAAGTATAATCCCCGTCACCAGTTCGAGCAGGACGACTTTGAATCCGTCCTGTTCGGCAGGACCAGGGGGCTAACTCGGTACTCCGAGCTCCAGCAGGCATGCTCGGGTAAACAGGGCCACCCAAGCCGACCCCGCCAAATACGAGAGCGGTCCCCTCCGCAACGGTGGCCTCATCTAGTAACGGGGAAAGGGGCCGCGGCGACCACCTGCCAATGGACCGATCGGGGCCATCCGGAAGAGGAAGTCGGGCCCGACCGCGAAACCCCCTCCAGCAATTAGTGATCCGGAGGGGAGTGATGTTCGGGGACCTAGCCCCCGTACTCTTCGACCCGGCCCTCGATCCCGATCTTGGGCAGTGTTTGAACTGCCGGCGCTCGGGCCATCACCGCCATTGCTGCCCCGACTCGGTTCACCATCGCGTTTGCCACAACTGTGGCAGACGCGGGGTGGACCTGGAAAACTGCCCGCGCTGCGTGGAGGCGCGTTAACGTTATTTAAGCGAACGGTGGCAGAAGCCGGACTTGTTCGGACCGAGTGTGATGCGCGCGCCCATAGTGACACCATCGACAGCACCGCTAGGGCCCGCAGAGGAGTTGCTGCCGGTACCCGCTCTGTTCCCTACAAACTTACCGGACAGCCTGCGGCAGCGCATACTGCGGCATTCCTTCAGGGAGGAAGATGAATGGCCCGAGGAGATGAAGAAAGGATAATGAAGAAGAAAAAGGGGGGAGGGATGGGTATTGTGGAAGTATAGGAGGAGTAGGTTACGGAAGTAAGGAAGAAATATTGCGGAAGTAAGGGAGGAGTATTGCGGAAGTGTAGGAGGAGTAGGTTGCAAAAGTGAAGGAGGAGTAGGTTGCGGAAGTGAAGGAGGAGTAGGTTGCAGAAGGGAACGAGAAGCAGGCGGGGAGATTGGAAGGGTTAAGCAGGAGGTACGAGATGGAGGGGGTAGAGCTAGGAAAGATAGGAGGGAAAACAGGGGAAAAACCGACACACCACTTACTACACAACATCGCCCTTATCATAATACCATGCAGGAGGGGGTAGGATTAAGCGAAGGTTTAGAGGAAAGGAGAAAAGCAAGGGGGCAACGACAGTCGACGGTAGACAACAGACGATTCGTTAGCAAGGGTAAAAAGATAGCTGCGAACGAAAACGAATGATTCATTGTAACGCAGAAGTAGCGTAAGCGCGGTCCACTCACCTAGAATTGCAGTAAACCACTACATGGAAATTGAAATAATAATAACTACAATCGAGCTGACTGCTGTACCGAGCAAGCTCTCCCCTCTATTATCAGTAAATTAGATACATTAGGAAGTAATAAAACAAAACAATAACAACAGGGAAGAGAGGAAAGAGGCCGAATTGGATAATGCAACTAAGTGTTCTTCTTAATAAATCTTTATAAACAAAATCATTTATATTTTTTTATATTTATTATACATTTATATTTCTCGCCTTATAGCTAATATTGTATACACTAAATATAAGATTCAAAACATACAAATATATATAACGAATACATGGCATATACATATATATAGCATATCCACTATAATACATACATGCATGCATACGCGTTAATGTATTAAACGCAAAGAAAGTATAGCTTAAATAAGCGAAGTGTGAACAGGCAGTTATAAATTGATTAATGTTTATAAACATTAAAATTTTTTTTAAATGTGAGAAAAGTTAACTATTTTATTAACTTACTCTTTATTTTTATTAGGAGTGTGAATAAGTCTTTCCCGTTTTTTGTAAGAGATGGCGCCACCAATACTGTGCGAGTATTCAATGGTTACATATGTCATAATCAAAGCTTATTCATATGTCAAGAATTCCATACTAATACATTAGTTAAAATTTTTTCGCATCATAAATTTTTGATATCGTGAAAATGTCGAAATTTGAGCCGAGTCGACGTCATTTGCGGGAAGTTTCACTTTATTGGTTCAATTTGAAGAAATCTGCTGCCGAGATGCATCGATTGCTTCAGGAGGCTTATGGAGAAGGTTGTGTCGATGATTCAAGTGTTCGCGGATGGCTTCGACGCTTCAAAAGCGGTGATTTCGACGTGGAAGACAAAGAGCGTTCCGGGCGGCCGCAAATCTTTGAAGATCGAGAATTGGCGACTTTGCTTGATGAAGATTCTTGTCAAACACAAGAAGAACTTGCTGAAGCATTGGGAATAGACCGAACAACCATTTCCAAGCGTTTGAAAGCCATGGGAATGATCCAAAAGCAAGGAAATTGGGTGCCGTACCAACTGAAGCTGAGAGACGTCGAACGGCGTTTTTTCACTTGCGAACAGCTGCTTCAGCGACATAAAAGAAAGGGTTTTCTGCATCGTATCGTGACTGGCGATGAAAAGTGGATACGTTACGATAATCCGAAGCGAAGAAAATCATGGGGACTACCCGGCCATGCATCATCATCGACGGCCAAGCCAAATATTCATGGCGCCAAGCTCATGCTCTGTATATGGTGGGACCAGCTAGGTGTGGTTTACTATGAGCTTCTGAAACCGAATGAAAGGATCACAGGCGAGGTCTATCGACGACAATTGATGCGTTTGAGCCGCGCACTGCGAGAAAAACGGCCACAATACTCCGACAGGCACGACAAAGTTATTTTGCAACATGATAATGCTCGCCGACATGTTGCACCGCCGGTGAAAACATACTTAGAAACGCTCAAATGGGAAGTCCTACCCCACCCGCTGTATAGTCCAGACGTTGCTCCGTCTGATTACCATCTCTTCAGATCGATGACGCATGGCCTGGCTGACCAGCACTTCCATTCCTACGAGGAAGCCAAAAAATGGGTGGATGACTGGATAGAGGCCAAACCGGTCGAATTTTTTCGCAACGGGATTCGTATGTTGCCAGAAAGATGGGAAAAAGTTGTAGCTAGCGATGGCCAATACTTTCAATAATTCATTTGTAACCATTTTTTCACAATAAAGGCTCAAAATTTGAAAAAAAAACGGGAAAGACTTATTCACATACCTGATATTTATTTTAGATTTTAATTATAAGTTAATATTTAAATTTAGAAAATTTTATTATATTCGACATTTTTTAGGTGAAATATGATTTATATATAAATATAGAATAATTTTAATATTTAATGTTTTAAAAATTTGTAAAAATTGGATAAAAGTTTATGAGAAAGGATGGAGTGAATTCTGATTTAAAAAACTGTAATTATAGAAATAGTAATAATCAATAAAAATCCTATATCTCCTGAATTATCAAGTCGTTTTCTTTTATTATTAGTCTTAATATTTAGATTAATAATTTATTATTTAAATAATTTAATTAAAATATAATATTCAAGATATTAAAATAATCTTTTGTTTTTGAATATTATAAAAATTATTTATTTTAATATTGAAAATATAAAGTTTTAATTCAAGTATATAAAAATTAAAAATATGGTTATTTTCAACAAATCATAAATATATACGAATTTTATATTGTATTTTTGAAGCTTGAATAGGGGTAGTAGGACTCTCAAAAAAATAGTTATTCGATTAGAGTTAGCGATACCAGGTTTTTTTTTTGTTATGCGAGTCATAATAGATGGATTTCGTAATTATTTAATTCCAATTATATTAGGAGCTCCTGATATAGCTTTTCCTCGAATAAATAATATAAGATTCTGATTATTAACTCCTAGATTTTTATTATTAATTTTTAGTATATTTACTGGTATTGGGATTGGAACAGGATGAACAGTCTATCCTTCATTATAAAGAACATTGGGTCATAATTCATCTTCAGTTGATTTATCAATTTTTACTTTTCATATTGCAGGTGTTATTATAGGAAGAATGAATTTTATATGTACTATTATAACTATGAAAATTTCTAAATTAGAAAATATCTCATTACTTTCATGATCAATATATTTAACTATTAGTTTATTATTATTATCTTTACCTGCATTAGCTGGGGCTATTACAAATTAAGGTTTTCAAATGAATAGCTTTTTTAAATGGAAGGAAAATAATTTTTAATGTAACTAATTTATAATTATTAGGATTTACTTTTTATTTACTTCAGGAGGTTTAACTGGAATTATACTATCAAATTCATCAATTGATATTGTTTTACATGATACTTATTATGTTGTAGCCTATTTCCATTATGTATTATCAATAGGGGCTGTTTATGCAATTTTTGGAAGGTTTATTTATTGATATCCTGTAATATTTGGGTTTGGTATAAATAAATATATATTAAAAGTTAAATTTAATATTTATTGATGTAAAATTAACTTTTTTTTGCAAAATTTTTTAGGATTGAATGGAATGCCTCGACGATATTTAGATTATCCAAATAGTTATTTATGTTGAAATATTATTTCATCAATTGGAAGTATTATTTCATTAATTAGTTCAATATTACTTTTTTATTTAATTTGAGAATCAATAGTTTCTAAACGAATCCTTATTTTTAGGAAGCATCTTAAAACTTCAATTGAATATATTTTAAGATTTCCTACTTCTTATCATAGATTTAATGAAATTCCAAAAATTTTGAAATTTTAAGATGGCAGAACAGTGCAATAAATTTAAGTTTTATATATATAATTTATTTTTATATAAGTTATTTTATATATAATTTATTGTTAAAAATTTCAATTTGAGACCAAGTTAATTTCCAAGATTCAAATTATTTAATTATAGAAAATCTAATTCTATTTCATGAGCATGCAATATTTATTTTAAGAGTTATTTTAATATTTATTTTATATTTATTAGTTTATATAATTTTAAATAACATATTTAATCGATATATATATGAAAATCATATAATTGAAATTATTTGAACAATCTTACTAGCTTTTTCTTTATTTTTTTTAGCTTTCCCTTCATTATACCTTTTATATTTCACTGATGAAAATATAAACTGAAATGTATCAAATAAAGTTTTAGCAAATTAATGATATTGAAATTATGAATATATAGATTTTAAAGATGTTAATGTTGAGTTTCATACACTTAAAGATTATGAAGTTCGTAAATTTCGTTTATTACATGTTGATAATCATTTAGTAGTTCCTTCTAAAATTAATCCTAAATTTTTAGTTACTTCTGTAGATGTAATTCATTCCTTTACAGTTCCTTCACTAGGAGTAAAAATTGATGCAGTTCCAGGACGGCTAAATCAAATTATAATTATAGCTATTAATTCAGGAATTTATTATGGTCAATCTAGTGAAATTGGTGGGATTAATCATAGATTTATACCAATTGTTTTAGAACTTACCCCATGAAAAATATTTTTGCATTGATTAAAAAATAAATTGTATTCAATTTGAATTTTGAGTATCTTATATTAAGCTCCAAATTGAATAAATATTAACTTGTCAAGTTAAAATTATTTTATTAATATTTTATAAATTAATTTATAAGATTATAAAATTACAATATTCCTCAGATAAAATCTACTATATGAAGATACTTATTTATACTAATTTTACTTTCAATTCTTTTATTTATAAGAATTATAATTTTTTATATTATTCAATCACTTTAAAAACTTCAAATTATTTTTTTAAATTCAATAAATATAATCAAAAATGATAAATAATTTATTTTCAATTTTTGACCCTTCAACTAGTATATCTAATTCTTTAAATTGATTAAGAATAATTTATGTAGTATTATTTATACCTTTAATTTATTGATTTATCACATCACGATGAAATTACTTATTTCAATTAATTCTTAATATAATTATAAATGAAATGATATTCTTAAAATATAAAGAAAATATTATAAATATAATTTATCTAATAAGAATTTTTTTTATTTTACTACTTAATAATTTTAAGGAATATTTTTCTATATTTTTTCAGCTTCAGCTCATATAAGTTTTAATATATCAATATCAATATTTTTATGATTAAATTGAATAATTTTTGGGCGAAGATTTAAAAAAAATCAAATATTTTATCATCTCGTTCATCAAGGAACTCCTACAATTTTAATAAAATTTATAGTTATTATTGAAACAATTAGTAATTTAATTCGACCTGGAACCTTAGCAATTCGATTGTCTGCAAATATAATTGCAGGCCATTTATTAATGACTTTAATCTTTAGAGTTTGTCCATTATTATCTTTATTACCAATATTTTTAGTTACATTTATTCAAACAATTTTAGTAACTTTAGAGCTTATATTTTCGATTATTCAAGTATATGTATTTATAGCTTTGATTACTTTATAAATATAGCAAAATTATAAATATAAAAACAAATTTATATCAACCCTTTCATATTGTAAAATTGAGATCTTGACCTTTATTATTTTCTTTAAGATTATTAATAACTTTTTGTAGATCATTAAAATTTATTTTTTTGTTTAATATAACTTCTATTTATTTAAGATTAATAATTTTAATTTTATGTCTATATCAATGATGTCCAGATGTGATTCGTGAAAGTAAAATACAAGGGTTTCGTAATAAAAAAGTATTTTTAGGATTCAAAAAATAGGAATAAATTTATTTATTATTTCAGAATTATTTTTTTTATTAGAATTTTGTGAGCTTTTTTCATTTTAGATAATCTCCAGATATTTTTATTTAGGAATATTGACCACATTTATAAGGTCCATTTATTTAATACTCTATTATTCTTATCAAGGGCAGGAACTTTAACTTGATGTCATTATTCAATTTTAACTTCAAATAAAAATGTTATAATTATTAGAATAGTCCTTACTGTATTATTAAGAGAAATATTTACATATACTCAATATCTAGAATATTCAGAAGCTTCTTTTTGTATTAATGATTCTTGTTTTGGAAGAATTTTTTTTAAATTTACAGAATTTTATGGGTTTCATGTAATTAATAGAAGTATTTTTTTAACTATTAATTTTATTCGAATATTTAAAGTGTCAATTTCAAAATTTCATCATTTTGGATTTGAGGCAGCAGCTTGATATCGACATTTTGTTGATATAATTTGATTATTTTTGTATCTTTGAGTATAGTACTGATTTTTTTATATATATTAAATATAAATATTTAATTAAAAATTAAAATACAAAATATATAATTTATTTTATTATTATTTTTATAATTTCTTTATTTATTTCCATTTTAATAATAATAATTAATTTTACATTAAGAAAAAAATTTATAAAAAATCGAGAGTAAGCATCATCATTTGAATGTGGTTATGACATTTTTTTTTTTTTTTTTTTTCGAAGAGGAGGAGGAGGAGAAAAATCCTTTATGGATAACGGAGGCCAGTCCCCGGGTATGTAGGACTCACCTGTGAGGGCATACTCACTAAAATACTACATCCTCACTGCATTCCCTTCGACCGAGGAGACCTCTTCACGATGGCGTAAATGCAGCCCAGGAACCGTCTATGAGGATATTACTTCTGGGCTGCGCTATCCTATTCGCCATTGCGGGCTTATACGCCTTCTTCAATTCTTCGTTTGTGGTACAGGATGGCTTTGCAAAAATTGCAAATCCTGGACCACTTCTCAGGACTCTCCAGCATAAGCCGGACGATATTTTCAGGCTCACATGGTCCTACGTCTCTCCAGAGGCACTCCCTTTCGAGGCGAAACACCTCGCACTGAAAAAATGTGTGAAGCGCATCGTCTCGGGGAGCGCAACAGTGTGCACAGTTCGGAGTACTTTCCCCATCTTGTAGAGATAGGATCGAAACCGACCGTGCCCCGATAAGAGCTGCGTGAGGTGGTAATTAACCTCTCCGTGCGACCTCTGGAACCATGGCTTTAACTGACTGATCAGTCGAGCCGTCCATCGGCCGCGCGGATCCCTCTCCCAGCGCTTCTGCTATTCGGTCATCGTGGCAGCTCTGGACGGTGCAGCTGCTTCTATTCTGCCGAGAATATTTTTATTCTTCTGGACAAATTTCTTTTCTTCTGCTTGGAGATCAATGGGAATAACACATGCGATTACCAGCACCGCCGACTCGGAGACCGTACGGTAGGAGCTCACGATGCGTAATGCCCCTCTACGATACACTGCCGCCATTCTTTTTCTATATTTTTGGGCCATCAGTGCATCGGCTCATAGCTCCGCGCATGATGGATTCAGCTGTCCTTATGAGCAGACGCCGCTTGCAGGGTGCTGGGCCGCCGACATTGGCCATCAACCTGCCAAATTGTGCTGTCACTCGGGCAGCTCTATCCGCCGCTTTTTTTATTTGCTCCCAGAAGGTCAGCTAGGAATCAAACGTCACCCCCAGGTACCTTACAGCTGCTTTGGTATGCACCGTCGTGTCTCCAACCTACATAAGGCGTATCTTTGGGATACGTTTCTTAGTCAGGAACACGATCTCTGTTTTCGCCGCCGCCAGTTCTAACCCATTGCTCTCCATCCATCTCTCCACGCGAAGCATCACCTGATTGAGTCGCATCTGTGCAGCGTCATAATCCGTAGCGATGATGACAGCTACTACATCATCTGCGTATCCAACCAGAAAGGTGTCCTCAGGCATCTGCATCCGGAGTATTCCGTCATGTGAGACGTTCCACATGTCGACTCCGAGTACAGACCCTGAGCCACCCCGGAACTAAGTTTTTTCCTTCTCCGACCGTCCGATGTCTCGTAAACCAAGTATCGATCCTTAAGGTATTCATCCATTATACGAAGTATATAAGGTGGCACCCGAAAGTCTCATTCCATGGCCATCAAAACATTTGCCCATCCAACAGAGTTGAAGGCATTCCGAACGTGAAGGGTAGCTACGAGGCAAGCAGGTCGGCAGTAGTAATTACCCCACTCTGTGCGCCTCGCCGCATTAACAACCCCGAGGATTGCGTCCACCGCCACCCTGCCCCCTCGGAATCCGTTCTGTCTGTCAGCCAAGCCGACCTTTATGTATGTATATAATATACATAAATGTCGATACGACGAGGTCGCCTCCGGCGAACTCTTGCCCTTGTCGATAAGCACAAGTTTCGCCCCTTCCAGCTAGAATAGAATAAACCAGCCGTCAAGCACGAATTGTACATCGATAGAAGGAGTTCTGGATGCTCCTCAACTACTATTTTCAGCACCTCTCCTGGAATTCCGTCAAGTCCTGGAGCCCTCTTACTCCGCATGGTTCTCACGGCTCTGCCGAGCTCCTCCTTGCTAAAAAGAGATACATCCAGTTCTCGTTTCGGTGGAGCTGGATCAGTCCTATCAGGGTGGGTAGGGAACAGAGTATTTACGATCTTCTGCATTGTGCCGGAGTCCAAGATGCCCATGTTTCCATTAGCTCCCAGTTTCCAGCAACTACCCTGTACTCCAGTCCCCATGGATCCCCATCTATGTCCTCACACAGAGCCTTCCAGCATCGGCGTTTGCTGGCCTCGATCGCTC
Organism: Sycobia sp. Sy_11; assembly: GCA_018907035.1. Classification (NCBI taxonomy): domain Eukaryota; kingdom Metazoa; phylum Arthropoda; class Insecta; order Hymenoptera; family Epichrysomallidae; genus Sycobia; species Sycobia sp. Sy_11. The sequence continues at coordinate 289,146 of JACCIC010000256.1, read as the reverse complement.
TTCGAAGGGCTTCCTTAGATAGCTTGTATTTAGCCCTCCTCGAAGTGATGTCGTCTCCGTGTTTACGAGTTCTCTGTGACATTCGTCGTAGATGTAAACAGCTACACCTCATGTCAGCTATCTCAGTCGTCCACCAGTAAACAGGACGTCTTTGTCCACCAGCCACCTTGCACGGCATCGACTCTTCGCAAGCCCGGCGTAGAATGCGCATTGTGGCGCTAGTTAACTCCCTGGCGTGCTGAATTGTCGATGAGCCATTTGGAATCCTAACAAGGCTTTGCTGACCGCGATCAATGGCCTGTGAGAATTTCTCTTTATTTATCCCAGCAACGTTCCATCTAGGGGGCCCTCACGAATTGTGTCCAGTGAAACCTGGTGTTCTATCACATACGCGGAATGTGATGTACTGGTGATCGCTGGCTGTGTAGTCCTGGATCACCTACCAGTCCGGGATTCGAGAGGCCAGATGTTCAGTCGCAAAGGTCACGTCAGGTATAGTTTCGGCATAGCCCTGTCTCCTGAATGTCGAAGTATTGCCAGTGTTTGGAACTATTAGACCTACTCTGGATGCTAGTTCCATCACTCTTCGACTCCTGGAGTCGGGTCCCGCCATGCCCCATTCTAGGGCCCTTGCATTAAAGTCACCTGCCATCACCAGCTCACCTTTCATTTCTCTGACGGTGTCTTCCAGATCATCAAGTATGATCTGGTAGTCACCTATGGCTTGGTTTGGTGTAAGATAGCAACTCACATACGTGATGCGATTGCATTGTACCCAACCATAGCCATTTCCAGATCCATGAGCCTCTACTTTTGTTTTTCCTGGGTCAGGAATCCAAATGGCTACCGTTCCAAAGTTATCGGTGAACCAACCTACTCCTTCTCTGTTCCGATACTGTTCGCTGATAATTAATATATCTGCATCAGTATCGTGACAAAGCCGAAGAAGGAGGTTATCAGCTGTCCTTGCAGAATTACGACCATTTAGTCTTTTTTGAGAGAGCCTCGCGAAAAGTCGGACAGGCGCCGGAACAGGCAACGTGCCGGCATCCCTCCGATTTCGCTTCACCTTTACAGAGAAAACATTCAGGTTCTGCGATGCAAGACGCGACGATTATAACAGGCGCTACGGTCAGGGCCTTTACAGTTATGGCTCCGGTGGCCATAGCCTAGGCACCTGTAGCACCTCGTCATTATTTTGCGGCGGTGAACATGACAATTCTCCAGGCCCACTCGCAAAAACCTGATCTTCAGCAGCTGCGCGGTAGCAACCTCGTCTTACACTACGATGGCAGCACGCTGTTCCGCGGTGTTGGTTTTGGTCACTCTGACCTGCAGCTCGCCACGATAATCTGGCAGTTTGCTTTTGAGGGCCTCACACAACTCATGCTCTGTCATGCAACAGTCCAGGTCTCTAACCTCTAGACTTCCTCTAGGGGTCAGCTTCCTGACACAGCCGCTCTGGCCTGTTGCTTCCTTGAGTACTTCAGCAAGTGCCTCACATCCGCTCCCAAGTCCTCCGGTTTAACCGCTCTGATGGACTTCATCACCTCAGCGTAGGATTTCCCCTGCGCTAGTTTGATGGCGATCGCATCGAGCTTTGGCCTTTTTTTTTATTTCTGTAATATTTTTCTTCAGATGCTGAGGTTGTTCCTCAGCATTCTGCTCACCGTGCTTCTTCTTTTTTTTTACTACATTCCAACCCTCTTTTTTATCCTCCTGCTCTACCTTCTTTTTTTCTCGTTAGTAAGGGAGATATCCGAGGCACTTCGGGTTTATCTCTTCTCTCTTGTGCCTAGTTGTTGGGAATAGGCTCCCCGGTACCCTCTTCCCTTGTATTTTGTGCTGAGGAGCAGCTACGAGCTTCTCAGCTTTTGGGAGGCCATCTTTAATATCTTTTTTTATATTGGGTTGGCTCTTCATGGCTTTTATCATGTCTTTGAGCAGGTTGAGAGTAACGAGCAAGTTGGAGAATAATCTCCAGTTCACTCGTCTGCTCAACAGACATAATCCCGGCCTCAGCCGGCTCTCCCTTCCCCACCCCCAGGTGACTTCCTTATTGCTTTAGGCAATCCATAGATCTATTTTTGTTACTTCATTCCTGCAGATAGTCGGCCTTCTGGACCCTTCAACGTTGAGCTCGATAAGGCAGCCGCCCAACACATGCCTGTAAGGGCTGACCCATCCAGGACCATTGTGCAGGAGTATAGCACGCTCTGGTGCGCTATTCCACCTCCGTCCTCTCGAGCTTCGCACCCCAACAACAAGGTGTTTCACTCTTAAATTACAATTCGTAATTAAAATTTTGCACGTATTAGGCTGTATCGGGAATATAGCCTGATCGTCGCAATATACTACTCCTGTTTTCAAACCTTTATCATCCTTATCTTTACAATTATTAAATAGCTTCCTAATATTATTATTGTTTCTAAAGTAAACTTGAATTTTATGTTTTTTCAATGCACTTTTAATTCTTTCGGATAATCCTCTTACATATGGTAATACTAGGATTTTATAATTATTATCTCTCTTTTCAATATTACGTTTTCTAGTGCTATTATAAATTTGATCCACTCTCTCGACAATCATCTTATCCACAAAGTCTATTGGATAATCATTGATAATGAATATCTCTTTAACTAATTTTAAATTATTTTTTCTAAAATCTCTGTGTGATAACCTGATTGCTCAGCCGATGACTCCTTTTACAGTACCTATCTTGTTTCCGAATAGAAGGTGTGACTTAAAATTTAACAAGCTACCTGACCCAGTAGATTTTCTGTACCAATTTAATTTTACTCTGTTATTACTAACTCTATATTAACGCCCAAAAAACTTAATTTACTGTCTAATTCTAATTCCTTTGTACATTTAATTCTATTATGGATGGAATTAAAAACATTCACCATTTCGTTTACACACCTTTCTGATACAATTGTAAAGATGTCATCGACATATTTTTTATACATAATTGGTTCAAAATTTAACTTATTTAATACAATATTTTCTAATTTTTCCATTACCATATTAGCAATCACAGGTGATAAAGGTGATCCCATTGGACAGCAATTCTTTTATTCATAAAAATTATTTTGAAAATGTCTGATAAAAAGTAATAAACTGTAAATTTATTTATAAAATCATTTCTTATTACTATATTGATTATTAAAGAACTTGAATAAATTAATTTAAAATAAATTCCTATTGTTAATAATGATAATATAATTAAAAAATAAGTTGATAATTTACTATAATTTAATATATTTCTATAACTGCAAATAATTTTATTCGAAATCCTGTAAAAATAGGTAATCCAGTTAAATGTAAACATATTATAACATAATATTTTAATTAAGTATTATAATATAATATTTTAGTAAAGGCTAGATTTATATTAATTTATCTAATGAATTAATATTTAAGTCTTAAAATATTGATATAATTATTCAAGAAATAATTCAATAAGTAATAAAATATTGATAGAATATAGTTTCATTAAATAATAATAAACTTAATATCTATATTATTTGGACAATTGAAGAAATTGTAAAAATTAATTTTAAATTTAAATAACCTATTATAATTATATAAATTAATAATCTTAATATAATAATTAAAACAAAATATTTAATATAATTTTAAGAATTTAAATTTAAAAAATATGATATAATTAATAATGGAATTATTTTTTGTATAACCCATAAATAAAAATATTTATCATTAATTTTATATATCAGTTTGAAAAAGGAGTTATCCCTAATTTCAATAATAATGTTAATATTAAAATTAAAAAAAATATTTATTTCTGATATTATTATTATTATTCCTAAAAAAATATAAGAATCAAAAACATGGGTTAAAAAATAAATTATTGAGTTAGATTTTTTACATAATTTATCAAATACCAGTAAAGGGATAAAAAAATTAAATTTACTTCTATAAATAATCATATAGAAAATCAAGAGTTAGAAATTAAAATTAATAATAACCTTAAAATAAATATATAATGGTACAAATAATATATAATAATATCTATAATAAATTATTTATATAAATTAATTAATTGATAATTATATAGTATAGATTATAGTACAAAAAATTTCCATTTTTCAGATTAGGTTTAATATAATTATTAATGATATGCCTGATAAAAATGTTATCTTGATAGGATTAATTATGTAATTAATTATTATCATTAAAACTTTTAGTTACAAGAACTATAATGTTTAATATACATCTATTGTAAATTTTTAAATCAATTCCCTCTCAATTGATTTTAATATATATATATATATATATATATATATATATATATATATATATGTAAATATACACAGATATATATACTATTATTATCATTATTATTATTATTATTATTATATTAACTCCCCCAACTCCGCCGTCGCGGATTCATAGTGACCCTATGTTTTGGCGGTGTCGGTCCCAAGCCCGGATAAAGGAGGAGTGAGTACACTTACAACAACTAGACAGCACACTCTTACAGGTATATACTTCATGACACTAACACATCAAACAACATAACACCTGGCAAAGAAAGGGGTAACCATCGCCACGCTAGTGTGTGACGGTTTCCGCTCGGTCACAGGACAGCTAGCACGGAGTGGACGAGCTTGACAGACTGAAAAATGGGGGAGTATTGGCAATGCTAGTACAGCCGTCATTGAGTAAGACTGTAGGCATCATATATGGCGAGGGGGCTCTATAAACGGGTTACACACACCTCGCATATAAAGATTCGGGCGCCACGCAGCTCGGAAATTCTGTAGAGTACTTCAAGCAGCGGGAGCGAGACACGGAGCGAAGCCGAGCAGGCACGGAGTGGATGCACTCTACCGGCTCTGAAAGGCACGGGCGCGACTGGAATTGCCTGCTCGTGCGCAGCCGATTAGGGACTTGCTGAGCGCCATCGTCTGGCGGGGGGTCCAATAAACGGACATCTTCTCGAATATAAAGATGTTGGCGCCGCGCCTCCCGAGGAGCCCTCTCATAAGGGTAATCGGGTTGCGAGAGTGAAGCACGGAGGGGCATTCTGGTACTGGGTAGGGGCGACATGTGCACGGGCTGTGACTAGGGATACCCACCACTGCAAACTACACTTATACAAGCATAACCCAACTCACGCAGTTCACAAATTTGGCACCCAGTCCTCTGTTCTCTAAACAAGATCGGAATGGAAGGGGGTTGGCTCCTTTCTGATCTGTAAGGGGGGCTCACGACGCTTGCGTCGCTTATTAATTGATGTAGATCAAATCTTCTCACCTGATCGTTCCCCCTTGGCTTTGTCAGGGAGGTAGCAGGGGCTCCAAACGGAGCTAAAGACGATCCACCGCGTTTGCCGAGCAGTGCATGCCTGGGAGCTACCAAAGGGAGATCCTGGGTAGGGAGGCAAGTCTTCAGGTTGCGTGCTTGGACCACCCGAACCAAATTTGGCTCCTGCAGACGGCAGGACGGGCGGCTGGGCGCCTAGCCAGCACCAGTCATTCAGCATTGGCAAGTGCGTCCTGACTCGTAATTTCTGCGGGAACTCTCCAGAGAGTAGAGCACCTTACTATTGGGTTGCGAAGCTCGAGAGAGCAGAGGTGGACTAGCGTGACGGGGCGTGCTATATCCCCCCGCTCTGTAAAAGAGCCTTACACGAAGGTCCAAACCAGAATGACTCCTACAGGCAAGTGTTGGGGAGTCATTTTGGCGAGCTCGTCGTTGAAGGGTCCACGGAGGCCGGCTTCGTGGGGGGACAAAACCTAAAGGAAGAAGTATGGACAGTGTTAACAACAAAAAAGAAGATGTGAACACAGTGAAGAAGCAGGAGACAGACAAGAAGAGTACGGGGGTGAACAGCCTGAATGTCCCCCGTGCGGTCAGTAACGCCGCTGGTGCAGGAAGTCATGGCAGCACAACTGTAGATGATCACGATAAAGCCCTCATCGACTCCATACAAAATTTGTTTAGAATGATGATGGAGTCGATGAAACGGTAAAAAAACGTGAATAATATAATAAAGGAGGGGCTTTCGGCTTTACAAAGCCAATTCGAGGAGCACGTAAGCAGAAGACGTCTCAGAGCACGTCGTCTACATACCCCCGAAATTGCCGACACAATAGAAGGCCAGGAGAGACATCCTTCTACCTCTCCAACGGAATTACCTGAGGGGGGTGCGAAAGAAGAAGAAAAAAAAGAGACGAAAGTCCAACAAAAGAAGAAGACGCAGCTGCCAAATCAAACCGTGGTAACGAGCCACAGTCTGAGCAAAACTGGAAGAATGTTCTCACGCAAGAAAAGAGAGCAGCCAAAAAAAAGAAATAGGTAAAAAGAAGTTAAATATAAAGGTGCCACCAAATCTGGAGAGGGCCCCACCAAACCGAAAGGTAAAATAGGGAGAAGGGCGAGGCCTGAGGCGCTGCTCCTCAAGCCCGCGGAGGAGAAGACCTACGCGAAGATCCTTGGAGGAATCCGCCTTTAGGTCGACCCCTCGCAGTATGGACTCACTATCAAGGAGATGCCTCGAACATTATACGCTGATGTCCTGATCGAGTTTAAGAAGCTTCGACGTTTTAAAAGGCGCGACCGTGATGCCGCTCTTAGAATCGCCAAACATCTAACGGCGAAAAAGACTCTAAAGCGAGCCATCAAAGCTAGTAAACGTGGATGCTAGAAAAAGCTGGGAGAAGATCTGAACAACTATCCATGGGGACTGGGGTATAAAATTATAGCCCGCAAATTAGGCATGTTACGTAAAAGCATGTCTATGAGCGCGGAATTGATGGCCGGTATCGTCTATGCCCTATTCCCTACTCATCTCAAACGAAGGGATGAGCTCCTGGTTTCCCCAGGGTCCTGAGGCACCGCCTTTCTATAGTATAAGTACCTACTCCAAGTATCTACTCCTAAGTATACCTAAGTACCTACTCCAGATCATCGGAGATTATTTGAAGGACAGATCCATTCTGTACGAAACGGCAGAGGGCTTTAAGCGAAAAAAGCTAACGTATGGCGCGGCCCAAGGCTCCATCCTGGGTCCCGATCTATGGAATATTTCTTATGACGGGATCCTTCCGTAGGACATACCGGAAAACTGCTCGCTGATCGGATATGCGAATGATGTGGCAGCTGTTATTATTGCGCGCAATATGACGTTGGCACAAACGCGCCTTGATCAGACCCTGCGCAGAATTCGCCATTGGATGGGTGGTCACGGGCTAGAACTAGTGGAGATCAAAATTGAGATTGTGCTCCTTAGGAAAAAGCGCGTCCCCAGAGTGCAACTGCTAATTATTGGGGAGGTGACGATCCTGACTAAGGCATGTGTCAAGTACCTTGGTGTGATGCTCGATACGAAGTTCACCTTCTGAGAACATATCAGACGGCTGCTACTGCGGGCTGCTGAGTCCGTCATGGTTTCCGTTGTGATGACTTTTGTTTAGGATTGGTATCGCCCAAAGGCGAACATCCTGGTCCCCTCCCAGAAGTTATGCCTAACGATGGTTTCCAGGATGGGGAGTTGAGCCAGGTGCACGCCTACTGACTCCGGCATGCAGCACTTTTTAGAGCTGCAGGAAGCAGTCGAGGGAATGCACCGTGGAGGTAGTTTTTCAGTGGTTATGCCTTTGTGTTGGTGATTCGCACATACCCGGGGACTGGTCCCTGGGATCCATAAGCGATTTTTCTCCTCCTCTATAAAAAGAAAAGTATTATTATATTAGGAGTGTGAATAAGTCTTTCCCGTTTTTTGTAAGAGATGGCGCCACCAATACTGTGCGAGTATTCAATGGTTACATATGTCATAATCAAAGCTTATTCATATGTCAAGAATTCCATACTAATACATTAGTTAAAATTTTTTCGCATCATAAATTTTTGATATCGTGAAAATGTCGAAATTTGAGCCGAGTCGACGTCATTTGCGGGAAGTTTCACTTTATTGGTTCAATTTGAAGAAATCTGCTGCCGAGACGCATCGATTGCTTCAGGAGGCTTATGGAGAAGGTTGTGTCGATGATTCAAGTGTTCGCGGATGGTTTCGACGCTTCAAAAGCGGTGACGTGGAAGACAAGGAGCGTTCCGGGCGGCCGCAAATCTTTGAAGATCGAGAATTGGCGACTTTGCTTGATGAAGATTCTTGTCAAACGCAAGAAGAACTTGCTGAAGCATTGGGAGTTGACCGAACAACCATTTCCAAGCGTTTGAAAGCCATGGGAATGATCCAAAAGCAAGGAAATTGGGTGCCGTACGAACTGAAGCTGAGAGACGTCGAACGGCGTTTTTTCACTTGCGAACAGCTGCTTCAGCGACATAAAAGAAAGGGTTTTCTGCATCGTATCGTGACTGGCGATGAAAAGTGGATACGTTACGATAATCCGAAGCGAAGAAAATCATGGGGACTACCCGGCCATGCATCATCATCGACGGCCAAGCCAAATATTCATGGCGCCAAGCTCATGCTCTGTATATGGTGGGACCAGCTAGGCGTGGTTTACTATGAGCTTCTGAAACCGAATGAAAGGATCACAGGCGAGGTCTATCGACGACAATTGATGCGTTTGAGCCGCGCACTGCGAGAAAAACAGCCACAATACTCCGACAGGCACGACAAAGTTATTTTGCAACATGACAATGCTCGCCCACATGTTGCACAGCCGGTGAAAACATACTTAGAAACGCTCAAATGGGAAGTCCTACCCCACCCGTCGTATAGTCTAGACGTTGCTCCGTCTGATTACCATCTCTTCAGATCGATGACGCATGGCCTGGCTGACCAGCACTTCCATTCCTACGAGGAAGCCAAAAAATGGGTGGATGACTGGATAGAGGCCAAACCGGTCGAATTTTTTCGCAACGGGATTCGTATGTTGCCAGAAAGATGGGAAAAAGTTGTAGCTAGCGATGGCCAATACTTTCAATAATTCATTTGTCACCATTTTTTCACAATAAAGGCTCAAAATTTGAAAAAAAAAACGGGAAAGACTTATTCACATACCTGATATTATTATTATTTTTATAAGAAAAAAATGTAATAATTATGTATATATATATATATATATATAGGAAGGTGGATTGATAAGTTTCCGGCCTGACCAAGAAAAACAATGTTTTTAAGATTTTTTTTATATTTCTTACAGTATTTATACTATAATGTATTGTATTATACGAAAATAATGAAAGTTACAGTATCGTTGTTTATAATCACCCCAGAAAAATCTGAAATAGACCTCATTACTAAAAATAAATTAGATTAAAAATTAAAAATAATAAAAATAAAATAATAATAAAATAAAATAAAAATCATAAACAGAATAAACTATATTCTATGATAGCAAAGGACAACCTGACTGCCTCCATCACTTCAAAGTTTGAGTTTCTCTTCGATTAAGGTATTTTTTCTTCGCCTAAAATACTGTTAAGTTAGTTAACTAACTAACTTTAGCTTTTAGTTAGTTATCTTCTAACAGTTTAGTCCTTGAAGCTAAACCGCAGCTAGTCGAAACGTTGGTCATTGAAAGATAATTTTAATTTGGAGCTCGTGGGAGCAGTCAAATTGTCCGTTGCTGACACAAAATTTTTAGTATTTTTAATTTTTAATCTAATTTAATTTTAATAGTAATTTCTATTTCAGATTTTTCGAGGGTGATCATAATTAAGGACGGTCTGACTGTCATTATTTGAATATAATATATCATAGTATAAAGAAATTAGGACCGATAAAAACATTTATTAATTTTCAATTCATGTCTGTTGAAGAATAGTAAAGTCGCAGGTCTTTAATGGAGCGTCACGCAACCAGGATCAAGCCGTACTAAGGTGCAGGAGGGAATTTTAGTGAAGCCGCTGGTCTGTAATTGAGCACATAACTAGGATTACGACTCTACTATTCAGGATTTTCTGACGGGCAAGAGTACTAGAGCTCTGTAATCGAGATAGCTTTAGGAAGCTTCTTTCAGCCGTTTCGCAGAGAGAATTGATTTTGGGACGGAAAACTCGCCCTTTCATACACGAAAAATTAGTCGATCAGGTATTTACCCGATCGTTCAACTGATTTCGTATTGAGCTGCCAAGAATAATAATAATAATTTTATAATAATATAATAACAATAATACCAATTTACTTATAATAATTATAATGCTAGTTTGTGATTTTGTCCGTGAACACGCTCTTATTCTTATTATGATCTTGGCACTGTTTTATAATTATAATTCATAATTTAATTTTCTCGAATATTTATTTAACAATACTAATAATAATGATAATTAGTTTTATTACAGGAGGAGAAAAATCCTTTATGGATCCCGGGGACCGATCCCGGTGTATGTATGAGTCACATGCACTTAAGGTGCATGCATACTCACTAAAAACTATCCCTTTGGTGTATTCTCCTTGACTGCTTCGCGCAGCTCTGAGAAGAGCTGCAGATCGGAGTTGTCGGGCATGCAAGGAGGAAACCTACTCTTTGGTGGTGTGTAATACGGCTTAGGAACCGCCTACGTAGGCATTACTTCTGGACCGCGCCATCGTGTTTGTGTTCGAGGAAGGCTCTACAGTATACAGTTACCATCGACCACCTCCTCGAATCGATGAGTATCAGACCTATTATATTGTCCGGTCCAATGGTGCTCACCTCCCTCTCAAGGCGTTCTCTCTCTTCACACCAACACATCGTCCCGAGGGGAGCGCAGTAGTGGGTAGAGGACGGGTTCGGGGCTTTTCCCATTTTCTGAAGATAGCTTCGAAACCGTCCGTGCTTAGACGGGAGCTGCATAAGATGATAGCTCCCCTCCCCGTGCAATCTATGGAACTATGGCTCGATCTGACTAATCAGTCTGGCCATTCATTGTCTTCTCAAGTCTTACTCCCATCGCTTCTGCCATTTGACCATCGTGGTCGTTCTGCCTCGCTCAGACGTCTCAGAAGAATATTGTTTATAGTATAGATGCTCTTCTTCTCCGCTGCTTGAAGGTCAATGGGTATCTACACATACGTTAACCAGCATCGCCGACTCCGAGACCGTTTGGTAGGGGCATGCGATGCATAATATCCCTCTACCTGCACTGCCACCATTTTTTTCTATTTATTTCAGCGGTCAGTGCATCGGCCCATACCTCCACTCCGTAAAGCATAATGGACTCAGCTACCCTCATGAGCAGACGCCGCTTGCTACCGTTAACTTGAAATCAAGCTTCACCCCCAGATAACGAACGGCTACTTTGGTACACACCGTCGCGTCTTCAATCTGCATTTGTCGCATCGATGGTATGCGCTTGTTGGTCAGATGAACTATCTCTGCCTTCGATACCGCTAATTCTAGGCTATTGTCCTTCACGCGACGTATCACTTGGTTGAGTCGCATCTGTGCCGCATCACATTCTCTAGCAATTACGATAGCGGCGACATCATCTGCGTATCCAATAAGAAAGCAGTTCTCTACACCTGAAATATTCCGTTATATGAAATATTGCCAAGAGAGATAATTATATTGCCTCGACAACTTTCATCTTCTAGATACTAGAAATTGTTCACACCGTTATTAATTATTATCCCTGCTCAAAAGTTGTTTCAAAAGCAATGAATGTATTTTACAGTGAGTTTATATTAAGAAACAAGAGATAACTATATATATATATATATATATATATATATATATATGTTTATATATATATATATATATATATATAAACATCCGTTCGCAGCTATGACATTACATCGTCGAACACCGAACGACCTCCCTCATCCTTTTCCGACCTTCCTAATGGCTGCTCGGGTAAGCTTTATATGGCCGTTTGTCGCTCAATGGGCATATATAAAACATAAATGGTGCCTATAGATAAAATCTATATTAAGCTTGCCGATAATTGTTTGACAGCGTGGATTGGATGAGATTTTTATTTCGTTTGTACTTGGAAAATCAATATTTAGTCAATTCAATCAATTTTTTCGTCATAGAAAACACGTGAATTTCGATTTTCCTTGCTCACCTATAGGTATTCATGTTTCTACAATTCTTTCACAATTTTTCGTATAGACTGTCTATTTAACTATGTATTATACTTTTGCGTCTTCAGATTTTTTACGATCAGTTGAAAAAAGATCTCGACGGCTACGTAGACGGTGTGAGAATATATAATGATTCAAAGAAAAAAATTTAAAAGACGATCAAGTCTTTCTATATTTTTATGACTTAAAATAGATCCTAATTTTATATAGCAGCTGCATATAAAAATTAACATTGATGGAAAAATCAAGATCCAAGCGTAATTCCCGAAGCGATTAATAGCCTATTAACACTGTCTTTGGACATTACTCTTGCGCTGTTATTTTTGACTCTATATTGCATTCCTACTGCTCCTTAATTTAACAGTTTGTTAGTTGAAATCTAGTTTCTAAGCCTTTTATGATTAGGTCCTTATTTGTACGCACTTTCAACGTCTTTGACTAAATATAAGCGGAAGTATAATCTTGACACTCCTTGTAATTTCCTCTCCTTAATTATTTTACAGCTGTTTCTAATATAAAGTATTATAATAATCTGAAAAATAATTAAGTATTATATTATAATATAATATAATAGATTTCTAACTAAAATTATTTCTTCTCGGACAGTAAATTAGCGTCTGGTCTGAGAATATACAAGACGTCATTTAAGTGAAGTTTGTTTAATGCTGAATTATCAGCTGAATACTTTATTATTTCTGAAGTAACCTATTCTACATTATTTAAGTTCTCGTCGTTTACGAGACGCACTTTTATTCACGATACGGATTTGTCAGCTACGTCAATAACGTAGAAATTTTTTTTCAATTCTACCATAGAAAAACCAGTTTCCTTTCTTAAACTACGATATCTTTCGAATTCTTCATTGGATTTCACAAGGAAAGAGTGATTGTCCTTGCTATTAACTTATTCATATTTATTAGCTGGCTGCTATTTTTCATTTTTTTTATATTTAATTTTTATATTTAATACATTCAAATTTTGAATAGCCATGTTTCCCTCAGAAAAAATAATTTCTTTTTTTCTTGTAAGTTATCCCTTTTTATATATACTGATTTTATAGTAGTCTTATTATTGGTGTCTCTTCGTCTATACTTTGCCGTCATACGTCTTTTGATTTCATCGATTAACATACTTTGAAAGAATTGAGGTTCACTCTCTAATGTCGTAACAAGAATATTATACAATCTTTGAAGACTCGTCAATAACATTGCTGCTCCAAGATCATCTGGCAAGACTTTTCCGAGTACTGCTAGGTTATGGACGCAATCCACCAATTATACACCGGGTTCTTTCATATCACCATCCTCTTTTAAAACTGTACGGCATAAACGCTTCAATAGAAAACTTTATTTGTAAGCTCGGCCTTTTCATGATATACCTTGAGTGTGTTCCATACCTTCCTGTCGATATTGCATTCCATATGTAGATCAGTTGAGTGTCTTCAACGAGTAACCCTATTGCTGCATGACTTTGATCCTCTCCTTTTTTCCATGAATTATCAACTGGAATTGGCATTTCATTCTTTATTACATCGGACAAGTTATCCTTAATAAAAAGTCTCACTTTCTAACTACATATAGTATAATTTTTACTATTTAATTTTTAAATAGCATAGGGAAACACTCTATTATTTGCATTTTGAATTATTCTCAATCTTTATTCACTTTACACTTCGTTTTAATAGATCTTTTTTTATTGTTCATCATTTAGTTCATCATATATCATTCATTTTATATGGACATCGATGGAAGGCGATATTCCATAGTTCCTGCTATGCCACCTCGTCACGCCAACATCTTGGAGGTGAGATCAGGGCCCTTCGAAGGCTGGCTCTGGACTCGAAAGTTTTTCGGAAAGCCCGTTTGAAAAACACGCAGGAACGAATCTCACCAGAGCCTCAATGCTTTGTCCACAAACGCTTATTCAATTCATGCGCACCAATAACAAGCGATATAGATTACAAAAAACAACTCTTCTCATTAAAAACATAGTTCATTCACTAAATCATATACAATCCCATACGCTCGCACTATAAAGCAAAACACTCGACAGAACAAGGTTTCTGTCAAATCTCTCACCGTTTGCGTGAACTCAAACCTTTCGCGCAGGAAAGTTAAAATTGAAGTAATGCTCCGTCTCCCAAAAGACCCTCCGGTACATTTGGGCAGCAAGTCGAGGATAAAATCCTCCAGTCAATTCGAGCAATTTCAAAACAAAGATTCCGCCGGCGCCCACTCCTACGCCTTCGTCAGCATGTGTCATTCATCCTAGTACTTAGATTTATAAAAACATTAAGCAATAAAAGGGCCTATATTAGTCATTTGTACGCAGTCTCAAATACGGCGGAGCGTAATAGGGATAGTTAGCAGACCTCCGGATTTTAATTGCTGGTCGTACGTTACTTATTGTAGTTTTCATCGAAAGTGCTATGAAATATTCTTCCGCTTACATATATGATGACTATAAATAGACATTTTAGGACCAGCACTAAATTATGTTACTATATTCTATTATGTTTATGGCGTTCTTTTTTTAAATCTCAAATGTACTATTTCGCAGACCATTTTTTTGCTTCAATTTCGGTTTACACCACTAACTAAATATCCAGATGTCTCAGGACGAGTTCTGCAGAGATTTTCGTGTTCGGATGGTGGAATGCGATGTCTACGTGTCACCGGATAATTTCTACGGGGAGTGTCGTGATTGAAGACTAGTATATGACGATGTCCAAATGTCTCCGAACCACTTCTACGGAAAGTTTCATGTTTGGACGGTATAATACAATGTCTAGATGTATTCGGACGACTTCTACGTTTTGTGTTCGGACGAGGGAGATTACGATGTTCAGATTACGTCTTTCTGGAGAACTTATACGGGAAGTATCATAATCAAATGGTTGAATGACTAAGTGTTTCGAGGCCACTTCTCTGGGAAATTGGGTATTCTATCATCCGATCTTCACAACTCCTTAGAGAACACGTTTTTATATGTATTCTATCGTCCGAACATGAAACTCCTTGTAGAATTTTCCCGATATACCTGGACATCATTTTCTACCTCCTAACAAAGAAAGTATTATTATACATATATTTCGTATATTTTCGTATCTTAAATTAACTATTGCCAATATTTATTGACTGATACCTCAATTTAAAGCCAAAAAAAGGTTTGAAAAATAACATATTTTCGAAACGGCTGCTGAGATAGTACCTTTTTGAAACGGACATTGAGATAACACCTTTTCATACAAAGCGACGACAGTTAAAAGAATCTATGGAAATATAGATTAATACACATAGTATTTTTTACAGAAATATTATTAAACTGTTTAATAAATCGGTTAAATTATTATCTCGGGCAAAACCGATACGGGGGATGCTAGTATATAGCCATGTCCAAAGATGACAAAGAATATAGATTTCGAATTTCCGAGCAATCGGTTGAGTAGTTGTTTTGTTTAATGTTTACAAACAAAAACACATTTTGTCTTTATAAATTAGTAAGTATTATTATATTAGTAAGTATTATCTTTTATATTATTAAGTATGAGTTAATATTTAACATAATTTCAGGCATCACCTACTAGTCAACGGTGAAACTAACTACTAAAAGCGTTAACTGTACACACGGGCCGTATTACTTTGCTATGCGCACGATATATCGTCGCTTTCGTATAAAAAGTATCTCAGTATGCGCTTTAAAAGATTCTATTTGAGCGTCTAGTTCAAGAATGTGCTATCTCGCAGACCAATTTGTTCTTCAATTTCAGTTGGCACCAATACCTACTTATGCGCAGTATTTAATTTAAAATACGAAAATAAATTATATATATATATATATATATATATATATATATATATATATATATATATGTGGTTTCCAGGGGAAATCGCATACTTACGTGTTCAGTCCATGGCATATGATGTCATATGCTAGAATAGGATGTCCAATTGTCTGGGGACAATTTACATGGGGAGTTTCATTAGCCGACAGTAGAATACGATGTCCAGGTGTGTTGTACAGCTTCTAGGAGGAGGTTTGTGTCGAGACGATAAAACACGATATCCAGGTATCTTTGAACTACACCTAGAGGAAGTCCTGGACATTGTTCACTTGGATATCATATTCGACAGTCCGAACGCTATATTCTCGGTAGAAGTCGTCCTCAGGCACATGAACATGGTATTCCACCGTTCTAATGTAAAGTTCTGCATAGAAGTCGTCCACAGACACCTGGACTTTTTTGAAGCGGTGTCCCTAGGCATCTAGAAACTTTATGATGCAGACGCTGAGATAACACCTTCTTGAACCATGCGCTAAGATAAATCCTTTTTGAACGAAATCAAAAGCATTTTTAATAAAAGTAAAATTGTTAGGCAAGTTTGATTGTTCTTAGCATATTAAGAACTTTACAACCTATACATATTATATTGTGTTTTATGACAAATTTACATAAATTTTTTGCAATTATGAAATATATTAGCATAAAAAATGTTATATAATGAAATGAAAAATCAGATCATATTTCGGGTGTTTTTTTCTTCATCGAATTCATTAAATAATAATTATTGAAAAAAAATGAATTCTCTAAACCAGGGACATTTAAAAAAAGTAAAATAGTTAGGCGAGTTTGATGTGTTCTTAACATAGAAAAAACTTTAATAAATCTTCTCATGTATTCGATAAAAGAATTTATATCAAATACTTTTCGAAAGTCCAAAATATATTAGTACAAATTAATTTTTATAATTAAAATAAAAATTAATTCACTGGAATAGTCCTATAGATCTCATACTGATTATGATGAAGCAAAATAAAATAATATATAAAATTATATAAATAAATTTATAGAACTTAATTAAGGTTTAAAATAATGGTCCATTGAAACAAATGAATAAGTGCATTTTATATGTTTCCCTATAAACAACAGATATACTTTATATAAAATATATCTAAAATTCTGAAATATATTAATAAATAAAAAGTTTTAATGGAAAAGCAAATGTAATGAGATCACTTACAACTAGCCAAGTTCATTTTCATATCGTTTTGTAGATCCGGAACAAATGACATACTTGGATATGAGAACTACTGGATTATTCTAAAACTGTTAATAAAGGTATATTGAGCAGACGAAGAATAGATGTTAAAATAAGTATACACATGATAGAAAATTATAATACGCACATGCCAAGTCAAATATGAGTATTTATATAATACATGAGTAGGTTAAAAAGTTTTTACTGAAATTCTTAAAAATATATTTTACAAATAGTCTCGCGTAGGCTCATGAAAAAGAATTAATTATCTGAAATCAACGATGTTTTTAAGTAAACGTGCTTCTGCTCTTTATTCTCATAATTCATTATTATTAAAAAAACCAGATATGAATTTTCCAGGCTCGTTCCCACAAAGTTTCTGGTGTTTTTTTTAATAATTAATTTTTACAAGAAAGAATTTGATGGTATATACCGAAATCTAAATAAATGAGGCTTGATTGGTAAATGACTTTAAATTTTGTAATTAATCACGTTTTAAAATAGCATAAAATATAAAGAAATGTGTGTTTTACAGTGGATTATGAGTGAATTATAGATAACAATTTATTGTGTGCATGTGTGTGTCTGTGTGTCTGTGGGTGTGTGTGTGTGTGTTTTTTTATACGGCTCCTCTTCCTATGGCATTATCCTGCGTCCCCCAACCACACAAGTTATCAGGGGTTCGGTGTTCGTCCTCTGCAATTTAAAATAGAATCAGCTAGCCGAATTATTCCTGGACCATTCGCCTAATTCTATAGGCATTTCTAAGTTTGGTCATTTTTTTTTTCGAAACTGGCTACTGCTTTCTAGTTTCCAGAAGATTCCAGCATTATTGATATAATGCTCTCTGGTTTTATTGGTTTATTGATGGTGTTCATCAAGTGCTCACGTTATGTTCTAAAATGAGGGAAGCTCACTAATATGTGCTCGGCATTCTCAACCAATGTCGGACAGATGGGGCAGAAATCATTATTATCCAAGTGAAAACGGTGGGAATAGAACCTAAAACAACCATATCCAGTCAGCAACTAGGTTAGGTAGAAATTAGTTCCCCGTGTTTCCTGTTGATCCATCTTTGTATGTCTGGAAGGATACGATAAGTTCATCGGCCTATGTTAGAATCGTTCCATTGTTTTTGCCATATTTCAATAGGACGATGACGTTCCACGTTTTTAGTACCTTGTAGAGAATACACTGCGCCCTTACATATGTTTTGCAGCCTAGCCAGTTCATCTGCAGCTAAATCCAAAGGGAGAATTCCTGCAAATACCTCAGCAGCGTCGGTGCATACTGTCCTGTAACCACTAATAATACGTATACAGGAGCGGTGACGGGCCGCAATGGCCAGCTCACAATACGATTTAATTCTACATGCATGATGCCAGATTGGCGCTGCATAAATGCTGACAGAATTAACAACATATACTAATAGCTTCCTCTGGGGTGGGCGTGGGCCACCAATGTTAGGCATGAGCCGACGGCAGGCAACTGCAACTCGTTGCGCTTTTTCACCAGATATCTTTAGATGCTCTTTGAAGTTTTACCTGCCATCAAGCTATACACCCAAGTATCATAAAGATGGCGCAGAACTAATGCGGCAGCTACAAACTTTAAGAGTAATACTATCTACCTTTTTACGACTGCTAACAAGAAATACTTCTGTCTTGTGCTCCGCTAATTGCAGACCAGCCGACTTAATCCATCTACTGATGTTGCTGATTGCCTCATTGGCATCTTCAGTGATTTCTTCAAGTGTCATAGCCATCACTATTAGTGCGATATCGTCGGCGTAGCCTACTGTTATTGAGCCAGGCGATTGTGGAATCCTCAACACGTCATCATACATAATATATCATACATAATATCATATTCCACAATATAGGTCCCATAACCGAGTCCCGGGGGACTGCCGTAGTAAGGTTATGCTATACAATGCCCTCATCCGTTCAGTATAATATTATCCTATTCTCAAAGTAGTTGGCCGCAACATTCTGTACATAACCAGGTACTTCGAACCCGTCAAAGAGAATTCATTATAGAAGACCAGCGCACTGAGTTGAAAGCATTCTTGACATCTAGAGCGACAATGGCACAATTCTGTTTAGTGCCACCTTTCCATCTTTTACCACTGATTGCATTTCTTGCGGTACGCACTACCAGTTTAATACCATCGGCTGTTGATTTCCGAAATCCAAATTGGCGTGAGGATAAGCCGTGCAATCCTTCAGCGAATGCTTTCAGTCGGCTACATATTATTTTTTCAAATATTTTACCTACCATATCGAGCATACACTATGGCCTGTATGATGAAGGATCATCAAGTGTATTATTGCCCTTCGGTAAGAGAATTAACCTTTGAGTTTTCCAGCAATCAGGAAAAATACCCTCAAGAAGACAAGCATTATAGTCGACCATATGTATATATAGACGACCATAAGTCATTGTTGGCCTCTGCGCACAATTCAAGCCAGCATCGTCGTTTGCTTGCCTTATTGGCTTTGACGAGAGCTCTTTGTACTTCTTTAAATAAACTATTAAACGTGTCACGGTGGGCGCGGGCTCTTTGGACAAGTCTACGTGCGCAATGACATTGCTTGTGTAATTCTGCAATTTCATTTGTCAACCAGTAGACAGATTGACGATGTTTAAATCCGCTCTTAGTCCTAGTCATCGATGCATCACATGCTTCAGAGATATGCTTCATGAATGCATTTGCCAGATGGCCTGATGCACCATATTCTAAACGCTCTTCTGATATGATAGTGGCGAACACTACACAGTCTAGCGATCTGATGTTCCATTTCCGTGTGGGCATCCACTCATTGCACTTGTTCTTCACATTCTTCTCTGCAATCTCGTACAAGATTGCCTTGTGATCACTGTGAGTTTAAAGGTCGCTTACTCTCCAATTAAGGATCCGCTGAATCAAGTCATCACTGGAGAATGTTACATCAATGACTGATTGTTTATCTCCCCTAATAACAGTGGATTCAAAACCCTTATTAACCACGTTAAGTTGAAGAGAATTAAGGTCATCAAGCAGCATACTACCTCTGTTATTTGTCGAAGTGCTTCCCCAGGCTGTGGACCACGCATTAAAATCGCCAGCGATTAATAATGGTTTCTCATCCCTGGCCTCATCAACTAATTTAGCTACAAGAATTTCAAACTGCTTCTCCGTCAAAATTGGAGGAGCATATACACTAAAAACGTATATTTCTTCTATTTTAGCCCAGGATATCAATTCACTCCGATGACTCGATTGTTTTAGTACCTGCCTATTTTCACCAATCCAGAGGGCCGCTCTATTGCTTGTATCACTTATCCAGCGCTGTAGTCTGTCCCTGTCACAATATGGTTCGGAGATTACAGCAATGTCTATTCTTAGCTGCTTTATTGTCTGTTTCAGCAGATCATGGGCCGCTACGCAATGGTTAGTATTCAGTTGGAGTATTCTCATGTTTAATGTCTGTTTCAAAACTCAATAGTGATCGGGCACTTATAGCTGTATGCTGGATGGTTAATCTCCTTTTTTCCTTCACATTTACAGAGTAAACAGCAGGGCTCGTTTACACACAGCTTGGACAGATGGTCTTTTCCTCCACAGTGCCTGCAAAGATTAGTTCTGTCAGGGCCCGAGCACAAGGCCGCTAAATAGCCAGTCTGCCAACACCTGAAGCAACGCATTATTTCTGTTTTTTTCGAACTCTGCAGCTGACCTATCCGATGTGAACATGCCCTGCATATAGTAACTCAGCTGCGTGGCTGTATGGTATAGACACCACCGCCGTCTGGGTACCCCCATAAGCTTGCCTCTAGGAACGAGCGATTAGCATGTTAGTCTCCTCCAGTTCGAGGTGTGAATTCAGAGCCTCTAAGACTTCATCCTTTGTAGTAACCTCATCTATATCTTTAATCTCCAATGTAATAAAATTAGTCAGCACCGAAGTCGATGTGCTATGGCGAACCTTAGTTTCAACAATGCGAGCCAACTCATGTGCATTTTTGGCTCTCCGTGCTAACTAAAGTACCAGGGCACCGCTTGCATTTCTGCGTATCCTGTTGACTTCATTCTTCACATAAGATCAGTCCGGGTCATTCTTTATTTGACGCCGTACCTCCGCGTATGTAACTCCTTCATTGGCCTTAATCAAGATGGAATTAGGTCTATTTCGTCCATTAATGGGACGGTGATACTGCAACAGATCATCTTCTGCCATACTGATGCATTTGTATGAAAGCATTGATAGAACGAGCAAGAGCCTTAGTGGTCTTGTGCACGTTATGTCTATCTTTCACAAAATCCAACAGTTGGCTGATTTTCTCACCAAGTCGCTCCAGATGATTGTTTCTGCGCGTCATTTCTTGATCCGCCATGATATCTCCCTTAGTATTCAATATACTGTCTATTATAATGTTTGATTTGCCCTCACCAGATTTCGAAGAGCTACCAGCGACCATAGAGGCTTGCACTCTGTCGGAATCAGTGAGAAGATTGACTGGTCTTGCCGGAGTTATCGTATATCGTTGTTCATACCAAACAATAAACATAGTGGGCCTTAAATTCGGGAGGCGCTCCCTTTTAGCTTTTTCTGTCCGCCCTGAGTATTTTACTTCCTCAGTGCCCTCTACAGATTGTAGCGAGCCATCCCCTATCCGTAACATGGGGAGGCGCTAGATGGTAGAAAGCAACAAAACTTCACAGTGGGTGTTTGTGTGTGTGTGTGTGTGTATGTGTATATGTGTTGTGTGTCACCTCAGTAGAATCTAAAATGAAAATACTATTAAAAATAAAATTAAAAATTGTACTTATGTCGCCTGTTTTGAATTAAATTAATAAATATTTTTATCGGTCTTACAGTCTTTTTAATATCATATATTAATAGTATAAAACTTATTATTACAATAAATTGTATCAGAAAATTAAAAATAAAAATAAAATAAAATTAATAATAAAATACAAATAAAAATAAAAATACAATAAAAAGTAAAATAAGAATAAAAAAAATCTGATTGCCCCCATCACCTGAAATTTAGGATCACCTTCTTGTCCGACGTTTCGAACCGCTACGGTTCCTCCTCAGAAACTAAACTGAGTTTCTGAACTAAACTGTACCGCTAGATTCTGTTTGATCAATAAGACCGAGAGTATCAAAAGATTCTTTGAGGAACTATACGGAACAATCGATTAAAGCGTATAATCTTAATACTATATTTTATGGTTCATCATTGGCCTCCTACCTAGCGACACATATATTACGACAGTTTATAGTCGATGAGGCAGTATTGATAGAGGATCCACGTACTGTTTTAATGCAGCGCGCGTATTAAATAAACACTTTTATATGGATCATCTGTTAACTTGCGAACGAACCATATCGGAGATGAAAAGTATTAAAAATGCATTGCTAAAAGTTCCAATGAAAGGCTTCTACAATGAAAGGTTTCAATTTGAGGAAATTAAAACTATGGGCCTCGTATGAGCCGCAATTAATAGAAAAAAGGCAAAACAAAATAGGAAGCAGTATATATTGTAACCGTACAAACTGCCAGTTCCGAATAAAGGTTGAAAAACCGAGCGTGCGCGCGTGTGCGAATCAGCTGTGGCATACGTCGGAAGAGTGCGCGCGAAGCGCCGGGAGT
Source organism: Sycobia sp. Sy_11 (assembly GCA_018907035.1). Taxonomy (NCBI): domain Eukaryota; kingdom Metazoa; phylum Arthropoda; class Insecta; order Hymenoptera; family Epichrysomallidae; genus Sycobia; species Sycobia sp. Sy_11. Next base: position 266,460 of record JACCIC010000256.1, on the reverse strand, counting down.
GAGAAGAGCAACAGTAGCCGCAAGAGACATTCCTTCTTCGTGCTCCAGCCGCCAGATAGTGTAGTCGAAGCTTTCGCTACAGTATTGATAGCTATTCGTCGTACTTCCAAAACCCCCGAAACGTGTGGCCATCCGACAGTCGCTCGTGTTGATATAGTTCATTAGACTTTCCTAAGCACGTCATCCCCGTCCTCTTTGAAAGGATAACTGCGTGTGCAGCACATACCATAGCAAGAGGTCGCCGCGCGAGCCACTAACAGCGAGCAAGAGAGAGTGAGAGAGCGAGAGGACGCCGTGCAACCCGTGCGAGCCACCGGTGCCACAGCGAGAGGACGCCGCGCAACCCGCGCGAGCCACCGCCGTCGAGAGCGAGAGGACGCCGCGTAACCGGCGCGAGCCACCGCTACCTGAACGAAAGGACGCCGCGCAAGCCGTGCGCTCCAACGGCAAGAGGACGTCGTGACAGCAGGCGCGTCAGCTTAAGGGCAAGTAGCATGTAGTATAATACTTGGTATGTTTGAGTAAAGCCTCTCGCGGCGAACATCGCATAATCTTCCCTCATTCCTCTTCCGACGTCCCCCGCGTGCGCGATAGGTGTTAGATAGCCGCGGTCATTATTATATTATTAGTGTGTACAGACGTCGCGGAACCCGCTCGCGGTAAGTTACCGTGTGTAAATATAATTGTAACGTTCGATATATGTAAGTGTCGCGAAATAAAGTTTGCATAATACTCCCCCGTTCATGTGTTGTGCAAGCAATAAAGTGCAGTAATATCTCCTTTCTGTGCTGTTATTTTAAAAGTAATGTGCTCGATAACTTTTGCAAGTTAATTAAAAACTTTTAGAAAATATTATACATAAAAAAGTGCTCAGATTTATACATTGACAAGAAATATCAGAAGTACGTTCCTTCCTTTTATATACACAATGAGTAGAAATTTCAAACCTAAATAACTATTTTAAATTCTTAATTACTAGAAATCACATAATTAAATTAGTGTACAGATTAAATTCAATATTTCAAATTATTAGTTAAGAGAATTCAGTTTGTCGATAATACCCCTTAGTAAATGCATTAAGTTTTCATGACCCTTTTTGTTTACTTTGTGTACAACTTGGAATGTGTCCTCTGATATTCGAAACAAGCAATATATATATGAGCGAGCACACAGCACAATATATACATTAAAATATTAATACAATTTATATTTCAATATTTTTAGTAATACAGATTATACTTCAGTATTTCTATTTTCATATTATAATACTTCTGTGATGCGCTTATATTTCATATATTTACATCTTAATATACTTACCATTCTTTTATATTTCAATATCTTTACCATACATTTATATATATTTCAATATTTCTGTTAATATAGCTTATGCTTCAATATCTTTATCACACTTTTATATTCTAATATTTCTGTGACAAGTTTATTTTATATTTCATGCGCTTATATCTTAATATTTTTACCATATTTTTGTATTGCAATATTTCTGCCATATTTTTATATTACAATTTTTTTTACCATACTCTCATATTTCAACATGTCTATTATACAGTTATACGTCAAATATTTTTGTTACACTTTTATATACCACTATTTGCACATATATAACTTTAATAGAATACACATAATACATTCACAATACAAATAGAAATATTAAAAGCATTACTAGGATAATTACATGAAATTGTAAATTAAATATAAGCCCTCATTACTGTCCCTGCCGTTTATGTCTCTCACGTCCCAGTAAAGCATTTTAAATATTTATTGTTTCTCATTCATGCTTTTTTATTACTTAAATACACCCCTTTAGTACCACGTCCCCCAATATATATTACCAGAAAAATGTTGTAAAGTCCCCTTATTGCTGAAGAAGAAGAAGCTATCAAGACACAAATTGCTTCTAATTAAAAGAAATTTTTTTTTAGAATAATATATAATATGATAAGAGTGTATAACTCAGATAGTTTGTGCAAATAGTCGGAAATTTGCACTAAATGATAAAGTTTTGTTTCTCTAAGAAAAAAAAGAAAGAGTTAACATTAATAGTAACACCTACAAATACATCTTCCTTACTGTACGACAAATACCTCTGATAGCAAGGAAAAGTCATACTGAATAGGAGAGGTAAACTGATGTCTCAGAACACACAGCAGTAGAGAGCCATTCTATACGTATGCTCCATACATGCCATATAACATTGTTGTTTGAAAGTGACAAAAGTATAGGAAGGGAGTGGAATTTCCCAAACCTACAAAGATCATCAAGTTTGTAATCATTATTACAAATATGGAAACCAATTTTAGCCAATTTGGGTAAAAACTAAAAATTTTAGCGAAAAAAACCTATTGGAAATTTTTTCAACGAGGACAAGCAGGACATGGGACTGCTTCAACGAACACAGTAGTAGAGAATATCCTACTAAAATACAAGTAACAGCAGAAAGAAGATAGACGTGCCACGTTAATTTCTTTTAATTAATAATATTATTAATAATATTAACTTTAATAAGTGATGAGACCACATAACACATACAATTTATAAAACATTCTTGCAACAACAAATAAAATAGCATATTTTCAACCACCACCAGCAAACAATAATCATTATCGACAATAATTAACACAATAAGTAATATTTACATTTCAGGTTCCAATAGTTATTTCTTTTCAGGTATAAAAGCCAATGTAGCCTATATGGACAATATAGTATATTAGTGACATAGAAAATTTTGAAAGTAGGAAAACTGGTAGAAAGAGGTGGAATTTTTCAGTTCTGTAAAAGTTCACAAGCTTTATAGCACCACCAGAATGGTGGAAATTTATTTCAAGAAGATTTATTAAGAATTAATAATTTTTAGTAGTAAACATTGGTGAACTAAACCACTGATCGATAAAGCTCGCTCAACGAGCTTATTATTTATTTAAAAAATACTTTGACACCCATAAGCATCGAATAACAGGAGAGGATATAGAAAAATATAAAATTATATATACATAATTAACAACAATAACAATAATAACAAGAGATATCATTTGAGTACACAGGCATATTTTTGAAAATAGAAAGAAAAAGAAGATTAAAATACAGCAATACAAAATTTCAGAAAGACATTAAAAAATCAAGTTTAAATAAATATTTAAATAATAATAATAATTAAAATTAGCTATAACAATAAACTATTTTTTTTTCTTCTCCAAATCTAGAATTTTTCTTTCAGATATAAATTACACAAAACTATAAGAGAGAAAGAAAACAACATTTAACTAAAATAAAGCAATTTATAATATTAACTGCACCAATCAAGATATGCTGAAAATAAAGGGATCATATCGAAGAGCATGATATAAGAGAATATTAGCAATTAAAGACCTCGAACAATTTATAACTTAATACAATCCAATTAGTTACTTAAAAATATCAACATTTTTGTGAAATCATAAACACACACCAATATAAGAAATCAAATTACAATAAATAAACTATAATTAAGCATACATAATAATAACAAATAAGTTAATCAATAGAAAAAAAAAGATAAAAATAATCAACGCCAAATGACCATAAGGGAGCAATAGCAAAATAGAAAAAAAAACATTAAACTAAATAAATAATTATTAAATTAAATTAATTAACAAAATAACAATAAATAAAAATTGTTTTTCTCTATTCTTTCCTATTATCTTGAGAAAAGAATCTCTGAAATAGAAAGAAAAATTTCTTCTAATTTTTATGATATAAATAATTAAGGACTGAACAATATTAACTTTTTCTACAAGTTTTTTTTTTCTCTTCTCTTCTTTTCTCTCTGATACCGCAAACAAGGATACACTACGTAGACGAGCAATTGAACTGAAGTTATGTATTTAATAGCAAGTACGGGTAAATAATAAAATCAAGATATTTCATATAAACATTAAAAATTTTAAATAAACAACACAATTCTAAATAAACAAGCATCAAATAAATAATCAAAAATTTTTTTCTTTTCAAGATTAAGCAAAATACATTTTAATTTCATCGAATAATAACCTCAGTTTTTTTTACATTAAAACAAAACTGATATAATTTTGGACTAATAAAAATAAAGGTTGATTTTAAAATTCCTTACAAACAACTAAATAAATTTTTACTAAATTCTTTGTATTTAAATACAAGTAGTGCTTATAAGCCTCGTCGCGTAACAAAATTAAAAAATTTTTTTTCTGCTCTCTATCCTGCAACGTAACCGTGCCAAATAATAACATTATAAATAACACCAATTAGTGAAAATGGATCAACCACAAACATCTAAAACGCTGATAAAAGACGAAAAAAGCAGGCTAAAAAGCCTTTTTACAGCAATGCAGAAAGACGCTTTGGCCAGCGAAATAAGACAACGAAACCTACAAATAGACGAGAATCCCACAGTTATGAATGACAGGCTGATCGGTTTTGAATTATGGCGCCTTTATGGACCAGAAGCCGCCGACTGGAATACCGATAATGATGATATCCCTGAAATTGACCATCCCGATCTCACAGAGATCTCAGAAGTACTAAGCTCAACAGGGCTTGAACAAAATCGCGACAACCCTGAAGCGGCGGCAAATACCAAACAACAGCAAAAGACAAAAGGCGGCAAAACTGAACAATGCCGTACGAACAATACAGTGTATACATGGCCATCACTACCAGTGCACAGCACGGAGATAGGAGGAAACAGCGATAATCCTTCAACAGCTGTAAACCCGTGGCAAAATCTACCAGGCGTATGGCCATACATACATCCGGCGTTCTTCCAGCATTACATCGCTACGCCGCATCCAGGAGGAGTAAATACAACACAGGTGGCTGATGACAATCCACATCACGAAAGAACCATAATAAATAACAGATCATACACTCGATCGACAGATAACACCTCTCTAAAAGAAACCAGGGCAGGTCAGCTGCTCCGACAGTGGCAGGTGCAATTCTCGGGAGCTCCACGTGAGGACGTGGAAGAATTTATTGACAGACTCGAAGAAACAATCGACAGCCTGGATTTTCCGGAGGGGGAGATACTAAAATTAGTACCTGGAATACTAAGGGAACCAGCAAGAATATGGGCAAGGCCCATCCATAAAAAATGGAGAAATCTACAAGATTTCAAAACAGCCCTCCGCGGATAATTTAGGCCAATAGATTACGCGCGACGACTAGAAGAAGAGTTAAGGGATCGGACACAAGAGTCCAAAGAACCCATTGGCTCCTACCTTAAAGGTATGAGAGTATTGATCGACAAAATATCACCAGCACTTCCTACCGAGTCGCAACTTGATAGGATATACAAAAATCTGCATCTCGAATACATCGACAAAATTAATCGCAATGAGTTCAAATCAATCGATGAATTACAATCACTTGAACAACAGCTCGAACTGAAAAAAGAATTGAAAAATCGGTACAGAGAACCTCCACCCGTCGAGACCTGTATGGTCAGCACAGCAGCGTGTTCACCATCCGAGAGAGCGAACAGACCTTCAGACTAGGAGCCCTGGATACTGAGGAGTGTAAGATTTCGAAAAAACATGTAACAATAGTAGAACCGGCTGCAACAGTAAAAAATCAGACGAGCAAAGAGACAGATAGCCTTGAAACCCCTTACGAGAAGACTCCGCTAACGGGAACAGATTTCCGTAAATATAATACCCCAAAGCCAGAGACGTAACCGATACCTGCCCGAATAATACAAGACAGGAAGAAGAAAATAGGTTCTTTTTAAATATTGAACTAATGGGAAAAATATTCCCAGCTCTTGTCGATCCCGGAGCAAGGAGATCATTTGTGGGCCCAGGCCCAGAAAAATTGCTAAAATCAGCAATAACATCATGAGTCTCATACATGGAACTGCCAGATGGAAAACTCTGCGCGAATAACGGAGACGTGATAATATCACTAAAAATTGATGGACAAATACTGAAAGCAAATTTCAAGGTATCCAGAGCACTAACGTACGAAATGATCCTCGGCATGAACATTATCGTAATAATACAAATTACGATAAACTTCGCCAACGCCACCTGGCATACACCACGGCAGATAACTCGCCATTTTATAACATCTAAAAGAAATACAAGCAACCATCAACGCCGTAGCAGCCGTTGAAGGTATAGTGACATTGACCAGAAAAGAGGTACAGCAGCTCGAACAGGTACTAGACCACCTCATACCAAGCCCGAGCGGTACACTCCCAGTTGCACGAATGCAATCACATCATATAGATGTACAGGGGCACAGCCCAATTAAACAAAGATTACGTCGCATACCCGATCGACTGCTCAAACAGACTCACGAGAAAATCGACAGGCTGCTGGCAGAGGGCATCATAGAGCACTCAGAAAGCCTATGAAGCTGTTGTCCGGTAATTGTCCTAAAGAAAGACGAGAAAATCAGATTCTGTATAGACTACAGAGCGGTCAATCAAATCAGACGCAAAAATGCGTATACGCTGCCACACATGGATGTGTTATTAGACAACTTAAGGGACGCAAGATACTTGACTAAAATAGACCTTAGTCAAGCATATCAACAGATTCCCCTAGACGAACGCAGCAAAAAGATGACCACATTTGCAGTACCGCAAAAAGGTTTATATCAATATATCCACCTACCATATGGGCTGACCGACGCTTCAGCTACCTTCCAACGAGGTATGTATCTTATATTCGGGCCACAGTGGCAGCCGACCGTATTCGTCTACATGGACGATATTATAATCGCCACACGAACCTTCGAGCAGCATACTCATGAATTAACAGTGGTGCTCGCGCACCTTAACGAGGTCGGGCTTCAAATTAATAGGAATAAATCTGAGTTTTGCTGCCCCGAAGTTAAGTATCTAGGGTATATCGTAGACGAAAACGGCTTGCGCACAGATCCAGAGAAAATTCGCCTGGTAAGTGAGTACCCGAGGCCGACAAATCTAAAACAGCTGAGGGCCTTTTTAGGAATTATAGGCTGGTATGCCCGCTTTATTCAGTCACTAGCGGACATAAAATTACCACTAACACGATTGCTCAAAAAGAATACCAAATGGCACTGGGGACAGGCCCAGCAAAAATAAACTAAATTCGATAAACTAAAACTAACCTTCGATAAACTAAAAATCCTACTCACGCAAGCGCCTGTGCTGGCTTGATCCACGCACTATAGCCCATACATTCTGCAAACTGACGCAAGCAATTATGCACTCGGAGCAGTTCTTAGTCAGAAAAATAACGGAGAAGAGCATCCTATTGCTTACGCAAGTAGGACACTGACTAAGGCTGAAGCAAATTATACTGTTACAGAACAAGAGGGCCTAGCAGTCTTGTGGGCAGTTGAAAAATTTGGAGGTTACTTGCTAGGCGAAAAATTCACAGTGATTACCGACCATAGTAGTATTAAGTGGCTGCACACACTCAAAAATCCAGCAGGCCGCCTAGCAAGATGGGCAACAGCATTACAAGCGGACAATATGGAGATAGTACACCGAAAAGGAGCGCTTCATCACGTACCGGATGCACTTTCACGACCCCCTCAAACGGAGGAATCCCCTACCGCCACTCTCACGTTCATAGAGAAAGACACCTGGTACGAACAAAAAATGCGCGAAATTCAAGACCATCCATAAAATTACCCAGACTGGACAGTCAGAGGCGATAGCATGTATAAACGTCGGCCAAATACATTCTCCAACGCCATAGGCAAAAGCGCAGATGACTGAAAACTGGTCATATCAGTTAAAGATAGAGAAAGGGTGTTATACGAGTGCCACAACACCCGTACGTCAGGACACTTCGGCGTAGATAAGACAGTGTACAAAACAAGCCAACTATACTACTGGCCCGGAATGAGAAGGGATGTGTATAAATACATAAAGCACTGCCCAGACTGTAAGATACATAAAGTATCGCAAAGAGCATCGGCCGGTCTAATGACCCAAAGAAGTTCCCGGTGTTGGCCAGTAAGGGACAACACCGGTACCTACTGATTTTCGAGGATTTATTCACGAAATACATCGAAATCAGACCACTTAGAAAAACAACAGGACAGGCAATCGCTAAAGCGTTAGAAGAGCTGGTGATTTTCAAATGGAGATGCCCAAAATATTTAATCACGGATAATGGTACAGAATTTGCCAACCACTTGCTTAAAAACAAGTTGGGCGAAATAGGAATAATTCACCAGTTTGTAGCACCATATCATGCACAGGCGAACCCTGTCGAAAGGGTAAACCGAACAATAAAAACGAATCTCGATATTCATCGAACACGACCACAAAGACTGGGACCTCCACCTGTCCGAACTTGCGTTTGCCGTAAACAGCTCAGTACATGCTAGCACGCAAGCATCGCCGGCATTCCGTAATTTCGGACGAAATCCGAGAGAAATGCCGACGTATAGAAACATCCGCGGACAAACACTAAAAATCCAGTCTTTAACACTGACAAACTGAATTGATCGAATGAAGAGATCACCAGCAATTCACGAACTGGTAAAAACAAACCTAGAATCAGCCAGTTCAAAACAATTAAAATATTACAATAAAGGGCAACGACAAGAAACTTACGAATTGAATGACATGGTATGTCGACGAAACCATGTACTATCATCGGGTCCCGACAAATTTTCGGCAAAATTAGCGCGAAAATACAAGGCACCGTGTCGCATCATCAAAAAGATTTCCCCAATTGTATTTGAGCTGAGAGACGTAAATAGCGGGAAAGAAACGAGAGCCCACGTTTCATATATCAAAAGATACCATCCCCCTAACATCATTCCTGCTTCTTTTACAGGTGCCACATCCAACAAGGCGAAAAATGCAGAAAGGCGTAGGCAGAGGCAGAGGGCTGCGCAGGTCGATAGCGACCGGAGAATCGCGCAGACTCGAGGAAGCAATTACCCCCCTAAACCGAAACCCCAACTTAACACGTCCCTCGAAATGCAGTGGACAATGAGTCAGACAGCGATTCTTCCCGGAAGAAGAGGAAGGACAGCTTGAAGCGTCCCGAAGGAAGATCATAGTCCATAGACGTCCAGAAGACACAATCCCATATACTTCGGGACGCCAAATACGATCGATTAGCCCACTTCCCTACCGACCAGGCCCGAAATTCCATCGAAAAAACATCCCCAAAGGTCAACCACCACAGACAAAAGTGGAACCTATAGTGTACGTGAGTACACCTGAAGACGGCGAAGTCCGGCTTTACCGCGGCGATCGTTGCGCCTTTATGCGATCGGTCGCGACGCAAAAGACCTGCAGGTGGAAAACTCGCCCAAGAACATCAGGTGCTCCGAATTCACAAGAGGAAGGGAAAATTATCACACCCACGAAATACCGTGAGGAAGAGAAACTACCAGATGAAAGGAGCCTGTGCCGGCAACATAGTCCATACCCCTCTATCGCATTCGTCTGATCACACCCAAAACAACGTGAATCAAAATCAAGGAGAGATTGTAAGAAGATACAATCCATTCACGATCCCGACGCAACCAATCCCCGTTGCAGGCGTAAAAAGCCCACCCCGTATGCCAATGGCGACGCAAGAAAATTCAGCCACAAACACAGCCCCATGGGCAACATCAATACCGGCACTTATGGAGCTGACGGTCACGCCACCCCTAAACTTCGTACCTCCCTCACGACCGTACCCGTCCTTACCGACCAAGCCACTACCAGGTTTAGAAAGCATTATAGGAAAGAAGAGCACTCCTCAACACACAATACCGGATTTATCGGTGTCTACCGGAAGGTGCACCTCACCTACACCTGGCTGCTGGAACTGCGGTGCGCAGGGGCATCGTTACTCCGGCTGCCCACACCCCCAGAACTGTAAGTTCTGCTACAGATGTGGCAGAGCGACCCGAGACGTACATACTTGTACGTTCTGTCCAGAGCGATCGACCCCTGTCGCTACGTCTTCGGAGGGGGAGAGCGACCGCGATACGCAATCGGGCCAAAGGATCAAGACCAAGCGCCAGGATGCGATAGATAGCGCGGACATGGCGGAGCCAAAACTCGAGCAGCGTGCTGCAAACCCCCCAGTTGCGCACAACGTAGCGCAGACCATTAAGGAGGTCACAGGCGCTCTCGCTCAGGGTTCACAACCGGTCATGATAGTCATGCGGAAGCAACAGTTTTTATTAATAAATAAACGACACCCCCATCGCCACACCACGTCCCGTTCAACTAGAGTCACCCCTAGCGCGCTAAGTTCCCTACCGAAGTCCCCTAGTAAAGTTCACGTGTGAGTAAACACAAATTCCGCGAAATGTAGCTAAAATACATATGGAGACGTACAGAGGTTACCACACGAGACCACAGGGATAACGAATACACACACACACACACACATGTCCACACACACAGTCACGCAGTAACCCCACTATCACTAGCATGAGAACGCTACTTAGCATAAATAAGTAATGCATAATAAATAAATGGCGCAGCGTCGACGGGCGAAAACGAGTTGGTTTACAAACCATAAAAAATGAGCAGACAATGGCTCACCCTGAAACCTACTTGCCTAGCCCAGCAACGCTGCCCCAGCCAATAAACAAAAACTATTAACCAACCACTAACGATCAACCCCATTCCAGCAACATCCAGAAGGATAACTCGAAGAAGACGATACCAAAGTCACATTACACAAGCGACAGACATATAAACAATACTGCAGAAGACCATGCAGACTTAGATGACTTATGATACAAGAAGATCAACACAAGAAGAGCAAATTAAAGTTAAACATAGATGTACGCAAATTTGATAGAAATAGAATAGAATAGGCTAGAATAGGACTAGGAAGAGAATAGAATAGGCTAGAATAGGATAAGAAATAGAATAGAATAGAATAGGCTAGAATAGGACAAGAAATAGAATAGAATAGAAAAGGCTAGAATAGGACAAGAAATAGAATAGAATAGAATATAAAAAAAATATATACTTGATAAAGTAAAATAGTTTAAAATACACAAAAAAAGATAGCCGCGGTCATTATTATATTATTAGTGTGTACAGACGTCGCGGAACCCGCTCGCGGTAAGTTACCGTGTGTAAATATAATTGTAACGTTCGATATATGTAAGTGTCGCGAAATAAAGTTTGTATAATACACCCGCATATGCATTGTGTTTCATTCTCTTTCATAGCCCCCTTTTCATCTCCGTAATTTCAGACACCACGACCAACAGCGACAGAACAGGAATCGGGTGTCTGCCCGATCTGAGTAAGCAGGTAAGAATATAAAAATCTAGGTTACAATATATATATCTTGATCATCAGATTATGAAAACATTAGTTCATTATTGGTATTTACAGCAGGATAGTATCGTATACACTGTAAGTTTAGAAAATATTTCATGCACAATAAATAAATGAACAATTATGTTCCAATTAGTACATTTGTTTGACCCTCTGCGGTTACTTGGACCAATTATAGTGAAGGCCAAAATAATTATGCAACAGTTATGGCAGCTTTAGTTACACTGGGATGAATCGGCACGGATTCAAAACTCGGAGGTCAGTTTTGGATAACTGCGTTGGTCTACCATTACACGGGTTTTACCCTACGAGTATACGCCGCAGCGCAGTATAATCTTTCGATTAACCATAAAGGGATTGTAAATACCGAATTATTATGCGCGAAGTCGCGTGGTGCACCACTAAAATCAATCACGACACCACGACTAGATTTCTGTGCTGCCAATCCACTGGCTCAGCTGTATAGTATGGTGTCCCGTGCGTTAAATTGTACAATTGTCGAGAAAGTAACGTTATGCTTAGACTCAAGAATAGTCCTATATTGGCTAAAGATTTCTTCGAATACCTTAAAAATCTTCGCTGTGCATCACGTGTCAGAAATACAAGGCTTATGTAAATACATCACATGGTTACATATAAGGTCGAAGCATTATCCTGCTGACATGCTGTCTCGTGGACTAACTCCTGCCGAGCTTATCGACTAGCAGACGTTCTGGAAAAATGGTCCTAACTGGCTTTCAGGTCGGGAACATACGTGACCTATAAGAAAACTCAAATAAAATAGCGTCATAGAAACCCACGAAAAGCGAATTAGCGTCTATTTAAACTGCACTAAACTTATGTAAGAGATATAATAACAATAACGATTGCCAATGATTGTTTTAGTCGGTTTTAACAATTCATAGTACACTGCGCCGAGCTGGTCCCAGCAAATACTGAGCATGATTTTAGAACCGTGGATATCCTCATAATTGTCTGCGCTTGGAATTATCGTAATAAACCCATTTTTCGTCCCCAGTCACAATGCGATGCAAAACTCCATTCCACCTTTGCTTTGCAAGTAGCTGTTCACAATCAAACAAACACGACTCAATATCTCTCAGCAATTTCTTTGTTTCCGAATCATTTCCATGACTTTCAGGCGTTTTGAAATGGTTTGTTACGTCGCTCACAGTGATCATACTAATTCTTGTTGCGTTTGATATGCGTATTGATCAAGTAATGCCTCCAATTCTCAATCTTCGAAAACATTCTCTGTATCACCGCAATGCTGCACAAAAATTTCTTGCTAGATGGATCTATATTTTGCCTTGCAACTCGCATATGACGCCCGACTCTAACAGTTACTATATAAAGAGTCTGAATTCTTAATAGTCAAAGAGCCTGCTACGAAATTGGTCACTACAAAATGCAAAATTGGATTTTTCGTGAAAGGCTCGTTGTCAACATACACATAGATAGCCTGAATGTCAGAACTTTAGACCCTGCAGAGACGCATGAGTGAATCATAAAATTTGTAAGAAATTACTTCCAAAGTAGCTATAAAAGATAATTCAGACAATCAGATTGCCATATCATATTTCTTCTAGATAAGCTGAATATGGATTATCAAAATTTTTTAAGTGTTCATAAGTATATGGAAAATAACAATAATGTTTGTGCGTTGGCGATAGACATGTACTCTACGTAATCCATATTATCTTCAAAAATATCAAACTTATATGTTTCTTTCTTATTTAATATCTTTTATTTCACTCAATGAGTTATATGGAAATGATAGAAGTAGATAGGTTATAGACATTTTAGCACAAAAGCATTATGGTTTAACTTTCCCCTTTAAAAGTGCGCTATGTCCTCAGCATATTGTAATATATCGAGAAAGAGCCCCCGCCCCTCCGAAAACGGTGCCACTCCCGCTATATTATAATAGATAAAGAAAGACGGAGATCGGGAATAATTCTTTCGTCATTTTCATTGATGGTTATGAATATCTGTTGCGTATTAGAGAGAGAAAGAGAGAGAGAGAAGTATATAGCTTTCTCTTTCCCTATACCACTCGCGGCATAAGAGCGAAGGAGGAATAGGAGCCTTAGCTCATAGACTTATATATTAGACCACTCTCTCTCTCTCTCTCTCTCTCTCTCTCTCTGTCTCTCTCTCTCTCTCTCTCTCTCAGCATGAACGTATTTACTACTTTATATGTATGTCTCTTACATGCATAGACGTGTTTACGTTAGTTATAGGAGGACGATTTGGTAATCGCTTTCATTGCCATCTGCTGCAGGCAGGCAACTCAGTCGAAACTTTTATTATCCAAAACATTATGTGTGTGTGCGTGTGCGTATAGTACTGATATTTTTTCCTAATTAGACTTCATTCCCACACGTAAATATTTTTCATTCTTAACAAAAAAAGTCATAGTCTAACATAGTAATAAAATGACGTTTCAGGATTTTATGCATTATTATTCAATTATTTCCAATCTAAACGAAAGAAAGTATTGAAATCACATTTGTCATAGTCAAGTACATGTTAATATGTATGAATACCGATTCATACAAGTTTCGAAACTCTTACGTATTATTATTCAATAAAAAAGTTGCTTATTATAAGTGTGTAAGTGTGCATATGCACTCATTTATTTATAACGTGGTAATGCAGTAATATGAAAATATAATTAAAAGAATTTTCACATGAAAATAAACTATAGTTCCCAGTCCATCAAATGAATTAAAATTAATTCATTGTAGATTGAATATTTACGAATGTCTGTGAAGACATTGAATAATTTAATATATTTTTATCAACGTAAATGCTTTATTTTACCAAAGAAACTTAAGGTTACTATAGCCTATTTTATAATCTACTACCTATATCAATGCATAATTGCTTGAATATTTCAAACTTTTATCGGTAAGTCCAGTTAAATTGCAAAATAAAGAAGATTTTCGTATATACATCAATTTTGAACTTATATTTCATTATATTGTCATTTATAAAATAGTTTATTGCCAGTAAATATATTTACATTATTCTTCTTGAATTTTTGTGTTGCACTATCTTCTACTTTTCTATCAATCACTTTTATGATTTTTATGATCACTATGATCTTTGCTTAAAAGCTAATATAGCAATTACATTTTCATAACATTACAATTAGTTTGTCAAATAAATTTTCAGTATTCTCACAGAATTCTGTTACTAGTAATTTGAGGGAAAATACAATTTATTAAAACTGAAAACTGATTTTCAACTTTATTTATTGCAAGCGATTTAAACTGATCTTAAACGGTTCTCAAATTGCTTATGTAAGAGAGTCCAATGATTTTACAGACTGAACAGATCCCGACTGTAATTTTATATGGATAGGTATTTTAGAAAAAACAGAAATAATTTATTATCTAGAATTTCTTTGTTTACCAAGAAAACATTTCAAAGACGGGCCCGCAAATATATGTCAAAATAATTTTTAAATTATACTTTCATAGCACTGCTTTCCCCTGTTATAAATAAGTCTGCATAGGCAAATTTTAACAAGCACTTTTTTTATTTAATAATAATAATAATTTAGAAATTTACACGAATTGGTATTCATACATATTTACATATATTTGTCTATGTAAAAATTGATTTCAATACTTTTTTGTTTCAATTATAAATAAATGAATAATCATGCATATAATCCGATATATTAGGAAGTGAAGTTAGTTTCCGACCTTCACGTTGAGATGGCGTTATTAGTAGTACGAAAAGTCAGATGTGTCAGATTTTTTTTTTGTTAGTTAACGTCGCTCTATTTATGCTTCCAAATACCTGTACTAATTAGCGACGAAGGTCTACGATGTGTTTGTAAACAAAGCAAAATATTTAGCACATGTAAATTATTACAGCGGTGCTTATGTCAATTGGCCGAAACCGGCATTTGAACTAAGATCACCGAACAAGATACTAATACTTCGCTCTAGCGATCGAACCATCGTAAACCTCAAATGTTTCGGATCTGGTACTTTTTTTTAGTTTTGGTATTTATCAATAAAATTCAGTTAACTAGAGCCATCATTTGTATAAACATTATAATTTTTTGCTTGCCAAGCAAAAAAAGAACAGTTTTCTGTGGCGTACTGTGACTGGAGATGAAAAGTGGATCTACAATCACAATCCTAAGCGCAAAAAGTCATGGGTGGATCCAGGCCAACCGTCCACATCGGCACCAAAATGGAATATCCACGGTCAAAAGGTATTGTGTATTTGGTGGGACCAACAGGGTGTAATTTACTACGAGCTGTTAAAACCGAATGAAACCGTCACTGCCGAGATATACCAATGCCAACTAAATGATAGACGCAAAGTCATTTTCTTGCATGAAAACGCTCGGCCACATGTTGAGAATCCGTCACAAACACCCTATGAAGCTCGAATGGGTAGTTTTGCCGCATCCAGCGTACTCGCCAGACAAAGCGTCTTCTGATCACCACCTCGTCGGATGAATGTAGCACGAACTCATTGATATGCACTTCCGAAATTTTCATGAAATGCGAGAATTTGTGCATGATTGAATCGCCTCGAAACCACCAGCCTTCTTTCGCCACGGTATCGCCATATTGTCAGAAACATGAGAAAAAGTAGTAAAAAATGGTGTAAATATTTTGATTAAGCTAACGTGCATCCATTTTCGATCATAAATCTCTTTTTTCTGTTAAAAAGATCGGAAACTAAGTTCGCCTCTTAATATAATTATGAAATGTAATTTCATTAATATCTTAGGCTATAACTTTGTTTATTAAGAATGAAGAATATTTACGTGTGAAGCATATTTACTGTAAAGTCTAATTAAGAAAAATATAATTTATATAAGTACAATACATTGTAGAAAAGTGCTTAAATGATTAGAAAGTATAATGCACATAATACCTGCCTTATTTTATACATTTGTGTAAAGTAATTTTAAAGTAGTACAAAAGATAATTTATAATGCTGATCAAATTTTTCTTTCCAGCGCTTTGTTTGTTATTCACTATTTGTGCTACACATGTTTTTTCTGTACTTAAACTTTTTTGTTTAAACCAATACGTAATTTATATTATTTATTACCTTTATATCTGATGCTGTATGTATATATATATATATATATATATATATATATATATATGTGTGTGTGTGTGTGTGTGTGTGTGTGTGTGTGTGTGTGTGTGTGTTAATAAACCACAGATATTGAAAGTTTAAAGAGAATTTGATGACGTGTATACTAATATACATTTGACTAAAATAGTGGAAATATTAGTAAATGCAGTTAAAAAAAAATTCAAAATAATTTTTTAATTTGTTGTAACATGAAGCCACTATACTTTCTATTAATCAAATAAAGATGTAAGCAATGATAAATTTCGATATCAAATGTTTAATAGGAGAAATTTAATTAAAAATTTTCCATTTTAAAGTTGTCAAAAGAAATTCTATTGCACATTTCGGTGAGGCGTACATTTTTTGTTTATTCGCATTTATGTTGTTACAGTTTTCTTCTCTATAGGTTTCCATCATTTGCAAAATTTTGACGTACACTTTCTATATATGGTTTTCATATTTTAGCTGTTCAATATATGTATATTGGACAGTTATTAATCAGGAAATGTTGTTATTTCAAGTTAATTTTCTATAATGTAATGCGGTTAAAATATTGTCTTCAAAAATTCTATATGGGCAATTTTTTACAGTATTGCATAAATTTCATGAGTATAACCCATGAACATTGCAATTGCCTGAATTTTTTACAGCTTCTCAATATAAAATTAGTGAAACCTGTTTGAGGATTATGATGAAAATATTTTTTTTGAATATATCCACACATGAATTTTGAAAATTATTGGTAGATTTACTTTACCTTCATACTTGAAATTGATACTCAATCTATATTCATCGTATCTATTCCGAACTTTCTTCATTCACATACTTTGCTATGTAATCTTTGTAGGCGAATTTAAAAAAAAATGTTTATAGTCAAAAACTTAATAGTATAAACAATGAAATTGTTAAATAAATGTAATATACCTGCACCAAACTGAAATCTATTATGATAAATATTAATGTGTTCTTTTATGTGTTCTATGATAAATATTCTGTATTCTTTTTAAAAAAGATGGTGTCTATTTGATCAAAAGTTATTAAATATTTCCTTCTTTACGTTATGCAGCGTGCCGATCCAGGTCCCAGACTATAGTTCTCAATTTTCCAGTAATAGGAAAATCAATTTTACTTCGATTGCAAAGAAATTGAAACTAAAGTGTACTCACGGATAAAGTGTGCCATGTCCCCCCTTCCAGCACACCCTAGATAGCGGCAAAGCACACTTTTCAAGAGACTTTTCAAAAAGTACTAACATTTTATACGAAAATCTACGCCCCGTATATATTTATCTAGTAAAAAATTTTAGAACTTTTATAAAGAAATAGAATTATTGATTATTAATATGAATAAATTGATTGTATGATCATCAAATTTATGAGTTTATTTTTTAATTGAATATAAAATAAAAATTACAAAAAAGATTGAACTTATTTCTCAACAATTACATAATTTTTCTTAACTATCAAGTTTGCTAAATATAAAAGAAATCAGGGAACTATATTCGAAACGAAATTGGTATAAAATAACATTCCAAAAATGTATTTCAATATTTTACATATTGAACTATGGAAGATCTTTACACCAATTTATACGTATGTGAACTAAAAATAAAAATATAATATATGACAATATAATAAATTATATAAACAGTATAAAAATAATTTGCTTAATCAATCTATTTTAGAATGTCAAGTAGATGTAAATATTACATTTTGTTCATATTTAACAAAAGTAAATAGATAGAAGAGTTTGATGTATTCTTAGCATAGTAAGAATTTTAAATATATCTTAGCAAAAGAAATAAAATCTTCATATACCAGAATAATATATATATATATATATATATATATATATATATATATATATATATATATATATATATGAAAAATTTATTAGTATGGGCCTTTCCCTTGAATAACTCTGGAAAATCTGGGTATAAGTTTTCTATTTTGAACGGGGGTCGCTTCTCGGAAAAGTATGGGAGTAGGTCCGAGTAGAGGCGAATGCTTGTGCAACTAAGATGGGCCCACATCAATTAGTATAATCCGTTTACCGTATATAACGATGAATCACGATCGGTATAGAAAACACGTGGCTCCTATACTGCAGAATGAAATCAAGATATTTTTCTTTGTCGCTATCTCGCTTTACATCTTCAAGATTTCGTCCGAGTATAATATCGTTGCGTATAAGAAACGAAGCTCATTTCTTGGAAAGGCATGGGAGAGGGTCTGAGTAGAGACGAACGTTTGTGCAGCGGAAGTGGGTTAAAATCAATTATTATAATCCGCTTATCATGTAGAGCGATGAATGTCTATCCTTATAGAAAACATGTGCCCCCTATACTGTATAATAAAATCTAGATATTTTTCTTCGTCAGTCGCACACCTTGGATCCTCTCAATTTCGGTCAAGTATATAAAATCGTTGCGTATGGAAAAGGGAGCGACTATGGACGATCAGCATAATGACGTTGTATTTTCAAAAAATAAAAACGAGTTGCATTGGAGGCGAACACATGTGCCACTTGATATACTGATCGAGATTGACTCATCAATTAGTATAATTCCCTTACTTTAGACGTCATAGGTGTGACTGGGGAAGGGAAAGGAGGGATAATGAAGTTCCTTCACCAATGAGGAAAAGTTTCTTGTGTCAAAAAAATAGAAAGAATGGGATAAGCCGCTCTTTCTAAACGAAATTTAGAATTGTTTGATTAAATTTAGGTTCTTTTTTATTTTTTTTGACTAATAGGAAAGTTTCCTAGGTCATGGCAGTGGAAAGACCAGTAATAGAAAACGATATAAAAGGCGAACGACAGTGAATTTATGCATCACAGTCTACTTTGAGATTTCAAATTTGAAAAGTTTTAATTTGAAATATGAAAATAGCACTGAGTGCCAACGGCAACGCTAACGCCAATGCCAACAGCAATAGCAATCGCAAGCGTTTGGCTGCTGTTGAAAAGGCTCCGCGAAGTCGTCCCGGCAAATATTATAAGTCTATGGATTTGTTCGGGGTTGAGGAAAACGAGGAGGACGAGAGGGCGACCAGATTCACCACCCTTATTCCCATCACCACAGCCTCTCTCACAAGGGCTGTAACGCCGACGATCGAGAGATCTCGATCACCATCTCCGTAGAAAGAGCGGAAAAAACCAGCTTCTTGATTGGATGTCCCTGTATAGGAGGGTACAGGAGATGTCCGAAACAATTCTGCATGCTCCATAGTATGCAGAAATGTTTGAGACCATCGAATCAGGTAATTTACTTAATAATATATAATTACATTATAGTATATAATATTGATAATGCATATATAATATATAATAATATTGATAATAAACATAATGATACTAATAATACTTTTAATTTTTCTTTTGTTACAGCAATGAAGAAACATCTTCCAACTTATCATTTGGACATGCGATCGAGGACAAGATCCAGGTCCGAGAGAAAACAAAAAAGTCGGCCCAGGAGCCAGAAGATGAAAACAACAACGAGGACGATTGATCGTCACCGCAGCCCATCGGTCGAAAGCATGGGCCAGGGCACTACCTCTAATATGCGTTTGAAAAATAATATGTAAATATAAATAAAAAAACAAAAAAAAACAAATGTCTAAAAATAATTAAATATAATATATGTATATCAACGGAAATAAATAAGTAAAATTAAATTAAATAAGAGACCTTGTTTATTAATTATCCTTATAATTTGTCAATGAATTATTTTTATGTATTATTATTATAATATCTAACATATATATAAACTAATATTACAATATCTAATATTAACCTAGATTTCTTTTTATTCATTTTAAAATTTATTTTAAAAATTTCTTAAATTTAAAATTTCTTTTTTTTTAAGGTAGTAATAAAATACTTTTTTTTATTAATATAAATTTTATTTTTTTTAAGATAATATTAAAATACATTTTGTTCAACCAGTTTCGTCCCGTCCGTATTTCCCACTTAAATAATTTTCTATCCATGTGCGCATCATCATTACGTTACGGATTGCACACATTGGTAATTGCCTTCTGCATGACGTATGGTTCCCACAAACCACGTATTGCCGTTCACTCTGTAGCGATTACAGCGATGGACACTGTAGCTCCTCTACATCAGCTATATTTCTGAAGTTAGAGAAAAAACATTATGAAAAATTATGAAAAATTATAAAAATTATGAAAAATTATGACAATTATAAAAAATTATGAAGATTATGAAAATTTATGAAAATTATGGAAATTATGGAAATTAGAAAATTATGAAAAAAATATTAAAGTATGAAAAAATATGAAAAAGTATGGAAAAAGTATGAAAACTTACATATTTGGTAGAAGGTTTCATAATCATTCGTTCTTCTCTCGATCCTTCACGTATATTTTCTGCATTCCAGCACAATAAATCTCCATTGTGCTTTGCAGACTATGATAAGGGATGTCGCCACATTCCCAATTAATACCATGGTAATTCCTTTCTGCCAGTCTACTATTGTTTTCTCAGCCCATGTTAATTGATGCCACGGAAATGGTGATTGAAAGAGGTACGAACTAGGAAGTGCACCTCCTTCCAAACTCAGAAAACTGAGTTCTTTTAAAATAAAAGTTTGCTGTCCTTTTGATTGAAAACCCTGCATGTCGCAGACGTACACTTTATCTTCCGGACATTTTAGAATATTTTTTCTAAATATTACTTCATATTCTCGCAATCTAGCCATTTTCAGATTGATATATACTAATTTTTATAGGTAGAAGTGATGATTAGAAATGATAGTTTAATGCTTATGTCTTCATTTTTATAAGATATCTCCCCTCCTCTCGAAATAACTGCTCTGCTACAATTGGTTGATTCAAAAAAATCAAAAATAGATTCGATTGGATGGATGAAGATTGAATTTTCGTTACAAGTCAAGTCATCCCGTCCATACACAGAGAAAGTCACGTACGATTGAGTGTAGGAGAAGGAAAAGGGCATAACAGTAAAATTCAGCTGGCTGTAATACGATACACACCTCCTTCCTCCGTAGGATCTCACGTTTATGATTGGATGTTCAAGGAGAAAGGAGATGATCTACGCGAACATACTAAAAGGTTCATATTTGCTTGGCTCTAGTCAGATTAATACATATTATCTTCTCATTCTAACACGTCATTGAAGTTTTCTATATGAGTGACATTGTCCTTCCACTTCTGCTGGAAGCTGACATTATCCTTCCTCTTCTCCATATTTTCATTTCGTTTAAAAGCGAGACAATATCTTGGAGGAACAAAGTTTCTATACCTCAGTCAAATAAGTTTAGTTTCATCTTTCTTATTATTTCTTCTGTGTTCAATACAAGTGTGTTGTATTGTATCAGTGTTTTATTTTTGTATCTTACTTTTATCAATCAGTAAATAAGCATTATTAACTAAAGTTTGAAAATATTTTATTAGCTGAAGATGGCTTTTCTTTCGTCTATTCAATTTCAAGTGAAAAAACTTCATGATATTTACGAGCGTGTCAGTGAATTAAGCATACACGAACTCGAGAATTATTTATCAATAACTGAATAGGATATAATAAGTTTGATTTATCTTTCATGTTTATAAGCAAAATTTCGTTATCATCTTGATAGTGAAGTGCCAGCGGCAGGTAGTCTAATCTCTAACGAGTCATCTAAAGTAGAATCGAGAATCTAGAGATCTAGAATCTCTTTTTAAAAATCGAATAAGAACAGGCGTTCTTGATAATTTAGAATATCTGCCATTCAGCTGAATAAATCAAATGTAACAATCAAAAAGCGGAGATACGTTGGGCATTGTATCCTCGATCTATCAAAGACATTAGTGTATGATTTTCACAACCCTTACATGGAACGTCGAGTGGGCGAAAAGTGTAAGCTCTTGTATACTGATACTGATAACTTGATATATCAAGTAGAGGATATTGATATGTATCAAATAATGAAAGAAGATATTCATAAATTTGATACTTCTGATTATGACGAAAATAATTAGTATGGTATTCCACGTCAAAATAAAAAAGTTCCTGGGCTCATAGCGAGAGTCACATCGTTACCATTCTTTGACTTTACTGGTTTAGCCCAAGCATACTTCGAAAATAAATCTATAACAGTGAGTAAGTAACGAAGCCCTTTATTCTCCTTAGAGTAGGGTATCATTTCTACAAGATTTGCTTGCCAAGTTTCATCTATACCATGTATATCATATTTACTTCCCTTATATCTGCGACGGGCAGGTTCGTGTAGCTTCTCAACCACTTTTTGTTTTACTTCCTGCTGACTTTGCCCTTGCTGATTTTGTCGATGCATTTGTTTTCCTATTAATATCTATTATAATACCATTCAAATTCGAAACCGATTGTGTCATATTATCTTTCAAACGAGTATGCTAGTCACTAAATTTTTCAATTTCGATTTCAGTTCTGATTTATCCTGATTGGTTTTCATAAGATTTTTATCCAAATTATTTATTCCTTCTTCCAATTTTAATTGATTTTGATAAGGGTCTTTAAATTTCTCTTCAGTTATCATACCATTTTGTCCCTGACGTTTCTAGTTTCCTTTTAGAATTTCATTAATTTTTGAAAATACAGTATTTAGTTCCATCTCCAAGATTCAATATAACGTTTTTACACAAACTGCATCAGTAGTTTCAATAGCTTCATCAACATTACAAAGTCGTTTATTTTCTATATCAAAATTTCTATCTGTTGTAAAATTGTATCCAAAGCCTGGAGGACTTCGATTCCCCTTCGAGTCTCTCAAATTTCTTTCAAACAAGTGGAGACTCATGATGATACTGATTGAAGAATAGACGAATGTGTATTAATATAGATCCTATTTCACGCAGTTCCTCAATAATTGAATGGATTTCATTGATATGATAGTTATTTCCAGCTGATTGTTCGTCAATTAGTAATCTTAGTCTCTCAACAAGCTTATTCGGATCATCCCAGCACACTAACACTATTGAAGAATCTTTCTTTGCTATTTTATATTTGTGTAGGTGACCTCCTCCTCCACCTCTTTTTTTTGTATGACTAGCACGTGCGAAACATTGGTGCAATGATGTTGAAATATTTTCTACTCTTCGATGAGCGTATAGATTCATCCTCATTATATTTTTTCCGGTAAGCACTTGTTGCTTCTAGAATACTGCGATGGTTTTCACGATCTGCTGCTCTTATTAAGTAGCTCCATTAGTCCATTACTTTTAGGATAAGTTAAATCTTTCACTTTTATTTTATTATCATCAAATAAAATTTCAGAATCGCCAAGCATGTATGCTCCTCCAATATTTCTTACTCCATATATGTTATCAAATTTACTGCGGATTTGATCTAAAATATTAGTTTTAACATTGTCTTCATGCATAGATTTGAATGTTGAATTCATCATTGAGTTATCTAATGAGGAAAAATCATCATCGGAATCGTAATCTTTCATGGAAGCTGAGCGAATATTATTATCTACCATAAAACTCAACTTTTTTCGTGATCTAATTGGTTGTCTAATGCTCTAATCATTCGAAATGACATTAGAAGACTGTAAACTTTTTGATTCGACAAGTTTTTTAAATGGTGTAATGACAGTTTTCAATGTATCTCCTACAAATTTTTCGAGATTCTCTCTCTCCAGTTTCAATAGTGCAGATCTTCTTTTAATAGCTTTACGAGCTTGCAACAACTTGCTAAGGATACTCTTTTCTTTCTCAAAGTCCGACATGGTGTCGTGTTGATGTGTAAAATTGAACTAAGTGATTGAAATTTTTTTAATTTCTTTTTATTGCAAAACAGTCAAAATCTTTTCTGTATCTACCAGCATTCATCGTTCTATCTTTATCAATAACAGAAAATCCATATTTATCATTTTTCCAGCATTCAGAACAAAGATTTCGAAACTCGTTGAAAGTTAGATCAGTATTGACATGAACATCAATTCGTCTATTCTTCAATCAGTATCATCAATATGTTTTAAATTCACATCAGCTTGACGATAAATGACCAATATATTAATATTATCTCTAATAAGATGTTTTGGTATATGAGCATATGACTCGCATAGGTAGAAGCAGCCTACACTTTTATGTCTCCAGGTACCGAAGAATGCTCTAACGTTATCTTGCTTCTCACAAGCTACATCGTCAAAAATCATAATTGAATTGGGCAATGCTTCATCTGGTGATATTACAGATTCATGTTCACTAAACGGGAAATATGAGATGCCTTCGATTGGTTCTATTACTCTTTTGAGAAATTGTTACTTCAGTTGAATGAACGATTTTGAATAAACATACACATTCTCAAATCTAAAACAATTTGGATGAGTGATTAAAGCTAATAAGCTATTTGTTTTTCCGCAGTTGGATGAACCGCAGAATACTGCTCGTATACTGGTACTAACTCGCCGTGTCGCTTCCTTCCTTTTTCCTTTCCAAAATCAAAGTTAGCGACGGGCAGTTTCACGTTCTGCTCAGTGAAATCCATGTTGATATGACAAAGTCTAGTCTAACATTGAATGACGTAAATATATAAATGTTGATTTTATATTTTCGATCATCATTTATAATTTGACTGACAAAGATGATTGAGCATAAAACTCGGAAGCATTCAAAAAGGAAGGACGTGGATTGCTCGATAGAGTAATCAATAATTTACCTAACGAAATGCATCTTCCTTGTTATCAATACTGTGACCCCGGAACTAAATTAACAAAGCGATTAAAAAGGGGTGCTCAAGGAATAAATGAACTAGATAAGGCATGTAAAGAACATGCCATTGAGTACTCTAATAAAAACAGTAATCGTAAAGTGGCTAACATAAAGCTTGCTAATAAAACTTGGCAACGGATTAAAGCTAAAGATGCTAATCTTGCGGAGAAAGCGACAGCTCTAGCAGTTGCCAGTGCTATGAAATTAAAGGCAAAAACTGGAATGGGGCTGAAATTCAACAAATTGGTAACAGCAGCGAAAAACTCATTGAAGTCAGATAAAAATTCACGCAAAGTCATACAGTCCGCCTTAAAAGGTACTCATCAAGCTCTTAAGAATAGTGGTTGTAAAAAGAAAGTTCTCATTCCACGTGTGATACCTCTACCGTCTAAAATTGGCGGAGTTCTTCCTTTCCTTATTCCACTATTCGCAGGGCTAAGTGCAACTGGTGCTTTAGCAGGAGGTGCTGCTGGAATAGCTAAATCAGTAAATGATGCTAAAACTGCGCAGAAAGACTATCAAGAAAGTAAACGTCATAATAAGACGATGGAGGCTATTGTTTTAAGGTAAAGGTCTCTATCTGAAGCCATATAAACGTGGAGTAGGATTATTTCTAAAACGCATATCGGACATGGTCTAATTAAAAGAAGAAAAAAAACTTCAATTTAATTTTGCCAAATGATCCACTAGCAAACTATGATCTTATAAAATATGCACATATATTACAAATTCCAGATTTTCGAGGTGTTTTCATTAGAAATAGCCTTCCTCGTAATGGACCATGGCATAACCAATCTGCTATTGTTAATCTCGATGATTTGCAAAATAAAGTTACCCATTGGGTCAGTTATCGAAAGAGGATATGACGTCACTTACTTTGATAGATTTGGTGACCGCAAACCTCCCATAAATCTTATGAAATATTTCAATGTGAATGAAGTAAAATACAACTATATAAGATATCAGAATTTTGACTCATACATTTGCGGTCATCTTTGTCTTCGTTTCTTAACTGAAAGTCTATAAAAAGAATTTGTCAGATAAAATTTGATCATTTTCGCTCAATCAGTCATGAAAGATAGTTTCACTTTGACTCTTTCAGGAAAATCTTCTGTTTTAGAAGCCCAATACTTTCCATCCATTGAACTACCAAAGCATAAAAATTATGTTTTAGTTTTAGTCGAACTTTTAATCTATAATTCAATTCCAAATATTGACAATACAAGTAATCAACTTCATTTAAAAGGAGAAATTATTACTATCTCCATTGGTAGTTACGAGATTGATGATATAAATCAATTGTTATCTAATACATTGAAATCAAAAGGAATTGAATTTTCCTTGAAAGCTAAGAATAATACATTTAAAAGTGAAATTAAGTGCAGTGTTTCATTAGACCTTAAACCTCAAAAATCAATCGGTCGAGTGTTGGGTTTTACTCCTCGTACTCTCAAAGGAAATTTAGAATACCGTTCTGATTTACCAGTGAAAATCAACGCATTTAGAGTCGAGTGTAACATTACTGCAGGAGCTTTTATTAACAACCAAAAAGTTCATACCATTCATGAATTCTTTCCCAGTGTTCCTCCAGGATATAAAATCATAGAAATTCCATCACGTGTTATATATCTACCACTTAGTGTTAAGTGCATAGATAATATACAAGATACAAGTTCGAATTGTCGATCAGGACGGCAATCTAGTTAATTCGAGAAGAGGAAATCACTGTTAGACTTCATATCAAATCTATATAATGGGGATTGTTTATAATTCTAGCACACATATAAGTACTCCATCATGGCAATCGATAATCAGTCGATTGAAGAGTTCGAAACCGCGAACAGTGAAGAGCATTCAGTTCCTACAAAGTCTTGGTCTAAAAGTTCGTGGAAAACAATTAGCTGTATCATTTTCTGCTGCTTTCTGAAAAATGGACGAAATACTAAAAATTCAATCAGGTGTGGCATTCGATGAGTCTATTGCTCATTATGAAATTCACGCACATCACCCTTACACATCACTAAACTTTGATCATAATGATGAAATTCGCATTTCCATTGAACGGATGGGCTTCATTCAATACCAACGAGACGCCCATGCTTAAAAATGCAGGCTGGATTAACAATGAAGAAAGAACGAGAACATTGATAGATAGGCATGGAAACTTTGACGTTTCTATTCCTCTAAATATGATTTTGGGCTTCGCAGAAGATTACAGAAAAATTGTAATTAATATGAAACATGAACTCATTCTGGTAAGATCAAGATCTGACCTGAATGCCATAAGCCAGGAAGGTAGTATAGTTGGTAATAATACTACATATGAAGCATATAACATAAAAATAACAAAGATAGAATGGTTAATGCCTTATGTCATTGCTTCTGATAAACAAAAAATCCAACTTTTAAATTTCATTGGCAAAGATAATCCCATCCCAACGTGTTATCGTTCATGAGAACTATTTGAATATCCTGTTCTGCCAATCGCCAATAAGCATGTGTCGACAGTGAAAACTTCCAATCAATTGGAGAAACCACGTTATGTGATTCTCGGCTTACAGAGAAAGAAAAAATATGAAGCAACTGCAAACGCCAGTCGTTTTGATCATTGCAATATTACTAACGTGAGACGTTTTTTGAATTCTCAATATTATCTATACAATAATTTAAACCTTGACATATCTAATAATCAATATGCAATACTGTATGATATGTATGCAAATTTCCAAAAAACATAGTATACAAATAATCCTCAACCACTGCTTTCAAAGAATCAGTTTCTCGATAACGAACCTCTCATAGTGATTGATTGCTCACGAAAAAATGAATCTCTACAGAGCGCTACTGTAGATGTACGTTTAGAATTTGAGGCTAAAGGGAACTTTCCAGCCAATACTACAGCTTATTGCTTGATCTTGCACGATCGCATAGTTCAGTATAATCCTATCAGTGGAGATATAAGAAAGATGAAAAAAAAATAAAATAACAAAGGAGAAGAAAAATGAAGAAAATAAAACTAAAAAAAATAAATAAAGTAGTTGACTTTGATATAGGCATCACGGCACATAAAGGTATTTTACTACACCTAAAGTCTACTCACCTGTCAAGTGTGACATGCCCCCCTCCCCTCTAGTAGAGAACCCAAAGTATACTCGTGTGTAAAATGTGATATGTCCCCCGTGACCTAGATGGGGGCATAGCACACTTTTTAAGGGGGGGAGGTGTGCCAGAATACCTATATGCTAGAATGCCTATAGCCTATCTACTACTACAGCTAGATAAAACAGAAAATTATTATTCATTAACGGGCGATCTCAATGCGAAACAGATAAGCCGGAAAAGCAATACAAAATATACTCGAGGAAACTTTCTTAAAAACTGGTTACATACAACAATAATATCCATTATAAAATAAAATTCTCCCAGCATATTAATAATAAAATTAGAAAACTGCAAGGAGATAAAACTAACATTTCGTCGCAAAAAAATATAATAAAACGTAATTATGGTTACAGGAAAAGAGAAGAAATAGAAATTTTAGATTACCACCTATAAACAAAATCTATAAAACAATTGTGGTCGAAAAAATAAAGAACATCTCAAAAAATATTTAATATGTTATCTCAAATCAATCAAATCTTTAGACCTAAAAGCTCTAATACTATCCCTTTCCTCAAACTTCTTTCTCACAAGCCACTCTATTACTAGAAGCAGGTTTATCCTTAAAATCTATTACTACAGATAATGAAGGCAATTTCAGTGTATCGAATTCTACTGAAAAATTCGATGTAATAAGTACATATTTTGCCAAAAGACACAATGAAAATAAACACTTAGATAGCACGACACTGAGCAGTATAGTCTTAAACTAAACGGAAAAACTCAAAAAAGAAATAGCCCAAGATGAAAAAGAAAAAAACCTCACTTTGTTCTCAAAAGAAAATACCTCCGATAACCTCAAACAACTAACGCCAGAAACAAACTATTTTACCGTTTATACTGAATTAAAAATAATTAGAGCAAAATTAAACAATAGAACATCAACTGGTTTTGATGGTATCCCTAACATAATTGTTAAACACGTCCCCGACAAAATAAAGTGGTTTCATTCACAATAATTTTCAATGATGCACTAAATAACATGTATTTTCCTAACAAAGGAAAAAAGCTAAACTCATAGCAATTACAAAGAAAGATAAAGGTAGTCCCCCTCTAACTTATGCGCGATAAGCCTCCTCCCCAATATCAATAAAATCTATGAAATAATCATTAATGTTTTTCATTAGCTTGCTTTTGCACTAAAAATAGTATAATTTCTGTAAATCAATTCAGTTTTCAATACAAAGATTCGACCATTCATACAATAAATAAATTCACGTCGGATATCTGTTGAGCAGTGAATTTCAAAAAACGCGTAGCAGCTTATCTAATAGACGTCAAAAAAGATTTGGACACTGTTCGGACTGAAGGTCTTATCTATTAAATGATTAAAAAGAATTTACTCATATACATAATTAAAACCGTTTGGAGTATGATCTGTAATAAATGTTTTATCATATCCGATGGCAGTCATACTGCATCCAAAAACTGCTATATAGAAATTCGTTTGAAACAAGGTACTGTAAATTGTTTATTTTTCTTCAATATATTCAACAGCGATCTCTTGAATCTCTTCAATCTAAACGTATCATCACATAAACGCTATATAGCTTTTGCCAACCACTTGATAATTTATGTCACAAAAAATTGAATCCGAACTTTTTGTAAATATAAATATGTATTATAATAAGTGGAAATAAAAAATGAATGCCTCAAAGTGTGAAACTATCCTTTTCCATCCAAAATTAAACGTACTAGGTCTAGCAGAAAGAGAGCATGGTGAATCCTTTGTAATTAAAAAAATTAATCGATAGAGAAAATATCCCGCATAAAACTGTGTAAAATCTCTAGGAATCAATATACGTAGATAATAATTTAAATTATAAACAACATGTTGAAATTCTACTTGCTAAAGATAAAACACATTATGGAAAATAAAAAAATTATTTACTAATAATCAGTAAATAATATAATTATTTACTAATTATTAATTAATTTATATACTATAATAAACATCTCCATAGTAAAACAAAAATTTTGTTTCCAAGTATTAATTAGTCTAATCCTAACATACAGTTGTCTAATATAATACAACATCTCAGCTTCAATGATGGAAAAGTTTAGAGTCTTTGAAAGGAAATGTTTAAGAACTTGTCTCAACACCTATAGATCCCTACAAAGCAATTTTCGAAAATACATTTAAAATAAAAATATATACGACCTAGCTAAGATACGTCGTATGTTGAAATTTATGAGAAATCACTATGCTCGAACAGCAAAAATAAAAGAAAATAGTTTAATTTCTAGCATACTTTTTCCAAATGAGTTACATTTTCAAAAGACGCGAAAAATGGGCTTTATTCCCCCCGAAGCTTCTAAATATTTAGATGAAAAAAATTAGATCAAAGCTAATAAAAATATTCTTCTAACTTATAATATAAAAAGAAAAGTAAACACTAAAACAATTTTATATAATGCAAATAATAGTCAAGAAGACGCTCCTCATTGGAGTCATAATATATAAATTCCATTGCATGATAGTAAGGATATCCACAGAAAAAATACGCCAAATACTGATGGATTGCAGAGGCTTGAATTGACAATGGTAATAATAGTAATAATAAAAATATTAGGAGTGTGAATAAGTCTTTCCCGTTTTTTGTAAGAGATGGCGCCACCAATACTGTGCGAGTATTCAATGGTTACATATGTCATAATCAAAGCTTATTCATATGTCAACAATTCCATACTAACACATTAGTTAAAATTTTTTCGCATCATAAATTTTTGATATCGTGAAAATGTCGAAATTTGAGCCGAGTCGACGTCATTTGCGGGAAGTTTCACTTTATTGGTTCAATTTGAAGAAATCTGCTGCCGAGACGCATCGATTGCTTCAGGAGGCTTATGGAGAAGGTTGTGTCGATGATTCAAGTGTTCGCGGATGGTTTCGACGCTTCAAAAGCGGTGATTTCGACGTGGAAGACAAGGAGCGTTCCGGGCGGCCGCAAATATTTGAAGATCGAGAATTGGCGACTTTGCTTGATGAAGATTCTTGTCAAACGCAAGAAGAACTTGCTGAAGCATTGGGAGTTGACCGAACAACCATTTCCAAGCGTTTGAAAGCCATGGGAATGATCCAAAAGCAAGGAAATTGGGTGCCGTACGAACTGAAGCTGAGAGACGTCGAACGGCGTTTTTTCACTTGCGAACAGCTGCTTCAGCGACATAAAAGAAAGGGTTTTCTGCATCGTATCGTGACTGGCGATGAAAAGTGGATACGTTACGATAATCCGAAGTGAAGAAAATCATGGGGACTACCCGGCCATGCATCATCATCGACGGCCAAGCCAAATATTCATGGCGCCAAGCTCATGCTCTGTATATGGTGGGACCAGCTAGGTGTGGTTTACTATGAGCTTCTGAAACCGAATGAAAGGATCACAGGCGAGATCTATCGACGACAATTGATGCGTTTGAGCCGCGCACTGCGAGAAAAACGGCCACAATACTCCGACAGGCACGACAAAGTTATTTTGCAACACGACAATGCTCGCCCACATGTTGCACCGCCGGTGAAAACATACTTAGAAACGCTCAAATGGGAAGTCCTACCCCACCCGCCGTATAGTCCAGACGTTGCTCCGTCTGATTACCATCTCTTCAGATCGATGACGCATGGCCTGGCTGACCAGCACTTCTATTCCTACGAGGAAGCCAAAAAATGGGTGGATGACTGGATAGAGGCCAAACCGGTCGAATTTTTTCGCAACGGGATTCGTATGTTTCCAGAAAGATGGGAAAAAGTTGTAGCTAGCGATGACCAATACTTTCAATAATTCATTTGTAACCATTTTTTCACAATAAAGGCTCAAAATTTGAAAAAAAAAAACAGGAAAGACTTATTCACATACCTGATAACAATCACTATAAAAAAGTAAGATTATAATATATGTTTCTAGCTAAGGAATGTATATTTCTATCATTCTTTACAATTTCTGCAAATAAATATAAATATTCCTAGATCCATCAGACTTTCATGCCTCTCTCTTCCCCCTTGAATTGTAAAAATACAAATGATAAATTGTCAAGGTTTTTCACACTAAATTCTTATGACAAAGTAACACTAAGAATGCTTGCGAATGTGACTCCTAATATAAAATGATTAGTCTCTAGGAAATTAAGCTATATATTGCATGACTACGCTATATAATAAATGTAAAAGCATTCTTTTGTTTCTTCAAGAAAATTACAAATGCTACGTAAAAAAATTTTTTTAGTCAGTAAACGAATTTATCACGTTGTCTAAGATATAACTACTCATATTAGCGGCATGGTATCGGTAAGGAAAAGTTATGTCTAAATATTAATATTCATGTAGGTCCATTTTTTATAGTTTTTAGTAGTACGAGCCTATCAGGACTCATAGAGAATTGGTCATCGCCTGAGAGCGAGAAAAAGGAGGTCAAACGAAGGGAAATGAGGCGAAGTCGAGCGAACACGATAAAGATCAGTATTTGTTATTTTTTCTGTCCATTGTCAATGCTCGCGTAACTACTTGGATATACGGATACATTGAGGAAGCGAGGTTCACGCGTCTACGAATAAAAATTATGTTTCTTCATCTACAACGGTCCCTACCCATATTTTTTGTCCAGATACCCTTTTTTCTAACAGCCTACTCCACTGCATTGGAAATAATGAAGAAAAGGCGAATGCTTCTCTAGCACAGGCGAACTGACCACGGGCGCACACGTGTGTTTTATAAAAACAAATATCCAACTGAATTTTTAAAATGTTACAAAGATTGAAAAATAGATATTTGATAATCACATTCAAAATTGCCAAAAATACTTATTGTAAGGAACTTTGAATGCTAAAAATCGGATGGTTTGGGCTCAAGTTCGTATAAAATCGTATAAAATAATTATGAAAGTATTGCATAAGCCCTATAAGAACATTTTATTCGATTTTTATCCATCAAAATTCCTTGTCATTAATATTTTGACCAGTTTCGAATGTGATTATCAAATATCTATTTCTCAATCATTACAAAATTTTCACAATTTAGTTCATCTTTTGTTTTTATAAAATACGTGTGTGCACTCGCGGTCAGTTCGTGCTATGTTCCTGACCCCATTATTCGGCCAGCAGCTTCGACCCTTTCTTAATAATCTCTCTCTCTCTCTCTCTCTCTCTCTCTCTCATAAACAGCTATAAATTAAAAAATAGGTATATAATTTTTGTAATTTACTATAGAACAAAAGTAAAAGTGTCAAAACTACAGGAAAGGAGTCGAATTTTTCAATTCTGAAAAGTTTACCATGTCTGTAATTATCACCACAATGGTGGAAATGAAGCGCAATAAACTTTAATGAAAATTAATAATTTTTGTCAAAATAACTTAATAGTTATTTTTTCCTACGAGGATAAGCATGATATATGGGACTGCTACAAGGAGCCTACTACTGAATTGCATTGTTAATGACGAATGTTGAAAGAGAAGTGGAGACAGAAAGAACTTAGATGTGCCAACTTTATAATAATAATAATAATAATAAAATCATGCATCATTGATAATAACAGTAATAACTGATAGGATTAGAACGTCGTTGCTGGCACATGTAATCACCAAGCAAAATTCAGATATAATAACTTTTATAGCAGCTAGTGAACCAGCATATCTAAAACCACCATATTAAATCAACAACAATTATTCATAATAATTATTAATAATAATTAACAATCTTTATATATTCGAACAATTTTTTTCTCTTTTCTTTTTTTTCGTCTTAACTTGACAACAAGCAATTTGATGAGATCTAAACATTCAACGGCATAATAAATTAGTCAATAATAAATAAACCATAATAAATAAATATATCTTGGAAGAAATACATAATGACAATCAACATAAAATAAGGATAGGGAAACAACAAGGATAGTTTTCATAAATAACAAATATTGGAGACATTCTGAAATCAAAACTTATTCTATTTTTATTATAATAATTTAGATTTTTTCTTACAGAAAAAAGAGAGAAAAACAATAAATAAATCAATATTCATCATTAAAATGGATAATAATAATTTTAGGCAAAATACAGAACAAGTAGAAGCAACAAACATTTAAATAATTAATAAATCTTTTTAGCACTTGTACTGACGTACTACACAGACTAATCGTCGAACTGAAGATGCGTATAATCTAATGACAGGGTGTAAATAATAGACTAAGGATATAATATAATAATAACAACAGTAAATTATCTAAAAAAAGTAAACAATAAAATTTAAATAATGATAGAATAATCTGCAAATGAATAAATAATAAACATGAAATAATAATAAAATAACATGGAAACAAATTAATAAATATTTTTTTATTGGTCTTACAGTCCAATCAATTCAATCTAAAAATAAAATAAAAATAAAAATAAAAAATAAAAAATAAAAAATAAAAATAAAAATAAAAAAAATAAAAAATAAATAAAAAAAATAAAAATAAAAAATAAAAATAAAAAATAAAAATAAAAATAAAAAATAAAAAATAAAAATAAAAAATAAAAAAAATAAAAAATAAAAAAAATAAAAAATAAATAAAAAAAAATAAAAATAAAAAATAAAAAATAAAAAAAAAAATAAAAAAAAATAAAAAAAAAAAAATAAAAAATAAAAAATAAAAAAAAATAAAAAAAAATAAAAATAAAATAAAAATTAAAAATAAAAATTAAATTAAAAATTAAATTAAAATTATAATGATTTATTAATAGATTAATTGCTGAGAGATTGTTTGACATTTATAATACCGAAAATAGACATAGTGCAGGAACTGACGTTAACGGATGCAAAATTATTGTCTTGCCATATGTTCGAGGATTGTCTGAAAGAATAAAAAAAAATTTTCGGAAATATAACATTCAAATTTTCTTTAAAAATAGCAATAATTTGAGTAGATTGTTTAATAATTGCAAAGATAAGGATGATTTATGCTTAAAATCAGGAGTTGTTTACAAGATTAATTGCATGGATTGTGATAAATACTATATTGGACAAACAGGTAGATATTTAAAAAAGAAAATTTATGAGCATAAATATAGTTTACGTAGCTCACATATTACTTCCGGTTTAAAAGAGGATTGTTTAAAGTTTTTACATTCTTTTGATTTTGTGAATGTGGATATTTTGGAACATGGTATTAATAATAAGTATAAACGGGAGAGTCTTGAAAGTATTCACATTTCGAGGAATCGAAATAATGTGAATTTAATGTTAGAGTCTGGTAGATTGGACAGTGTTTATCATTCCTTGGGACAGTCAGACTGCACTTTACTAACAAAGAATTTTTTCAGCTAATATTTTATTTTCAGATTAGTCTACGGGGGTGAATGTAAACAAGGACAGTCTGACTGTCATTATAATTTTAATTTAATTTTTAATTTAATTTTTATTTTTAATATTATTTTATTTTTATTTATTTATTTTTTGTTTTTTTTTATTTTTTTTATTTTTTTTATTTATTTTTTTATTTTTTTATTTTTATTATTTATTTTTTATTTTTTATTTTTTATTTTTATTTTTTATTTTTATTTTTATTTTATTTTTAGATTGAATTGATTGGACTGAAAGACCAATAAAAAAAATATTTATTAATTTGTATATGGGCAGTCGACAAAAGTACAATTCAATTGTTTTTAACATGGAAACAAATAAACAATTGGAGTTAAATAAATAATAAATAAATAATTAATTGGAAAAATTGTACATAGAACAAAAATAAGCAAAGTACTTGTGAAAAACGTACTGAATTTATATTTTATTGTATTTTATAAAATTGTATTAAATAAAAATTTCGATTTCCTTTTTTAGATTCAACCTAAACTGAGAAAATTTCCGACAGTAAAATTAGATTTCGATTTCAAATTTTCTGTCGAAATATTAAACATAAGTTTCGAAAAACTGCAACATTGGACTTCGAAAATTTCCTCTTTTGTTAGATATCGAAGGTAAATATCGAAACTTTTTGAAATTCAAAACAGATTTTAAAAAATTTTCAGTGTCCAACTGGATTTCATAATTGTTCTTTTTAACAGTAAATATAAATTTTAAAACTTAGGAGAACTACGCAACTACATGATAATAGCGTTGTAGCAAAAGAAAGCACGTAGATCTGCTTTATTAAAATCATCTATTTTAATTAAGTAATAACAATTTACTACTGTTTCGGAAATTTAAAATAGACTTAATTAATTGTATAAGTGTTTATTAATAATTAGTACTAGAATTTATTTAATTGCATCTCAGTAATTAAACGGGTTTAATTCGTCTGAAGTATCTCAGCGGAGGCGACAATTTTTTAAAAGAATACAAATAATATAAATCATCAAGAATCAATTGACCTTAAGCAACGGATGCCATGATCAGCGACGAATAAAACAGGCTAAATATTCTTTTTCCAGCAATGCAAAAAGATGCATTGCTATGCGAAGCAGAACAACGGCATCTATGGATAGACGAGGACCTGACAATACTAAGAGACAGGTTAATTCGTTTTGAACTGCGACGCCTTTTTTGACAAAATGCTGCCGACTGGGATGTCGATAAGGATAATAATTCCGAAACCAATCATCCAGATATCACTGAGATTTCGGAGGCACTCAGCTCGACAGGACTCCGTCAAAAACCAAAGATCGAGGCAGTATTGAAGCAGCAACAAAGCCAAATGTCGAAAGACTGCTGGGCAGAACAACACCGTACTGTTCCTACGGTGTCTATCTGGCCTACACCTTCGAATACGGTCCCCATTCCCAGATACCCCGTCGCACCATGGCCGTCACCACCGACGCACAGCACAGATATAGTAGGAAATAATGACATTTCCTCGCTGCTGCCGCCCACTGGCAATATCCGTCAGGTGTATAGCCATACCTGTACCCGGCGTTTTTTCAACACTACACTGCTATATTGCATCCAAGATGGACAAATCCGACATCAATGGCTGATGACGCCAAATATCAGCAAAGGGCCACCACGAATGATCGATCGTACACCTGATCCACCGATGATACATATTTAAAGGAAATGAGAGTAGGCCAACTGCTTAGACAACGGAATGTCCAATTTTCCGGTGCTCTACGTGAAGATATGGAAGAGTTCATTGAGAGACCGGAAGAGATAATCTAAAGTCTAGATATCTTGGAAGCTGAGATACTAAAGCTTGTATCGAGAATACTCTGGGAAGCAGCGAGGATATGGCCGATTCATAAAAAATGGAAAAATTTAGAAGATTTGAAAACAGCTCTCCGCAGATAATTTCAG
Organism: Sycobia sp. Sy_11; assembly: GCA_018907035.1. Classification (NCBI taxonomy): domain Eukaryota; kingdom Metazoa; phylum Arthropoda; class Insecta; order Hymenoptera; family Epichrysomallidae; genus Sycobia; species Sycobia sp. Sy_11. The sequence goes on along the minus strand of JACCIC010000256.1, from coordinate 228,922 downwards.
CCGATTGAATATTTTCTGCGATTAGAAGAAGAGTTGATGGATAGGCCACAGGGGTCTAAAGAAGCCATTGCTTCGTATCTGTGAGACATAAGAGTGCTATTCGATAAAATGTCAGCGGTACCTCCTACCGAGACATAGATCGATAGTATTTCTAGGAACCTTCATTCCTACTACATCGACAAGTTAGATCGCAGCGACTTCGAATCAATCGATAAACTGCAGTTGATTGGCCAGCAAATTGAACTAAAAAAGGAATTAAAACATCGATACAAAGAACCTCCATTCGTCGAGACCTGTATGGTCAGCACAGCAGCATGCTTCCCGTCTGAACGAGCCAGCAGACTCCCTAGGGTAGGAACACTCGACGCGGACGAACCCAAATTTACCAAAAAGCAAGTGACATTAGCCAAGCCTTTTGCACCGATGTCAATAAACCAGATAGATAAAGAAATGGACTTCTGTGAGAATCGAAACGATCCACCTCGGACCTCGGACCAAAAAGCAAAGGTCGCTCAGTTATGCTTCGTTTTGTTAATGATTCATTTTGTTTTGTTTATATTACACATAAACATCTCCGGCCGTATCTAGCTGTCGCTTTATCGGCCGGCTCTTCTCCAAAACTTTTCGTTATTGCTGAACTTTTCTTTTAGTTGCAGATCTGTACAGCACTGCGACTTTTGTGGACCACCTCAGACCAGTAGCCCGATACGATCATATTCACGAGGCGTATCGCTCCAAAGGAGCGAGCGAAGTACGAGTCGGTGCTGAAGCCCTTCTATAACACTACCCACCAGATTTAGTTCTCCATCACCTTCCAATAGTAACTGATACTCGCCACAAAGGCAACTAAGACATCCCTCCCCTAACTATACCTATTGGAGTTCCTCTTGAAACCGAATGCCACCTCGATACCACAACAATCGAGACCGAACACCACCGCGATACTAGAACGATTGAGACCGAACATAACCTCGATACCATCGACGGTTGAGACTAGTATTCACGACTACAGACACCGGATCGAGCTTATGGATCATCGAATCAGGATCATCGGTACAGTTCGGCAGATGATAGACGAGCATCGCCGAACAGAGACCAGTAACATAATACTCGTAGATCAAATTCATCCAACGAACGCAACTACACATCAAGACCAAGTGCAAGAAGCGAACCACGGCACGATGACGAGAGCCTTCGGGCGCGGGGAAATATCAGCGGCAGGGAGTGGAAAGGGGGAAAAGACGCGACGCATATAACCAATCTCAATGGGACGCAGAGCGCTTAGTCGCGGGGAGGCGCATTCTTTTACTTATAATACTAAATATATGCCACTACTTGCCGGGACGGAGTTCCGCTGTAGCTTCCTCTCGTGCCGAACTTCTTTCCTTTGGCCTCTCTTTTCTTCCTTCCTTGCTTCCTTCGTTCTCTGGCTCTTATTCTTCCTCTCCGCTTATCTCGATGTATAGAACGATCGTGCAAAGATCGCGCAGCTCGGGGATATCGCTAGGATAGCGAGGGTGATCGGCCGGAGCAACTTCCCGGGGAATCACCGGGAAGTTGCTAGACACCGGTGGAGAATCGAGCTTGAGGTAGAGTTGATATTTTCTTATTCGTCCTTCGGTAGCTGAGCGGGGAAGAAGCTCTTCTTCTTCGTTTTCCTCTCTCTTCGCGATGGTCGCGTGCTCTCGCGGCTAGCGCTTCGCATATCTTTGCTGTCGCGTGCGAACACTCGGCAATGGCCGACAATTTGGTCGGTTACAAACTCCCCCTTCCAAACCGACATGTGAGGCGCATTCGCTCACTCTAGTGTTTTCTCACGCGTTACTGCACTGGATCGTACGATGAGGTTGTTGTTGGGAATGGGGTTTGGAATATGGGGATGGTAATGGTTATTTGGGATGGCAATCGCTCGAAATAAAAAACTTTATTGGCTTCGCATAGAAAAAAAAATAAACTTAAATTCATATATGGCCGTCGGGGTCTCCGAGGGTCGTCGTTGCTCGGTAATGCCTCTATATAATATTAAGGAATTCTTAGTCTAATTACAAAGAAATCATAAGCGTTATTTATATTTTTATTTTGGGGGCTTTTAATTACAACAAAAAAAATCATACGCGCCATTTATATTTTTTTCTTGGTGCCGCTGCACAAATGGCTTTATCTCTATTTTGCTCAACCGAGACTGGAGTGCGATCACGCGCTGATTGCGCAAGGAAACAAAAACGTCATCTAAACAAAAATAATTGTTGTACTGTTCGGTATTCGTACCGTGATCGTAACGGAAATCAGCTAACGATAAATAAACAAAAATAGAATGTAAAATATTTCAGCTAAATGTTAGTTTTTCTACGTGCCTAATTTACGTATTATAAACTACTCCTAACGTCTAGAGGATATCTTCTCTGCTGGCGGTACCTGTTGGGAAAGGAGATGGTTTATTAGGGGGGCTAGTATTTCTTTATGTCCGAAACGTATACTCTGGTTTTCTTCCTGTCGTCCAGGTATTCTAGCTTGAAGATGGCAGGGGATATTTTCCTCACGATTCCGCACGGTGCAACAAACTTAGGTGCTAGTTTGGCTGCAAACTTATCTGGCCCCGAAGATAATACGTGTCTTCGTCTACAAATCATCTCATTTTCTTCGAATGATACCTCTTTTCTATGTATGTTATACTAGTGCGCCTGTTTTTTGCTGGCTGCACAAAGATTTTTTCTGACTAATTCGTGAATGGCAGGTAATCTTTTTATTCGAATTAGCCAGTCAGTTGTTGTTAGTGACTGATGTGGTTGGTTGTTTAGGCAGATGTTTTTGTACGTGGGCATTTCTCTTGGGTTTCTACCGATGTTTAAGAAGGCTAGCAAGGCTTGTGTGCTTGCGTGCATCGATTTGTTCATGGTGAATGCTAATTGCGGTAGTTGTATGTCCCAGTCTTTGTGGTCTTCTTTTACGAAGATGGAGATCATACCTTTGAACGTGCGGTTTACCCGCTCTACCGGATTCACCTGCGCATAGTATGGCGCTATGAGCTTTTGTATTATTCCGAGTTCGTCGAGCCGCTGTTTCACTAACTTGTTGGCGAACTCGGTGTCATTTTCTCAGATTAAAAACTTGGGGGAACTCCATTTAAATATAACGTGCTCCTCCAGCGCTTTCACTATCGCCTGCCCAATTACCTTATGCAGTGGTCGAAACTCCATGTATTTTATGAAGAGATTATAGGAAAATTAGTCGGTAACAATTTTGCCCATTCCTGTGCGTCATTAGGCCGACTGGTGCCCTCTGGGAAACTTTGTGAAGTTGACATTCTGGGCAGTGTTTTATATAGCTGTAGATGTTTCGTCTCATTTCTGGTCTGTACTAATCTAGGGAGACCTTTCGTAGCGTTTTTTCTACACCAAAATGTCCGGATGTCGGGGTGTTATAGCATTCGAACATGATCCGTTCAGGGTCCTTGAAAGATATGACGATCTTCCAGTTTAGTTAGACATTCGAGCGGTGTTTCAAGAGAATGTCTTTTATAATGCCTCAGTCTCGAGTCAGGGCATTCTTGTATCTCTTTAATTTTCTTTTTATACCATCAGTCTCGCTCCATAGCGGTGATGGTAGCTGTTGGCAATTTGTCAATGGTAGGTGGACGTGAGAGCAAGTCTGGCACTTTGTGTAAGGCGCCTTTTCCGAAAATGATCAACATATTATAGGCCTGCAACGCTGTGTCCCATCTTGCTAGTCTGCCCGTGGAGTTTTTGAGCGTATATAGACATTTTAGGCTACTGTGATTTGTGATCACCGTGAACTCTACTCCCAACAGATAGCCTCTAAACTTCTCTACTGCCCAGAGTACTGCGAGATACTCTTTCTCGGTAACTGTGTAGTTTATCTCCGCCTTAGTAAATGCCCTGCTCGCATAAGCGATAGGGTGCTCTTCATTATCAGTGACTTGACTAAGCATGGCACCGAGCGCGTAGTTGCTGGCATCGGTTTGGAGTATGTAGAGCTTTTTCTGTATGGGGCGCGCTAAAAGAAGCGCTTGCGTTAGTAAGTTACGCAGTTGGTTAAATGCGTCTTCCTGGGGTTGGTCCAAGTGCCATCTCACGTTTTTTCGTAACAGTTTACTTAGTGGTACCTCTATGTCCGCTAAAGATTTTATGAAGCGGGCGTACGACCCTTCCATGCCGAGAAAAGTTCTCAGCTGTTTGATGTTCTTTGGAGCTGGTTATTCCGTAACGGGATTTAGTTTGTCGGGGTCTATACGCAACCCATCTTTGTCTACTATGTAACCCAGGTAAAGTATCTCCGAGCAGCAAAACTCAGACTTCTCCTTGTGAATTTGGAGCCCAACCTAACTCAGGCGGGCCATTACCGCTTCTAGTTGCTGAGTATGCTCCTCGAATGTATCTGTGCCGATAATAATATCGTCTATGTAGATGAAGACGCTCGATTGCCATTGCGGTCCGAACACGACATCCATGCCGCGATGGATTGGTAGGGGCGTTAGTCAGCCCATATTGAATTCGGGTGTACTGAAACAGCCCTTTTGCGGGACTGCAAAGGCAGTTATTTTCTTGCTATCGTCGTCTAGAGGAATCTGGTGATACGCCTGACTCAAGTCTATCTTAGAAAGTAAGAATAACGAGCGTCACGAAGATTGTCCACTAGGACATCCATGTGAGGAAGAGGATATGTGTTCTTCTTCGTCACCGGGTTCACTGCCTTGTAGTCTATACAGAATCGAATCTTGCCGTCCTTTTTCAGCACGATTACTGAACAGCTGCTCTACGAGCTCTCAGAAGGTTCTATAATGTCTTCAGCGAGGAGTCTGTCAACTTCTGCGTGGGCCTGCCTTAATATTTTGTCCGGTATGCGACGGAGGAGCTCTTTGCTGGGTCGATGGCCTTGTACGTCTATGTGGTGTGGGGGCATCTGTGCGAGCCTTAGAGCCCCTTTTTGTTCCGGTATTAGCTGCTCCAGCAGCTGGTTCAGCTATCGTCTCTCTCCCTGTTCCAATGTTGCAACTCCATTTACTGCTGACAAGGCAGTTATCGCTCGAACTTCCTTGTTCGAGCGCGTCACAAAGTGTCGTACTATATTTCTAGGCGTCTACCAGGTCGCATTAGCGAAATTAATCGTCATCTGTAGTTGAACCAAATATCCATCCTGAGGATGATATCGTACGTCAGGGCTGTCGACACTCTGAACTGCGTTGTAAATCTGCTGCTCATCTATTTTTAAAAGGAGAGCTACTTGTCCGTCATTGGAGCAGATCTGGACATCTGACAGCTGCGTCAATGACACTGACGGTAGGACTACTGTTTTTACAATGCGTGCTAGTCGCGGTCCAATGTAGGACTTGCGTGCTCCGGTGTCTATCAGCACCGGAAATATCTTGCCTGATAGTTCCATATTCAGAAAAAATTGATTTTCATCATCCTGTATTGGGGCTGCGTTTCGGGACCCAGTAACATCAGTGGCTACTATTATTGCGCATTTTGTGTTAGTTGTTTCGTTTGTTCGGGGTGTCTCGTTGTATGAGATAATGGGGTCGACTCCCTTAACCCTGTCCCTCCAGCGTTTCCCGAGTTTTTCCTATTTGGTCCGCAACGTGGACAGTTGACCGTTGTAATGCCATCTTCGCCAGAGTTACAGCAAAAGATGCGTTTTCTTTCGGGATATCTATCCGCCCAATGGCCTGGTTTATTGCAGGTCCAGCGAGGTCTTGTACCGGATATCCGCATTCATCGTGTGGTCGTGGTGACTCGCGACATATCCTGTCCTGCTTCGTATATCGCTCGTTGCGCTCTCTGCTGGGCGATCTGGGATAACGTCTCTATTCATCGTTCTCTCGGGTTGAGCGGTAACCGCGAGAGGGGATTATGGTTGTATATGTCCTATTTCGTGGTAATGGGTTCCTAGCACTGTACCGAGGTTCGTCTACTGGTCTTGATCGAGGCCGAGGAGGTATTTCTGAACGATATTTGGGTGAGGGACTTCGATTTGGCGCGTCTTCTGCCTTATATCGTTTTTCTTCCTGTGGGCGTCTCGATGTTGGGTTGTGATTTCCGTCTCTATTACGTTGTGTTGGCACAAGATTTGTGTCCACTATTTTTCTGGATATCAGTATTGGCGTGGGTGGTTCAGATATAGATACCCGTTTTGGCTGAGCGTCATCTTGAGTTGCCAATTTTAATCGTCTGGCCGTTCTTCCAGACGCGGGGCAAACTGCGCTGCTCACCAGGCAGTTCTTAGCGACGGGTGGCTCCTTGTATCGACGAGTCAGCTCTCTTTTCAGCTCGATTTGCTGTCCTAACACTTATAATTCGTCTATTGTATTAAGATCTTTCCGGTCGAATTTGTTGAGGAATGTAGGGTGTAGATTTCTATAGATCCTATCCAGTTGCGTTTCAGGCGATAATGGTGGCGATACTTTACCTAGTAGTGCTCTCATCTATTAGGTATGATCCGATCGATTCGTTAGGACCTTGTGTCCTCTCCCGAAGTTCTTCCAACCTTAACATATAATCGATAGGTCTAAATTGCTGTCGGAGCGCCGACTTCAGGTACTCTAGCGTGTGTCACCCCTTGTAGATTGGCCTTGCCCATGTGCGAGCAGACCCATATAATATACCTGGTATCAATTTCAGTATGTCTTCTGGTGGGATGTTAAGGCTTTCGCAGGTCTCTTATAATCTCTCTGTAAGCTTCTCTGCATCCTCTTGAGGTGTAACGGAATATTTTACATTTCACTGTTTTAACACCTGTCCTGTTCGTGTCTCATTGAGATACGTGCTATCATATGACCTACTCTATTGCCAGCTCTGTGGATGTGGGATTTCATGTGATGGTGATGTTGCTGAATATTATGCTGGTACGGTAATTGGCTTTTGCTGCAAGTACTGAATGTTTGCAGCATACTGTCTCATCCAAACGTTATGGGGGTCGGTCCATGGTTCACGTAGATTATACCATGGATTCGTGATGGGTGTAGGCATTACCTCCGCGCCGTGCAGGTTTGTACATAGGCCGGTGGTGTTGGCCATGCGTCTATATTATAACTTTCAAATGGGGTGTTGATGGAGAAACCCCATGGTGGTGTCGTTCTGATTGTTTGAGGTTTAGAATTCTGCTGAGCGGCAGCAGTTCGTGTATCAATATCAAAAGCTGTTGCTTTATTAACTTTTATCTGATCTGCCGAATTCAGCTCCGTAGTGTTTATTATTTCTGACATTTCTGAAATATCTGGACGAATCTCGTCGTTTATCTCATTCCACTTAGCCGCGCTCTTTCCAAAAAGTTTGTCTCGAAGAGCCTCGATGTTATCGTAGTGTTGATATTGTGTTGTTTCGCTTCTTGCGTTAGTTTTTCTGTCGATATTTCTGTGAAGAGGCTATTTAGCCTTCTTTCCTCATCGACCAGTGCCTGGCTTGTTGATGGTTTCGTTTCCATTTTAATTGAGTATATATGACAACAGTGTTTATATGTAGTTTAGGTATTGGTTGTATAATTATATCTATAAATTGTTCATAATTTATTATATAAAATTTTTCGATTAAACTGTTGTTAATTTAAGTTAATGTTATATTTGTTTATACACGCGTCTACTATAAGACCTTTTAAATCCGATTGAGCTTATATCATCTATACCTAACCCTATATTCACTTAAAATTATTAGTCTTCTCCTTTTTGTATAATAATTAGCTTATTCTATTAAAATATTGTGGTTTCAGTCTCTAGTCCTTTTTTCCCATTACTACTATATATTATTTGCTAGTATTTATTAATTAATGTTACTATTATGTTTACTGTGTAGATACTCTTGTAGTAAAGAATTGCAAATGTTATTTATTTTTATTGATGTCGAAAGAAAATCATTATTCTCGGTGGCCCGAAGCAACAGAAACAGGAAGACAAATTTTGGACGTTGAAATAAGTTAATTCCGGATACTTTTCGAGTTTTCCTGAAATTCGAAATTTGAAAAGAAAATTCGAAAAAAAAACAATTAAAAAAAAATTTTTTTTGTTTGTTTATGCAAAAAAGAATTTATTTATTGTTCATTATTTATTATTAATTAGTTTTTGGATAAGCGAGATTGATGTCCCAGCTTGCCTCCCTAATTGATTCCTCCCTTTTTTTTGTATGTTATTAATTTATTTACTTATTTATTAATTTATTATTTTTAATTGTTTAGATTATTTGTATTTTATCAAATCCTTGTTGCTTTTACATCATCTGATTTTACTCATGCTTCAATAATTTCCTTGTATTTGTATCTTGGTCCTGGTTATTTATTATTCATTATGAAATTATTTATTATTTTATCATCTGTTAACTATTTATTTAATAACTGTAGCTTGGCTACTACGCTGAAAAACTCTAGCGTTCCTCGTTATCAGAAGGTAAGAACTTGTAAGTTTAATTTATTTTTTTTATATTGTATAAAAACTTTGTTTATTAATAGCAAATTTATTTATTATATAATGTTGTTATTCTTAAATGATTGTTATCCTAATTTTAAAATTTCCATATACCTCTTCTATGACCTCATACTGTTAGAGTTTTTCAATCTTGTGCAATCGTATCTTATTTTCATTCACATCTATATATATGTAAACTTATCATATGAGTCACTTATCAATTCCAATATTGTTTATTTATCTAACTATTGCTTATTTTGCAAAGAGAAATTCTATAAATAGCTTACCGTCTATTTCTATTGTTATCGTTTCAGTTATATACAAAAAAATTTAAATATCAAAATCGTGATTGTTAAAATTTTGTTTATTATTATTATTTAATTATTTATTACTTCTCTCTTGTGAATATGTTGCTATTATAACTGGGTGGTGTTCTTACTAAATCTCCAGTACTGACCCTATTTTAAAATTTTACTTTCTAATAAAAGCGTATTTTAACACATGAATTATTTTTCTTATATGACAGCTGTATTATTATTAAAGACACTCCTGTGTCGTTCGTCCCTGAGAAACGTCGTCGCAATAGACGCCAGCCGCGGAGCCAGTCAGCACATTGGAGAGAGAGAGAGAGAGAGAGACAGAAGATCGCGCGACAACACGGACACTGCCTACCGAGTCCTAGCGCAGCGAGAGAGAGAGAAAGAGGAGAGGAGATAGCAGCGGTAGCATACGCATGGATAGGGCAAGTACGCTGTGTTATATTTATATGTTCTGATCTCTTCTCGCAAGAGAGAGAGAGAGAAAGAGAAGATAATAAAAGTCAGGCCCCGCCGTCACTGTCAAGCAAACACTCGCATCTCATGCGTCTACTTCTACATCAGTCCTCATACCGTATTTCCCTTCTGTCGTCTCAATGAACGACCGCCAGGAATGGAATGGAACCTGCCGGGAGTGTTATTTGATGTTCTAATGTTCTCTGTTCGACATTGTACCTATACTCATTGTAAATCATGGTCTTGTTAACTTCGTAAATAAATTGTCATTTATATTCTATATTTCCTTGTCCGTTCCCGTTCCCCGTTATAGCAACCGGAGGATCCAGCCAGTGCGCCGTGGTAGTCACGCGCACACGGATACACAAATTCTCCCATTTACACGGTAAGTGTAGTTGAAGAAATGCAACTATAAATGGCGATCAGCGTGCAGCACGAACCCACGACCCTGTGATTAAGAGTCTCATGCTCTAACGACTGTGCCAGCCGGGTTTACCCAACCTATCGCCAGAAGCACCGCCAGCACCCACGAACAACCAACCGGTAACCTCGAGCAGATCGTTCGAGAACACTTATTTGAATGAAACGCTCACCGGACAGCTGTTGCAGCAGTGGCGCGTACAGATATAGAAGCTCCTCAAGAAGACGTAGAGGAGTTTATCGAACGACTAGAAGAGACCATGTGCAGCTTAGATATACCTGCAAAGGACATTTTAAAATTGATTCTCGGAATTCTGAGAGGATTAGTACGGATCTGGACCAGGCCGCTCTAAATAAATTGATGTACCTTAGAGGAGTTTAAAGCAACGCTGCACCGCCAATTTCGGCCGATCGATTATACCCTACGGTTAGAGGAAGAGCTGCGTGTCCGAATACAAGGTTTGAAGGAATCCATCGGTATGTATCACCGCGGAATACGCATACTATTAGTCAAGAGGGCACCAGCACTCAAGCTCGAAAAACAACTCGATAGAAGCTGTCGAAATCTGCACGCATCATACCTGAACAAGATTGACATGAGCGTTTCAAATCGATCGACGATGTGCAGCTGAAAGGGCATCAGATTGAATTAAAAAAGGAACTTACGCGGAGATAAGAAAGAACTACCACCTTCAGAAGACTGCAGGGTAAACACAGCAGCTTTCTGCTCTTCAGAAAGAAGAAATAAACGATCCAGGTTAGCAGCCATCGAAAACGATTAGCTACCGATGGCTAACACAAAAGTAACAACAATAGAACCCTCGGCGTCTATACTAGCTAGACGTGAGAATAATGAATTACGGTAATGCGATGATCGAGAAGAATTAAGGAGGAACCACAGTCCTGCACCCCAAAACACAAGGAACCCATCTCCATGACGAATGGAAGAAAGAAACACGTAACCCAAGTACGGCAATCTCCCGTCATCTCCTCGATATCAATCCCCATCACCCTCACGCAATATACGGTAATCACCCCCAGGTCCCAAATATTTCCCAACACGTTTAACCTCTCGGAGCCCCTCTCGGTATCAAACCAGCGAGCGTGAATATATATATATATATATACATATATATATATATATACATATATATACATATATATATGTATATGTATATATATATATATATATACATACATACATATATATATATATATATATATATATATATATATATATATAGAAATTAGTGTGTGCATATTCGATAGACTAAAGTTTCGTATAAAATTATGTAAATCATTGGTAGTGTTGATGTAAAAGCAACGTAAAATTTACATGAATCATACAAAATTAAATGCTATTATTTATCTCATTAGAGGCCTACGATGGCTCGATCGCTAGAGCGAAGGACTAGTAACTTGGTGACCTGAGTTCAATCCCGGTCTCGGCCGATTGACACAAGCACCGCTGTAATAATTTACATGTGCTTTGTTTACAAACACATCATAGACCTCCGTCGCTGATTAGCACCGATATTTGGAAGCATAAATAGAGCGACGTTAAATAACATAAAAAAAAAAATTTCATTAGTAAATAGAAGGGGATCTCTTAATTACCAATATTGAAAAAAGTATAAATATAACAATGAATAATATTTACAAATTAATTTTTTCGTGCGAAAATTTAGATACAAAATAATTATGTTTAAGGTAAACAATTCCAAAATTAATTATTATACTTAAGTTTTAGGATAACAAAATTCACTGCACAATACATTTTATTATCTTGTAATTCTTTCAAACTGTTAGTTTATATGTTGTATTCGATTATTTTTTATTAAACAAATAACATAATATTCTATTATTCTACAAATATTACATTCTTGTAATATAGTAATTAAAACTTGTATATGAAATAAAATTATTATTTACTTGATAGAAACAAATACCTAGTTTATACCTTTTTCTTAATTTTACTATAATAATGTTTACATTTTTCCTTCTATGATTTTTCTATTTTACACACTTTATGTAAAAAAGAATCATTGAAAATCATCGGTATTTTGTAGGTAAGTAATTTTGTGATATTTATTCTGATAACCTATTTTTGAAAAACAGATGTGAAGTTCTCAGGCCCACGCCCACAATGTGTATACGTCAATAAATTTAATATTCAACATAAATATATTTTTATACCAGACATATACTTTAATAGATTGCACTAAATGTAAATTGATTATTTTTATTCAATAATATCCTGCTTTGAGACCACCAGTATATAACATTGATTTGTAAAATATATCTGCAAAAAAAGAATTGTTAATAAAAGTAAAATAGTTAGGCGAATTTGATCTGTCTTAGCACAGTAAGAATTATTGTATGCATATTTGTCTTAATATATTAGTGAATTTAGATAAATATTTTATATAAATTTTTTATGAAATACAGGAGGAGATGTATTTAAAATTCTAACTATGCTAAGATACATCAAACTCGCATAACTATTTTACTTTTGTTAACAGTTGTTTTTTGCAGATTTTATTTCCTTTTTAACAAATTATTGTTTAGTGAATTCAATGCAAAAATCTACAATATAGTATAGCAACATCTGAACGGTGGATGTAACACATATAGGAATTTCTTCCTATATGTGTTAAAGGGAAAAATAAATAGGAATATAATAAATAGGATGGAGATAGATGTTTAATACAATAATGAATATAATATAGTAAAATTTAGATTATTATAAAAACAAACCTGTATGTTGTAGTTCATTAATTTTTTTTCCAAAAGTTATCTTGTGATTTGGTGGCAATATTATCCACATGATTTATTTTTTATATTCATTTTGAATAACATTTCTATTTGTTGTATGATAATATTGTATTATCAATCGGACTATTGTTTTCTTTGATAATACCTTTGAATTTGGCCAAGCTACCATTGTTCTAAACATCTTCCTAGCAATATTTTCGTTTTATATAAATTCAATAGAGTTTACATCGTAGCGTGAAGCAGATATTTTCTTTCTCTCCTTTCAACGTTAGGTTGCGAATTTCGGCCTCGCTATTTAAGGTTGGTGCATTTTTTAGTAATTATATTCATTTCGTGCAGGTGCACACCGCCCTAGTATCAGCGGCGTGCGGGAGCGCCTCGTCACCAGTGGCAGGAGCGTATCCCTGTACTCGCGGTTACCACGCACAGGCGCAGGAGCGACCATGGCACTGCCCCCGACAACTTCCAGCACGTGCGCGCAATACCACCGCCGACGGCGTGCAAAGGCAGCAGCTACAGCAAGATGGCATTAACCGCCGTGAGTAGTTATATGCGAGTGTCATTGTCTTCGGATACAATGGTATACGCGCAGGTGCATCCTGGCAATATTTCCGACGATATGGATGAAAGAAAGATGCTAGTTAAAAAGATAATTCCGGATATCTCGAGAAGGGAGAGATGGGAGGTGGTCATTTTGCCACACCTCACGCGGGTGCAACACACTATCAAAAGAATACGCGCCTTCGGGCTCCTTTCAACTAGCTAAAGAAGGTGGACGGTATTGAGTTCGTGAGCCAATTGCTATCGTTGGTCGTAGCAGCAAGCGTGTTTTAAACGGGAGGCTTGTACCCCCACAAAGAACAAAGATAATCGCGCAAAAGAAGTGTAATCCCGTATCAGAAAAAGCATTCGACAGCTGCAAACAATCGGTGCTAGATATAACTGAAATGGAATTCCCCGACCAAAATGCGGAGATCCGGTTGGTGACGGACGCATCCAATGATGCAATGGGAGCGGCCATAGAACAAAAAAGAAACAGAGAATGGCGTCCGCTCGCGTTCTTCTCAAAAAAGTTCAACAACGGGCAAGCGAAGCATGCGACCATAAATAGGAAACTCACCGCGATCTATTACGCCGTACAGAAGTTCTTCTACTATTTAGAAGGCCGCAAATTCGAAATAATAACTGATCACAAGCCATTGATTTACATCATGGCACAGAATCAAAATACATCGCCCGCGATGTGGTGCAGGCAGATGAACTATATAGCGTAATTTAATGCGAAAATGGTATACCGCACCGAAGATGAGAATATAGTACCGGACACGTTGTCTCAGATATAATCGTTCAGGATGTTCAATTGGTACGACTCGTGGAATCCGTAAGAAAAAGACGTAAGTAGGGTTAGGAAAAACGTACATGAGTTCCGGTTACTCACGCTCTTCGATGCAAAACAACTTGCCAGCGAGCAAGACTCGGACCCCGAGTTATACCGCATCCTCAGAGACCGCGAACATCTGCTTAAGTTGCGCCAACTTACGTCGAACGACGACGAAAGAAAGCCACTTTATTCCGACATCGTCGAAAACACGGTTCGGCGGTATATCTTCGAATTGATGCGCGAGGAAGTCTTTGGGCTATTCCATAAAATTCGCACCCAGCGGAAAAGTATCGGACCGACTCATACGGGAACAATACGTATGGCTGAACATGAGTCGGGATATTCATAAAATATAGAAGCAATACGTGGAGTGCCCGCTGTCGAAAATGGCCAGCCATAATAATCCGCTCCTCGACCAGTTTATAGCTCCGTACGCGAGGTTTAAGCACATTCACGTAGACACAGTGGGCCCCCTTACCGCAAGGTACGACTATCAATATATTCTAGATATGATCGACCGATACTCGCGATGGTCAGAAGCAGTTCCAGTAGCCGATACGATCACGCGAACAGTAGCTGACGCGATTATGAAGCACTGGATGGCTCCCCACGGAGAATTTCATTACTTTTTGAAAACTGTGATTTCGTTATATAATGAAAATAAACTCTGCTATTTAGAAATGATTTCATTATTTTATTATTCTGGCATTTCGTTAAAATTAATTAATTATTAGTGCTTTCTTGAAATTTTAAATATACCTTCATTAAACTGTACATACTGTTATTTATAGGGAGATAAATAAAATGAACTTAGCCATTTTTTTAAAACTGTAATTACGTGATATATTTTATGTTTTGTTAGAAAAATATTTTGTATAAATATTGTTTTGGTATATGAACATTTCTTTCGCTAAAAAAAGATTTAGTATAATTACGCATATTATTAGATTTCTCTTCATCGCACACAGGACATCTGATTATTTCACTGACCTGATTTCTATGTTCCTTATATAACATTTTTTGTGTTAATATATTTCGAAATATATTAAAAATCGATTTCAATTGATTTTGTAAGATCTAGTATTCTATGAATTCATCAAATTATATCATATATTATAATACTTTTTACAATTGGAACAGTTAACTTTTTCTTCATTTAAGTTGAATGGCACCTTGTTGAATGGCATTTAAGTTGAATGGCAACCCTATGAGGCCATGAGTGATCAAATGGTCTTAGGTATATAAATATACATATATCTTTAGTATTACATAAATTTTATTATGTAATAAGATCCAAACAGTTCGTTTTCACCTCTAAAAGCGAGATCTCGTATATCTCTATAAAAAAATTTTATAGTATCAGTTACCCTACGTACTACTTGCATCCAGTAATTTTTCTCATTTTTCGATTCAAAGGCTAAAGCAGGTGCAACATTACCAATTTCTCTTCTCTGTATAGAGTAAATCGTCAACATGTTTTTATGAACTTTATTTTGCTCCTGCTTTGTAATTCATTCTGGGTATTTCGAATTATTAAATCCGTAAATTGAAAATTTATCTTTTTCAGACGACAAAAGCCAACAAACAAAGCAATAAGCATAACCATTAGACGAAGAGTACGTTATCCACTCACGTTCTATTATTTCATTATTTGGGAGCTTTAATTGGAATAATTATCTAGTTAAAGTTCATGCTGTTTGTTTATTCTCTTCTACTTTATAAATTCATGCAGATTTTGAGTAATCTTTATCCTTCTTACTACACAAACTTGGATTTTTTGGTAACCAGTATATTATTAATTTTTCAATTATTTCACCTCATAACGCAATACTAGTTGAATAATTTTCGACTTCTTCTGAAGTGATTTCTAATACTTTGTAATTTGAATTTGGTTTGTAATTTGACGCTTCATTACCGTTACCTAATAAATAAAATAATTTTATTTATCATTCATTTTCCGCTGTGTATTAAATTGTCACCGGTTATAGCTAATTTAGTTATGGAAAAATTAGAAAGTATTGCTTTGTCAAAATTAGTTTTTGAACCAATAGTATTTAAGACATATGTTGATGATATCTTTACAACTGTTCCAGAAGTTTTTGTGGAGAAAATGGTGGATGTTTTAATTTCTGTACATGGCAGAATTAAATTTATAAACGGGATTGAAGTCAGAAATCAGTTGAGTTTTCTGGACAATAATGTCATTAGATGTAGTAATATTAAATTGAAGCTTAATTGGTATGAAAACCTACTTAGTTAGGTAGGTTTTTAGATTTTATTTCACATCACCAATTCGGAAACAAAATTGGAGCACTGAAAGGTGTCATTGACAGAACAATAAAATTGTCACATAAAGATTTTAGACAAAATAATTGACAGATAGTAAGAGAAACTTTCATTAATAATGGATATTCAATTGAATTTATTAATAATTTAATTGCTCAAAGATTTTTGACATTTATAATACCGAAAATAGACATAATGCACGAGCTGATGTTAAGAGAGGCAAAATTATTGTCTTACCATATGTTAGAGGATTATTTGAAAGAATTAAAAGAAATTTAAATAACGTTCATCTATGTTTAAAATCTGGAGTTGTTTCCAAAATTAATTTCCAAGAATCAAAGTAATTTTAATTTTATATTCTAGTAAATTAAATAAAATTTATCATTCCTTATTAAATTGATTGGTTTTGAACATTTTGTGCAGAGGGGGGTTTTATATTTAATTTACTAAATTTGGTCGTAAGGATAGGGTATATATAGATTAGAATATAAGGTTTAGTTTAATCCCTGATGAGGAAGACGTAGCGAACTGAAGACATTCGACTACTACAGTAAGTCTTCACTTAGGTCAGGGTGGGGAAAGTCAGATTGCACTTTACTAACATAAAATTATTTCACCTAATATTTTTTTGATTAGTCTGCGGGGATGATTTTTCACCAGGACAGTCTGACTATCATTATAATTTTTAATTTTTATTTTTATTTTTATTACTTTTTATATTGATGTATTAATATTATTGTAAATATATATTGATATTATTACGTATTGTTTTTGATTTATTTAATTGGACTGTAAGACCAATGAAAATTTTATTAATTTTTACTGTATATAAGTTTTTATTTTCATCGTCATTTAGAAAAATTACACACTTCTTTGTATTAATTTCATAAAAATGTTACTAAAATAAAATTGCATTAAAAAATGATATGTGAAGGTCAATAGACCGCTAATTAAGGTAAATATACCAATGAATGACTATTTAAGGGAGTCGTGGTCATGTTACGTGAGCTTAAAGCAATTAAAAACTCGAAATAGTTACTTATATTGATTTATTTTCAGATAACTGATAATGTCAATTTTCTTAAAAAGTCGTTATGTTATTCAAAACATGAATAATCACTAAACATATTGAGTAGGCTACGCGTACAAAAATTTATGTTCCAGTGCATGACCAAAAACAATATCTAAGAAAGTAAATAGTATTTCTAAATACAAGGCATAATTTATTAATAACTGTTTTCATATAATACCTTAGAACTGGAATTAGTTGTTAAAATACTATGAAATAAAGCACAATCAGATTATATAAGTCGCTAGTCAGTTACAGGACGTAAAGGTAATATGCATAAATTAAACGTCCCAATAGTTAACTAATCGTTTGTTAACCGTTAAGAATAATAATCAAATTTAATATGATTTCATTAATTTTTCTTACTCAGAATACAGGAATACACTTTGTTAGAAGTATATACGTAAATAATTTCACTTATGATTTATTCCTTAAAACCTTAGAAAATAAATAAAATTTCATTTATGGCCATCTACTAGTAGATGGTTACTCATTGGTACCTTATTAATTTTCTACAGATTTGAAAGTAGGACCAACAAGTAAGATTTTTTAAAATTTTTTCATAAAACATTATAATAATTATATAATGGTCAGCTATTAATATTTTCGAAGTCTTCCGACTTTAAAAATAGTGCCTATGATAAACAATCCCATAAAGATTTTTACTGTGATTAATGATTTAGCTACATTTACTAGAGTAATCTGCAATCATTATCATCTTTGAGACTTTGACTTTGATCATTTGTGCAGAAAGAAGTACTACAAACCGTGTAACATTAAGTGAAATACTATACATACAGTTGAATTTATATATATTTTCTTACTTGCAGTATCAGTTGACGCTTCTATTTTCGGTAGCTTTTCTATTTTCTTTCGTGCTTCCTTTACTTTCCTTCTCTTTGCTGCACCGATTCCGTAAACATGATTCATAACTTTAATATAGTTCTCAATGTTCTACTAATTATAAAATAATTAAAACTGAAATTACTATCCGTAACACTGCATGAATATCTGTTCACGAAATCTGAACTTGATTCAACCTGACTAAAGTTCAAGGAGTTACTGCGTTGCTTGCTGTCAATACGGCTCACAATACGCACATTAATAAGAAAAATAAGCTTTGCTTAAGGCATAGACTTGTATTAGATTGTCGAATATCTCCCTTCCGCCTTTTCGTCTTATGAAATTCTTGGCTATGTACAAAGCGCTAAAAAACTCATATATGACAATACTATACATCATTTGAAAGGTCTTGAGATAACGTAGAAAACAACGTTATGCATGATTAGTTTGTATATTGCTTTCAAAAGTTATAGATGTGTGAACATGGAGTTCACTAACGCCGAAATTCGCGCTATTTTAATGTTTTTCTTCATCAAAGGCAAATGCGCTAGAAAAACGTTCCATGAGATTAATGGTGTTTTGGGGGATGGGACGCTATGTGCAATGTGCTGCTGAAACGGAACAAATTCGACCCATTTTTGAAGCGGATGGTGACTGACGACAAAAAAGGATCATATAAAACAATATCAAGCGAATACGGTCGTGGTTCAACGCCGATGGACTGTCCCAAACAGTGGCCAAGCCGGGATTGACGGCCAGGAAGGTTTTTCTGTGTGTTTGGTGGGATGGGAAGGAAATCATCCACTATGAGCTTCTCCCATATGTCCAGACGCTTAATTCTACCATCTACTGTAAACAACTGGACAGCTTGAAGCAGACTATCGACCTGAAGCGTCTACAATTGGCCAAACAGAAATGAAAAGGGACAAAAACTGGGGTTTAATTTTAAATACTTCGTTTATTAATATATATGAATACACGACGATCTTGCCTTTGAAAGGGTCAGAGTCAAAAAGTCACATTTATCGGGCAAGCGATCGTTTATATAGCGCCGTCCCTTCTCATGCAGATAAATTTTATCACGCGCTTGCACAACTTCCAAACTCTATAAGCTAATAACGCAGCCTCGCGGCCACTGTAATAACATTGCAGGTATGAGAAAATGAAAATTTTCGTTATATATTCTTTCAGAAAATCGCGGCCTCGAACGTATTCGAGCATGTAAATTATGGCTTCTAGGCTACAGGCGAACCTGTACACTAAGTCGCTATTATATAAAGACTGGAAGTGCATGGTTTTAATTTGCTAGAAAATCTTAAACTATTTAATAGATTAATAATGTAAATTCTGTTTCACAAATTCTTAATAAATTTACTTAAAACTATAAATTAATATTTCCCGAACTCAGACTCGTTCTTTCATTATCAATACAGAAATACATAAATTTTCTTTTTTCTTTTACCCATCACGTTTCATGTAGCATCAGAATCATCGATCACTACGCATGTTTACATTTACGACTTTGTTCACAATATCGTTTTACAATACCGCTTAATCTCTATATCGTATTTCAAAAAACTTAAACATTAAACCTAAATAATTGAATCTTTATATTATATTTAATTTCTACATACTTAAACTTATTCTGTTAAATTATTCTGTTCGTAACAGGAAGGGTGTAGTATTCCACCAGGGCAACGCCAGACCACACGCTTCGTTGATGACTCGTCAGAAGCTACGGCAGTTCGGATGGGAGGTTTTATCGCATCCACTATATAGCCCCGACATAGCACCAAGTAATTACCACTTCTTCCTGTCCATGTCGGACGCCCTTGTTAGTGTAAAGTTGGACTCAAAAAAGGCTTGTGAAAAGTGGCTGTCCGAGTTCTTCGCAAATAAGGAGAGTGGTTTCTACGACAGGGGTATTATGAACTTGCCTTCTAGATGGAAACAGATTATCGAACAAAACGGCGCATATTTGAAGTAAATCCGACCACTGTAACAATTTTTACAAAGCATTGAATTAATAGCAAAAAAGCGAAAGGGAGATATGTGACAACCTAATATATTAGACCGCGCACTTATACGGTCGCACGCGTCTTTTGTTTTTCTACGAATAACAATACTAGGAATAAATCGCGCACAGGTGCCATAGCCTTTTCGCGAATCAAAAACGTTTGTTTTTATACAAACAATATGTTTATTGCCTATCACTATGTAATAAACACATTGTAAAGTTATATACATATTAGACTGCTAACTTCTGTACGAATTTTTAAAATATTCAAATAAGGTCCACTTAAGATTCCTAAGTTCTTAAGCAATGCAACGCACTTTTTATGTTGTTTGCGGGTAGAAGTATAAGGAGAACGAAGCAAGTCTTTATTCGTAGTGACAGGATTTTGCTCGATACCTAAGAAGCGTAATGGTATTTCTTGAACAGAAACCATACATAAACTATTTAAAAGTTCGTGAAAATGTCATTTTAATAAATATAGAAGAAAGCACAATGTTCCCAAATAAATGTCTTATATGATATATATATATATATATATATATATATATATATATATATATATATATATATAGTCACGAGTCCGCATCCAAAATGCGCCTCGTAAGCCGCGGCGCGTGCATGTAAATACCGAAATAAAAGTAAAATATTAAGAAGTAAAATATTAAGAAATAAAAATTTAAAGTTAGAGTTAAGTAAATTTATTTAGAGTTTAGTCTTTGAAGATGAACCGGAGCTGCTCTAAACGTCGCAAATGAAAAGCAAATTTAAATTTCAGCTGATGGGGTCAGTTAGATTGTCTATCACATAGAATATAGTTTATTATTTTTATTATTTTTATTTTATTTTATGTTATTATTCTTTTGTTTTATTATTTGTAATTTTTAATCTAATTTATTTTTAGTAATAATTTTTGTTTCAGATTCTTCAGGAACGATAATAAACAATGACAGTCTCACGGTCATTATTTTAGATAATATATTATATTATAAAGACTGTAAAACTGATAAAAATATTTATTAATCTATGTTAATATGTATACATATATTTGACCGGGACTGGTGTATTTAAACTCCGCGCGTAAACTGAATTGGAAAAATTTTTTTTGCTATATTGGTTCAACCTTTCTTGATGTCTATGTGAAATTTGAGCGCCATATCTCCATTGTATGTTTGTCAGCTGTTTGTTTACGACGCAAAAAGTTTTTCTGGGGATTTTGAGAATGGAAAAAAAGTTTATCAAAGAGTTTGCTTGAAATTCTGTGTTTCCAATGGAATTACGGCTACGGAATCGTTGAAAATGTTGCAGAAGTGTTTTGAATAATCTACTTTATCGCGGACGCAAGTTTTTCAGTGGCACAAAACATTCAGTGAAGGTCGTGAAGTCGTTGAAAACTTGCCTCATGCAAGTCGCTCATCCACCTCTGCTAACGACGATACTATCAAAAAAGTTGAGAAAATGGTGCTCCAAAATCATCGTGTCGACATCAGAGAGATAGCAGAGGCTCTGAACATCTCTTATGGATCGACTCAACATATTTTGGTTAATGTTTTGCAAATGAAGCGTGTCAACCCTAGACTCGTTCTAAAACATTTGAATCTTTTTCAAAAACAACGTCGAGTATAGGTCGCAAAAGAGATGCTTCACAACGTAGCTGAGTACCTCAGATTTATCAAACGCATCATTACTGGTGACAAGACATGGGTTTATGAATATGACGTCGAAACTTCCTAACAATCTAGCGAATGGCGCCCCAAAAATGAGCCGAAACGGAAAAAACCACGTGAAAGTCGGTCGAAAATCATGGCGATGATCATCGTTTTTTTCGATTAGCATGAGGTGATTCACCATAAATTCGTTCCAGGAGATCAAACGATCAATGAGGAGCACTACTTGGCCATTTTAAGGCGTCTACGCGAAGCATTGCGTTCTAAACGACCAGATTTGTGGGCAGGCATTTCATGGTGTTTTCACCACGATAATGCGCCGGCTCCAGCAGGATTGTGACTGATTTTTTGGCCAAACATGAAATGAAAGTCATAGCTCAGCCACCGTATTCTCTAGATTTGCTACCCTGTGACTTTTTCCTCTTTTCGAAACTCAAAAATCCGCTTCGGGGAATGCACCACGAGTCCATTGAGGCCATAAAAAGTAATTCGCTAAAGGAACTGAAGGCAATCCCAAGTAAGGCTTACAAGACGTATATGGAAAATGGGATTAAGCGTTGGCATACTTTTATTGGCTCGAAAGGAGCCTATTTTGAAGACAATCATAAAAATTTGTATTAAAAGACATAAAAATTTTTATTTTTGTCAGTCCGGGTCAAAATTAATTATATATATATATCTTCAAATATTTTTTAATTATTTCATAACAATTAATAATTACTTTTCAAGTTTTATTGAAATATATATTTAATAAGGTATAATTTTCAAATTTTACTGAAATGAATATTTCATTAATGATTATTTTTAGTTAATACAATAACTTGTGTAGATGAACAATATTATAGCAGATAAAAGAATCATGTATGTGAGTACATCGTTAATCACTGCATCACGGGCATCACGGTCCACGTTCGCGCAAGTCGTATCATTGCGCCAGGAACTCGTTTATACTATAAAAGTGTTCAACACTCTTGCCAAAATCATGTAAAATGTAGCGGCAACATCGCATTGTATAATATTTGACAGCCGACATGCGAGAGTTTACGATTTTTGAATCGCATCAATAACGAATCCCAACAGACTCGATCCAACCTCTCGACAAATGGCGGACAGCTGCATATATATATATATATATATATATATATATATATATATATATATATATTAATAATTCAAATTTTATTTAATTCATAATTATAATTAATGGTTAATTATTAGGTGTACAAATAAATTTCCACGGTTTTGAAAAGATGGTGCCACCGATAAGATAACGTCGAAATTGTCAGCTGTAAAAAGTCATATAGTGTATGTTGACATTTTGAAACAGTATAACCTTTTAATACCTCTGACTTTTTGCTAGCATCACTTAGTTTTTATCGTGTTAAACTGTCAAGTTTTGAGCCAAGTAAGCGTGATATGTAGGAATGGTTACTTTACTTCTTTCATTTGTCAATCTGCAGCTGAAGCACATCGGCTACTTATAGAAGCATATGGTGATGTTAGTTTGAGTGAAAGAAGTTGACGGGCGTGGTTCCAAAAATTTAAAAGTGATGATTTTCACGTGGAGGGCACAACACGCAATGGAATTCCCAAAGTGTATGATGACACAGAATTGGAAGCTTTACTGGAAAACCGTGTCAAACGCAAGAAGAACCTATACACGAGTTAGGAGTGACTTAGGAAGCTATTTCACCACGTCGTATGACCCTGGATACAGTCCAAAACCAAAAAAATTGGGTGCCTTACGACAATCCAAAGCGTAGAAAGGGGGTAAGCTCGGGCATACCTCCATTTCGATCGCCAAGCCAAACATTCATGGAAAGAAGCCAATGCTGTGTATTTGGTGGGATCAGCTTGGAGTAATCTATTACGAACTATTCCAACACAATCAAACTGTCATCGGGGAACGTTAACAATAACAGCTGATGCAATAAAGCCGATCATTGAAGACGAAATGTCCACCACATGCCACAATGCACGATAAAGTCATTCTTCAGCATGACAACCCTCAGCCATATGTTGCAAAAATCGTAAAAGAAACGATAGAAGCACTGAATTGGGACGTCCTACATCACCCGCCGTATAGTCCAGACGTTGCTCCGTCTGATTACCATCTCTTCAGATCGATGACGCATGGCCTGGCTGAACAGCACTTCCATTCCTACGAGGAAGCCAAAAAATGGGTGGATGACTGGATAGAGGCCAAACCGGTCGAATTTTTTCGCAACGGGATTCGTATGTTGCCAGAAAGATAGGAAAAAGTTGTAGCTAGCGATGGCCAACACTTTCAATAATTCATTTGTAACCATTTTTTCACAATAAAGGCTCAAAATTTGAAAAAAAACGGGAAAGACTTATTCACATACCTGATATAATATTTATATAATCATATCAATTCACCCTCGTACGTACAATAAAGATTTTATTTATATACAATTTTATAAAATATTTAACAAAATATGGTTATGTTATAATAAATTAATGTCATGCATTTTTGTAGAAAATTCAATATTAATACAAACCAAGTTAAGTTATATATAAAATATAATATATGAGTAGTGAAGGTTATATAACAATCAAATATTTAATTGTAATAACATGAATATATGCGTATGAATAGACTTTTAATAATTATAAATAATTCTAATTACCAATTATATATAGAAATTATAGATATTATATATATATATATATATATATATATATATATATATAAAATACTTATATTAAAATTATAAATTAGAAAAAGTTTGGAATTAGAAGGTTGATAATGAAACATGCAATCAAGATTGTTTAGGTTGCAATTTGATACAAATAATATAGGTTACTTGTAATTTTCTTATATTTTATATGACTAATTACTCTGTAAGAATAGAACTTGTGGTATCATCTGTGTGAGAAAGAGAAAACCATAAGAAATCACCCCCTATTGAGTAGGACCTCCCCTGAACTGGGACTTACTATCCACGGACAGTAACAAGGGCTACTTGGTTATAGAAAATCCATAAAACGCCATCACTAATTGGGGAACAAATAAGAAAAAGAAAAAATCTCTCCGGGCCCTGCCCAGAGAAGGAAGGTCCATGGCCTTTAAAAAGGGCTGATCTCTTTCTCACGGGATTGAGGACAAAAGGAAGCCAAATAAAAAAATAACTAAGTACGAAACAAAAATTTAATCATTTTTTTTCTCTCCGGGGAAGTGATCGGTCTTCCTTTAAGAAGGAAGGACTATACATGATCCATATCCTTCTTCTAAATCTTACTTAGAATAGGAAATAAATTGGAAGACCGAGGCAGGTGTAAACTCTTTCTCGTAAAAGAAGCAGTTTATACCAAATTAAATCCATTGGACTCCAATTTAGATTTAAGGGAAGAATAGGCATATGTATATTTTTAATGTGAGTTGGAAGCACGCGCCACAGCACACAGGGACGCGAGCTATTTGAGACAACTGAAACCTCATAGGCAAATATAAAAATATTGGGGCAGAATATAGCTCATGTGACACAGGGGTACTGACTCCGATATCACAATATATATAAAGTAAAGATAGCTATTGAAAAAGTTAGTAAGTTCTAATTCCTAAATGTCAATGTCAAATCGTGTTATGTCATTGAAATTTCATGCAATTTTTTTGTTTTCTTATAAAAAGTTTCTATAAAAGCTGTTTATTATATAAAATGTGTAAATTATACAAAATTCCTATAACAGTATAATTTTGTGCATATAATGTAATGTAAATAACTATATATTTAAATATTTACAATATCATATATTAATTCTGGAGTTGAACTTACTCCCTATACAAAATTAAGTAATATAGACGTGCCATTATACTCTTTTTACTTTTCAAAATATTGATGGTTTTATGATATTTTACATTTGAATTAAAAATTATATATTCTTTCCGCGTTGCTTTTTCATATCCGTTTTGTCTAATAGGGATGTGTATGGAAGTACAAACTCAAATGTATCATAATCAATCACGTTGTGAATACTCAAGACTCTCATTTCCTCCTAAAAGTATGAGTTTTTAAAATTGTAGCAAAACTATCCTGCAAAACAGTCAAATAAAAATGTTTGAAATTTTGGGAATTTCTCGTCAGCTTTAGTTGTCAGAATATTACTTCGGCGGGGCGGTTAGTTAGCCTATACGGCTCCTCTTCCTATAGCATTATCCTACGTCCCCCATCCACACAAGTGATCAGGGGTTCGGTGTTCGTCCTCTGCAACTTAAAATAGAATCAGCTAGCCTAATTCATCCTGGGCCATTCGCCTAATTCTATCGGCATTTCTAAGTTTGCTCATTACCTCTTTTGCGAAACTGGCTACTGCTTTCCAGTTTTCAGGAGATTCCAGCATTATTGATATAATGCTCTCTGGTCTTATTGGCTTATTGTCAAGTGCTCACGTTGTGTTCTAAAACGAGGGCAGCTCACTAATATGTGCTCGGCATCCTCAACCAATGTCGGACAGATGGGGCAGAAATCATTATTATCTAAGTGAAAACGGTGGGAATAGAACCTAAAACAACCATGTCCAGTGAGCAACTATGTTAGGTAGAAATATAGTTCCCCGTGTTTCCTGTTGATCCATCTTTGTATGTCTGGATGGATACGATAAGTCCATCGGCCTTTGTTACAATCGTTCCATCGTTTTTGCCATATTTCTATAGAACGATGACGTTCCACGTTTTTAGCACCTTGTAGAGAATACACTGCGGCCTTACATATGTTGTGCAGCCTAGCCAGTTCGTCTACAGCTAAATCGAAAGAAAGAATTCCGACAAATACCTCAGCAGCGTCGGTGCATACTATCCTGTAACTACTAATAATACGTATATAGGAGCGGCGATGGTCCGCAATGGTCAGCTCACAATACGATTTAATTCCACATGCATGATGCCAGAATGCCACTGTATACATACAGACAAAATTAACAACATAAGCTAATAGCTTCCTCTGGGGTGGGCGTGGGCCACCAATCTTAGGTATGAGCCGACACAAGGCAACTGCAACTCGTTGCGCTTTTTCGCCAGATATCTTTAGATGCTCTTAGACATTTAACCTGGCATCAAGCTGTACACCCAAGTATCGTAAAGATAGCGCAGAACTAATGCGGCAGCTACCAACTTTAAGAGTAATACTATCTACCTTCTTACGACTACTGACAAGAACTACTTCTGTCTTGTGCTCCGCTAATAAGATCCTGAACATTATATATTACTATATAATATATCCTTTGACAATCATCATGGTCTTAAGAACTGAAAACATTTAAATATTCTTTACTCTTACTATATATATCATTTGCCTCGTGCAAGAGTTTCTCAATAGAAAAAGTAAAGGATCGGTCAGTAGCTGAGTATGAAATCGTTTCGTTACACAGAAGGTATGCTTCCTCAAAGATTATCGAAAGTAAATCGCTCCTGAATAGCACCGATCAGTCGGAGAGTGTCGATTTGTTACGATACTCGGGAAGTATCCTTCCTCAATGAGTGCCAAAATTAAATTAAACCACGCTTATTGTAAAACGCAACCACTTGAATCATACAATTAATTTCTTCTTTTAATGATCAATAATTTTATTTCTTTCTAAATATTCTAAAAATTTTTACTAGATAAAGGCATATCATGGGTTCAGAGTTTCGTACAAAATCTTAGTATTTTTTTATTATTATACTGAATATCGTTTTCAATGTATATCTTTATAACGGTATTAACGATGAGTCAATAATCAAATGCCCTTATTGCCTGAGTCCAAGTTACTCTATATATTTATTAAATAGTTTATGAAAGGTAAGTTGTAAATCTAGACCTTATAAAACTATTGTTAAAATTATATATAAGGGAAATTAGTAGCCTTTTATGCAATAGAACTTTAACAAAAAATATTTTTGGGTATTTGCTTGATCAAGTAATATACGAGATCAGACAATTAAGTAATGCGACAAAATTAAAAAATCGAGTACATTAAAAAATTAAGGTACATCGCTGCGATCTTTCCATTTCTCCTAACAATTCTGAAACATTTCTAGTGGGAACTCTCCGAGTACTCTTATCACATTCTTGGATGTCTTCAACTGAGTTAAAATGTTGACTTTTGACGAATTTTATATTGTATTGTATGTATGCAAATTTTTAAAACATCAACTACAACAAAGAGTCTCAGCCTATATGAATGAGAACAAATTTTCCAGATCATATGCCACTTAGAGTTCTTGATTGATAAAGCCAAATAAGTCTCTTAAAAGTACACCCATTAATGTACGCCTAGATTTTGAATCAAAATATAATTTTCCACCAAATGCGTCAGTTTACTGCTTAATTTCGTCTGATCGTATTGTGGAATATCATTCTATGAGTGGCGATTATGAAATTGTAAGGTAGTTGAAAATAGTGGAAAATAAATGGCTTGAAATGAATCATCATGGTATTCCAAGGAATTGAGGACAGCTTTGCTATAATCGAATTGTGAATATACTTTACGAAAACTTCTCCAATGCAGTTAAAATACTCACCGATGATGAAATAAATAGAGAATGGCTAGATAGATTTAAAAGATTCAATTTTATCATTTACGATATTAACACTATGCATTTACCATTCTGCGGGTAGAAACAGAAGCGCAAACATACTCTAATTGTTTGCATCAATCATAATGCAGCATACAACGTTACGTGTACTCTGTGCAATGTACAACTATTAAGAAAATACTATCTCGAAACATGAAAAAAGTAGAGCTTTTCCTCGTCAAATATAAGCATTGTGACATAACATGGCAAAGAAAACTATTACAAAATCATCCTCCTCGAACTAACGTAAACACGTCTATGTATGTAGAGATTAATGCGAGCGTGGCTACTACATAGGAAAAGGGTCGCGACCGATAGAGAGAAAGAGGGAGAGAGACAAAGAGAGAGATAAGTATACGAGGTGAGACAACTAAGTAATGCGACAAAATTACAAAATCGAGTATATTTAAAAATTAAGATACATAGTTGCAATTCCCTTCAAAGTAATCCCCTCCCGCATCTATACATTTATTTCAGTCAGTTTTCCAGTTTTTGTAACAATTCTGGAACACTACTTGTGGGACCTCTCTGAGTATTCTCATCACAGATTCTTGGATGTCTTCAACTGAGTCAAAATGTTGACTTTTGACGAATTTTTTCAAATGTGGGAATAGGAAAAAGTCGCAGGGTGACATGTCTAATGAATAGCGCGGTTATGGTAATGTTGCGATGCCTTCAGATGCCAAAAATTGAGAGACACTGAATGCACTAGTACAGGGAGTATTGTCGTGATGCATAACCCAAGTCTTCTCGATCTCTGGACGCACTCTGAGTACCCTTTTTCGTTATTTTTCCAGCACATTGCGGTAAAATACATGATTTGTGGTTTATCCAGATGATACAAACTCTTTGTAAACTACCCTTTAGCTATCGAAGAAGCCGAATAGTGAGTCGCTGATCTTGACGAACAGAGGCGCCGACGCGCTGCGCATTCGCATCGGTTCGCATTTGAATTGGCCTTCGGCTATGTGCCTCGTTTTTAACGCTCTCACGGCCTTTTTTAATATCGGCATGCGACCGAAGCACCTGACTACGACTTATAGCATCACTACCATACACTAGAACCCTAAACAGTTGGCGAAGAATTTATTGAACAAGGGCCGTCAAGGTCTTAATCGAAAGAATAGGAATCTACTAGTACGGTTGCTGAGTTACAGATTTGTAGTGTTACTACAGGCCGAGAAAAAAAATCGATCGCATTATTTAATTGTCTGACCTCGTATAACAGTCGACCAGAAAATCCGAAACATACACCGAGAAGCACGTTAGCTAACATTTAAAAAAGATGGCAATGCTGTTGGAGATGCTGAGAAAAAGTACATGATAGATAGAAATATCCAAATAGATGGAAGATTTTTGTTCACATTGCAGAAAAGACGGTATTCACACCAGAGATTGTAATGGTCATATGCCGGGAAATGGCCCACGGTCCAAGCTAACGCCGAATCCAACTCGGCGCGAGTAGTAAAACAAGAAAAGGAGAATAGAATCTTTGTTAAAGTGATGATATAAAATTTTGATGTAGCAGCCCTATTTGACACAGGCTTCGTAAGTTCATATATAAGTGAAAACTTGGCAAATACATGTAATTGATATAGATGGCATCACGAACCTAGCAATCATACTGCTGTTTTAGCCAATGGCACCGAAATGGCACTAAAAAATGTCATCACAAGTTACATTTATATACAAGGTATTCGTAAAAAACAATGTTTTCTAGTGATGAGAGGCCTGAATCACCCTATGTTACTAGGAATTGATGTTACTCTCCGTAATTTAAATATAAAAGTATAATTAATCGGAGAGGAAATACGCCAAAAACAGCAAATCCAAACACATCAAGTAGGTACAATAGAAGTTCCGAGAGGATTGAAAAAGCTAACAAAAGAGGAAGAGAAACAATTCAAAATATTAGTAAATTCGGAAATGACTAAGTTTCATAATGTCGATGGGCCAACACCGTTAATAAATCACAAAATAGTGTTAGAAAATAAGATTCCGATCAAACAAAAATATCGGCCCCGAAATTGTATGCATTCTGTATATACTAGACTTTAACGACGCAACAGAAAACCAACAATGGAAAGTATGTATCCCGAAAAACGATCAGGAACGTAAATTAATAGAAGTTCATTCATAATCTGCTGATAGAACATTTGAAATTCACCGAAACATTACCAAGAGTAGCCAAAAATTATTCTCGGTCGGAAATGTTACGAGAAACTACTGTATACGTAAGAAAGTGTGTTAAATGTTAAATATTCAAGGTACAACAACAAACTCCTGCCGTTACCCTGCATGCATCTGTCGTCGATCAGCCATGGGACAGTGGCTGTCGATTTAGTAGGTCCACTTCCAAGATCTGCAAAACTTAATGGCTGGTTACTGGTAATGCAGGATAAATTTACGAAGTGGGTCGAACTACAGGCACTTTGAAAAGCTACACGAAAAGCTGTTGGCCATACAGTCAACGAAAAAATTTATTTGATATTTAGTTATCCAAAAACTATCAATTCTGATACTGGACGACAATTCATATCAAAAGAATTGACTGAGTTGTTAGTAAAAACCAGGTATACAACATCATAAAACACCACCGTATGCCTTCCAGTGTAAGCAGGTAGAAAGAACAAACCGAGTAATCAAGACTATGATTTCACAGTATATTAAATTGAATCAACGAAAGTGGTACGTCCACTTGAGCGAAGCTACTTAATATACGTATACCATCATATTTAAACTTTTGTAGAGAACAACGTCTTTCGGATGCTCTAATACAAAAGAACGGATTAAATGTAAATACGCCCAATAAAAATTGCATACAAAATCTACATGATGCCTTAAAGTTTGTGAGTGGATAACAG
Source organism: Sycobia sp. Sy_11 (assembly GCA_018907035.1). Classification (NCBI taxonomy): domain Eukaryota; kingdom Metazoa; phylum Arthropoda; class Insecta; order Hymenoptera; family Epichrysomallidae; genus Sycobia; species Sycobia sp. Sy_11. The sequence goes on along the minus strand of JACCIC010000256.1, from coordinate 197,846 downwards.
GCAAGAAGTTTTCAAAAAGAGAAACACTACTACAATCTACGTTGACGAGTTTGGAAAGCCATGATTGGTGAAAAAATATTTAAGCGGACACACGAATTGTCCAATAAAACGGATGCCTTTAATGCGACATTGGTGTCAGAATTTAAAGAATCGTTCTCAGTGTATAAACGAGTACCACCAGTTATCTTTACCGTACGAGATAACCCCAAAACGATAATACGTCATATTCATATTAAAAGTATGAAGCCAGCGCGAGATTATCTTGTCAAAGATGATTTGTTGCCGTGAAAATAAATATAAAGGAAGGAAATATTAAGGAATAAATTCAGTAATCATGCAGCACCCCAAAGACCAGGAGCTGTGCCAGCAAGCGTTAGAACCTAAGATTCAGTGTTTTGAATGAACAATACATGCGTTCGGAAACACTAGCGTGTTCATGTCTACAGTATCAAAGGATACAAGCCATATATTGCAAACACAGGTAGCTGAAGTAAAACATGAAGCCCACAAACTGAAGCTAAACCGAGGTCCCCCATATTGAGGGACGATACCGAGTATATCAGCAAGGAGTACGAAAAAAACAAATTAGTCGATATCATTTTTGGCATGGCCACCATCAGAAAAATAGGATATCGTATACTGTTACACGGACAAACACCAGCAGCACGAGAAAGAGATGCGTTAAAAAGGAAGAATAGAAGACGAGCGATTCGACAATACCTAAACAAATTCGATGACGAGGGCATCAATAGTCTCACCAACTCCGAATAGATGAGTGACAGCTAATAAAGTAAGAAAGTTAAGAATATCCTCAGAGACACTTACCCGAACAAAATTTAAATAGAAAAGAAATTAACCAAAATACAAGTACGTATCAAGTTTATCTATCGAATGTCCTTGCAATCCAATCCTGCAAAGAAAATATATATAATGCCAGTAAGAAAACGAAATATAAAAACAAGATCAAAGGGACTTAATAACTACTAATCAAATTTAAATAATAATTAAAACTAGTATTGTCATAATCAAGCAAACGAACAGAACTCATTTGAAAATTATTATTATGTTCCGCAAATGGAACCGAGAGGATCGCAATGCTTTGCCTGCGGACGTCAAATTAAACAACATAATTCGTCGACCAATGCGAGGAAAATTAGTAACGAGCACCGGGAAGTTAAGTATCAAAAGCGCGGAAACCCTGGCAGAGTTTCGTGTGGTGCTAAAAAAGGGGCTCCGATTCGGTTCTTAGCATTCTGTCCGCCCCTGATGGGCCTGTCGCTTAGCTCGTATGGCCAATCGCCGAGCCCAAATCGCCTGTCACCGATTCCGCATTGCCTGCCATCGACGCCACAACAGCAAGCAATGAGCCGGCCATACATCTTTTCCAGGCTGGCTGCCACGCGGCTGCAGCTCTCTCTCTTTCTCTCTCTCTCGCCAAGCGAGTCTGCATTTTCAAGCAAAACAGTCTCATTGGGAATAACCGAAGTTCACTCTTTCATCACACTACTTAATTCAACATTTTTACTTTTGTCTATTTCAACACCATTGAATGCATAGCGAATTTCATCAAATAGATGACAGACAGTATTGTTAACAAATCTAGATTTCGTCGGTAAGCTGTCATCAGTTCTTTTAAACTTTTTAGTAATATGGATAGAACTTCGTGATGGTAGGAGACATAAATCTTGATATCGGATAGAAATACGAATTTCATGATTGTTAGCAAAGCTTAGTGCTGTGTATGGTTATGTGCGTGGATTTCATAATAAGCAATTGACTCATCGAATACGGCACCTGATTGAATTTTTAGAAGTTAGTCCATTTTTCAGGAAGCAGCCAAATTATACATGTGAATTTTTTCCACGAACTTTTAGACCCAGACTTTAGAGGAACTGAATGTTCTTCCGTGTTATCAGTCTCAAATTTTTTAATCATAAACAATTCCCATTATATAGATTTGATATGAAGTCTAATAGTATTTTCCTCTCTTGAAAAATTAACTAAATTTCCGTATTAATCAACTACTCGAATTTGAAGATGATCTATAGATTTAACACTCAGTAGTAGATATATAACATAACATGGAACTTATATGATTTTATATCCCAGAGTACTTTCCATTGTAAATATAGCTTATTATTTGTATTGTTAACATTCGGAATTGACAAAGGTTAACAGCTGGTCCAGACCTAAAACAAATTTTTTATGCTTTACTAGTTCAATAGAAGGACAATATTGAGCTTCTAAATCAGAAGATCTGACTGAAAGAGTAAAAGTGAAACTATCTTCCATGACTGATTGAACGAGAATGATTAAATTTAGATAAACAAGACCTTCTTTATAGACTTCTGGTTAAGAATTGAAAACGTACGTGACCACAAATAACTGAATCGAACTTCTGATCTCTTTTATAGTTGTATTCTTCATTTACATTAAAATATTTCATGAGATCTATGCGAAGCTTTAGATCACCAAAACTGTGAAAGTGTATTATATCAGAACCTATCTTTCGATAAGACACCTAATTAGTACCTTTATTTTGTGAATCATCGAGATTAACAATAGCAGATTCATCCAACCATGGGCCATTGTGAGACAGACTATTTCTCATAAAAATATCTTAAAAATATGGAATTTTTCATATACGTGCATATTTTATAAGATCATGATTTGATAATGCACAATTTGGTAAAGTTAAATTGAAGTTTTTTTAAACTTGTCCGTTGCCAATATGCCGGTTTCAGATATAATTCCATTCCATGCTTATACGGCATGGATACGGTACAAGATGGAGACCTTTACCTGAAACAATAGCTTCCATCGTCTTATTATGTCACTTTTTCTTCATAAGCTTTAACATTATTTACTGCTTTCGTTTTTTCAGTAACACCTCTTGCCAGAAAACCAGTTATACTGAGTCTTGCAATTAGTAATATAAGAAACGAAAGAACTCGAGTAATTTTAATGGAAGCGGTAGAACACGTGAAACAATAATTTTATTTATTCCACCATTGTTCTGAACAGCTTGTCGAACACCCTTTATTGCAGATTGAATGAGTTCCTACGAACTTTTTTTTTGCTTTTAATGATTTTTTCGATGCCGTGACCAACTTAGTCCCACTTCAGTTTTTGCCTTTAATTTCATAGCACTTGCAACAGCTAGAGCACCAGCTTTCTCAGCAAGACTAAGAATCATTTGCTTTAAGACGCTCGTAAACCCTATCAGCAAGGTTCAGATCAGCAATATTACGATTATTGCTATTATTGGCATACTGCATGTTATGTTCTTTGCATGCCTAATCAAGCAGATATATTCCTGGTTCACCTCTTTTTATTTGCTTCTTTAATTTAGTTCCTGGAATACAGTATTCATATCCAGGAAGATGCATTTCAAATGAAAAATTGTTGATTACTTTATCAAATAATCTTCTGCCACGTTTTTTATGAATAATCGTATTCGACTACTATTTTATAACTGCTGTTAAACAACTATAGAACATGCATTTGTATATTTTTATTGTTCATTGATATATTTGATATACATGGATTTCACCGAGTAAACTATCAAATTCCCCATCATCAACTTTGACTTTGGAATCGAAAACAAAAGGAAAAGGCGGCATTGAGAATTACTATAAGATAATATACGAGCAGTCTTCTGCGGCCCATAAATCTATAGAAAAATAAATAGATTATTAGCTTTAATCTCTCACCGAAGTGATCTTAGATTCGAGAATGTGTATGATTATTCAAAATCGTTAAACCAGCCAAAGTATCAATTATGATTATTGATGATACAGCTTGAGAGAAACAGAATGACGTAAGAGTATTTTTCTGCATGAGAAGATATAGAAGTAAATTCTGTTTCTATCTATGCCAGTCATATGCTCATATAGCAAAACATCTTATTAGAGATAATATTAATATGTTAGTAATTTATCGTTAAGATGATGAAATTTAAAATATATTTATGATGACTATGTCAATATTTATCTGACTTTCATTGAATTTCGAAATTTTTGTTCTAAATGTTGGAAAAATGATGAATATGGATTTTCTATTATTGACAAAGATAGAGCGATGGATAATGGTAGATACAGAAATAGCTTTGACTGTTTTGCAATCAAAAGAAATTAAGAAAATTTTAGACAGTCAGTGAAAGATTTAATTCATCCTAATCGTAATGGACTACGAAATAAAAAAAGAGCCAGACGACACATTAATAAGTTCAGCAGATCGTGAAAATTATCGCAGTATTCTTAAAGCAACAAGTGCTCACCGAAAAAAAAAAACATAGCATCCGAACCCAATCATTACACCAATGTTTCACAGCAGTGCTAGTCGTACGGAAAAGGAAGGAGGAGATCTCATACATAATTATAAAATAGCAAAGAAAGATTCTTCAAGAGCGTTAGTATACTGGGATTATCTGAATAAGCTTGTTGAGAGGCAGATATTACTAACTGCCGAACAATCGGCTAGAAATCACAATCATGTCCATGAAATCCAATCCATCATTGAAGAGCTACACGAAATACAATACATATATTGATACATTCATAGACGTTTTGATCAGTAGTTTAATAATAATAATAGTAATGAATTTAGTAGATTTGTTATCAACTGAATCGGTTAGATTCATTTAAGAATGTGAGAAAAAGCATGAAGCTATCCGTTTATTTGACGAGAACGTAATAGAACTTAAAAACACAAATAATATTATAAAAGAGATTGAAAAAACATAGGTAACGCGAATAAATGGCTGTAAATTGTAGATATAAGCGAAGAAAATATAATATAAGTGAAATAGACGAGATATGACAAGCTGATCTTGTAGATAAAATTCCTTACTCTAAGGGGAATAAAGGTTTTCATTATTTACTCACTGTCATATATATAAAATTTGTGTAGGCCATTCCAGTAAGATGAAAGACTGTCAATGATGCTACTATGGCTATGAATGAGATATTGAAACAAGGACAGGTAACATCTAATCTATAAACTGATAAAGGAAAAGAACTTAACCATCTCGGTTTCAAAATCTCATGAAAAAGTATAAAATACATTTATATTCTTCACACACTAATCTTTATGCAAGCCTATATAAACAATTTAATAGAACGTTAAAAAATGCAATGTGGATACAATTCTGTAAACAGGGAAACTATAAATGGATGGATATCCTACGAGATTTACTCAAAGTTTATAATTCAAGAAAGTATCATGCAATAGAAATTGAGCCTTCAAATGTAACTAAAACAAATGAGAAAGACATAAAGAAGCATTTTCGAATCGAAAATATGGCTATGAGGAAAGCAAAATACAAAGTTGGAGATACTGTACGAATAAAAAATATTTTTGATGACAGTGACAATACCAAATAACAATAAGAAGAATTGTACAGACTAATCCAATAACCTATCACATGAAAGATTATTAGGATAAATCTATCACTAGTGGCTTTCATGAGAGTGAAATTCAAAAAACTAAATATCCTGAAATTGATCTAGTATTAAAGCAGAGTGGTAATCGTGTATATGTGAAGTGGTTTGGATTCAGTAGTGAACATAGTAGTTGGGTAGACACAAATAATGTTTTTTGATTTAATTATAATATAAGACAAATTAATAAATATTACTTATTTGTGTAATAATAGGTGTAAGGACATTAGTTTTCAATTAAGTAAGAAAACACATTGCCATATGTTCATAATCTTATTTATTTATGTAATTATTATGCATATATGTATATTTTTATTATTTTACAAATAAGTCATTTTTTCAGATGAAATATATTTATTTCTTGAATTCTTTCTTAAGAAGTAAATCTATTAATTTTAAAACAACTTCCACCTTGATAAAGTAAAATAAACATCGTTTATTTACAGTAGTCGCAAGATTTGTGAAAAATTCTTGATCCTTTAATATCGGCAATTTTATTAAAAATAGCTAGATCCATTCTATATAACAAAAAAAGAAGAAATGAATAAATCTTAATGCTATATATAATTCTTTTTTTTAGAGAATATAAACTGATATTGTAATAATTTCGTTCTTCTTCTTCAACTGCAAGAGTGAGCTCTTCTACATCATCGACCTGTTCATATGCTCATTCCCCACTTTAACTTTTTCCCTTTCTATTGTACTTACCCTCTCCAGCCTTTATAATTGTAAGATTTCTTCAGGATTCCACTCATCCATTATTTGAAATATATCATATTCAATGGTGATTGGTTCTATTGTCATTGGTTTCGTTATTCCCCCTTGTTCTGCATGCACCTATGTACGGGCTACTCCAAATTCCTTACTGATTGCATTTCTTAGTTTTCCTACATCATCATCTACCACCACTCCGATTGCTCTTTCATTAGTCTTTAAGTAAGCGTTCTTCCATAATTGTATAGTGTCCTCACGGTAAAATATCTGTACTATTTGTTAGTAAAAATCTTTGATCGTCATATGGATTCAGAGGAATTTTTTCTGTTTTTAAGTATATACTGTATGCAATTTAGAACGGATGTTAAACTGCTTGCGATGTATAATGACCAGGTCATTAGACATTTTAGATAATCTTCAAATGTAATTGTCTTCTTTACATCGTTCGAATTATTCCTTTAGCTTTTTTTACTATTTCCCCTCCATCCACTAAAATACTGTACAACATGTACAGTAAACCAATAAATCAGCTTCATAAACCAATAAATTCTGTCATAATTTTTCCATTACATTCATCCTTTATTAATCCTGGTATTTTTTTATTTGATCGAAGTATACCATACTGATTATTTTCATCATAATCACAAATATCAAATCGATAAATATTTTCTTTCATAATTTTATACATATCAATGTCTTCCACTTCATATATCAAACTGTCGGTGACAATATACAACAGTTTACACATTTCTGCCACTAGATTTTCATATAAGAGTAGTTAAAATCATAAACTAGGGTCATTGATAGATCCAGAATGTAAAAATGATCGTATGTAGGCTCTTGAATTGTAACACTTGTTTTATAGAACTGAATGGAAACTAAGTTATCATTGATAATTGCACAGCTATGACAATTTATTTACTAATCATACATCCACGCCAGATTATTCTCGCTCGATGCATTTTCTATAAACTACGTTAATTAAAAGTTTGCAAAAGAGTTTTTCGAACTAGTTCTTTGCTCGTTTCCTTTCTTCTATATTAAGCTCTATGTACGGTTTACTCCAAGGTTTTTGGCTCAAAACTCAAAATTCTAATAACTTATCTGGCCTAAGATCATTATCCAGTGCTTGTTTACGTGCTGTGTAGCAAATAACATGTCTTTTCTTATCGTTCAAAGTAATGAGAAGTTTCTTCTGCTTTGAGCCTAGAGGTTTCCGATGTTCTGCACAGAATGGTAAATGACGATGTTCGTCATGAATTTCTTTTGGGTATTCTAAATATACCTCAACAATATGGCCTATATCAGAATCTGCTCGAGCTTTGAAGAATTCTGGATTGGATCCATAGTCAATCCAACTAAATTTTTAAGTTGACAGATGTTGTGCCATCGGCTATTCATATAAATTCTTAATATCACATGAGAAAAGCATCTTATTCTCTTCTTTTTATCGTATGACAAATCCAAGTATGGATTCTTTGCCTTCGCATATCGACTATAGTACTGATTTCTCCTCGAATGCCTGTTTGGATAAATAAGAACGTATCAACATTTGTTAGAAGTTCTAATTTAACTTTCGTCATCTTAAGAGCTGTTGCGAATGTCCATCCGCGAGTTGCATAAAAGTGAGCAGGGCATAGGCCATAGGCTTTCATAGATGTCTATCGAAAACTTTTGAACACATCAGCCAACAGTAGATCTGTTTTTAAATATAAATCGGAATATTCTCTTAAAATTCTGATATTCAATCTATCCTATACTTCAACAGCATGTATAAAGTCTTCATCCGTAATATGTGAAATAGTTAATGGATTATAAAATGCGTTTTTCTCATATATGACAAATAGACGACATCAAAACTATAATTCTGTAAGATCTATGAGTTTCATTGGTTTTGGTGTCTTATAGAGTCGGTCTAATTGCTCCCCAATAGATTTCAATTCACGAACGAACCATGGCTCAGGTCTCTCACCGTCTCTACTTTTTTGTCTATATGATTTGTAAGCTGATAATTTTTTATCATAACTGAATGTTTCTGTGTATTTCGTTTTTAGTATAAACGTTTGCATGTGTATTACACGTTTGTATAATAGACAATCAAGTACAATTTCTTATATGAGACGAGGTGGAGCCCAAAATGTATATTTAATAATCAGTTTTCTTTATTAATTATGAATTAGAATTTAATATAATTATGAATTAGAATCTAAATATAAATAATTTAAGTCAGTCACCAGAAAGTCAAAATATCGTATCTGACCATTTATTTCATTTGATTACATTGGCGAGTATAGGAAAATGCATTCTAGCATTGCCATATCTACTTATAGGCCACTTACTTTTGAAGGCCTTTCGGAACAGATCCAGGATTCCATCTCACAAGAACGATATGCCACTCCGGCTTGTGAGACAACAACTTTTAAACATCGCGCAGAAAAAATATGACCGTGCCATTTTTGTTGTACAAATATGAGTAAGACTTTATTTAGAACTCTTGTAATCTTTATTTATTGTTCTAAATATAATTCATCCTCCTAAAAATAATCGCCCTCCCCAGATGCATTGCAACTATGCCAACGCTTTTTCTAATTTTCAAAACATTTTTTATACTCGTATTACGAAATGGCCGTCACTTCCTTCTTCAATTCTGATTTTATTTCTTCAATCGAATGAAAACCGTTTTCCCGAAGTGATCTTTGGAGTTTGCTGAACAGCCAGAAGTCACACGGTTGTAAATCAGACGAGTACCATGGTTGCGCAACAATATTTGTTGAATTTTTGGCGAAATGTTCACGTAAAATCGATGCACTCTGAGCTGACTTATAATAAAGTATAACACTCATATAATATACTTTGTTTACCGTTTGGCCAGTTGGACGATATTCATAATTCACCACGCCACGATAATCGAAGAAAACAGTGAGATAACCTTGATTTCTGATCGAATTTCGCGTGATTTTTTCGATCCCCGCTCTCCTTCGGAACGATATTCGCTCGATTGATCGGTTGTTTCTGAATCGTAAACATAAATCCAAGTCTCCAGATATTATGCGTTCCATCTTATCTTGATAGTCCAAAAACATCGTTTCACAGATCTCCACGCCACGATGTTTTTCCAAAAAATGGAGTGTTTTTCGCCCCAATCAAAATTTCACTCTTTGTAGGCAAAAAATTTCTTTGAAAAGGATGTTGATTTTTCAAACAGACCCATTTGAAATTCCAACAATATCAGCAAACGCTCTAGTAGTCAATCGATGATTTTATGAAACTCAAATAAATAATAAACGAATTAAATAAAATAAATAATCAAGTGAAAAAAATAAAATAATTAATGAAATAAACCAGTACCAAAATGAAATAACTTACAAAATCAATGAAATAATAATAAAATAAATAAATAAATAAAATAAAATAAATTAATAAATTAAATAAATTAAATTAATAAATAAAATATAATAAATAAATAAAATTAAGTATACTGATGGTACTGACACTCTTACCAGCTTCTACCCTCATTTTTCTAATTTCATAATGATGGAAGCTGGAGGAACATGACGCAACTTTCTACCGTGGTATTTAAAGCATATTTAGAGTAGTAGAGGATGGAAAAGCCTTCTCTCATTGGTTCAAAAAAAGCTCCTCCTCGATTTTCCATGGTTCAAATATTTTTTCCTCATTGGTTAACTAAATTTTCCGTTTTATCATTTTTCTTCTTAATACCTGCCTAAAATTACAAATAATTTGAATTTAATATTGGTAGAAATTCATTTTCCGTTCTCACTCATCTATTTTGAAACACATAGACATTATTTCAACTTCATACATTAAAAATTTTGGAACAAAAAGTCAGTTCGAAGACATTTGATAAATATTAAGATTACTATAGTCTTCCATTCGGTTTCGTAAAAAATATAAGACTGTACATTCTATATAAGTATGTTTACAAAAGTAAATAATCGGTCAGGAAACGATTTCTCGGTTTCCTTCATCAATATCTTGCTCTCTATAATAATACACATTTATCACCAGTAGCAGTAAGCTGATTATCTAAGTCATTAAAGCGGAATATCTGTGTAACGGGCATACTCATGTGACCCCTTCCCGCACCTTTCATAACGCGCGTGTTCGGAGTTGTGTGTTCATAGGAGGAGAGGTTCCTTTCACTTTTCTTTCGAGTGGAAATGGATCTAAGAACGATGAGTTTTTCGATGCTATATAGCTATCAGAGAAGATCATATTATATTTATGTTTGTAGGTCCCATACATGCGTAACTGTTGGTTTCTCGAACGTGACTCAATAGGACCCCGCTTTATAAAACATCAAAGTCATGATTTTTTCAATATTCCTTTGACCTCGTGTAGAAATGGTCATATAATAGACCAACCGTTTTCGATAACCTTTGATAAATAGAAACTACAATCAAAATATCTAACCATTAGCATTCAGTGGAGTATAATCAACATTCACGATCACACATGCCTACATATTATCACTTTGTCAAGGCTTCCCTAACTTTGTGTAGAAGTGTATCAAAGTAAGAATTATAAATGACTTCGCAAATTTTCATTTTCTTTAACTTTTTAATAATACAGGTGAACAAATTTCCGAACCCGCGCTTGAATAGAATATCTCCCGAAAATAAAGCAGCTAGCAATTATTTTTATTCTACTCGCGATTGTCTGATATGTATATTCGAAACAACTCTTATTAGGTAACTAGAATTAGATCTCAGTTTTGTAATACGTAGCATGAAAAAATTATAAAGGTTTCTTAAGATACTCGTCGACTGAAAATATTTAAAGTAAACTTTCGAAAACATGAGTGACAAATATGCATACAATCAGCCAGAATGAATATATACGTTCTGGCATACTTTTTGCTATTCTAGAATGCCTATGTGCCAGTATGCCTATATGTATACCTATGTACAGTTTTAAGCTCTAACAGTATTATATAATTTATTCTTTGTACTCTATTTCACATGTTTAGGAAAATGTTTATATAAAATTTTTATAAAATACATATAAGATTTATAAGTTGTAAATTTCTTAATGTGCTAAGAATATATTATTATGTTTCGCTTTATAACAACCAGTAGGACGTACGTCTATTTCAGTGCACTGATTTTTTTTTTAATTATAGAATACTGTTTGTACTAACATATTTCGAACTTTCGGAAAGTATTTTATATATATATTTTTTAAAATACATGAGAAGATTTATTTAAAGATCTGACTATGTTAAGAACACACCAAACTCGCTGAACTATTTTATTTTTGTTAAAAGTTCTATTTTGGAGAATTCACTACTTTTTCAAATAATTATTCATGACTGAATTCAATAAAAACATCTACAATACAATGCAATATAAACAATACATATTACTCTGCTGACCTTCATCACATCTAGGACATCTGAAAATTTAAAAGATCTGATTTTTAATTTCATTATATAATACTACATGAAAAATCAACTAATAATTTAGTCAATTATTAGAATAGTGTGTTTAATATTTCAATTGAAATATTTTTATATAATTCTTCTATATTAATGTAAGATAAACTTTTATTATTTTTATGGATGCCCCTATTTTTTATTATTGCGAAATCAATTACCAGAGTAATAATAAGATGGTTCAAAGGAGGTGGAAGCACGGCCATAAAAGGCACGATGAATTGTTCATATTTCGCGGTCTAAGGAGTTGCTATAATTACGAGTTGCAATCATACTACTACTAGTAATAACAATAATATATAATGAGCGCGGCATTCGTCAAGAGACAAACAAAAAACTTAATTCGACCTGTATGATGAACGATGGATGACGTTACGCGAAGAAACGTAGACCAGGTCAGAGCACCGGTAGAGCAATGATTCAAAATAACAAATATTTTTTCTAGCCTCGAATAAAATGAATACCGGTTTTTTGGTCTTCTGTTTCAAATCGCATACTAGCACAGTAAATGATCATAATATGTCACTGAACTCTAAAAAGTTTCTCTTCAGTTTTTAAAAATCACACGTATTATATTGGTATAAGCCAAAACAATTAATCGCCGATTTATCTAATCTTATATTCAGTAGGTTCGATGAAATGTAATTTTCATTTTATTCAAAACAGATACATTTTTTATTGAATTGCTTAACTATTCACTTTTAAAATGCAAACGAAGGCACGAAGTCAAAAGAAGTTTTTTAAACCAAAAAAAATTTCTTTCTCTCTCTCTCTCTCTCGTTTAAAATTGAGAAAAATTATGACTAATGTTTTTCGCATTCTCTCATTCATTCATAGTCGGGAGGATAGGGGACAAGGATAAACTTTATGGAAAGCGCATAAGCCCTTATTGTTCGGTCATTCCAAAAAGCACTAGGCTATTTTTTTTCTTTCTTCTTGTCGCTTCTTTACCCATAGCCCTTATATGTATATTATATATCTACACCAAACAAGAGCATAGGCACTGGGATCCCAATTCTCCAATCACGTGATATATATATATATATATATATATATATATATATATATATATATTGTAACGGCGTTTTCTCGCCCTCCACTTACATGGAGGCGGAGCTGCGAGACGCGCAGAATCCTCTGCATTCACCTATAAGGAAATGGGGACGTGGGAGGAGTATAACGAAACACGAAAACCGATCTGCATGAATCTCTATTCTCTTTATTTCACACTATATACACTCCCATTCTCACATCCGCATTACACTAATACTTCGCACTCTCACGCACTCTTCTCACACACAGACACTCTCACACTTGTTAACATACGCGGGTTCCGCGACATTCCCAACGATCACTCAGACACTCTAACGCGATACACGGGGGGGGGGAGGCAGGGATACGCGACAGGGACATACACCGGTGGATATACATTAAAACCTTACGTTAAACGGCACGGCAGCGGCGGACGCGACCATTTACTTTCTAGCGTACGTATACTATATAGAACGTTACTTACTATTAGTACTATATGTACATTTACTATATAGTGTCGTGTAGCGGCCGCGGCTGCGGCGGCGTCGGTGTTAAAATGGCGGTCGGGAAGCTAAGCGCTCTCCCGGTAAAAAACACTTGGCGCGGCGAAAATCGCCGAGGCGCTGACCACGGTGTTCGCACGGTCTTTTCTGTTTTTTCTTGAATAGTCCTCTAGGTAAAGCTCTAGAGAACGGACACGAGCCACTCACGAAGCGGGGCTGATAGTTCTCAACAATAGCGACTAGGCTTAAGGCGACGTACGATACGGGTGCACAATGCGTCGATCTCTCACCGCGTCTCAACAGAGAAGAACGCGTCGCATTGCGCGGCGCTTCGCGCGCGCCCTTTTGGCAGCGCGACTGTATTACTCGCACTTACGCGCGCACGCGGTTTAAAAACAGGGACCGTCGATCGGGACGGTTACAATATATATATATAGTAATCGCTGCTCTTACTTTACTTACTTAATATGCTGCTCAGCTGCACTCATGAACAGGGAAAGGGAACATGGGAAGGATAAATATTACAAGGTTTATATCAATCATATGGAACATTTATGACTACGACAATTAACATGATATGCGTACGGCTACTAATAAGAATCTATTTACATTTTATGCGCACGGACTCAATCCCGAGCGGGTCATATCACGGAACATGTTATATACAGATGGGACGCGATGGCGCGGTAAAGGGGAAAACACAGAGGAACATGCGTTCCTGACGACGCGGTGAAAAATATGCTTTGGTACTTGCCGTACTTGCTGAGTCACTCCTAACTATCATGGAAATTCTTCTTGTATTTGGCACGGATCTTCCTCCAGTAAAGATTCTAATTCTGTGGCACCATACACTTTGAGTTTTCCACTGCATGTTTCGTCCTCCAGGTCAAAATCACCACTTTTAAATTTTTGGAACTACTCTATATAACTTCTCTCAGTCAAATTAACATCACCATATGAGTAGCCCATGTACTTCAGCTGCAGAATGCTTTAAATGAAAGAAGTAAATTAATACTTCCCGCAAATGGCGCTTACTTGGCTCAAAACTTGACACCTTAAGACGATGAAAACTAAGTGATGCGAACAAAAAGTCAAAGGTATTAAAAAATTATACTGTTTCCAGATGTCAACATATACTATACGACTTTTTACAGCTTAAAATTCCGATGTTATCTTATCGATGGCGCCATCTTTTCAACACGGCGGAAACTTATTTGTACACCTAATAGTATCCTTTGCCTGTTGCTCGAACTTGTCGCTAATGCTGGCAACTGCATCTAACGCCTGGGGTAGCTTAAAAGGGTTATACATCGGTACATGTCTTCGACAATAATCATCTGTGATCATGGGAGACATAGCAGCTGGGCGCGTTAGGGGCTTATCTGAGCTCATTTCGGAAAGTGCACCTCCTCCGGAGTTTTTGTCGTTCTTAATTTTAGATGGAACAATGATTCTCTCATTAGGTTTATCCTGCGTTTTCTCCGGGTACTTGGAGCGGGTTTTCCATTTACCCGATTTCTGGATAAACTCAGATCGTATAAATGTTCATCGGTCTCTTTTATATAAGCGAACTTCGCCGTCCTCTGGTGTACTAACCACTATTATCGGATGTTGGCATATCATCGGTACATTCATACACAAGCGCATATACATATAGTGTTGTATATTCTACGTCTTCATTGGCTTACATCTGGATGCACGTGAATACACTCCACGGGAGATCACAGTAGAACAAAAAGCATAAGAGAAACGAGGAGGGAGGAGGGGAGTCCTACAATGGAATTACAAATATATATCCAAGTAGCTTGCGAGGAGCATCTCCGTATTAAACCGGGATTTATAGACTGTTTAGCTCTGCGCGTATTGGAACCAGTGCGGGATTGTGATGATCCATGAACGGAATCGGCGCCTCATCAACCCACTAAATAGATATATAATCAGTGTTTATTAGCGATGACCTACTGCTTGGAATTTATGGCCGAAAGACCGTGCGAGTCTCTCTATAATTGCTCGTCTATGCAAGAGCGATGTCTATTTAGCGCCAATCGGCTATTACTTAGAGCCCAGTGTGTTTCTCTGCGGCGAGCTCTTTTTCGAAGTGGATATGGATAGCGTTTTCTGGGAAAATCATGAACTCACTTGTCCTCGGCCAAGGCTCCGTACTTCGTGCTTCGAATTTTATTCAGGCGCATGCGTTCAGCTCCTTCGTCTAATTGTAGTATATAGACAACTGAACACTACTCTTCTTTTAGCGAAGGCAATAAACATATACAATTTATTAATACACAAGTTATTTGCTCCCAGAAATATACATATACATACACACACACACACACACACACACACACACACACATATATATATATATATATATATATATATATATATATATATGTATATATGATTTCTTTAAAATTACTTTCTACAGTAGTATTAAATAAGAAAGAACTCGTGTATTCAAATTCCTTATCATTTGCAACTTCTTCTCTTTAATGCAATACATTTATCAATAATGTATTGTATTAATATTAATTAAATGTTTTTCTAATTAGTTTGGATATTTTGGGATTATATTCAAATCTTTCTAATTAACAAAAGAAAGTATTGAAATATATTTGTACATAGTCAAGTATATGTAAATATGTATAAGTTCTTATTATCCAATAAAAAAGTTGCTTATTAAAAGTACGCCTATAAACTCACTTATTTATAACGTGGGAATGCAGTACTATGAAAATATAATTAAAAAATTATTTTGATATGTATTTCTCGGCCCGTTTTTGAAAATTTATGGTAATCCAAATGGTTAAAAAATATTGAGGAATAGTATCTTTTGCAAAACTGAACACAAAATAAACTATAATTGCCAAACCAACTAATTAATTAAAATTAATTAATTGTAGGTTGAATATGTACAAATGCTTGTGAAAAGACATTGAATAATGTAATATATTTTTATCAACGGAATGCTTTATTTTATCAAAGAAACTTAAATCTACTACATCGTCAACATGATGTTGGATTCAATAAATAGTAGATTAATAGCTCATAATTTAGTAGCATAAAATTATTAGAATTAGCTAACGGTCCATACTAATAGTATAACACCAATGTCTTTAGAATTCTTACCTATCAATGCATAATTGCTTAAAGGTTTCAAATTTTTATCGGTAAGTCCAGTGAAATTATGAAACAAAGCAGATGACTTCAGTAATGTTTGTTGTTAAGAAGATTTTTAAATTATGCGTAAATTTTTAACATATTTTATAATCTATTGTCAGTAGATAAATTAACATTATTATTCTTAAACCATCATTACTCAGATTCGGAATTACATTTTCATAACACTACAATTACTTTCACAGATAAATTTTCAGTATTCTCACAAGATTCTGTTAGTATCGATTTGAGATTAATTAAAATTTCTTGAAACTAAAAACTGGTTTTCAACTGATTTTAAAATTATTCTAAATAATAATAATCTTCATGAATGATTGCAATTAGTGGAAGTAAATTAAACTGATCTTAAACGATTGTCAAAGGCACTCTAGCATATATGCATTCAAGCAAACCTCGCCCCCCCTTGAAAACTCTGCTATTCCCTCGTAGGCATTCTGGTACAACCTCCCCCGTTTACAAGTATTCTATGCGCCCATAAACATTTTGGCACAATTTCCCCCCTTGAAATGTGTACTATGCCCCTATCTATGGTGTCCTAGAGGGAGGCAGGGTGTACTTTATACGTGCGTACATTTTACGTGCATTAGAATGCCTATAAACTTTCTCATTCTGTATTGTGCAAAGTTCAGAGAAGTTCGCATATCCATTCTCCGTTTATGTGCCATTATGTTTTGTGTTATGCCATAATGCTTATACATAAGACAACTACTTTATTTATTTTTTCTTTATTCTTTTTTTATTTTTTTCAAATGAAGAAATTATAGAAAAGTTTCATCTCTCTCTCTCTCTCTCTCTCTCTCTCTCTCTCTCCCTCTCTCTTTCTATCTCTCTTTCTCTTACAGCGCATCGTTTTTTTAATTACATTTATTACATCACATTGCCACTAGCGGCATGTATAAGAGAGTGTGCTATATAATTTTCTCGATGACGACACTAGTTGCGCGGTAGAGAGAGAGAAAAGTATATAGCTTTCTTTTTCCTATATCACCCACTGCATAATAGACGAGGAGGAATAAGAAACCGCGACTCAAACTTATGAAAAAGTGCTTAAATATATGGTAGTGATACTCTGAAACGCAGACAGGTGCTTCGGTGGCATGCCGATTTTAAAGAAGACTGTGAGAGTGTCAAAAACGAGGCGCGGAGCGGAAGATCAATTCAAGGGAAATGCGCCGCGCATCCGAGTCCTTATTCGTCAAGACCAGTGAATAACCATTTGAATGTTGGTTGACGAATTCAATATTAACCGGGATACAGTTAGAAAGATTTTAATTCCAGATTTCACCATAAAAAAGTTGTGCCCGAAGATGGTACCGAAGAACCTTTCAGATAAGCAAAAGCCCACCGAATGAACATCGCTCAAGATGTTTCGAGCAGGTGGAAAGTGGTCTTACTCTTCTTGGTTTCATTACTGGTGATGAAAGTTGGTTCTTTTAGTATGACCTGGAAACTATCCGACGAAGCCATCAGTGACTGGCCGTTGGAGCGCCAAGGTCAAAGAAGGCAAGAATGAGCAAGCCCCAAAAGGAACATGATGTTCAATTACTTCTTCGACAGCTAAGGGGTGGTTTACAAAGAGTTTCTACCATCTGGATAAACCACAAATCATGTATTTTACCGCAATGTGCTGGAAAAATAACGAAAAAGGATACTTAGAGGGCGTGCAGAAATCGAGAAGATTTGGGTTATGCATCACGACAATGCTCCCTGTAACAGTACATTCAGTGTCTTTCAGTTTTTGGCATCTGAAGGTATCGCAACGTTACCATAACCGCCCTATTCACCGGACATGTCACCCTGCAACTTTTTCCTATTCCCATATTTGAAAAAATTCGTCAAAAGTCAACATTTTGACTCAGTTGAAGACATCCAAGAATCTGTGATGAGAATACTCAGAGAGGTCCCACAAGTAGTGCTCCAGAATTGTTACAAAAACAGGAAAACTGACTGAAATAAATGTATAGATGCGGGAGGGGATTACTTTGAAGGGAATTGCAACTATGTATCTTAATTTTTAAATATACTCGATTTTGTAATTTTGTCGCATTACTTAGTTGTCTCACCTCGTATACTTATCTCTCTCTTTGTCTCTCTCTCTCTTTCTCTCTATCGGTCGCGACCCTTTTCCTACGTAGTAGCCACGCTCGCATTAATCTCTACATACATAGACGTGTTTACGTTAGTTCGAGGAGGATGATTTTGTAATAGTTTTCATTGCCAGGTTATGTCACAATGCTTATATTTGACGAGGAAAAGCTCTACTTTTTTCATGTTTCGAGATAGTATTTTCTTAATAGTTGTACATTGCACAGAGTACACGTAACGTTGTATGCTGCATTATGATTGATGCAAACAATTAGAGTATGTTTGCGCTTCTGTTTCTACCCGCAGAATGGTAAATGCATAGTGTTAATATCGTAAATGATAAAATTGAATCTTTTAAATCTATCTAGCCATTCTCTATTTATTTCACCATCGGTGAGTATTTTAGCTGCATTGGAGAAGATTTCGTAAAGTATATTCACAATTCGATTATAGCAAAGCTGTCCTCAATTCCTTGGAATACCATGATAATTCATTTCAAGCCATTTATTTTCCACTCTTTTCAACTACCTTACAATTTCATAATCGCCACTCATAGAATGATATTCCACAATACGATCAGACGAAATTAAGCAGTAAGCTGACGCATTTGGTGGAAAATTATATTTTGATTCAAATTCTAGGCGTACATTAATGGGTGTACTTTTAAGAGACTTATTTGGCTTTATCAATCAAGAACTCTAAGTGGCATATGATCTCGAAAATTTGTTCTCATTCATATAGGCTGAGACTCTTTGTTGTAGTTGATGTTTTAAAAATTTGCATACATACCATACAATATAGAATATTGGTTTTTAGTAATATCAATATTTAAATTTCTGTATCGATACAGTGTTGTTGTTTGCACAACATCATTTACATCGTTGCGGGATATGACATGAACGAGTTCGTGCTTTACATTCATTACAGTTTTACGGCAATCTTCAGCGAAACCGAAAATCATGTTAAGGGAAAGGAATGTATCAAATAGCCTAAATTATTAATGATTGTATTGGACTCTTCTACATCGAGCCACGCAGCATTTTCAATGATTAAACTTTGATTCGGATTTCAAGAAACCCAACCCTCCATAGAGCTTATAATTTCTATTGCAATTCAATTTCTATCGAATATCCTCATAGATGTAACAAATGGCGTTGTTTGCAAAATTCGTATTTTGGAACGCTGCATCGTCATTTTTAGTAAGTTTAGCGCAATCTCGTAATGATCTACTTAAAGAGAGAAGGGACTACTTAAAGAGGAAGGTCTGATGAGCATTAGCCTCCCAATGCACAATGGCATCATCACATTCGATCGGTGATTGTATATTTAGAACGTTCTTCATCTCTTTGCAAGATTAGATGAAAGTTCAAGAGGTGGAAAATATTAAGCATCAAGTATTTCCAATGTACAGAAAAGCGTCAAAGTAAACGATTCATTCATTATGGTTAAGTTAAAAATGACGTGTATTACAAAATGTCTGAGATTATATAGTACTACATACAAGATGGTTGCATAGCACTTCCAGGCATAAATGACCGCAAATATATGTATTAACATCTTGATATCTTTTATATTTACAGTCAGTCAAGTAAAAGCATGGTCAAGTTTACTGGCAGGTAATGAAAGGTTTCTCTCTAATTCCCTCGCCAACCGATAGAGAGAAGCTTTTTCCTGGATGCATTTACAAAGTCAGTCAAAAAAGATTCACTTGTCTTTGATTTTTTGAAAGAGAATCACGTTAAATTCTATGAGTACGCGTCACGCTACGAGGCTGTGTTCCTTTGCATCATAAATATATGAAAAAGTTGAAAGCATTTATACAGAAGTGGGTACAGCGATTTACCAAAGTAAAGTAAAGATAAAGTGGCTAAAAATGTTGATAATTTGCCAGAACATGGCTCGATAGCAAAAAAGATCGTTGACAAAAAAGATGAAGAAAGAATCTGTTTTCATAGAATCCTGCTTTAACACTGCGGCAAGTCCAAGCAAAATTAATAGCAAATGGTTTAGATATATCGATGGAAACTATCCGAAGCCATATTCATACTAATGGCCTGAAATGGCGCAACAAAATGAAGAAGCTTCTGCTGACTGAAAAACATGTAACAAAGCGACTCCCTTGGGCGCATGAGACTATTGATAGAGATTTTGAAAATGTAATTTTTACTAATGAGTGTTCTATATGGGCACGTTGTATACCCACGCGAGCCTGGTCAATTTCTACCAATAGGCTGCTTCAGCGGATCGTAAAACACGGAAAAAGGGCATCTTTGGGACTGCCACTCAAAGCAGTGATTCGGCACTTCGCGCCTCATTATTGACTATCTAAATGCCGAGCAAAGGATAACAATCTAGAAAAAGGCTTTACTGCCATCTGCCAAATGATGGTCATAAAAAAATGAAGATTGGATTTTGCCGGAGGATAACAATCTTAAATACTGCAGCAAGCTCTGTACTGAAGACTCAATCTGATATCGTTACACTGGACTGGCCGTCGCATTCGCCCGATGGAAATCCTTTTGAAACTATGTGGGCATATATTAAACGGAAGCTCAGTTGGTAACTGGACACATTATTGACCGAATTTCATCATTGTTTGTAATGTGTACAATGTATATATGAAAGTTTCATCAAATAAATTTTTTTATAAATTAACAGGACTATAATTTGAGCATAATCTAAATAGACTATAATGTCTAAGCGCAGCTTTAAATCACCAACAATTATTGAAATATAATATAACTATTCTGTTGCGTCATTTGCGCTATGCAATCGAATGAGTTCCTAGACCGCTTGCATCATCAAGATTCACAATACCTGATATATTATAATGTGGACCATTACTTGGCAGTGTATAGCTCATAAATACCTCGAAAAGCAGAAATTTCTAAACGACGAGTGTATTTTATTAAATTAATATTAAATAATGGTCTATCTGGCAATTCTACTAAGAAGCTTATTCTTTAATTCTTTGCCTGTATAGGGTTTTGAATAGAGACCTCTCACGTTACTTTTATACAGTTTTAAGTAAAGACCATAATCTTTTTTGTAAAGTTTTGAATAAAGACGCTTTCCAAGAGCAATTATTCCCATTGTTTTTTATATCTTCGATTTTCTTCCAATTCTTTCATTGCTACTTTTGCATCATTAAAAGCTTTGATTATTCCAGCAGCACCTCCTGCCAATGGTTCTGTTGCACTCAAATCGGCAACTAAAGGTAAAAGAAATAGTAAAACATTGTTACGTTTTTGAGGAACCGGTAATAACCTTGGAATGGTCATAGTGTCTTTACTACCTGCTTTTTGAACAGCCTCACGAGCGCCCTTTAGAAGAAAATTTGAAGTACGTGATATAGATGAGACATGGCAAGCAGATTTCGTCGAAATGCAACTTTATGCCCGAGAAAATAAAGGATACAAATACATGATTACAGTCATAGACACCTTATCTCAAATTGCACGGTCTATAGCTTGGAAGCGAAAAACTGGTAAAGATATGGTAACAGATTTTAACACTAATCTCAAGCATGAACGTGTACCAAAGAATTTGCATACAGATAGATGTAAATAATTTTACAATGTAGATTTTCAAGAACTAATCATAAAAAGTAATATTAATCTATACTCAACATATAGTATCCAAAAACATCTATAGTTTTTTTCAATCGTACTTTGAAAGAAAAAATGTGGATATAGTTTAGTCTTCGCGGAAATTATAAGTGAATTGATATTTTACCAAATTTAATTACTACTTATCAGGCGACAAAGCATAGAGCTATCTGTGTTCAACCGGAAGATGTTACATCAGCAAATAAATCACAAATTTTAAGAACGTTACTTGGTAGAGCAAAAATAAGGAAAAAACTTAATAAATTTAATGTTGGAGATAAAGTACAAGTGAGTAAACTGAAGCAGAGTTTTGAGAGATGATATACTCCTAACTGGTGAACAGAAATGTTTACCATCAACAGAATTGCAGCGACCAATCCTACAACTTACCATTTAAAAGATTATAAAAATCACAATGATAAAAAGTGACCACCAGTTTCATTCTATTAATTATTTTAAGAACTAAAAAGCTGTCAATAGTATCGCAGAAACATATTAATTATAAAAGTCAACCTATCGATGGATGTTCATATGAACAAAAACATCTAAAAACTAAGTATCCAGATGTTTATCTCGTTGAAAAAGTTCTTACATGTCGAGGTGATAAAATTTTCGTTAAGTGGCTGGGATTTTATAGCTCTCATAATAGTTGGACAAATAAAAAGAGTTTATTATTTAAGTAATAAGAAATTATAAAATGAATATACTTTTAATATGCAAATTTATTTTGTATAATTATGAGGATTAATAAATAAATACATCTCGATTTAAATAAAATGTTGTTTAATTATTTAATCTTACAGATACATTTTAAATATTATGCTGCACACACACACACACAAACACACACACACACATGACAAACGTTCTTCAAACTACATTTCAATTCAAATACGTATAATTACATTAGCGATCGTACAATAAATGTGTATATGTAGTATGATTCTTCTTCATTCTAATATAATATTTATAGTACTTTACGTACTAGTGGAAGATTACGAAAATGATAGTGTAATAAGTTAAAATTCTACAGTTAATTATTTTTTTGAATTATACGAAAATAAAAATTTTACATGTAAAAAACATTTATTAAAGCAAATAAATATTTTTCAAATGAATAAGAATCGAATTTCTTTAAAAAAAAGTTAGTTTTCGTATATCAAAAAAATATTTACAGTGCTGAATAAACTTTTTAGTATCTTAAATATATAAATTTCTTATTTTGAATAAATCGTTGATTAATAATATATGAATAAACCATTCGTATAATTAAAAAAAACATATATTTAAATGTAAAAAATAGTAAATTAAAGAAAATCTTCAGAGAAACTAAATGTAACAAAATGGATCAATTTATTTATTAATTGAAAATTATAAAAATTAAGAAGATGTTTGCATCTGTTGTTAATTTATTAATTTAGGCACATGTTTAAGCACATGTTCTTAAAATCCTGCAGCAAACGTTTCGTCTGACGTTCATAATTAAGTAATTTCTATCTTTCATATATTTAGAACTAAAAAATGTAGATTTGATAGTCTAGTTGCAATTACTATATATTTATATATTTTGAACGATTAATGATAATATGATGAATAATAATTACATATATAATCAATACTAGCTTTGTTTTGTCTGTTTACTTCATATTTAAAGTATTTAATGTATTATATATATATATATATATATATATATATATTATACAGAGAAAGAGAAAAAATGAGAGAGAATGAAAAAAGAAAACCCAAAGGGTTTAACAGGGATTACACGATATTAATGGGTGGTGCAAATAGCACGTACTTGCGATCACTGGACACCTCACCATCTTTTTCTCTCACTCTTTATGACCTGACCATCTGCACACATGTTGATCGGGGCCTAGTCGAGCAGTCTACCTAAATATATTTTTTTTTTCTAAAGCTTGTTTATAAAGAACTATGATTTTGCTATCATTTTTTTTAAAATTAGCAATAAAATATCTCACTACCTAATCCTGACGGTATAGACCATATGGTAAAAAATTTATTTTTAGAGTATAGCCTGTGTTCTTCATTCGATTATCTCTAAAATTTATTTTATAAAAATGTTGTGTCTACGTCAGATCAATAGTTATTAAATATGTAAGAACGTAGCACGCTGAACATGCATTAAAATTTCTCAGATGCTCCTATATATTTTCTAATTTTAATATTTATTATATTATATGACGGCTTGAATATGTTTCTTGATTAGGTTTAGGAGTAGCATGATTAAAAGACTTTTCGAATTCTCAAAATTGGATGAACCTATCTTTTTCAATCGAAGTAAAATTGCTTTTCCTATTACTGTAGGATTGAGAACTATAGCGTGGGACCCGAATCGGCACGCTGCATAACGTGAACATGGAAATGTTTAATAACTTTTGATCAAATAGAGACTAGAGACACCATCTTCTTTAAAAAGAATACAGCACATAATAATATTTATCACAATCGATTTCAGTTTGGTGCAGGCATGTTGTATTTATCTAACAAATTAATTGTTTATACTTTTAAGTTTTTAATTATAAATATTTTTTTAAATTCTTTTTCAAAAATTACATAACCAAGTATATAAAGGAACAAAATTCGGCATAGATACAATGTGTACAATGTATATATGAAAGTTTCATCAAATAAATTTTTTTATAAATTAACAGGACTATAATTTGAGCATAATCTAAATAGACTATAATGTCTAAGCGCAGCTTTAAATCACCAACAATTATTGAAATATAATATAACTATTCTGTTGCGTCATTTGCGCTATGCAATCGAATGAGTTCCTAGACCGCTTGCATCATCAAGATTCACAATACCTGATATATTATAATGTGGACCATTACTTGGCAGTGTATAGCTCATAAATACCTCGAAAAGCAGAAATTTCTAAACGACGAGTGTATTTTATTAAATTAATATTAAATAATGGTCTATCTGGCAATTCTACTAAGAAGCTTATTCTTTAATTCTTTGCCTGTATAGGGTTTTGAATAGAGACCTCTCACGTTACTTTTATACAGTTTTAAGTAAAGACCATAATCTTTTTTGTAAAGTTTTGAATAAAGACGCTTTCCAAGAGCAATTATTCCCATTGTTTTTTATATCTTCGATTTTCTTCCAATTCTTTCATTGCTACTTTTGCATCATTAAAAGCTTTGATTATTCCAGCAGCACCTCCTGCCAATGGTTCTGTTGCACTCAAATCGGCAACTAAAGGTAAAAGAAATAGTAAAACATTGTTACGTTTTTGAGGAACCGGTAATAACCTTGGAATGGTCATAGTGTCTTTACTACCTGCTTTTTGAACAGCCTCACGAGCGCCCTTTAGAAGAAAATTTGAAGTACGTGATATAGATGAGACATGGCAAGCAGATTTCGTCGAAATGCAACTTTATGCCCGAGAAAATAAAGGATACAAATACATGATTACAGTCATAGACACCTTATCTCAAATTGCACGGTCTATAGCTTGGAAGCGAAAAACTGGTAAAGATATGGTAACAGATTTTAACACTAATCTCAAGCATGAACGTGTACCAAAGAATTTGCATACAGATAGATGTAAATAATTTTACAATGTAGATTTTCAAGAACTAATCATAAAAAGTAATAT
The DNA here is from genome assembly GCA_018907035.1 of Sycobia sp. Sy_11. NCBI lineage: Eukaryota > Metazoa > Arthropoda > Insecta > Hymenoptera > Epichrysomallidae > Sycobia > Sycobia sp. Sy_11. Next base: position 172,197 of record JACCIC010000256.1, on the reverse strand, counting down.
TAATCTATACTCAACATATAGTATCCAAAAACATCTATAGTTTTTTTCAATCGTACTTTGAAAGAAAAAATGTGGATATAGTTTAGTCTTCGCGGAAATTATAAGTGAATTGATATTTTACCAAATTTAATTACTACTTATCAGGCGACAAAGCATAGAGCTATCTGTGTTCAACCGGAAGATGTTACATCAGCAAATAAATCACAAATTTTAAGAACGTTACTTGGTAGAGCAAAAATAAGGAAAAAACTTAATAAATTTAATGTTGGAGATAAAGTACAAGTGAGTAAACTGAAGCAGAGTTTTGAGAGATGATATACTCCTAACTGGTGAACAGAAATGTTTACCATCAACAGAATTGCAGCGACCAATCCTACAACTTACCATTTAAAAGATTATAAAAATCACAATGATAAAAAGTGACCACCAGTTTCATTCTATTAATTATTTTAAGAACTAAAAAGCTGTCAATAGTATCGCAGAAACATATTAATTATAAAAGTCAACCTATCGATGGATGTTCATATGAACAAAAACATCTAAAAACTAAGTATCCAGATGTTTATCTCGTTGAAAAAGTTCTTACATGTCGAGGTGATAAAATTTTCGTTAAGTGGCTGGGATTTTATAGCTCTCATAATAGTTGGACAAATAAAAAGAGTTTATTATTTAAGTAATAAGAAATTATAAAATGAATATACTTTTAATATGCAAATTTATTTTGTATAATTATGAGGATTAATAAATAAATACATCTCGATTTAAATAAAATGTTGTTTAATTATTTAATCTTACAGATACATTTTAAATATTATGCTGCACACACACACACACAAACACACACACACACATGACAAACGTTCTTCAAACTACATTTCAATTCAAATACGTATAATTACATTAGCGATCGTACAATAAATGTGTATATGTAGTATGATTCTTCTTCATTCTAATATAATATTTATAGTACTTTACGTACTAGTGGAAGATTACGAAAATGATAGTGTAATAAGTTAAAATTCTACAGTTAATTATTTTTTTGAATTATACGAAAATAAAAATTTTACATGTAAAAAACATTTATTAAAGCAAATAAATATTTTTCAAATGAATAAGAATCGAATTTCTTTAAAAAAAAGTTAGTTTTCGTATATCAAAAAAATATTTACAGTGCTGAATAAACTTTTTAGTATCTTAAATATATAAATTTCTTATTTTGAATAAATCGTTGATTAATAATATATGAATAAACCATTCGTATAATTAAAAAAAACATATATTTAAATGTAAAAAATAGTAAATTAAAGAAAATCTTCAGAGAAACTAAATGTAACAAAATGGATCAATTTATTTATTAATTGAAAATTATAAAAATTAAGAAGATGTTTGCATCTGTTGTTAATTTATTAATTTAGGCACATGTTTAAGCACATGTTCTTAAAATCCTGCAGCAAACGTTTCGTCTGACGTTCATAATTAAGTAATTTCTATCTTTCATATATTTAGAACTAAAAAATGTAGATTTGATAGTCTAGTTGCAATTACTATATATTTATATATTTTGAACGATTAATGATAATATGATGAATAATAATAATTTAGCTTTGTTTTGTCTGTTTACTTCATATTTAAAGTATTTAATGTATTATATATATATATATATATATATTATACAGAGAAAGAGAAAAAATGAGAGAGAATGAAAAAAGAAAACCCAAAGGGTTTAACAGGGATTACACGATATTAATGGGTGGTGCAAATAGCACGTACTTGCGATCACTGGACACCTCACCATCTTTTTCTCTCACTCTTTATGACCTGACCATCTGCACACATGTTGATCGGGGCCTAGTCGAGCAGTCTACCTAAATATATTTTTTTTTTCTAAAGCTTGTTTATAAAGAACTATGATTTTGCTATCATTTTTTTTAAAATTAGCAATAAAATATCTCACTACCTAATCCTGACGGTATAGACCATATGGTAAAAAATTTATTTTTAGAGTATAGCCTGTGTTCTTCATTCGATTATCTCTAAAATTTATTTTATAAAAATGTTGTGTCTACGTCAGATCAATAGTTATTAAATATGTAAGAACGTAGCACGCTGAACATGCATTAAAATTTCTCAGATGCTCCTATATATTTTCTAATTTTAATATTTATTATATTATATGACGGCTTGAATATGTTTCTTGATTAGGTTTAGGAGTAGCATGATTAAAAGACTTTTCGAATTCTCAAAATTGGATGAACCTATCTTTTTCAATCGAAGTAAAATTGCTTTTCCTATTACGGTAGGATTGAGAACTATAGCGTGGGACCCGAATCGGCACGCTGCATAACGTGAACATGGAAATGTTTAATAACTTTTGATCAAATAGAGACTAGAGACACCATCTTCTTTAAAAAGAATACAGCACATAATAATATTTATCACAATCGATTTCAGTTTGGTGCAGGCATGTTGTATTTATTTAACAAATGAATTGTTTATACTTTTAAGTTTTTAATTATAAATATTTTTTTAAATTCTTTTTCAAAAATTACATAACCAAGTATATAAAGGAACAAAATTCGGCATAGATTCGATTAATAAAACAATCAGTTTCAAGAGTAAAGTTTTAGAGTAAATATACCAATTTTTTCAAAATTTATGTGTGGATATATTCGAAAAAAGATGTTTTCATCAAAATTCTAAAATACACCTTTATTAATTTTATTTCGAGAAATTGTACAAAATTCATACGATTCTAAAGTATCGAGTTATTTTCACGAAATTTGTGCAATTACTGTAAAAGAATTGCTGATATAAAGATTTTGAAGGCGATATTTTAACCATGGTACATTATACGAAGTTAACTTGAAATAACAAAATTTCATGATTGAAATATACATATATTAAACATACAAATATTAAAACCATGTATAGAAACTGTACGTGAAAATTTTGCAAATTGTGGAAACTATAGAAGAAGAAAACTATGACAACATAAACAAATGAGTATAAAAAAGTCCAGCTCGAGCAGGCGTGTTTTCATATTTATGCTAAGTAATATCGAATACGAGTGATTTTTGTATATTGCGTTAATAATATCTATAGCAAATTGTTGAGTGAAATAAACGTGTGAGTTGTAGACAACTGCACTTGCAATTGGTGCAGAGCAGTGCCGCATACAGGATGGCAGGTTCATCGTCCTCTGACAACAGGGGCCATGGCAGCCAAGAATTACTAAGTACCTTTCAACCCACTGTTCAAAAAACTTACACTAACGTTAAATCACTAACAAAAAAAGATCTAATTGTAATCGACTCTATAGAAGGTCTATTAAACGACGTCTATTTGGATGGCTTAAAAGAAATACTTAAAGTGGAAGATATAAGATTTTTATCGAAAATTTCTGTTAAACATGTTTGTGCATTTCTATCGTCTAAACCAATGATTGAAAAATTAGACGATCAAATAGTAAACATCAAAGATTATTCTTTATTCATCAGACTCTAATAGGCCGACATAAGTGAGAAGCAATATCTAATGTTTCTCCAATTATTCCGCATGAACACATATGAGTATCGTTAAGACACAAAGGAATAAGAATTGTTTCGCAAATTATAGCTGTATTAGAGCTGGCTTGAATAAGCCCGGCCGATCCCATATTCTCTCTTTTCTTAGACAAGCTTATATTCATGAATAAGATTTGAGTCGATTACCTGAATGTTTACAAATTACATATGATAATACGAGCTACTGGATTTATTTAAGTGTAGCTTCAACTAACTGCTTGCTTTGTAAATAAACGGGGAATATAGCAAAACTGTATTCAAAACAAAGCGAGCATTCTACAGTAGGCACGTTAACTACACAACCAAATAACAAAACATTGAACATTCCTTATCAAAACTTTTCAAAATTAAATTATAGAGACAATCAAAACAATGGCGCGAAGAGACATTTATCGTCTAGTAACTCATTGAAATCAGGTACACAAATAAATGAGAGACATAGAAGCCTGTAGTTTTTGACTATGCATTAACTTTTAAAACAGATATAGACTACATTCGGAAAAAAATATCAATAGCAATTAGCTTAATTAAATATTTTAGAAGAACATGGTAGGGTGCAACACCAGAAAAGTTACTTACGTTGTACAAAAATTACCTTCGATCTATAATTCAGTATGGTTTATTTATATATTTTTCTAAGCAAAAAATTAAAACTGATGCGTTAGAAAAGATACAATATAACGCTATTCGGCTAACACTAGATTACAGAGTAAGTACTCCTACAAATATTTTACTCGCAGAGTCCAAACTTGACTTATTACAAGAATGAACACAATATTTATGCATTTTCTCAATAAAGTTTATTCAAATAAATGACTGAGTGTGCATAAGACTGTAAACGAGATTATAAACATGCTTAACAAAGATCCTAATAGGTTTTAACCAAATAGACTATTACTGCACTGTATTCAACAAACAAAAACTACTTTTCCTGAAATGATATGCAAACCTCATTATAACAATTTTGCCTATGACAATAGCATGTCATTTTACAATGTCAATATAAATATATCGTTCGGAAAATCTTTAAAAATCCTACATGTCCCAAATAAAGCGGTATACGAACTAGTTGTTAAAGAGAACTCATTTGTAATTTTTATGGATGGAAACAAACAAAAAAGTTCGAGCTCTGTAGGAAGTGCCTATCTAGTAAAAAATTCTAACTTATGTAACCAAAAAAGTTTGAATAAAAACACCTCAATTGTCACCGCTGAGTGCGTTTCTATCTTTGGTACAGTAGAATATACCTTATCCAGATCGGAACAGAACGTTATTATTTTCACGGACTCTCTAAATGCACTTACAAGTTTAAATGTCATTAACATAACTAACCCTTATATAATAGAAGTAAAAAGGAAAATACAAGAATTTTACCAAAGAACTATCAACAACAGTACAATTAAACTGGTATGGATACCTACGCACATTGGAATCAGTGGAAATGAAAAGGTCGATTATCTTGCGAAGACTGCAGCAGATAAAAATGCACGTAACGCTTGAAAAATCCCCTATACAGATCTCAAAGAGCAAGCTAAATTATCAACTAATAAAAACACAGATATATATGTAACTGAAATAAGTTTTGAAAAAGGTACAGAATTTTCTAAAAATTTTTATGAACATACACGCAAACCATGGTTTCAAAAGCTAAATCTGAAATGAGAAATAGTCACTACAATTGAGGCCTACGATGGCTCGATCGCTAGAGCGAAGAACTAGTAACTTGGTGATCCGAGTTCAAATCTCGGTCTCGGTCGATTGACACAAGCGCCGCCGTAATAATTTACATATACTTTGTTCACAAACACATCGTAGACCTCCGTCGCTGATTAGCACCAGTATTTGGAAGCATAAATAGAGCGATGCTAAATAACATAAAAAAAGTCTGGGCATTATACTCTATCTTATTCTTTATTCAAAATAAATATTGTTCCTAACTCCGATTGTCAATGCAGAAATGAAAAGCAAGACCTGAACTATATATTTTGGCAGTGAGAACAAACGTAGCTACCTTGTAAGTAGATTAAAGATTTCTTTACTATACTCATGTAATGTACTATATTTAATCGACCATCTCGAAAAACATGTACTCCTATCTTAAAAAATGTAATTTAAATATATAAAGATAACTTCTATGTACTAGAAATTTGTTTTCTATAGCAAAATAATCTCTAAACAGACTGAAAACTGCTTAATAAATAAAAAAATGAGTATAAACAAAATGTACGATTCGCCAAAATGTGCGATAGAATTTTACTTAACAAGGTTAAAGTGGAAAACTTTAAACTAAATGTTTCCTATTAAATATTTCATATTGAAATCTGGCATCAATTATATTTTTATTTGATTGATAGAAAGTATAGTAGCTTCATGCTACAGCAAATTAAAAAATTATTTGAATTATTTATTTTTAACTGCATTTAAAAATATATTTCCACTATTTTAGATAAATATATATTAGTATAGATAGTAGATTGTTGATTTTAATAACACGTAATTAAATACTCTTTGAACATTCAATATCTGTGATTTATTAATTATTCTATATATATATATATATATATATATATATATATATATATATATATATATATATATATATGTATTTTTTTTCTATTTATGTATATATGTATATATACTACCATTCCACGTCTCGGCTTGACCCGAGATAATAATTTAACCGAATTCATAAACAATTCAATAATATCTAAGTAAAAAGTACTCTATATATAAAAACCTATATTTCTATAAATAATTAACCGTGATTTACCTATCATCGCTTCTGTATAAAAAGCTGCTTCCATGTAGCGTCCACTTCAAAACGTTGATATTATGCCAACCATTTTATACAATATATATATATATATATATATATATATATATATATATATATATATATATATATATTAAATTCGGCTTCGATGGAGAAAATTGTACTTTCGAGTGCGAGCGGTAGAAAAAAAATATCCAAGTGTCTCGAGATGAAGTTTTCGGAGAATATCATGTACGTACTATAGAAAACGACTAGGGACGACTCTTATTGGGAGTGTGCGTGTTCGAATGACAGAATACGAATCTCTTCATAGAAGTCATACTGACATACATGGGCATTGTTTCCCATCAACTATATACGACACTCCGCGTCACTCCGCGTAGAAGTCGTTCCAATCATCTGGGAATCGCATTCGATCATCTCAACAGAAAACTCCCTGTAGAAGTTATCCCGACATACCTGAACATCGTTTTCTATCAACTCAACACGATAGTAGAAGTCGTCCCGAAAAAACGAGATATCGTCTCCTAAGAACTAAACACAATACTCCCCGTAGAAGTCGTTCGGAAAGACCTAAATATAGGAATTTAAACAATAATTTATATCATTATTTGCAATTAAATAAATATAATTAAAATGTTACTATAAATTGTTTATATCTTATTAATTCTAAGCAATAAATTTCGACATTGGCGATTCAGGACCCTGCCGTCTCCGCGGTGAATTCCGGCAGTTGTTATATTTAATATTAATAATTTTAACATTATTTATTATTTAATAATAAACAATTGCCGTTTTTCTAACTGATAGCCGTGTGATCGATTTTTATTTTAAATTCTTTTAAGAATTGAAAAATATTTATACGACCAACGGTGATAAAGAAGAATATTTTTATTAATAATTAATTATTTAAACAATTTCATAATTGTTTCTAGCCAAGGTTGGTGTAACCTTGGCAATGATAAATAATTAATCAAAGGTAAGTCCTATAAATAATTGTAACGGCCTATAGAAGTAAAATAAGGTACCAGGACTGTACCTATCCCTAATAGAGCCCCATTACAATATATATATATATATATATATATATATATATATATATATATATATATTTCCTATATTTCCGTTTTTTCAATTAAATACTGTGAATATTTTCGCAGTGATGCCAACAGAAATTCCAGCAAAATACTGACATGCGAATAGCATATGTTTTACGCAGACGATGGATATTGCCTTTCTAGGAAGAAGTGACGATATATTTTATATATACATAGTAATATATACGAAAAGAACCCTATTTTGACATCATTTCGTTTGTTCATACTAAAAAACAGTCTCTTGACACAATTCTGAAGTTAATATAATGTATAAAAACAAAAATGTAATTTGTCGTTACAAACTATATTTAGTACGATTTGCCATACAAAACCATTTTATAAGACAAAGGGACAGAGAGATGAAGAGAGAGACAGAGAGGGACAGAGAGAGAGAAACAGAGAGACAGAGAGAGACAGAGAGAGACCGAGAAATTTTCCTACGTAAGAGAAAATAAAATTTACAAAAATCAAAAGATATCCATAATGTGTGAAAGTAGTGTCAGTTTAACCTGAAGAACAAAAAGGGTAATACCGACTAAGGTCACACCTTCTTTAGGATACGAATCCCAAAGTTCGATATAAGGATTCGTTTGAGCTGACGTGGTATTATTACTTTAAGAGGACTACATGGAGTTGATGTTCATGATTCAAGACGCCACCTAGTGGCCACTGGTGAAACTGATTGTTAAAACCATTAACTTAATTTATTGATGAAAATAAAATGATTTTCAATAAAAAAACATAGCCTATCCCCTTCTCAAGATAATATAGAATCTATATGTCAAATTTCAGAACAATCGGTTCAGTAGTTTTTTCGGTTATCGTGTACAAACAAAAACACGCTTTGTTTTTATAAATGATTATATTATATATGATATATTCAACTATAACTATTTAATCAATATGATTGTAAGAATATCTACGTTCGGCTTCAAAAATTAACTTCACCTAGTTCTACAGTTTGCCAAATCCATCAGAATTGAAAAATATTGAAATTGCAATCTTGAAATTCATTTTTGAATGGTAGAAAAAGTTATTGGATTAACCAGTTTAATACAATTGAAAACAACATTTAAAAACGAAATGTCATTTTTTGACACGTAGCACTTTTTTAAAATAAAATTTATCAATTACACACTATACAGCCAAAACCCATCGGATAATTTTAACAAACCAAAGAAATAAGTTTGTTTTAGATTCGAAAAAAAAGAACTACAACATTGATCAAAATAATGTAGTAGAATATTTAATTTATATAAAGAAAAGTATAAATTCATATAGAAATAGTAGAATCGCTGATGGAATTAATGGCCAAAATAATTATGTCAATTTTTATAATTATAAATTAACATTAAAATTTGAATTTGAAATTTTGAAATTTTGTCATGATTTAAAGAGGTTAAATAAATAATAGTTTTAAGGACGTTTTACTTGTTGACCTATTAAAGAGGGGCCCCAATAGAAATTAACTTCAATTTGTTTGCTTAAATAATTAATATTTCACAAATGTATATTAGTAAAAAAAACAAAACACAATTTATATTGGATACCACTTCTAACAATTTATATTGAAATTTACATTTTTGGCTATATAAAATAGTATATATAGATATATATTAATTTAAATAATTTTAATTATTTTTTAAAATTAATTTTTTTAAGTAAAAATCGATAAGACCACAACTCTACATATACTGAAAATCCCTTATAATATTAAAATAATTTGATTCAAGACGCCACCTAAAGACCGCGGGTGAAACTTATGGTCAAAACCATGAACTTAATGTATTGATGAAAGTGAAATGATTTTCAATAAAAAAAAATAGCCTATGCTCTTCGCAATATAATATAGAATCTATATGTCAAATTTCGGAACAATCGGTTCAATAGTTTTTTGGTTATCGTGTATAAAGAAAAACACGCTTTGTCTTTATAAATTAGTATATGATATGATATGATATAATATGATACATATATATATATTTACGTATATATATGTATATATATATATATTAGGTTATACAACTTGACTTTTACCGTTTTTTTTCGAATTTCGAGGCTTCATTCCAAAAAACTGGATATACATTTCTGGATATATATATAATATATATATATATATATATATATATATATATATATATATATATAATTCAAAGTATTGCCAATTGCTGGTCACTACTTTCTCCTATATTTCGGGCAGCATACGAATCCCACGTTATAAAAAAATCGTTATGTTTTAAAGCGATTCACGAATTGGTACAATTTTTTACTTCTTAATAAGACCAGAAGCGGTGGTCAGCCAGGCAATTTACCATTGATCGAAACAAGTGATTTTCTAAGGAAGCGACGTCTGGAGAATACGGCGGGAGATGTATAACTTCCCATTTCAACGATTCCAAGTATGTCATGATCACTTTTGCAACATGGGGTCGAGCATTTTCATGCTGTAAAACCAATTTTTCAGGTCTATCTTTGTATTGTGGCCGTTTTTCATTCAATGCTCAGCTTAAACGCATCAATTGCCTTCGATAATGATCGCCTGTATTTGTTTCCCTGAGTTGATCCCACCAAATACTGAACATGACCTTGAAACCGTGAATATCCTGTTTAGCCTTGGGCGTGGAAGTATGGCCGCGAGGGACCCATAGGTATTTGAGTGCAATCGATGAGCCTCAGCCGCAGATTTCTTCATATGAAAACAAAAAATTCTTAATCGAAAATAACTTTATGATGCAGACAAATCGACTAATCTATCGATGATGTTATGTTGATGTTATAAATACCTAAGCTTATTGTATGCCATCTATGATCTATTTATTTCAAACACCACTTACTGCTACAGCCATCTATTTTAAACCGACGAAACAACGTTGTACACCTAATATATATATATATATATATATATATATTGTAACGGGCACCAAGTAGGTGCTCGTTTTGAACTAGAAAGATACAGACGACTAGTTATAGTCGCTGTCGAATTCTAGTTGGAGGTAAGGGAGTGGGGGAAATAAATCAGGCAGTTAACTTTGAAAGTCTGAGCTATAAGGAGTATTCTCGCTGTTTCTTTTTTTGTTCGACTGAAATTGTTATTTTATTGTATCTTCAATTATTGATTTGTTAAAGTCTGAGGTATACTCAGTTATTGCCGCTATCATGTTGCCGTTGTTTCAGTTATTATTGTTGATATTGTGGACTTCGTTATTGTTCTTGGAAATCAACAGTTTCAATTATCATCCATAAATAAGGAAAGTAATATTCAACATCCGAAGATTAACGGGCCCGCATCGTGAGCTGTAGTTTGAATTAATTAGAGTTCACCAGGTACTTTAATATTTCATTTAAATTTTGCATTTTTGCGTATACTCTCGTAGACAAATATTCGTGCGGGAAGTATTTGTCTTTTAAAAGATATTCGTCGAATTTTATCTTGTGTAATTTATTTTTGATGTGTGTAAACGTGCATAATAATTTAAAATTATATACGTTAACTCGAAGAACATAAGTAAATAACCGTTAAATCAGCTTGTGTGTGTTTGTCACAAATTCGAGCGGGAATTACTCACACACACAAGCACAGTCGCAAGTGTGATTAGCTTATACGCGTGTGAGTGCGACGATATATTCCGCCCGCGTGTATAAGTAGTTGAGAAAGGTTCGCGCAAATATAATATAAGAGGTTATAGTAGCAACTCCTAACGCTTGATAATCGTACTATGTTAACACATAGCGCGCGAAATTTGAATTTTAATAAAGTTTAAATTATAATTGTTCTCGATTAAATCACACTCGATAGGCTAATAGGGTTGCGGGTGTACTTAAATAATTAAATAATAATTTATAATTGCATTCATAATTTAATAAATATATCTAAATTGTTATAATATATTATCATTGTGTTTCCTATTTCAAACTAATAAATTCTAATATTGGCGATTCAGGACCCTGCCGCCTCTGCGGTGAATTACAGTGATTGTGATATTTAATATTGATAATTTTAATATTATTCACTGCTTAACATTAAACAATTGCTGTAATTTTAACTGATAGCTGTGCGATTGATATTTTTCTATTATTATTCAATTTTTTTATCAAGAATCGAAGAATATTTATAGGATTCTTAGAGGTTTAGGAGTATATTCCAAGCAATAATTAATTGTTTAAACAATTAAAGAATTATTTATTGCCAAGGTAGGTGAAACCTTGGTAATAGTAAACAATTAATAATAAGTAAGTCCTATAATAATTGTAACGGTCTCAAGAAGTATAATAAGATACCAGGACCGTACCTATACCTATAAGGGCCCCGTTACAAATTGGCGCCCAACGTTCTTGAAAGGGTATCATATTTTCATTGATCGCTTCGGAATTTTTTGTTTAGATTTGAGAGTTGAATATTAAAAAAAAAAATAGTACATATGCTTGCATATGAATTAGGTCGGCTTTTGTAAGTTTAAGTACGGGATTTACCAGTGAATTTCTTTTTGCGTTTAATTTGCTTATATTATTACTTAAAAATAACATTTTTTTTTTAATAAAATTTTTCTTGTTTTTTTTTAGTGATATTGACATAGAATTAACAATTCCATTGGCGATTTACACCCGTACTGAACAAATTCACCAAGGGTTGCTCTAAATAAGATATAGTATATTTTATAAAATAATATAATTATTTATATAATATTTTTATTTGTATATTTTATTTTTTTTTATTTTATAGGTACACCTTAGGGAAATATATATCTTATCTCATTTTTTGATATAGAAGAACAGGAGTCAATAAGGCATATTTTATTATATCCCTTCTTTGCTCTTGTAATAAGATTAAACCTCTGGTGTACTTGCACAAAATATTTTGCGCAATTACAATAGAGGCGAGCAAACCTTGGCGCATTTCAGTGCATCAAGGGCACAAAAACTGTAACAAAAAAGAACAGATTATTTCCTTCATAATTTAGCATCCCGGTAAATTTTTGACACCGTGGCTGCATCTCAAATGGCAAGTAACACCGATGAAAAAATCGAAAATTCGTGCTTTTGTAAGACCATTGGCGAATTGGATCACTATCTCCTCCAGCTGATCCTACGCGTAGAGGGAGATAGATTTCTACTCATGCAAAGGCTCAGCAACTGGCTAAAAGGTAATTATGTACCAGCAGACTTTATTCAAGAAACAGATGAAGATCCGTGCCTCCAGTATATGAAAAGAGAGGCAACAAGAAGATCATTTATTGAAGAAGAAATTCAGACTAGCGGTCAGTCTTATCTTCATGAAACGTTAGAGGAAGGAAACAGGCATCCCCTGGATTTTATAAGAAATAGTTTCTTGATTCAGGAAAGGTTAGATGCCTCACGAAAGCAGCATGGGCGACCGGAAGCGTTTATAGACGATACTGAGGTGGACGTCACGCATTGGAGCCCACCTTCCAATGTATTGGTAACATACGAGCCCCTATCCAGTATCGTTCTTAAGCAATCTGGCTGAGAACAAGCCGAAGCACCAACTATGGAAGCGAGGCAACGGAAAATTAACCAAATGCAGCAAATGCTTCAAGCATTAACTGAAACACTGCATAGCCAGATTGGACTCCAACCCAGACGAGGATCGAGTACACAAATGGAAGACGTGAATACGAATACTCGTAACGTGAATATACGAGACACATTCACGATCCATAATTCCACTCGAACGAACTTACCACAATCCGCCCCCAGTAGAACCACTCTAAACGACAGTCCACGAGGACGTGGAGTCGGATAACATTAGTCGTCAAAACGAGCCGACTAGAATACCATCTGTGGTTAAACCTTGTGATATAGGTGAGGTCGTTCGCAAATGGAATATTTCCTTTAAAGGCGATGGTTCGCAAACAGTGGAAATATTTCTAGACCGGGTTGAGGAGCTGCGAACCATGTCTAACCTGTCAGTAGAGCAACTCTTTCAGGCAGCACCAGAGTCGTTCTAAGGTTCAGCCAACTACTGGGTGACAGAACCACTGGAACCGTGGACATAATGGTCGCATATAAAGACAGCAGCTCTACGATTTTATGGGACGACCAATAGGAATCAGGAACGTTGGCGAAGAGAAGCCATTGAACGCACCCAGAGCGCAGATGAAACCATCCAAGAGTACCTGATAGCACTCAATTGAATGCTAAACAAACTGATTCCGAAAATTTCCATAGAGGATCGATTAGATCGACTCCATGCCAATCTCCGTCCCGAGTTGCATCGTCTCGTCCGCAGAAAAGACTGCAAAACCTTCGACGAATTGGTGGAGGCTATTAAGGAAGCGGGGGATTCCTTAGTAGTGGAGAAATCCTATAAATCTCCACCTCCACCAGAGGCCGTGACCTGGCCAGAAGTGGTATACCAGGTCCGCCGAACAAAACCTAAACCAAGGGTGGCTGCCACTAAAGCTCATAGTGGCGATAGACAAAGATCACCACCTAAGATTTCGAAGAAAGACGAGACGGTCGAAGCCATCTCCCGACTTGAAGGTTGTTTTAAACAGCTTAGTGCGGATTTGAAAACGGTAATTACATCGGTAGGTAATACGAAAGCCACCGAAGTAGAGATATAATCGCCTTCATCAAGGAGCCATTCAAGAAAACAGAACTGGTGGAGGAAGAAGTCTCCACCCAAGAAGGCTCCACCTCCGGTGGCAACTGGCTCTTCCGCTAAGCCATCAGATAGGTCCAGTCCGCATAGGGCAGTGAATCCTCCGCTCAAGTGCTATACTTGCGGAGAATTAGGGTATAGAACCACGAACTGCCCCAAGTGTTCGGGAAATAGCAGGCGCGGCGGCAAATAGGGGCCCAGCCGTCAAGCGCCAACAACATGACCCCAGCTGGAAGCCCTCGCCGAGAGATATTGGCGCATCAGGCATCATCGGAATTTTCTGAGACTGGTCGGTCTATCTCCAAAGACCTTGGCGATTTAGACCCTGGCCAAATCGCAGCCAGACCAGAAGAAGATCGTTGATGAATCCCTGTGCGTGTCGGCGACTTCCGTATAAGAGGATTATACGATACTGGAGCGTCGCGCACAGTGATGGGCCGAATCGGTCTGCAACTGGCCTCAGTCTGTGGACGAGAATTCCACCCAGCCTCTGGTATTGGTGCCAGAGCTCCTGGTAATTCTCCGCTTTATATAACGGGTCATGTTACTCTACCGTTCGAGTTGGCAGGAATTACACGCGATGTATTGGTTGCTATAATCCCCTCATTGGAAGTCGATTGTTACGTCGCAGCCAACTTCGCACGCGTTTTTGGCACAGTCCATGACGCTGCTGATAATACGCTATATGTCAGAGTAGCGGCAGTGACAGTAAAGCAAGTGCAAAGTATAGCACCTTTACGGCTGTCTGCACTAAAACCTATTGAGCGCCCTCTGGTGGGTGAGTTGATCTCAAATAAACATAGAAGGTTCGATCTAGTCTCCGAGACGACACGTCTAAGTTCTATCGGACTCGCAGACATAACTCGGAGTGAACAAGCTAAATTGAAAGATTTACTTGACAAGATCCTGCCCAAAGGGGAAGTGGTACTGGGATGTACAACGTGGGCTGAACATTTTATTGACATCGGCAATACACGTCCCATTCGTCAAAGACAATATCCAGTTTCCAAGAAGATCCAAGAAGAGATGCATTCTCAAACAAGAGAGATGCTGGAAACTGGAGTCATCGAGCCATCCATGAGTGGCTGGTCTAGCCCAGTAGTGATAGTACGCAAAAATAATGGAAAGTATCGGTTTTGTATAGACTTCAGAAAAGCCAACGCAGTCACGAAACCTAATGCTTATCCATTGCCTAATATGG
This sequence comes from Sycobia sp. Sy_11, assembly GCA_018907035.1. NCBI lineage: Eukaryota > Metazoa > Arthropoda > Insecta > Hymenoptera > Epichrysomallidae > Sycobia > Sycobia sp. Sy_11. Next base: position 156,941 of record JACCIC010000256.1, on the reverse strand, counting down.
ATCAGATCCTTAGGAAACTGCAGTCAGCGAGGTATATCTCAACGCTGGATTTAAGCAGTGCGTACCATATACCAGTACGTACCATACCGAGAAGATCGAACCGGTGATGCGATACACGGAACCGCGAACCCTCAAGCAATTGAGACAATTCCTGGGTATGGCGTCGTGGTATAGAAAGTTTTTAAGAAATTTTGCCACAATAGCCGAACCATTCACGCGACTTACACGAAAGGACCGAAGATATGAGTGGACCGAGGAGAAGCAAGCGGCTTTTGATTGGATCAAATCGATGATCGCTACAGCCCCTGTCCTCCACCGATGAGTGTTCGAAACGCAATTCACCATTCAGACGGATGCGAGCGACACTGGAGTAGGTGCGGTCTTATTACAAGAGATTGATGGACAGGAACAAGTGCTGGAGTTTGCGAGTACGGCATTATCTCAGGCTGAGAAAAATTACTCAGTCACGGAGAGAGAATGCCTAGCAGTCGTGCGGGTAGTGGACAAATTCCGTGCGTATATCGAAGGATATCATTTTCGGATCGTAACGGACCATTCCAGTTTACGATGGATCCGTACGATGCCAACATCCACACGCCTTGCTCGATAGGCCCTGAAATTGCAGGAGTATGATTTCGAGGTTGAGCATCGAAAAGGTGCGCTTAACTATGTGCCAGATGCTTTGTCTAGGATGGACGAGGTAAGCGAATCCAGGTATGCTGCCGTAACTTGGGCAGAAGAAACTCAAGACCAATGGTACCTAGACTGGTTGGATAAAGTTCAGAAGAGCCCCAACGACTATCCAAAATGGAAAATAGTCGGAGGGCAACTCTATTGTTACCGCCCCAACGACGTTTTAGAAGCAATCATTGACGACGCAGAAGCCTGGAAAATCGCTGTACCAAAAGAAAAACGTAGCGAGGTATTAAGAGAGTTTCATAACCTCGCTACAGCAGGCCATTCTGGACGCGAGAAGACATACGCTGGAGTAGCCAAATATTACTACTGGCCCAGCTGCTATAAGACGGTTCAAGAATATGTTAAGAACAGTCTTATATATCAACAGTGTAAGGTAGACCCGAGATTACCCACTGGTCTAATCGGTCACAGGATTTTGGAAAGACCTTGGCAAATGGTCGCTGGGGACATAATGGGTCCGTTGATTCGTAGCAAAACCGGCTAAGAGTATGTCCTAGTCCTTCAGGATCTTTTCGCTCGTTGGGTAGAGTATATACCACTTCGCAAAGCCAACGTGACATCCTGAAGCAAAGTGACGATCCTGAGAGCCTTGAAGAAGCGAATTATCATGAAATTCGGAGCTCCAGAGGTCTTCCTGTCAGATAATGGCACGGATTTAAAAATAAAACGATAGATGAATATCTCAAAGACGCTTGTATTCATCATTCATATACTCCGCCATATCGTCCACAGGCAAATCCAGTGGAAAGAGTTAATAGAACTTTAAAAACTCAGATTACGGCGTTTGTGGGTGAAAACCACAATTCTTGGGACGACAAGTTGATAGAGCTAAACTTCTCACTCAACACCACGCCTCATTCTTCCACTGGGTATACTCCAGCCATGCTGAACTTTGGACGGGAGTTGACTCCACCCGGAACGCTTCGCCGTGAGCAAGATCGTGCCACGGTAGAAAATATCGAAGATGAAAGCCGGCAATCTTGGTTAACTAAACTGAGACGGCTAGAAGAGCTCCAAGAGTCAGCAAAGATACGGTCGCGAGAACAACAAGAACGTCAAGCGACATATTATAATGCTCGTCGTCGTCCTTCGCCATACCAAGTAGGAGATAAGGTATGGAAATGGAACCCTATCTTGTCTTCCGCTACCCAAGGCGTATCAGCCAAGTTAGCGCCTAAGTATGTGGGTCTGTATGTGATCACGGAGATCAAAGGCCCTAATACATATAAGCTAGTCGATGATAAGGGTAGGATAGAAGATTTGGTCCAATCTGAACACCTGAAGCAGTTCGTTGAGCAAAAACAAATCCTACCTCAAGCAACGGACGCAGTAACTTCAGGAGAACCCTTACCATCGGCGAGCCAAGGACGTCAACCACCGAGGGAAATGCGAAGAAGACGATCATCAGATACTCATCGAACTTCGTCAATTCCATCGGAAGATCGAGTTCCAGCTAGCGGTAGGACCTCGTCAGCGGACGAGGAGCATGCGGGACTAGCGTAGTCCGATAGGTCGCCAGCGGGCGAAGCGTATAACCGAGGGGATCACGTCAATTCCGGTGTTGATAACTTGAATACATGTAAACGTGATCGCCCTCGGAAAACTACTAAAGCTGTACGACGAACTTCTACCGAAGATCTCGACCACCGAGGGACGATAGAAGTTAGACGACCACGTGGGAGGCCTAAAAAGGCATAAATATTAAAAACTGTTTCCTTATATTTATGTTGCAGGATAATTGGCCTATTAGAAGATCATTTGTTCGACCTCGAGGGTCAAGTTGTGACGATCGACATTAATCGTGAGGTCGATTTAATGGGATTGTTTGACCTATCAAACGTATGCACGGGTCAAGCTGGATCGACCACGAATCAGGAATCTTCACTGGCTACTCTACCAATGGGAGATATTCCTGTCCCGTTCATGCCTCAGGATGCGGTGGAACCCCCACCGACTGTTCTACTGGTGAGAGAGGTTCCCGTTCGGGCAGAAGAAGAAGGTGCCGCAGCAATAGAGGACAGATATAGCGACGAGGCTACCATGGTTGAAAAGTTCAAGGAACTGTTGTTATCAACCAAGGAAGCCTGTACTAAAGCTAGGAACCTGGAACGTCAAGTTTTCCAGGCCTGGGATGAGTTACAAAATATCCCAGGCGGTCCTGAGGCCACAGACAGATATAGGTCGGTCATCCAGCAGAAGAAGTGGGACATGGTTGTCATCACCCAATTTCGTGAGGACTACAACCAACGGATCCGTCATGAGCAGGCGGAACAGCTGACGCTGGCAATCCTTTCTTGCGCACAAACCGAGGCCGCCGTTCGTAGGGCTAATGAAACCGTAGAAGAAAAAGAACGGACGATCCGACTAATAAAAGAACAGCTGGACATGAAGAAGCAGCGAGTCCAGCAACTTTTACAGGCGAGTAGCTTAGAAGTAGCTTAGAAATAATGGAGGCCAGCGACCAATTGAAAAGGGTCAAAGGTAAATCGCGAGCTGCACCTGAATCTACACCGGTACAAAAACCGAAGGGACAACCGAGTGAGCCAGGGCAAGGCAAACCCCGGTATTGTTACTTCTGTGGATATCCGGGCGTCCGAAATCCTAGGACAAGCCCGGATGTTCATAAACATGGCAAGATGAAAATACATTTTATTACTTCCAGGGGTGATAAACGTTAACATATCGTTACTCCCTGGAAGACTTGTATTTAAAAATTAGTTTATATTTCTATATAAAAACAATAAATTTGTTTTGAATTGAATTCTGTTTCTCCAATCTCGTTACATCCCTTCCCTCTAATTATAGGATGAAGACATCTAGCAGTTCCGGAATCCTACTAATTAGTATAACAGAGTCCAGGAGGACTGGCAATTTCTGGAAGGGGGGTGCAAAGGGTACCAAGTAGGTGCTCGTTTTGAACTAGAAAGATACAAAAAATTAGTTATAGTCGCTGTCGTATTCTAGTTGGAGGTAAGGGAGTGGGGGAAATAAATCAGGCAGTTAACTTGGAAAGTCCGAGCTATTAGGAGTATTCTCGCTGTTTCTTTTTTTGTTCGACTGAAATTGTTATTTTATTGTATCTTCAATTATTGATTTGTTAAAGTTTGACGTATACTGGGTTATTGACGCTATCATGTTGCTGTTGTTTCAGTTATTATTGTTGATAATGTGGACTTCGTTATTGTTCTTGGAAATCAACAGTTTCAATTATCATCCATAAATAAGGAAAGTAATATTCAACATCCGAAGATTAACGGGCCCGCATCGTGAGCTGTAGTTTGAATTAATTAGAGTTCACCAGGTACTTTAATATTTCATTTAAATTTTGCATTTTTGCGTATACTCTCGTAGACAAATATTCGTGCGGGAAGTATTTGTCTTTTAAAAGATATTCGTCGAATTTTATCTTGTGTAATTTATTTTTGATGTGTGTAAACGTGCATAATAATTTAAAATTATATACGTTAACTCGAAGAACATAAGTAAATAACCGTTAAATCAGCTTGTGTGTGTTTGTCACAAATTCGAGCGGGAATTACTCACACACACAAGCACAGTCGCAAGTGTGATTAGCTTATACGCGTGTGAGTGCGACGATATATTCCGCCCGCGTGTATAAGTAGTTGAGAAAGGTTCGCGCAAATATAATATAAGAGGTTATAGTAGCAACTCCTAACGCTTGATAATCGTACTATGTTAACACATAGCGCGCGAAATTTGAATTTTAATAACGTTTAAATTATAATTGTTCTCGATTAAATCACACTTGACAGGTTAATAGGGTTGCCGGTGTACTTAAATAATTAAATAATAATTTATAATTGCATTTATAATTTAATACATATGCGACGGCCAAAAACATGGCCGCGCAAATTCGTTTGAACAAAAGAGAAAATTCTCTACACGAATATACCGCGCACACATAAAAGGAATAAAAGTTATTATTTCACACGATGACTACATCTATTTTCGTGGATGTACTGTATAAACATCTACGAAATTAGATGTATAACACCTTAATAATACATTAAATAGTTTATACTTAAGCTACATTAAAACTAATATATTAAATATCCCGAAATAAATACCGAAAACCGGGCAAAGGTCGCGACGACTACTGGAGAAGGTAGTCGCCGCAACTGCCGAAACTCAAACAAGTAGAGAGAGAACGCGATATCTAGTCTCTCTCTCTACTACTAAGTTAATTACAGAGTATGCCGTAGAGGGGATGTACTGCGCGCGGCAAGAGAGAGCGCGTTCAATGTATTAGACCGGCGGCCGCTATCCCCTCTAATACGCGCCGCACGCACACTACTGTATTCTCTCACCGAGCCGCAACGAATGTAGCGAACGCGCGAATTCCAGTATATACAACGGGTGTCCGGAAACGAATGCACACGCTGTATTTAATTAAATTAATTAGTTCAAATTACTTATTGTACGCACAATATAGAAATATATATATATATATAGAAATATATATATATATATATATATATAAACTTGTATACATGTATACTATTGCTGTGCGCAGCACACCGGCTGCAAATAATAACAAAATGTAAAACAATAATTATTATAATTATTATTAATTGTTATTATTATTATTATTATTATAATTATTATTATTATCAATATAATTATTATAATTCGGCTCCTCGTCCGAAATTAAACGAGCGGCGACGGAATTATCCGATTATTTTGTTATAAAAGGGCCTGCAAAAGGCAAAATCGACAGTTCGCTCGGTGAATCAACGGCCCCGAAGTTGTTTCACACGAACTCTTCCCGGAGCTAGAACTTTTCCAAAGCTCGAAATTATCCTTACTTTAAAATCCTCTCCGAAATTATTAACTTGATCTCTGTTGCGAGGCACTCCTCAAAAGACAGACGGTTAATAATTTTACCTCTCCTAAAGTAAACGTGATCCTGGTTGCGAGGCGCTCCTCAAAAGACCAGCAGTTTACTTATGCTTACATTTACTTATTTTTCCGAAGTTATTAGCTTGATCTCTGTTGCGAGGCGCTCCTCAAAAGACAGACGGCTAATAAATTTACGTATCCTTAAGTAAACGTGATCCTGGTTGGGAGGCGCTCCTGAAAAGACGAGCGGAGTTAAGTTTACCTTGTTCTATACTATTTTTAAAATCAACCTGTCTCGTTTCGTTAGTTCCCCGCGTGGAAAATAACACCGAGTATCCGTGCGATAAATAGCGCTGGATATTAGAGACATCGCGAAAAATAACGCGAAATTAGGTTAAGAAATAAATATATATAGATCTAGTTTTATTTTCGTATTAATTCTTTTGTGTTTATTTATTTGTTACAGAATCCTGTATATAGAGGAGTGATTTCGTTTTTTTTCAATAAATTAATATTTTTTACTGTTATAAAAAAATATACTGTGTTCTGGTATAATTATTTTCCTGAAACCGCCATCCGATTTCGAAAAACTTCCTCCCCTCTCAAACTACCCTGGGAAAATACCGCGTAGGCTATCCCGAAGGGGACAGGAACGTTACCTGGCGCCCGAACAGGGACTAGTATTATAAATCCGAAAAATTTACATTTAAATAAAGTTTATTATTTCTGAAATTACAGAATAATTTCTTTAAGCGGAAATTTTTTAATTATTTATAAAAAACCGTATTTTTTCGATTGGTGTGAAAAGAGCCTAGTGACGGGCTGATCGACTAGGTGCTAAGGCGGGTTGAGCCGAAGCACGAAGTAATACAAATCGAAATTTATTTAAAATTAATCGTTTTGAAAATAGAAAACTGAAATAATAGTTTTCTTATAAATAAAATAAAAAGAAATTATTTTCTCCGTTCCAGAAAAAGTTAAAAATTAAAAATATTACACAGTATATTTTTTTTCTATAAAATTAAAATCTTTCTAACATGGTAAATCCGCGTGTGAGCTGGATCTATAAACTGACGAAAGAGCAGATCGAACGAGAACTCGCTAAAAATAATTTACCTATAGAAGGTACAACAGCGTATTTGCGACAAAATTTAATTTCATATGTGCGGGCTCATCCGGAGCTCTTTTTCGACAAACCGGAAGATGAAAAAGACTTCGACGAAGGGGTAAATCGAACTCAAGATCTGGAAGAAATTGAGGAAGAATTTCGTCAATTACGTGTGCAGCTCTTAAATCAACAAGCAACTGCATCAACGTCCAGTCGAGTCGTGGCACACCCAGCTGCGAACACACCTTTTAGCACTCCGCCTGCTACTGTGTACGTGCAGCAACCGTCGGCTGCACAAGAAAACGCAAAAGTGATGGACCAAATGAGAAAGTGGAATTGTCACTTTGATGGCAAAAACCTACACTCTTTCCTCGAAAGAATCCATGAGTTAAAAAGAGCATATAATTTATCCGAACAGCAAATTTTGAATGGATTCCCGGAACTATTGCGAGGTGATGCACAATTGTGGCATAGGAATTATGCCTCAAATTTTAAAATGTTTTCGGAATTAGAAGAAGGATTAAGAAAGTTTTATTTATCACCTAGCGAACGTCGAAATATTGATCGACAAATCCATAACCGTGTACAAGAATCTAATGAAGACATCCGTGCGTTCGATAACTCATTAATTACACTAATGAGACGTCAAGGAAGTTTTACGGAGGAACTAAAAACCGAAACGATGTACTATAATATGCTCGCCGAGTACAGATTACATATTCGTCGGGGTGACGTCACCACAACGTCAGATATCGTTCAACACGTAGAAGAATATCTGGAAACCAAAAAACAGTGTGAGAAACAGAAAATTACGAAAATTCACACTTCCACGCCAGAATATAAATCAAGAAAGCCGGAGATCCGAGTACATAATTTTAACAATAAAATTGCTTCAGTGTACGACCGAACTAAGTGTTGCTGGAAGTGCAAACAAACGGGCCACAATCGTTTTAAGTGCACAAACCAGCAAAAAATCTTTTGTTCATATTGTGGTCGTGATAATGTGTATACCCGTGATTGCAAGTGCCACCCGTCGGGAAACGCCAGGAGCGCCGAGCCCACACCGAACTTAGCTCGGCCCAACAACAACAATTAGAAATAGAATCCGACAACAGACATTTTGTAAGAGTGATGATCGGCGATTACGAAGTATCAGCCCTTTTGGATACGGGATCGGTAAGTTCCTATGTGAGTGAATAACTGAGTCAAGTTTGTACGACATTCGGATGGCATACTGATCCAAGTAATCGAATTGCAGTCTTGGTAAATGACTCAGAAATAAGCCTTGGAAGAAATATTTATGGACCAATATATGTGCAAGGAAAAAGATTCCAACAAAAATTTCTAGTGATGAATGGATTGAGCCATCCTATGCTCTTAGGTATGGATACTCTTAAAAAACTTTAAATCCATATAATATTAAACAACTGTGAGATAAACAAATCAGCAAACGATCAAATACATCAAGTATGTACAATTGGAACACCGTACGGACTACATAATTTCAATCCAACCGAACGTCAGCGATTAGAAAAGTTTTTAAAAACAGAGATGGATAAATTTAACTTTATCAAAGGTCCTACTCCGCTCCTACAACACGAAATCGTCGTGGAAGAAAAAACACCAATAAAACAGAAACATTGGCCAAGAAATCCGGCCATGTAAGAAATTTTCAATCAGGAGGTTGATAAACTGCTAAGCGAAAACGTAATTCAACCGTCAAGCAGTCCGTGGAGTTCACCAGTCGTTATTGTAAAAAAGGACGGAAAAGCATGATTCTGTGTGGACTTCAGAAAGGTAAATAAAGTTACAAAGAAAGACGCTTATCCTCTACCACAAATTAATGCTAAACTACATACGACAAGCTACGAGGAGCCCGATATCTATCCACATTAGATTTGAAAAATGGATATTGGCAAGTAGCTTTAACACCAGAAAGCCGTCCTGTCACTGCCTTTACCGTCGCCGGAAAAGAACTATATGAATTCAACGTAATGCCGTTTGGCCTACATTCAGCACCGGCCAACTTCCAACGACTCTTAGACAGAGTGATAACTCCAGAAATGGCTCCGTATGCATTTGCATATCTAGACGACATCATAGTAGTCTCGTCTACGTTTGAGGAGCATTTACAAAAATTAAAAGAAATTTTGAACCGTTTAAGAATAGCGAAATTAAAGCCTAATCCAGATAAATGACATTTCGCCCGTTCAAGTCTAATATATTTAGGACATATTGTAGACAAAAACGGTCTACAAACCGATTCGGAAAAGGTGGCTGCTGTACTGAATTTAGCACCACCTAAAAACATGAAAGAAATTCAGCGATTTATGGGTCTAATATCGTGGTACAGACGATTCCTTAAAGATATCTCGAATGTTACCGCACCACTACATCGACTTACTAGAAAAAAAGCTAAGTGGATCTGGGAAGAAACCGAGCAAGATGCGTTTGTCAAAATCAAGCAGCTTCTCACAAATGCACCCATCCTTTCCTGTCCAGACTGGAGCCGCCCGTTTATCCTGCAAAAGGATGCCAGTAAAGAAGGATTGTGAGCTGCGCTTACTCAAGCATATGAGAACAATGAACGAGTCATCGCCTTTGCAAGTCGAACACTCTCCCCAGCCGAAAAAAATTATTCCGCCACTGAGCTAGAATGTCTAGAAATTAAATGGGGTGTGTGGAAATTTCGAAATTATCTCGAAGGATATCACTTTATTGTACTCACCGACCATCAATCGCTAAAATGGCTTAACAACATAGAGAATCCTTCCGGTCGTTTAGCCCGCTGGGCACTTGAATTAAGCCAGTACGATTTCGAAATTAAATATCGTCTTGGTAAAGATAATTTATTAGCCGGTACTCTATCTCGACAGCCGTTAGCCGTCGAAGCAACTACAATTAAAATCGCAGATTGGTATGAAAAAATATACAAAAATGTGGAGAGTGATCCTGAAAACTACCCCGATTTTTGTATCATCAATGGAAGATTATATAAGCATATTCTACATACATTAGACTTTAATGATACGAGTGAGAATTTGCAATGGAAGATCTGTGTACCGAAATCCGAACAGCATAGAGTACTAAACGAAGTACATAACGATCCTACTGCTGGTCATCTGGGAATCTCGAAAACTCTCGTTAAGATATCCAAAAGCTATTACTGGCCTGGAATGCTCCGGATGACAACAAATTATGTAAGAAATTGCGAGAATTGTCACCAATTTAAATCTCAACAACAATCACCGGCTGGAAAATTGCATGCGACGTTAGTCGAACAGCCTTGGGATATCGTGGCCGTTGATCTTATAGGACCACTCCCAAGATCAACAAAATTGAACACCTGGCTGTTAGTCATGCAGGATAAATTAACAAAGTGGGTAGAATTAAAACCCTTACGAAAAGCGACTGCCGAGGCTATAACGCTGGCAGTTAAATAGCAAGTCATCCGACGTTTCGAATGCCCGAAAATTATAATTTCCGATAATGGAAGACAATTCGCGTCAAAAGAATTTACGGATATGCCGTCAAAATCTGGAATAACTCACAGAAAAACATCACCGTATACGCCGCAGTGTAATCCAGTAGAGCGGGCAAATAAAGTAATAAAAACCATGATTTCTCAATACATAGAGAAAAATCATCTAACATGGGATTGCTATTTGCACGAGCTACAGTTCGCGTATAATACCGCTACGTCCGAAACAACGGGATTTACACCCGCTTACATAAATTTTGGGAGAGAATTAAGAGCACCCGGGTCTCTTGTCAAAAAATTTGGTCAAAATTGTAATATTACAGCCGAGAATCGTATCAAAAAAATACAAGAGACAATAGAACTTGTACAAAGTCAACTAGCTCGGAATTTCCAAAAACAAAAATATTACTATGATCAAAACCATCGAAAATGGGACCCGGAAATCAGCGATTACATCTATAAATGATCACACGAATTATCAAATAAAATAGACGCGTTTAACGCAAAGTTAGCTCCAAAGTATCTGGGTCCGTATACTATTTTCAGGAAGGTATCGCCAGTTATATACGACCTGAAAGATAATAAAGGTCAAATTATTAAACATATTCACATTAAGGATGTACGTAAAAGATATAACAATCTAGATAAGATACCACCATGAATCCACTATATAAGGGCCGACCAGAGGCCCAAGAGTTCAGTCAACATGCAGCACCCTGTCGAACAAGAGCTCTGCCGTCAATTCTTGGAACTCAGTGTTCCCATCAAGTGCTATGGACTGCCATTCCATGCACTCATTAATACTGGGACACTGATGACCACGGCTTCAGCAGAAATCGGCAGGATACTTGAGCGACGTGGTGCTCAGCGTGTATACGGGGAAGCGGTACTCCATCTTAACCGGGACCCGTTATACACCGTTGATCCCGTCAACGTTGTGTCCACATACACGCTTGAGGTGGAGTACACCTGTACAGAAAATACAAGAATTAGTAATTTCGCCATAATTCCAGACCAGCCCGTGGACATCATTTTTGATATGGCAGAAATTAATAAAATAGGAGTTCGCATCCTGTTTAACCAAAGAAGTCCAGCAGCCCAGGAACGTCGCCGAGAAAACAGGCGACTATATCGTCGAGCAGCCAGAAGAGTCGCCGCTAGATTGGAAGATGAAGGTATCTACACCGCCAGCGACTCCGAAGATTCAATGAATTAATACTGTAAGAAAAGAAAAAATATATAAATCTTTTGTTAAATTAATATATTATAACGCACCACGGTCTTACGCACATTGTATTTTTATTATATAAATGGATATAAGATAAATAGATTAAATATTAACTTTAAATAGTAAAAATAGATTAAGATTAACTTAATTATATGAAAATCAAACGTAAAAAATAAATGATTTTATTTTTTATTAAGAATTGATTTAATTAATTATTGAGTTAATTTTTAATAATTAAGTCTTTATATAAAAAAAGTAAATGAATTTATTTTTTATTAAGAATTGATTTAATTAATTATTGATTTAATTTTTAATAATTAAGTCTTTATATAAAAAAAGTAAATGAATTTATTTTTTATTAAGAATTGATTTAATTAATTATTAATTTAATTTTTAATAAATTAAGTCTTTAAAAAAAAAAAAAAAAAAAAAAAATATAATACTAAATATTTTAGATAAATGTATTCATTTAACCCCCGAAAGGTTAAATTAAAATATAAATTTAGAATATTATCCAGTTTTCGTTAGTCAATCCGAGCGAACACGTCGTTATTCAATATGTATAAAAAACTACTTACTCGGGCGCAGCGCGACCTGCTCGTCGCCGAGCAGGAATTAAACAATATGCTGCGGATACCTGTACGTCCGCGCATAGTGGTGCCTCCGGCACGGCCGCCTCGTCTGCAGGTGGAAGGCCGACGGTTGCCCGTAATACCAGAGGTCGTGCCGAAACCTGCAGCCGTCCCAACGTCACCACGGGTCAGCGAGCCGGACGTGCTTCCAGCCGACGACGAGCGGCCCGCGCTGCCGACTAATGCCCAAACACCCGGGCCACCACGACCTACGCCACCGCTACTAGCTGCCGATGATGCCGCTCCGCTGGGGATGCCATAGATTCCGGCACCAGAATATAAACCGCAGGGTTCGGTCCCGACGGACGACGCGCGCCCCTGGCGTGCGTTTATTTACGACGAAAATGCCACACTGTTTTTCCGTTTGGGAGCCGTGCGGCATCGCCAGCGGATCGGGAACCGGCGTTTCCATAACGCAAAAACGGGGCATGTGCGGTGCATCACATGCTCCGAAAAGAAGTTATGTATGTACGTATAAACACATGATATTTAAACATACACCTTATTACGTAATACACATCTTATTTTTTTTACACACAATTTCTCATAATTGGAAATTATTCTTTATACACACAATTTTTATTCAAGCCAATTTATTTATTACACTATACACACGCGCCTCGCTCCCGAAAAAGGAGGGAGATGCGACGGCCAATAACATGGCCGCGCAAATTCGTTCGAATAAAAGAGAAAATTCACTACACAAATATATCGCGCACATAAAAGGAATAAAAGTTATTATTTCAAACGATGACTACATCTATTTTCGTGGATGTCCTGTATAAACATCTACGCAATTAGATGTATAACACCTTAATAATACATTAAATAGTTTATACTTAAGTTACATTAAAACTAATATATTAAATATCGCGAAATAAATACCGAAAACCGGGCAAAGATCGCGACGACTACTGGAGAAGGTAGTCGTCGCAACTGCCGAAACTCGAACAAGTAGAGAGAGAACGCGATATCTAGTCTCTTTTTACCACTAAGTTAAGTACAGAGTATGCCGTAGAGGGGATACACTGCGCGCGGCAAGAGAGAGCGCGTTCAATGTATTAGACCGGCGGCCGCTATCCCCTCTAATACGTGCCGCACGCACACTACTGTACACTCTCACCGAACAGCCTGAGCCGCAACGAATGTAGCGAACGCGCGAATTCCTGTATATACAACGGGTGTCCGAAAATAAATGCACCCGCTGTATTTAATTAAATTAATTAATTCAAATTACTTATTGTACGCACAATATAGAAATATGTATATATATATATATATATATATATATATATATATATATATATGTATAAACTTGTATACATGTATACTATTACTGTGCGCAGCACACCGGTTGCAAATAATAACAAAATGTAAAATAATAATTATTATCATTATTATTGATTGTTATTATTATTATTATAATTATTATTATTATCAATATAATTATTATAATTCGGCGCCTCGTCCGAAATTAAACGAGCGGCGACGGAATTATCCGATTATTTTGTTATAAAAGGGTCTGTAAAAGGCAAAATCGACAGTTCGCCCGGTGAACCAACGGCCCCGAAGTTGTTTCACACGAACTCTTCCCGGAACTAGAACTTTTCCAGAGCTCGAAATTATCCTTACTTTAAAATCCTCTCCGAAATTATTAACTTGATCTCTGTTGCGAGGCACTCCTCAAAAGACAGACGGTTAATAATTTTACCTCACCTAAAGTAAACGTGATCCTGGTTGGGAGGCGCTCCTGAAAAGACGAGCGGAGTTAAGTTTACCTTGTTCTATACTATTTTTAAAATCAACCTGTCTCGTTTCGTTAGTTCCCCGCGTGGAAAATAACACCGAGTATCCGTGCGATAAATAGCGCTGGATATTAGAGACATCGCGGAAAATAACGCGAAATTAGGTTAAGAAATAAATATATATAGATCTAGTTTTATTTTCGTATTAATTCTTTTGTGTTTATTTATTTGTTACAGAATCCTGTATATAGAGTAGTGATTTTGTTTTTTTTCAATAAATTAATATTTTTTACTGTTATAAAAAAATATACTGTGTTCTGGTATAATTATTTTCCTGAAACCGCCATCCGATTTCGAAAAACTTCCTCCCCTCTCAAACTACCCTGGGAAAATACCGCGTAGGCGATCCCGAGGGGGGCAGGAACGTTACAAATATATCTAAATTGTTATAATATATTATCATTGTTTTTCCTATTTCTAACCAATAAATTCTAATATTGGCGATACAGGACCCTGCCGCCTCCGCAGTGAATTACAGTGATTGTTATATTTAATATTAATAATTTTAATATTATTTATTGCTTAATATTAAACAATTGCTGTAATTCTAACTGATAGCTGTGCGATTCATATTTTTCTATTATTATTCAATTTTTTTATCAAGAATCAAAGAATATTTATAGGACTCTTAGAGGTTTAGCAGTATATTCCAGGCAATAATTAATTGTTTAAACAATTGAAGTATTGTTTACGGCCAATGTAGGTGAAACCTTGATAATAGTAAACAATTAATAATAGGTAAGTCCTATAATAATTGTAACGGTCTCAAGAAGTACAATAAGGTACCAGGACCGTACCTATAGCTGTAGGGGCCCCGTTACAATATATATATATATATATATATACCGTATAATAGCTGTAATATTGGATTCAGTCCGGATGTAGAATATAATAACGAATCAATTGAACTTTATTTCATTCGTCTATACGTGATATTGAGAGAGTTAATCAAAATCTGCGATTATTTTACTATTATAATGCAGATTGTGATTCCTGCAGACAAAAAAAGTTAATTTTAGTCTCTGCTTTTTTAAGAGGCGGCTTTGCAGGAAATTAATCAAGACCGTACAATAGCAAATAAAGTATTAGGAGCCTTGATGCAGACAATGTACATATATGTTTGTATATATATTTACGAAATATACAATTCGAAAATTACGATTTGGTGTGAGCAAGCCTGTAGCAACGAGCCGAGTATTGTTATTATTATTAAAATTTACACTTATGACGACTGTTTTTAATCAAATGAATAAATATTTTTAAGGTCTTAGAGTCTTTATAATACAATATATTATGTAAAATAATGACAGTCAGGCTGTCCTTGTTTATTATCACCCCCGAAGAATCTGAAATAAAACTTATTACTAAAAATAAATTAGATTAAAAATATTACAATAAAAGAATAATAAAATAAAATAAAAATAGTATAAATGATAAACTACCTTCTAAGTTAGTGAAGGATAATCTGACTGCCCCTACCTACTTATTTTCTGCTTTGGTGCCTGACATTTCGAATCGCTAAGGTTTATCGTCAGAAACTAATCTCTATTATTATATTATTATTGTTATTATTATATACATTTCAGCTGTCAACGCATTAACATATATAGCTATATGTATTGGCCCTATATGTTCTCTTCTTTTCGCACTCTATCATACATTGCTCTTCAAGATCTATGTATTATGTATGTCATATAATGTACCACCTATATGACATTTTTTGTCACCAATTTTGTGCTCGAATGAACATTGGTTTAAATAATTCGTTTTAAAGTGCTCGAAAGCATAGTGAACCTCCGCTGCAGTTTAATAATTTAACTGGACGTGACCAAAATGTAAAAAAATGTTAAGTAATTTATCCCCGACTTAAATTAGGCCACATTAAAGATTAGACGATTTATAGATAAAAACAAAAAGTTCATCGGTTTTAACCATCTGGATTATACGTCCACTGCTCATCTTAACAAAGAAATACTATATTATCGAGAAAAATATATGTCCAATGAAAATTATAAAAATAAATTATACTATGTATTTCCAGACGTTGATTACGAATATAATGGAAAAATTTGACAAGACGAAATAAAAAATTTAATTGTAAAATAAAATGATAAAAAAATAATTTTATAAGTTAAATTGATTAAATTATAAAATTCAATTGATAAAAAAATTATAGAAACCATGTGTATGGAACAATTTTCAGTTTATGTCGACTGTTTTGAATTAAATTAATAAATATTTTTATCAGTTTAGTTCCTGAGGATGAACCATATCAGGTCGAAACGTCGGGTAAAAAAAATAATTAATAAGGTGCATTCATGTGAGGTTGTCCTTCACTAACATAGAATAAAGTTTATTATTTTTATTTTATTTTATTATTTTATTATTTTTAATTTTTAATCTAATTTTCTTTTAGTAATAAGTTTTATTTGAGATTCTTCAGGAGTGATAATAAACAAGGACAGTCTGACTGTCATTATTTTAGATAAAAGTATTTATTATTTCGAAAAAATTTTTTTAAAAAAAATTTTGTAACCTTATTGAAGTAAATTTTTTATCTTCTATCGATTTTTACTTTAAAACTGATTATTAACAAGAAAAACTATATAAATGATAAGCGTTTCGAGCTTCGAATCTGCTCAAGTCTAATGTATATGTCAGCGATCTATCTCCACGCTCCGTGGATGTTAAAGTTCATATAGCGGTAAGCGGGGAAAAAGTGCTTTCTAATTTTACATTTTGCTCATTAAATTAGAGTTCTAAAATGAAAACATAAAGAATATAAAAAATTTGTAAAAATCTAGTTTAATATATTTTTTTACAAACTAAAAATTGTTTCCTTATAATTTATATTATTATATACGACATTCTTTATGGTTTTAATCCAAAAATAATAAAAAATTACAAAAATGGTTTATGCTCACATCATACTTCGTCAGAGAATAACTTATAAAAATTACTTCCTACTTGCCAATATATCATTTTATACATAGTGTGTCCAAAAGTTTTAAGACTAGGAGTACAAAAGACACAATAAATGTATAAAGATTTTTCAATGAACTTTTTATTCAAAATAGTCTCTATTAGAAGTAATACATAAGTTGATACGATGTTGCAGTCTCTTTATACCTTTTAAAGACTCCTCTTTTGGAATACTTTTTCATTCTGTTGTCACAGGTTCTTGTATTTCGTCTGTCGACGCAAAACAGTTCCCTTTCAAGTCCATTTTTAATTTTGGAAATAGGAAGTAGTCGGAAGGGCTCAAATCAGGCAAGTATGATGGGTGGCTGAGTATAGGAACCATTTTTTTGGTCAAAAATTAAGTGTTACTTGCCACGGTATGTGCTGGTATATTATCGTGCAAAAGTCGTTCGTTATAATACGTTGAACAATTGATTTTTCTATTGCAAAAAGTTCTTCAATGAATCTGCAAATAATGTTACGGTTATCCTTTAAGTCAGTCGCGACTTGATCGATGTTATTGTCACTGTTCGGGGCGCATGGCCGCTTGCGTCTTTCGTCGTCTTCAACCGTCTCTCTACCTGCGACAAAGCGATTATACCACCGAAAAATACTAGCACGAGATATAGAACATTCATCATAAGCCACTTTTCATTTTTTCATTCAAACATTCAAACATTTCTTTGTTTTCGTTGAATTTTTACCAACATTAAAGCAAAATTTAATTGTAAAATGTTGTTCGCTATTTTTATTCACCAATGACAGTGACTACTTTGGTACTCCCAGGCAAACTGTTACTGAATAATTGTATCTAATCCAATGAATTTGAAACTTAATATTGAGGTAGAGGATGGTTGTAATAAAAAGTGACCAAGTTTTATGAAGAAGGCGAAAAGAGCACGGATTTTATATCCATAGTTTTACAACTTTTAAGACATACTGTATACATATTTTTCATTTCAAGTAAAAATATATCTTCTTCCCATACTACTATTTCACATTCTTACTTACAATTACACTGTCATTTTTGGTCATTTTATTTTGTGCAATTTAAAACTAAACAATGAAATGTACTTATTAAAATGGTATTTCACTTATTAAAAGTATTGCAATTAAAAAACAGCGAACAAACAACAGCTAATAATATTGTCGCAGGTACTATAATTCCTAGAATATAGGGGAACCTGGTGTGGAATGGATCTTCATGTAAAATGGATTATATCAAATTTTTAATGAAAATATTTGCTTAAATGAGTGAAAATTTTTTATAATATGCAATTATTAGAGAAGATAAAAATTTTAAAAAAATACTGGTTTTTAAGTAAATCAATTATAAATAACTTCTTGAGTAAGTAAAAATGACAAATTTTAATAAATTTTCATTAAGTAAGCAACTATTTATATAAGTCTTTATTCATTTGTAATTGCTATTAGTTGACTCATAATCTATTTAGGAATAATTATTGTGACCTAAATTTATAAATAAAGTATTAGAAGTCGAATTTATTTTCCGACTTGCATGTTTAAATAGCAATAAAGGAGATCAGACTATTAAGTAATGCGAAAAAATTAAAAAATCGAGTATATTTAAAAATTAATGTACATCGCTGCGATACCCTTCAAAGTAGTCCCCTCCCGCATCTATACACTTATTCCAGTGAGTTTTCCAATTTGCACAACAATTCTGGAAAACTTCTTGTGGGACCTCTCCGAGTATTCTCGTCACAGATTCTTGGATGTCTTCAATGGATTCAAAATGTGTCGAACTTTGACGAATTTTTCAAATGAGAGAATAGAAAAAAGTCGCAGGGTCACATTTCTGGTGAATAAGGCGGCTGTGATAACATTGCGATACCTCTAGACGCCAAAAACTGAGCGCCTGAACGCACTGTGAGAGGGAACATTGTCGAGTAGCAGAACTCAAATCTTCGCGAACTTTGGATGCACTCTGAGCACTCTTTTCGTAATTCTTCAAGGACAATGCGGTAGAAAACTGGATTTACAGTTTGTCCAGGTGGTACAAACTCTTTGTGAACTATTTCTTTGCTGTCGAAGAAGCAAATGCACGTAGTTTTGACTTTGGGCTTGCTCATTCTCGCCTTTTTTGGCCTCGGCACTCTAGGGTACAGCCACTGTTGACCTTGTCGTTTAGTTTCAGGGTTATATTGGAAGAACAAACTTTCATAATCAGTAATAACTTAATCGAGAAGAGTAGGATCATTTTCAACCTGCTCGAGACAATATTGAGCGATGTTCATTCGGTGGGCTTTTGGCTCATCTGAAATGATCTTTGGTACCATCTTCGCGCACAGCTTGTTCATGATGAACTCTTCGGTTAAAATCTTTCTAACTATTGCCCGGTTAATATTCAACTCGTCAGCCAACATTCGAATGGTTAGTCGCCGGTCCTGATGAACAACGGTGCAGACGCACTGCGTATTCGCGTCGGTTCGCGCTTGAATTGGTCTTCCACTCAGCGCTGCGTCTTTGACGCCCTCGCGACCTTTTTCAAAATCAACATGCCACCGAAGTACCTGACTACGACTCAGGACATCATTACCATACATTTTAAGTACTTTTTCATAAGTTTCTGCCTTGGTTTCGCCGAGTTTTGCATAAAATTTTATCCTACACCGTTGCGCTAAATTTCTCTCTTCTATTTTCTTGACATGCACTACTAGCGCGTTGTTCAAAACACTAAACAGCTGGCGAAGAAATGATTGTATAAGAGTCCTCAAGGTCTCAGTCGAGAGAGTCGGAATCTACTATAACGGTAGCGGAATTACAGGTTCGCAGTATTCCTACAAGCCAAGAAATAAAATCGGTCGCATTACTTAATTGTCTGACCTTGTAAGTTGTACGGTAAGTCAAATGTGTTGGATCTAGTACTTATTTTTTAGTTTTGAATTTACCAATAAAATTCGGTTAACATATGTCATTATTTCTGTAAATATTATAATTTTTTAATCAGTAAAAAATGAATCGTGATAAATCGTTTTTTCGACATGTCCTTTTGCACAATTTTGATTTGAAAAAATGTTTAACAGAAACTCATTGATTTCTTTAAGAATGTTATAACGAACAAGCTCCATCTTTTACAACATCTAAAGAGTGGTTTCAGCGGTTTAAAAGTGAAGATACTGGTATCAATAATAAACAACGTTCTGAACAACCGAAAAAGTTTGAAGATAGTGAATTGAAAGCATTATTGGACAAAAATTTAGCTCAGACGCAGAAAGAACTCACTAATAAATTAGGAGTCAGTGACAGAGCAGTTGGCAAACCTTTACATGTGATGAGAAAGATTCCTAAAGAAGGAAATGGATGCCACACAATTTGACCAAAAGTGACATTATGAACCGATACAACATCGCACTGTCTTTACTTGCTAAGCAAAAAAAGAAGAGTTTTCTGTGGCGTATTATGACTGGTGATGAAAAGTGGATCTACGATCCCAATCCTAAGCACGAAAAGTTATGGGTGGACCTAGGCCAACCATCTACATCGACATCAAAACGGAATATCCACGGCCATAAGGTGTTGCTGTATATTTAGTGTGGCCAACAAAGTCTGATGTACTACGAGCTATAAAACCGAATGAAACCATCACTGCCGAGGTATACAAATGTCAACTAAATGATTTGCAACAGAAATTGATCGAACATAGATAAGCAATCGCGAGCAATAGGCACAAAGTCATTCTCTTGCATGAAAACACTCGGCCACATATTGAGAAAGCCGTCAAAAACACCCTATTGAAGCTCGAATGGGAAGTATTTCCGCATCCAGCGTACTCGCCAGGCATAGCGTCTTCTTATCACCACCTCTTCATATCATTGCAGCACGAACTCGTTGATATGCACTTCCGAAAATGTTCATGAAATGCAATAATTTGTTAATGATTGAATCGCCTCGAAACCACGAACGTTCTTTCGCCACGGTATCGCCATATTTCCAGAAACATAGGAAAAAGTAGTAAAAAATGGCGGAAAATATTTGGATGAAGCTAACGTGTATCCATTTTCCATCATAAATGTCTTTTTTCTGTTAAAAAGATCAGAAACTGAATTCGCCTCCAAATATGTTAAATAAATCTTACAATGAAATTTAAAAAATGTTTGTATTGGGGTGGTATGGGTTTTCGAAACGGGATGCAATAGGTCTAAGGTCAGCGCGCGTATACATGGTGTGCATGTGTGTGCGCACGTATTAACCAGTATAAGCAAGAATATTTAGTAGGTACACTCAGATACAGTGTAGATATACTACAGATTCTCCTACATATCATCTCGAATCATCTGTTCAAGAGTTGCACAGAGGTTTGGTTAGGACTATAGCAACCGGCCGTCAGACGATTCATCAAATCGCGATTAACACGAATAGCTTGGTTAATTCATAAAATTGCATCATGCCACTATTTCTCTACACGGTCTCAGATATGGTATCAGCGAACAACGCGTCAGTCAACTGTCAATTTTCGTTTCATAATATTTGTTTTATATGCAAAATATATTGAATGTACTTTCTCTTCCTTCACTCACTGTGTTGCTCTCTCTCTCTCTCTCTCTCTCTCTCTCTCTCTCTCTCTTTCTCTCTTTGTCTCTTAAATATAATTAGAATTATATATATATATATATATATATATATATATATATATATATATATATATATAAATCTATATTACTATAAATAATTGACCGTAATTTACCTATCGTCGTTTCTGTATATACAGTATGTATATACAGAATGTACAATAATAATAAATACAAATTGTACTCAATACACATATATATGCTTATTACATACGGCTTCTATGGGAAAAATTGTTCTTTTGAATACGGGCGGTAGAAAAAGATGTGCAAGTGTCTCGAGACGACGTTTATAGAGAGTATCATATTCGGAATATAGAACATGCCTCGGGACGACTGCTATAGAGAGTTTTGTGTTGGGAAGGTAGAATACGACTTCCAGGTATCCCAGGACGACTTTTACTGGAAGTGTGTGTGTTCAAAGGGTAGAATATGAATCTCTTCATAGAAGTCTCTTAAACACTCCTGGTAGAAGTCATTACAAAACATCTGCACAACGTACTCTATCGTCCGAACACGAATTTGCCCGTAGAAGTCGTCCCGTCATACCTGGACATCGTCTTCTACCGCCGGAATACGAAATTCATCCAAACACAAAACTCCCAAAAGAAATCATCTTGAGCCAACGGGATATCGTATTCAACCATTCATACACGCCAATACAATATTTCCCAGTAGAAACCGTATTTAATATATATAGTTTCGAGGTGTTGGTAAAGAACCCTATTTTGCCATCATTTCTTTCGTTTAAACTAAAAAAACAGTCTATTGTCAATTTGCAAGTTAATATAACGTATAATAACGAAAATATAATTTGTCCTCACAAATTATGTTCAATATAATTTGGCATAAACTGCCATTTTATAAGGGAAGACGGAGAAAGAAAGAGAAAGAGAAGTGAGATTTTCCCACGTAAGAGAAAATAAAATTTACACAAATCAAGATATCCATAAGGTGTTAGAGTAATGTCAGATAAACCTGAAGAACAAAAAAGGATAATACCGACCGACGTCATACCTTCTTTCGGATACGAATCGCAAAGTTGAATATGATCATTCGTCTGTATTGCCCTGGTATTAATAGTTTAAGCAAACTACTTTGAGTTGTTATTCGTGATTCAAGATGCCGCCTACTGGCCACTGGTCAAACTGACTGCTAAAACCGTTAACTTAATTTATTGATGAAAGTAAAATGATTTTCAATAAAAAACATAGCCTATGTCCTTCCCAAAATAATATAGCATCTATATGTCAAATTTCAGAAGAATCGGTTCAGTAGTTTTTTCGGTTATCGCGTAAAACAAAAACACGCTTTGTCTTTATAAATTAGTATGATATGATATGATATGATATGATATGAAGTATGATATATATATATATATATATATATATATATATATATCAAACACGCTTTGTCTTTATAAATTAGTATGGTATGGTATGATATGATATGATATATATATATATATATATATATATATATATATATATATATATGTGTGTACAAATATGAGTAAGACTTTGCAACTCATACTTGCTGGGTTTATCGTTTCAGACAAACGTTTTTATTTTTAAGTTGATAGTCGTGTCAGAGTTATCTGTGCTAAATTTCACGCAATTATCTACATTTGTTTATATATATATATATATATATATATATATATATATATATATATATATATATATGCCCTAGCCCAGCTACATTTATGTCCATATATATCAAAACAATACGTTCCTAGATAGTTGATAAAACAGAACTCATTTTTATGTAGAATTATTTCAACAAACACACGACAATATATTTTCTAAACGTGCGCTACGATCGATCCCTTTTCTTTTGGTAAAGAATACTATGAAATAAAGAAAAAATTATCTTTACTAACTTGAGTAAGCTTTTAAAGCACTTGTTATATATATTTAAGTTTTTATTATTATTTTACAACATTTTTTTTTAAACCATTATATTTAAGAAACATTTATAAACATATTTCTAAAAGATACTACTTTTGAGGTGGAATGGTTTGTTATAAGTGGAGCAAAACAATGTGCACTAGACAGCGCTATGATTTCTCTATATCTTATTTTTTTCGCTTTCTCTCTTTCGGTCTTATGGAAAAAGCGCATTCGAAAACAGAACTGTGGTTATAATACACTTGAAAGAGTTAGAATATCAATAGATTTAAGAACTTTGAGAAAAATAGAATACTGTCATAAAAAAGAATGTATTATGAATATTAATGATTTATGTATTACGAGTGTTTATTGATAAGTTTCCAGCCTGACCAAGAGATGGCACCACTAGGCCCATCTTGAGGTGGCGTTCTATAGTAATATCCTTAGATAGCTTGTAGCTATAGTATCAGTCCGATCGCCACGTTCGTTTAGGTTTAAGAGCACGCTCAACAAGACGCCTCTGTATTTTTCGTAAAAATGGAAAAGCTGGAAAATCGTGCTGTCATCAAATAGTTTTATTTGAAGCGGTTAACGCCGAAGGAAATTGAAGAAGAGATGGATTCAACACTGGGGACATCCTCCCCATCATATTCAACCGTTAAGCAGTGGGTTTCCGAGTTTAAAAAGGGTCGTGTGAGCACCTCTGATGAGCCCCGCTCAGGACGCACCATTGAGATCACAACTCCAGATATGATCGAAACCATCCATCAAATAGTGCTGAAAGACCGCAGATTAAAAATGCACGAAAGAGCTGAGATCTATAAGATGTCATACGAACGTGTATAAAATATTTTGCACCAACATTTGTATATGGAAAAGCTCTGTGCAAGATGGGTGCCACGTTTGCTAACAGTTGACCAAAAATTAATTCGAAAAAACATTTCTACCGTCAATTCGGCGTTGTATAAGCGTAATCCAAGCGAATTTTTGCGTCGATTCGTAACCGTTGACGAAACTTGGGTCCATCACTAGACTCCTGAAACCAAACAACAGTCTAAACAGTAGATTGGACCAGGGGAACCTACTCCAAAGAAGGCAAAAACAATTTTTTCGGCGAACAAGGTTATGGCTACTGTTTTTTGGGATGCAAGAGGTATTATATACATTGACTACCTTGAAAAGGGTAAAACTGGTCAATACTACGCAAACTTATTGCAACTTTTGAGCCACGAATTGAAAATTAAACGACCTCATCTGGCGAAGACAAAAAATCTTGTTTCATCACGATAACACACCAGCGTACACGTCAATCGATGCGATGGCTAAAATCAACGATCTGAAGTTTGCATTGATGCCACACCCTCTCTACTCTCCAGACATAGCCCCCAGTGACTATTATCTGTTTCCTAACCTCAAAAAATGGCTTAGCAGTAAGAGATTTGCGGACAATGAAGAAGTAATCGAAGCTGTAAATGGGTATTTTGAGGAGCTTGACGAATCAGTCTATAGAGATGGCATTACCAGACTAGAATACCGCTATGAGAAATGTATCAGCCTTGGAGGAGATTATGTTGAGAAATAAAAAAAAATTCTTAAAAACCTTGTTTTTCTTGGTCAGGCCAGAAACTTATCAATCCACCCTTGTATGTATTATGATTTTTAACTCCTTTTTATATTACAAATGATGATTTATCTCAATAAAATAATGAAAAATATTAACTTCTGTATATGGCCTTTAATTACCCTCTTTATTATATTATTTACAATTAAAAATTTTTTTTTTAATATTTAAATAAAAAATTAATAATATTGACTTTTTAATAATTAATGAATAAATAAAATTCTAGAATTAGTATAATTTCAAAAATGATATTAAAACTAAAATAATAATGAAGAGTAA
Source organism: Sycobia sp. Sy_11 (assembly GCA_018907035.1). Lineage (NCBI taxonomy): Eukaryota > Metazoa > Arthropoda > Insecta > Hymenoptera > Epichrysomallidae > Sycobia > Sycobia sp. Sy_11. The sequence continues at coordinate 131,786 of JACCIC010000256.1, read as the reverse complement.
ATAAATTAATAATATGAAATATTGATTATTTTCCCAAATTTTTAACATATACTTTTTATTTTATGATTTACTCGTGGTTATATGTTAGTTTTGTATTATATATTAATGCATATATTACTTTCTTCGTTTTCATTCAAGATTACTTTTTCTTAAATCATTTAAGTTTTGTTTCGAATTTCTAATGTGCATTAGATTCTAGAAATTACATATAATTTGATCGTGCAATTTAAAAAATTATTCATATTGAACAGTTCAACCATATATAAATCTAAAAAAACCAGCACTATATTTTCCTATTCTACTTATTTAATTCTGGATATTACACAAATCTAATGCGTATTTACCGGATAGACAAAAATATATAACTAGAAACATAATGAAAAGGGACTAGAAAAATTCACTGCATAATATCTTTAATATAATAAAAGTTTTTACATAAAACTCTTTTTGAAACGTAGTATAACGGAATAGCTTTGTATCAATTATCAATAGAAGTAATATAACGTTTTGAAATTGACACCATAATTATGTTTGAAAATCTCCAAAAGCAATATCAAAGAATAATATCCGATACACTTGGAAGTCAGTTTCTATCGTCTGAACACGAAACTCTCCCGTAAAAGTCGTTCCAAGGTTTTAGTACCCATACTTGTTTTTTATAACATTTAGTATAACAAACATTCGTTTGTTAGTATTTATCAAATTTATAACGCAAACTTTTTTGCAAAAACTGAATAATTTTTTTAGTGGGAAAATTTTTATATAATTATGTTATATAATATATTTAATTATGTTATATAACTACAATATAAATTTCATTTGAAAAATCACGAAAACCGCTGCCTAATATAGAGAGCTATTTAGTATAACTCCTAACAATACTGGTAGGTATATATAAATATATATATATATATATATATATATATATATATATATATATATATATAAACTTGCGATCTTTTATACGGATTAAAATATGATTTATTTTATATGCTAATACATATATAACATATAATAAAACCTGTATAATTTATTTATTTAAAACCATATAAAAGATATATATATATATATCATATCATATCATATCATACTTCATATCATAGTTCATACTAATTTATAAGTTCTGAAATTTGACATATAGATTCTATCTTATCTTGAGAAGGGGATAGGCTATGTTTTTTTATTGAAAATCATTTTATTTTCATCAATAAATTAAGTTAATGGTTTTAACAATCAGTTTCACCAGTGGCCACTAGGTGGCGTCTTGAATCACAAACATCAATTCAAAGTAGTCCGTTTAAAGTATTAATACCAGGCCAGCTCAAACGAATGTTCATATCCAAGGAGGTGTGACGTTAGTCGGTTTTACCTTTTTTGCTTTTCAGGTTAATTTGACATTACCCTCACACCTTATGGATATCTTTTGATTTTTGTAAATTTTATTTTCTCTTACGTGGGAAAATCTCTCTCTCTCTCTCTCTCTCTCTCTCCTTCTCTTATAAAATGGTTCTGTATGCCAAATCATACTGAAATAGTTTGTGACGACAAATTATATTTTTATTTTTGTACATTCTATTAACTTCAGAATTGTGACAAGAGACTATGTTTTTTTTATTTCGAACAAAAGAAATGATGGCAAAATAGGGTTCTTTACTAACAACCTCGAAACTATGTATATATAAATAAAATGTATTATCATTTCTGCATAAAAAGGTAATATCCATCATCTGCTTAAAAAATATGTTATGCGCATAGCACATTTTGCTTGAATTTCAGTTTATATATATATATATATATATATATATATATATATATATATATATATTATATATATACACATTTTAAATACGGTTTATACTGAGAAATATTGTATCTGCGTGTATGGGCGGTTGATTACGATATCCCGTTGCCTCAAGATGATTTCTATAGACAGTTGTGTGTTCGGATAATAGAATGCAATGTCTAGGTGTCTCTGGGCGATTTCTGCGGGGAATATTGTATTTAGTTAATAGAAAACGAGATCCAGGTATGAGGAAATCAGCTTCTATGGGAAGATCCGTGTTGGGACGGTAAAATACGATATCCAGGTCTTTCCAAACGACTTCTACAGAGAGTATTGTGTTTAGTCATTATGAAGTGATGCTATCTTTCTCGGGACGACTTCTACTGAGACTATCGTATATATTTGGTAGAAAACGAAGTTCAGGTATGTCAACACAACTTCTACGAGGAGTTTCGTGTTCGTATAATAGAATGCAATTTCTAGATGTTTTGGAAGAACTTTTACGGGGAATTTCGTTTTCGGACGGTAGAAGAAGATGTCCAAGTACAACGGGATGATTTATACGGCGAGTAACGTGTTTAGTTGGTAGGAAACGATGTTCAGGTACGTCAGTACGACTTCTCTGAAGTGTTTCTTATTCTATTATTCGAACACTTCCAGTAAGAGTCGTCCCGGGATACCTGGACATTTTATTCTACCTTCCCAACACTAAACTCTCTATAGCAGTCGTCCCGAGACATTTCCTATAGTCCGAACATGATACTCTCCGAAAACGTCGTCTCGAGACACTTGGATATCTTTTTTTACCGCTTGAACTCGAAAGTACAATTTTCTCCATCGAAGCCATATTTAATATGCATATATGTGTGTATTAAGTATGGTTGTACAGTCTGTATATACATACTGTATATACAGAAGAAACGATAGATAAATTGCGGTTAATTATTTATAGTAATATAGATTTTTACATATAGAGTACTTTTTACTTAGATATTATTGAATTGTTTAAGAAATCGGTTAAATTATTATCTCGAACGAAGCCGAGACGGGGGATGCTAGTATATATATATATATATATATATATATATATATATATATATATATATATATATATATATATATATATATATATAAAGATAAAATAAAAATCTTCATTATTTAATTAAAATTATTCATAAACTCAAAATTTGCTGTTATTGTAAAATTATTCTTGTTAGCGTATCTTTGCTAACAAGAATATCAAACAATGATATCAACGTTTCGAGCGCGAGAACCATTTTTCTTAAAACATTTCAGTAAAAAATTTTAAGTAATACAGTTAAGTAATGCATACATAAATAATATACATAAGACAATACACTTAATTAATTATGTTTAGAAATATTTGATCAACTGAAAAAGTATACTGAAATAATAACCTATTCAATAATAATTAATAGGCTTTTATTAAATATTTCACAATAAATAAAAAAACATACTATTTTAAGATATTACAATCAATTGCCAATTGCAAAATACTGTAGTAAAACTGTTAAATATGTTAAAGCCATAAGATAAGTATATTATTAAAGAATCCGGATAGAAGTTAAATACCTTAGATTTTTTGGAACAATTTCTTTAAGATAAAAGTTTTAAACAGTCATTTATTTATTAAATAAATTTTACTAGAAGTTGGCAAGTACTTTTTTCAAATTATCAATAGATATCAATATTTACAATAACAAATGGAACAGAAAATATTCATTACCACCCCTTTATAAAAGAAATTTAAGTATCAAAAAATTACAAACTTCTAAAGTTAACACTCTTATTACATTAATCACACTATAGTTACGTTTATAGATACATCAATTTTAAAAAGTTTATTTAAAATCTAACAATATAATAACAAACACGAAAAAATATATGCAAAATGGTACATCAATACAATAAAAAATTTTAATTTTACAAATTTTTAAATACTATTATTTTATTTTTATTCCCTGTTAAACAATTTAATTATTTTAAAACAATTGAATTGTACTTTTGTCGACTGCCTATATACAAATTAATAAATATTTTTTTTATCGGTCTTACAGTCCAATCAATTCAATCTAAAAATAAAATAAAAATAAAAATAAAAATAAAAATAAATAAAATATAAAATAAAAATAGAAAATAAAAATTAAATTAAAAATTAAATTAAAATTATAATGACAGTCAGACTGTCCTTGTTTACATTCACCCCCGTAGACTAATCTGAAAATAAAATATTAGCTGAAAAAATTCTTTGTTAGTAAAGTGCAGTCTCCTCATCAGGGACCTGAGTCCTTTCGTAGCGAGCTCGAAACGTTGGACAAGTCTTCAATTAGGTAAGGGTGTTGGGGACAGTCAGACTGCACTTTACTAACAAAGAATTTTTCAGCTAATATTTTATTTTCAGATTAGTCTACGGGGGTGAATGTAAACAAGGAAACTCTGACTGTCATTATAATTTTAATTTAATTTTGAATTTAATTTTTATTTTTAATTTTTATTGTATTTTTATTTATTTATTTTAATTTTTATTTTTATTTTATTTTTAGATTGAATTGATTGGACTGTAAGACCGATAAAAAAAATATTTATTAATTTAATTATTAATAACAACTGCATGTTGAGTTTGCCATATACCCAAACAAACTATTTTTATACTTTATTTTTTCAATGAAATTCAACCTAGAACAGAATCATTAGCTTTTTGGGATTATTGCTTAGACTCATAGCTTCAATGTAGTGCGAAATTTGAAGTGAACTCTCGTAAAGGTTTTTTCTTATGCAATTGTTAATTTTAATTTAATTTTTAATTTAATTTTAAATTTTTTATGTGAAAAAATTGTTTATATAAATATTCTTAATTTTTGCACATGCATTGTATTCTTCACACAAAATAAAATCATTTTCAAAAGTTAAATTTTTCATTTTATTATTTACCATTCAGATATTAATTAAGTTTAAAAAGGACAATTTTGCACTTTTTTGCTTTCACGCTGTATAATTATTATTAAAATAAATTTTTTAAAGAAATTTTGATAATTCCAAGTTCTTGAGACCTTAATTAACCAAAATATATGAATATTTAATTAAAAATGCAAAATCTTTTTTAGCTTTATGCGCGCCTTTTTGCTTATTCTGTACCATAGTGTACCGTCTTGAGTTTAGAGTCGAGTTTTCCGAGAAGGATAAAGACACGCTGTTTTGTTATATGCATTATAAGTTTCATGCGTTTATATATGAAATAAGAACAACTACTTGCTTTTTTCTACTTCAGATTTGACATAATTTTTAATGATCCGTAGCTCTGTAAGGTGCTTCTTTAGTTTAATCCCTATACAATGATGATTCTGCGACTTAGCGGCTCTTAGCAGCTGGAGTATTCACAAAAACATGTCAATGCCAATACACAATGATTTATCCAGTCTGGCTTACATCTTTCTTCTTTGCTGTTCATTTTATTTTTAGATCAAATTATAGAAACGTCGTGTTTCAATTTACTAATTTTTATTGTTAAAAGATTAATATTGATGAGGATTCCATTTTGTCTTTTGTAAGATTAAAACATTGATAGAAAAATACAACCTTGAAACTGGTGGATAATTTATAAATCTGTAAAATCTAAATGATCTTTGCTAAAAAGCATAAAATACGGGCTTTAGTCCAAATAAAATTCAGGTTAATCTCTGCAAATTAAAGCACAAAGTACGCAATTACAGTTCTTATGGTTGTTTACTAACATTTGTATTTATCTAAGCGTAAATATATTTAATAGTTTAACTTAATTAAATTAATAAATATTTTTATCGATCTTATAGACTTTATAATATAATATATTAGCTAAAATAATGAAAATAATTAAAATAATTTTTAATTCTAACTTAAATGATAAATAGAGATAAAAACTATCCAGTAGTTGTTTAAACAGTATTTATTATAAGGAAAGTATTATTCAAAATTTGGTTAATTGCCCTAATAATTGTTCTAACAGATAATAAATATTTGCAATAAAAGTTTATTAACACATGATGTCTAAACTGAAGCAAAATATATATTATACTAAATTAATTACAATATATTTCTTATTTTCTTTATGTTAATTTGGTTCATATAAATTTACTAGCATCCCCCGTCTCGGCTTCACCCGAGATAATAATTTAACCGATTTCATAACAATTCAATAATATCTAAGTAAAAAGTACTGTTATATATACAAATATATATTTCTATAAATAATTGACCGTAATTTACCTGTCGTCGCTTCTGTATAAAAAGCTGCTTCAATGTAGCGCCCACTTCAAAAACTTAATATTTTGCCGACTATTTTATACAATCACACACACATGCATATTACATACGACTTTTATGGGAAAAATTGTACTTTCGAGTTCAAGCGGTAGAACAAGATGTCCAAGTCTCTCGAGACGACGTTTTCGGAGAGTATAATGTTCGGATTATAGGAAATTTTACTGCGAGTGTGCGTGTTCGAATGATAGAATACAAATCTCTTCATAGAAGTCGTACCGGCATACCTGGATTTTGATTCCCACCAGCTATACACGAAATTCCCCGTAGAAGTCGTTCCAAAACACCTAGAAATCGCATTCTATGATCCAAACATGAAACCCCCTAGAAGTTGTCCCGACATACCTGAACTGTTGGATTTTCGTATAATGAAAAGGGAGAAGTTCAATGTGTAACCAGGAATTTTATTGTTTGCGAGAAAGACAAGAAAATGTATACTTCATGGAATGTCGGGGAAACGGCTAATATTAACAAGATTGAGTGTATAGTTAGTTTTATACGGAAATATTGTAATTTATCGTCACTGTAGAGTTGTGTTCGGAGTTTGTAGCAGTCCGTTTATTTTAGGTGCCGTGATTAATTTTCATTTGTTGAATGTTTTAATTTCAATTCAGGATAATAATATACATAACGAAGTCGTTAATAATATAAGAAAACTTAAGCGTAGTTTTTATGTAGACAATTGTGTTACTAGTTTAAATGATATGAGTGAATTGAATGATTTTATATATAATGCAAAAACTGTGATGGAGTCTGGTAAATTTGATTTGCGAGGGTGGGAGCACACGAATGATGGTAACGCGAAAAGTCTCACCAACGTATTAGGTATTCTGTGGAATAAAGAACTAGATACCCTATCCTTAAATATGAGTAACTTGTTTGAAATAGACTTGAATAGTATTACAAAGAGAAATATTTTATCTTTAGCTCATCGCGTTTTCGATCCTCTCGGTATTATATGCCCGGTCACACTGGGGCCTAAAATTTTGCTACAAGAAGCATGGGCTGCTAAGTTATCTTGGGATGTAGAGGTAAGCGACGATATTAAGAAACGTTTTATTCAATGGGCAAAAGAGCTAAGACATTTAGAACAAATTAAAATTCCGCGATGCATGATTGGGGTAACTGATAAAACTAGTAATATAAGTTTGCACACGTTTGTAGATGCAAGTAAACTAGCTTATTCGACAGTAATTTTTATTAGAGTTCAAAGGCAGTTAGAGGTAAATGTTTACTTTGTTCAAGCAAAATCGCGCGTTGCACCTACCGTTAAAAATGGCACGGATTCGCGAACTAGTATACCTCGGTTAGAATTATTAGCAGCGACAATTGGGGCGAGACTAACTAGCCAAGTAATACAAGCACTAGACATCAAAGACTTATCGATCTATTATTGGACAGATTCCTTAACAGTGCTAACATGGATACAACACGATAAAAATTGGACAGTTTTTGTTTCAAATAGAGTCAGAGAGATTAGGACAATTTCTGAAATGAAACAATGGCGATATGTACCTGGGCACTTAAATCCAGCCGATTTACCGTCGAGAGGTTGTGCGGTTAAACAGCTGCTAGCTTCTTGCTGGTGGGATGGTCCTATTTGGTTAAGAGAGAGTAGTAGTGACTGGCCCATATTTAATAAGAATCACGTTAACGAAGAGGAGGTAAATTCTGAATTAAAAAGGCTCGTTCAGCCACAAAGTACCTTAATTACGATTGAAAATAATAATTTTTTACTTAAATTTTCAAGTTATACGATGGTTATACGTGTCATTGGTTGGATTAGGAGGTTTATTTTTAATTGCAAAATAAGGGTAGAAACTAGGAAATTAACAGATATTCAAAATACTCGTGAAAATATTCGGTATGAACAATTTATAACAGAAATTGAGTATAGCATGGCAGAAATTAGTCTCATTAAATTTATACAGAACAAACATTTCATGGGTATAGAAGATAAACAAATAAAAGATTTTTTACCGTTTGTGGATGATCAGGGATTAATTAGAACAAAATCTAAGCTCTGGTATCGCGAAGATAGTTTTGATTTTCGTTGCCCCATTATTTTGCCAAACAAAGAGTATTTTGTAGAATTATTGATTAGAGAAAACACATAGATTTAAAACATGCTGGAGTTACGATGACTTTAAATATTTTGAGAGAAAAGTATTGGATTTTGAGAGGGCGCAAAATCGTGAGGGAAGTGATTTACAAGTGTGTAGAGTGTCGTCGACATGATTCTAAGCAAGCTAAATCCACCGGTCGCACCGTTGCCTCTTGATAGAGTACGAGATGCCGCTGTATTTGAGGTAGTGGGAGCGGATTTTGCAGGTCCAATTTATTTAAAATCAGGAAAAAAGGCCTGGATATGCATATTTACCTGTGCAGTGTTTAGAGCAGTTCACTTAGAACTTGTTAATTCTTTGAGCGTAGCTTCCTTTTTAATGGCATTAAGGCGACACATAGCCAGGCGCGGTAGACCGAGTGTTATTTTTAGTGACAATGGAACGAACTTTGTAGGGCTTAATAATAAACTAAAAACTCTCGATTATGAAAAAATAGCAAAAACACTCGCTGTGCAGCAAATAAAGTGGAAGTTTAACCCTCCATCAGCGCCCTGGTGGGGAGGATTTTGGGAGCGCCTCATAGGTATTGTGAAAAGACTGCTTCGGCGTACATTAAAAAAATCATGCTTAACATACGAGGAAATGTTGACGACCCTCATTGATTGTGAAGCGGTCATAAATTCGCGTCCAATTACTTATTTACCCGACAGCCCCGAAATTGTACCATTGACTCCATCTATGTTCTTACAAGAAATAAAAGAAATTGGTGTGATAGATTTAGATAGACTAGAAAAATCAGATATAAATAAGCGATATATATATAGACAAAAAATAAAATGTGAATTACGCCAGAGATTTAGGTTGGAATACTTAGGCGCGTTGGTACATCCAAAAAATAAACATAAATTTTTTAAGAACGTGAAAGTTGGTGATTTAGTGTTCGTCGGCAATGACAACAGTAAACGTATAGATTGGCCACTTGCCAAAATTAAGGATATAATTATTGGAAAAAATGGGAATGCGCGTGTTGTACGATTAATCACAGCTACTGGTGAGATTACGCGACCGATCCAACGTTTGTATCCACTCGAATTATATTATAATCACGCAAACGGGATTGATCCAGATATTATTATTCAACATTCAAAAATTGATCAAACTTCAAAAGAGAGAAAAAATACGATTGTTAGTGGTAAAGAATTTTCTGATAATCGAGAAGTGAAAGAAACTATTACAAGAAGCAGTCGAATTTAGAGAAAACCCGAACGCCTCGCTTATGAGTAAATTTTCATAATTTTTTCTATATTCCCCTTCTTTAGTAATTCTGTTGCTTATATTATCCATATATTTTATCAAACAAAATCTAATATATTATAAGAAGATTATGTACAGTATTTGAATAGATGTATTGATTTGATTTGAGCGCTGTAAACTGTATGTAATCATAATAACAAAATTCCTATGTATTATTTATACTCATATACACCTTGTTGGTGGGGAGGATGTTGGATTTTCGTATAATGAAAAGGGAGAAGTTCAATGTGTATCCAGGAATTTTATTGTTTGCGAGAAAGACAAGAAAATGTATACTTCATGGAATGTCGGGGAAACGGCTAATATTAACAAGATTGAGTGTATAGTTAGTTTTATACCTGAGACGGTCGTTAGCCACAAGGGTAATTTAGGGATGGACATATGCCGATCACCCCCGCTTTTTCGCCGATGCGACCGCGAGACGTGCAGCTGCGTCGGAGTAATGAGCAGTGTCGTCCCAGCATCGAAGCGAAAACGTCGCGCATTTACTTAACGCTCGATGACTTATGTATTTTGTGTTTAAAACCTTTTTCTTAATATAATTCTTAATAAAGTCATAATTTTAGTGTAGATATCATAAAACTCATTTTATTTGATAACAACCCTATTATCCCAAGTTTTTATTATATTTTATCGAATCTGAACATGAACATCGTTTCCTACCTACTAAACACGATAGTCCCAGTAGAAGTCGGCCCGAGAAAGCTAGCATCGCTTCCTAATGACTAAAAACAATACTCCCCGTAGAAGTTATTTGGAAAGACCTAGATATCGTATTTTACCGACCCAACACGAATCTTCCCATAGAAGTTGATTTTCTCATACATGGATCTCGTTTTCCATCAATTAAATACAATATTCCCCGTAAAAATCGCCCAGACACAACTGGACATCGCATTCTATTATCCGAACACACAACTGTCTATAGAAATCATCTTGAGGCAACGGGATATCGTAATCAACCGCCCATACACGCAGATACAATATTTCTCAGTATAAACCGTATTTAAAATGTGTATATATAATATATATATATATATATATATATATATATATATATATATATATATATATATATATATATATATATATAAACTGAAATTCAAGCAAAATGTGCTATGCGCATAACATATTTTTTAAGCAGATGATGGATATTACCTTTTTATGCAGAAATGATAATACATTTTATTTATATATACATAGTTTCGAGGTTGTTAGTAAAGAACCCTATTTTGCCATCATTTCTTTTGTTCGAAATAAAAAAAACATAGTCTCTTGTCACAATTCTGAAGTTAATAGAATGTACAAAAATAAAAATATAATTTGTCGTCACAAACTATATTCAGTATGATTTGGCATACAGAACCATTTTATAAGAGAAGGAGAGAGAGAGAGAGAGAGAGAGAGAGAGAGAGAGAGAGAGAGAGAGAGAGAGAGAGAGAGAGAGATTTTCCCACGTAAGAGAAAATAAAATTTACAAAAATCAAAAGATATCCATAAGGTGTGAGGGTAATGTCAAATTAACCTGAAAAGCAAAAAAGGTAAAACCGACTAACGTCACACCTCCTTGGATATGAACATTCGTTTGAGCTGGCCTGGTATTAATACTTTAAACGGACTACTTTGAATTGATGTTTGTGATTCAAGACGCCACCTAGTGGCCACTGGTGAAACTGATTGTTAAAACCATTAACTTAATTTATTGATGAAAATAAAATGATTTTCAATAAAAAAACATAGCCTATCCCCTTCTCAAGATAAGATAGAATCTATATGTCAAATTTCAGAACAATCGGTTCAGTAGTTTTTTCGGTTATCGTGTACAAACAAAAACACGCTTTGTTTTTATAAATGATTATATTATATATGATATATTCAACTATAACTATTTAATCAATATGATTGTAAGAATATCTACGTTCGGCTTCAAAAATTAACTTCACCTAGTTCTACAGTTTGCCAAATCCATCAGAATTGAAAAATATTGAAATTGCAATCTTGAAATTCATTTTTGAATGGTAGAAAAAGTTATTGGATTAACCAGTTTAATACAATTGAAAACAACATTTAAAAACGAAATGTCATTTTTTGACACGTAGCACTTTTTTAAAATAAAATTTATCAATTACACACTATACAGCCAAAACCCATCGGATAATTTTAACAAACCAAAGAAATAAGTTTGTTTTAGATTCGAAAAAAAAGAACTACAACATTGATCAAAATAATGTAGTAGAATATTTAATTTATATAAAGAAAAGTATAAATTCATATAGAAATAGTAGAATCGCTGATGGAATTAATGGCCAAAATAATTATGTCAATTTTTATAATTATAAATTAACATTAAAATTTGAATTTGAAATTTTGAAATTTTGTCATGATTTAAAGAGGTTAAATAAATAATAGTTTTAAGGACGTTTTACTTGTTGACCTATTAAAGAGGGGCCCCAATAGAAATTAACTTCAATTTGTTTGCTTAAATAATTAATATTTCACAAATGTATATTAGTAAAAAAAACAAAACACAATTTATATTGGATACCACTTCTAACAATTTATATTGAAATTTACATTTTTGGCTATATAAAATAGTATATATAGATATATATTAATTTAAATAATTTTAATTATTTTTTAAAATTAATTTTTTTAAGTAAAAATCGATAAGACCACAACTCTACATATATACTGAAAATCCCTTATAATATTAAAATAATTTGATTTATGTTTAACAATTCAATAAGCAAGGGAAAAATCTGAAAATTGTAGACTTTAAACCCTTTTCAAAAATTCTTTGGTTATTTTGAGGATTTTATTTAAACATTCTGTATAATACGTGTTTCAAAATAACTATACAATTTTTTTCTTGCATAGAAAAAAAATAGAATATTAAAAAAAATATTAAATTATTCTTATAATTTGTTTTCACAAATTATTTTTAGTATGATTTGGAATACAATCATCTTATAAAAGAAGACAGACAGACCGAGAGAGAGAGAAAGAGAGAGAGAGAGAAAGCATTTTTCATGTGAGAAAAATTCAAAAATTTAGAAAATCAAAAGATATCTATAAGGTGTGAGAGTAGTGTCAGATTAACCGGAAGAACAAAAAAGGTAATACCAACTAACGTCACACCTTCTTTAGGATACGAATCCCAAAGTTGGATATGACCATTCAACTGAACTGGCTTGGTATTAGTACTTTAAGCGAACTACTTTTAGTTGATGTTCGTGATTCAATACGCCACCTAGTGTCCGCTAATGAAACTGATTTCTAAGACGGTTAACTTAATTTATTGTTAAAAGTAAAATGATTTTCAAGAAAAAACATAGCCTATGTCCTTCCCAAGATTATATAGAATCTATATGTTAAATCTCAGAACAATCGGTTCATTAGTTTTTTCGGTTATCGCGTACAAACAAAAACACGCTTTGTCTTAATAAATTAGTATATGATATGATATGATATGATATGATATGCTATGATTTCTTTTGAATCTTAACCTAATTAATAATAATCTAATTCTTTAAACTACACTTTAATCCGTTTATATTTACAACTTACAGTTCAAAATTTCACATTGATAATTCCCAACAAAATTCTTTATTTACTGACAACTGTAAGAAATTCATAATTAGTATTGTTATATGTAGAAATGCACGAAGGTCATTTGCAACATATTTGTGAACTATAAATTTAAACCTATTAAATTTTATTGACCTTCTTTCTTCAATAAAATGTTTCTGTATCATAATTTATATTCTTACTTTTGACGAAAGATTCAAGATTCAATGTTTTTTAACAAATATCTAAAGTATTAATTAAAAATTATGTCAAAAATGCTAATAACTAAGAAATAAATAGTCTCATATAAAATTGGTTTTATCTTTGATACTTAATGCATTGTAAAAATATGCAATGAATCTGACAAAAATCTTGTAACATTAATTATATAATTTTTATCATCGTATTCAGAGCATAATATTTTATTAACACGTGATGAATCTAAAATAAATTGTTAAAATTAGAAACAAAACAATATGATGTAACGCCAGAAATAGTTACATTGCACCCGTATGAGTGAATGTATTCATCTGATGATTTTCGATAAAATAGTCTGAATACGAAACTAAAAGAAAAACTTGTTTTCTAAAGGATCTTGTGTAAGAAAAGTATAAAATAAATAAAATATTAAATCGAACAGACATTATACCATCTGAATTTTTACCAATATCCAGTCTGACATATAAAACTAATATTTAATCTATTTAATTACCCCTATAGTCCATCTAAAAATAAATCCAAAATGGGTTACTAATGCTATTTTTAAAATATAATTTTGTCGTCCCCTCGTAATTATGATTTAAAAATAAATTTATCTTGGAGTTAGATGATTTGTATCAATGCAGGGCTAAAAACCGTATAGTACACTTGGAGACGGATCAAAGAAAAAAGAATGATTGAGAAAGAGAGACAGAGAGAGAGAGCAGAAAATTTTCCCGGAATGTTCGTAATAAGTCTGTTGCCCGCATTTCGTCTTCTTTGAAGCGAAGAGAAAAATAGGAAACCCTTCGCTACCGCGTGCGTGTATCATTAGCTGCAATTCTTCGCCACTTATCGAGCATTAAATGTTTCTAAAACCGGAAAGGATCGCATCGGTTCAAGTTCCCACATCTCCTCCATTTTATATACACTTCCTTACGTAAGCTCATTCGAGCCGCCATGGCAGGAAATATCGAAGGAGCGGGAATCGGTAGAGTTGCCGTTCAGGTTTTGCTAGAGGGAATCGTTAAGATAATCCGCGCTAGCTGGGTGCTGTTGTTGCCATGGATACTATTGCTGCTGCTCCCATAGTTGTCTGCCTCCTTATCTCTCCTCCTCCCTAGAGCATAGTGCACAAAGTTGCAGCGAACGATATATAAAACTAACATTATCCCAGATAAAAATAGTGTAAAGTCAACATCATCACCGATAGTCCGTATAAATTCATGAGGCTAAAGGAATAACTCTATCGATGCAGTCGTACAGCGTGCAGAAATCTGATTCTGAATCTGAGTGACATTGTGTTGTCATTTCTCCTATTTTCAACACGTATACATTTTTCATTGACGACGAGTCAACTATGAGATTATATTCTGATATCAGAGAAAAAAGCCTGTGACGAGGAACGAGATCTAATAAGACCTTGTTCTATACCTCAAGCAAAAATGAATACACGCTGCTGACCTTGAGCCTGTCTAAAGAACTCGCAAGAATAATAGTGTTAAATATGAAATTGGGTGGCTCGAAAATGGGTTAATGATCTTCTCCTATAAGTAGGCTTATTTTTAGCTTCGTGTGTTGATAATATTGAGAAGATATTTCTGCAAGCAACTGATCTGTTTCGAAAAGCAAATTTATTTTTCAAATTTACATAACTTTCCTAAATTTATTCTCCAACTTCACACTTTGGCTATTAGAAGTTCTAACAGTTTCGAAGTACTTAACATTTCCAATATAGATAATCAGAGATATTTATATGAATTTATAATTCAAATACCTTGATATAGAGAAATACAGTTCAAAAAGTAAAACTATCACATTTAATACTGCAAAGTAATTGGTAAAGCTTGATTTGAAATGATATTAGAGTGCTTAGTATGAGGCCTACGATGACTCGATCGCTAGAACGAAGGACTAGTAACTTGTTGATCCGAGTTCAAATCCCGGTCTCGGCCGATTGATACAAACACCGCTGTAATAATTGACATTTGCTTTGTTTAGAAACATATCGTAGACCTCCGTTGCTGATTAGTATCGATATTTGGAAGCATAAATAAAGCGATATTAAATAACAAAAAAAGAGTGTTTAGTAGATAGTATTATGTCAAAATTAGGAAAATTGTTTCCTTTCTAAGATATTGATGCAGCACACGGGCTATCTGAATATACGTGCAAACTGTTTTTCAGTTTTGAAAAGAAAAAAGTAGATCACGTATATTATAAATGAATCATATACGATCACCGTATGGTAGCAGGCACAGGTATAACTGGCCATTTATATAAAAGCTTGGTCTTGATATTGCGATTGATCGTGCTGCCTCTGCTGATATTGATCATGACTCGTATACTCGTAAAGAATACAATTAGTGTTTCGCATTTATATGTCATTTTGTGGCTTTTTACGTGCTTCGCCAAACGATCTGCGTTATTTTCTTGGATTATTTTCTAAACATAATACAGGCGTCTTGTCTATATTTTGAATTTTAAATCGGCTCTCATGAATGATAGATGATAAAACTCACTGCACTCCTCAGTTTTATACAATGGGTTTATGATATTATCAAATTCATAGGGCTATGGTTCGAATATCGCTTGTAATTGATACTAAATCTATCATATCAAATCCAATAACCCTTTAACGGTGACGTCGTGGCATTAGTGCGTTATAATTTCATAGATTTTTTTTAATATTAGAGATTTTCATTGAATAATTAATCTTATTAAAATTAAAAATTGTGCTTACGTCGACTGCTCTGAATTAAATTAATAAATATTGTCTTACAGTCTTTATAATATCATATATTAGTTAAAATAATGACAGTCAGACTGTCCTTGTTTATGATCACCCCCGTAAAATCTGAAATAAAACTTATTACTACAATAAATTATAACAGAACATTAAAAATAAAAATAAAATAAAATTAATATTAAAATAAAAATAAAAATAAAATAAAATTAATATTACAATAAAAATAAAAATAAAAATAAAAATAGAATAATAAGTAAAATAAAAATAAAAATAATAAAAGTACTTATTCTATGTTAGTAAAGGACAACCTAACTGCCCCCACCAGGGGGGAGTTAAGTTGAAGAAAAAAATAGGAGTCCTATGAATGTTATACTAATAAATTTAGAGTGGGGATGGGGTATATAAAGTAGCATGCTTATTTTTATTTTATTATTAATTTTATTTTATTTTTATTTTTAATTTTCTGATATAATTTATTGTAGTAATAAGTTTTATTTCAGATTCTACGGGGGTGATCATGAACAAGGACAGTCTAACTGCCATTATTTTAACTAATATATGATATTATAAAGACTATAAGACCGATAAAAATATTTATTAAATTAATCTTATTAGACGATGTAAAATTAAATTAGTACAAACAAAGACAAACATACACATTTCAGATCAAATGAGTATTCTGAATTTTTTCATCGTGTCATGTTTATAGGCATGTTATTGATCATAAAAAGATTTTATGAAAGCCTTCCTTTCTCCTCCAACTTTTGCTACCATCGTAAGGGGGTCCATCTATTTGAATTTTCCTCCATTTACTTGATTCCTTTTCTCGAAATCACGCTCCTGCATTCATGATAGTCATTGAGTCGTACGAGAGCCAAGGGGCACGAATGGTGTGCAAGGGGAAGGATAAAAATTGTAGATAACTCTCTATCTCTCTTTCTGTCACTCTCTTCGTTTTATGGGCTGTATAAAAGAAAGTCAAGGGCATACCTCAAAAGGTCGAAAACAAAGATTCATTGGAGTAAAAAGGAAGCGAGAAGCAGACAAGTCATAGATATAAGTACTATGATCCGTAAATATTAAGTAAAAGAAATTGTATTTGGAAATTAGCAAGCGCTCGAAAAAAATTTTGTTCGGGTAAATTTTATTTATATTCTTTATTTTCAAAGCAGGAATACAAAATTTATAGGAATTCGTAAAAATCAATTTTTATGGCCCACAATGATTTTTGTAGTTATAATTTAAAATAAAAAAATATGATAAATAATATATTTATAATTAGAGCTGATTGCCCATATAATCTTAGTAACGAGTACTTATATTATAATTAAATATATTATAATTATAGTGTGAGTTTTTGTATTGATGCACAGTATCTATTTGTAAGTAATAAAACGTATAAAAAATAAACCGGCGACAAACTAAACGTGGAAAAATTCTACTATATAATATCGCTTGTTTATCAATAACTATAAACAAATATTTTCTAATTTTTTACATTTTTTAACAAAACTATAGTTATATAATAATTATAAATAATTATATATATATATATATATATATATATTATTGAAGTTTGAAGCGTAACGAATTATCAGATTTGATTTTATTTGCTGCTGCATATTCAATTACAAATTAAATTGATTAATTATATGAAAATTAACCTTGATGTGGCATGAAAATACATAAGCTAAAGTACGAAAACTGTATTTCACTATCTATTTAAATAAAAGAAATATAAGCGATGTTTACTTGCTTTTGGATATCAGACAACATTTCAAACATTGAATACAAGAAAACACGGTTCAAATGCGCTAGCCCGCATGCTGAGAAAGGCACTTTTAAATAAGACTGGGAACATAAGCGATCGCTGGTAAAAACGTGAAATTGAATAAAGACAAAATGAAAACCTGACCAATGTTCAGTTCGCATCTGGAGTTTTTAACAAAAAAATAAAGATAAAGCAAAAGAATGAAATAACCTATATACGAAGCGAGAGAAGTAGTGCTCGAAAGAGAAGGGGAATGACGCGGGGAATACACGCGCGAGAATGATAACGAAGAGGGCAATGAAAGAAGGCATCGGAGGAACGCAATTGCAGAGGACGTGTCCGAGAAAGGATGAGGCAGGACCTTGAGCTCCTTGTGATCTAATCATAAAAGTTACACGATAATGCAGCGGCAACAGCGAATATGGCACGGAGAAGCGTGCATTATACTACCCCCTCTCATCATCCTACCGCCACCACATTTCTAAACGCAAAAGTACAGAAACAATGCTTGAACCTATTAGAGTCCCGTGTACAAGCGTGCTCTCGTGCTCTCGCGCATTACTATATCTTGCGGCATCATTCGTCACGACTAAACTTCAAAAATATTTTATATACTCTCCTGTAAATTAAAAAATATTTCTATTGGTCTTACAGTCCAATTAAATAAATTAAAATAGATTGGAAATTACAAATGTTTAGATTTTAATTCATACCACCAATTCGGAAAACAAAATTGCGACATTGAAAGGTGTCATTGACAGAGCAATAAAATTGTCACATAAGGATTTTGGACAGAATACTTTGCAGATAGTAAGGGGAATTTTCATTAATAATGGATATCCAATTGAATTTATTAATAAATTAATTGCACAGAGATTTTTTGACATTTATAATACCGAAAATAGACATAATGTAAGAGTTGATATTAATAGGGGCAAAATTATTGTTTTACCATATGTTAAAGGATTGTCAGAAAGAATTAAAAGAAATATTCGAAAATATAACATTCAAATTTTTATTAAAAATAGTAATAATTTAAATAAGTCATTTAATAATTGCAAAGATGAGGATGATCTATGTTTAAAATCTGAAGTTGTTTACAATATTAATTGTACGGATTGAAATGAATGTTACATTGAACAACAAGTAGATATTTAAAAAAGAGAATTTATGAACATAAATATAGTTTACGTAGTTTACATATTATTTCTGGTTTAAAAGAACATTGTTTGAAGTTTTTAAATTCTTTTGATTTTGTGAATGTGGATATTTTGGAACATGGTATTAATAAGAAGTAAAAAAGGAAGAGTCTTAAAAGTATTCACATTTCAAGGAATCGAAATAATCTGAATTTAATATTAGAGTCAAATAAATTAGATAACATTTATCATTTTTTATTAATTGATTGGTTTTAAACATTTTGTGTAGAAGGGAGATTGTATATACAAATTACTTAATTTTTTAATTTAGTGGGGCTGGGGGTATATATGGATTAGAATATTATAATATGTCAATATCTATCAGAAGCTCTAATTCTACCTTTGTCTTTTTAAGAGCTGCTGAAAACGTTAATCCTGGAGTAGTGTAAAAGTGTACAGGACATAAGCCGTAAGCTTTAATAGATGTATTTCGAAAAGTTTCGAAAACATCTCTTAATAGGAGAACATCTGTTTTTAAATATAAGTCTGAATACTTTCCTAATCTTCTTATATTAAAACTTTTCCATACTTGAACAGCGTGCTTGTAGTCTTCTTCAGTAATATCTGAATTTGTTAATTTATTATAAAATTCCTTTTTTGACGGCAGTTTTATAGTTAATAATTTTCTATTCCTTCTTCAAAATGGTAGGGAAATATGCCTTTACGCCTCAGAAGATCAATATTTCCATTTGAAAATTAATCTAAATAGCATTCCTGTATTGCTATTGGTAGATTATCTAGATACGATACAATTTTCTCTAAGGATGATGGTAAAAATCGCTAAGAATCTATAAATCTAAAATTTACATCGCAGCATCCATATACTTTTTGAATGAAATATATTTTTCCTTGTATTAGAGTAATTCGTCCATTTATGAGTGTAGAAGTTCCAATTTCTTTTAGAATAAAATGTGTATCATAATTGAGCTTATAAAAAATTACTGGAATGAATTTTGAGTCTTTATAGTTCAAATTGTATGAATTATGAGCAGCACCTCTGAACCTAAAAAGAAAAAAATTAATTTAAAAAAAAAGAAAATTATTTTTTTATTTATCTAAAAAAACTACTTATTTTTCTGTAAGATGACAATGATCTTGTACTGCCAGTTGCTAATCTAGAAATGGTTTGCGATATATATGGAAATCGGTCGACCATTGAAAAGTTCATTCTTCAAGATCTGTGAGTTTCATCGGTTTTGAATTTTTATAAATATAATTAATCTGCTCACCAATGAGTTTCAGTTCACAAACAAACCAACGTGCAAGTGTCTTGTCGTCTGGACTTTACTGTCTATATGATTTGTAAGCAGATAGTTTGTCATGAAAGCTACATTTTAAATAGAAGCCTATACTGTAGGCTTCATGAAGTTGAAAAGCATTCTCATTTTCTGTAGGTTTTAATAAACATTTAAAATCTGCACAAATTACAAAAGGTACTTTTTAGTTTGATTATAATCTTCAAATTTTAAAATGTTATTCAATGAGTTTGGTAAATTTATTCTACAATTTTTAATATTTTTACAAAGATTTTCATGATTTTGTAGCCTTTCCTCACTATAAAAATGTTGCAAGCATCTTTCACAATCGTATAATTTTTTATGAGTCCTAGTCACTTGTAATCCTAGAAGTCTGGATAGACTTTTAATCGAAACATAATGGCATTTAGGCACACTTCAATTATCTTCTGGAGTATTCTTTTCTTCAGACTCGTCTATGTAGAAATCTTGAATGGAGAGAAGATTTGCATGTTTCTCCTTCTTATTTAAGGATATATGATAAGGTGATACTTTATATTTCGATCCGTACTTCCTAAGCATATAAACATTTACTGAAATATTATTCAATTTTTCAAATTTAGAAACATCTTTCAATTTTACAGGAAATTATATATCACCAAAGTTCAACCCATTTGCAAATTTATCATAATTATGAACTCTGAGGATTTTATTTCATTTGGATGTAATGCTGAAAGAATAGCATATTTGAAGCATTGATTATCAATGTTATGAACATTGATACATGCTCTATTTGATGATATGAACTTAGCGAGAGGAATATATGATCTTCCCTAGTGACGTGAAATTTTTTTCATGTTTATGTACAAAATGGATATACTTTTCAATGTTCATCCGGAATCTTTATGCTGAAATTCTTCTAGATGTGTAAGAAGTGGCTCCTTAATATGTTCGTCATACTATTTTTCTAAATAGACATCTATGCTGTAGCACTCATAGTTGAAATATTTAATGTCTGTTATTTCTTCTCTATTTTTCTGCATGGAAAACTCTGACATAAATCAGAATTTACTTTTATTGTAGTATATTCTTGTAAGCAAGCTCTAACTTAGTCTTCAAAAAGTGCGTTGAACATGGAACATAGAATGTCCAGATATTTTAAATTAACAATAATGCCTGTTCGTATTCGACTTTTAAAAGCAGATTGAATATCTCCTCATTCTACTTTAGCTCACTCGTTACAGATTAGACTACATCCAACTGACGCTGTACTATCAAGATGATATGGAATCTTGCTTGTAAATATGAAAGATGAATAGACGTGTTAAACAGTTTAGATTTTCTGCTCGAGAGAGACCTTGTTTTTTTTCAAATTCTCTCAGCTTTATTATATCCTGTTCAGTTATTGTTATATAATTTTCGAGTTCTTGTATACTTAATTCACTCACATGCTCGTAAATATCACGAAGTTTTTTCACTTAAAATTTAACAGACGAAAGAAAAGCCAACCTACATTACGATAACTAATAAAATATATTCAGACTTCAGTTAATAACGCTTCTTTACTAGCTGATAAAAGTAAGACACAAAAATAAAACACCGATAACATACAACACACTCATATTGATCACAGAAGAAAAAATAAGAAAGATGCAAATAAACTTATTTGATTGAGGTATAGAAACTGTGTTCGTCTAAGATATTGTCTCGCTTTTATAGAATAAAAATATGGAGAAGGGAAGCAGAAGTGGAAGTAGAATATCGTTCATATAGAAAACGTTCAATAACGTGTTGCAATGAGAAGAGAATATGTATTATCTGACTAGAGCCAATCAAATATCAACCTTTTAGTACACCCATATACATTATCTCCTTTCTCCTTGAACATTCAGTCATAATCGTGAGATCCTACGGAGTAAGGAGGTGTGTATCGTTTTAAGACCATCTGAATATTTATTGTTACGCCCTTTTCCTTCTCCTGCACTCAATCGTAAATGACTTTCTCTCAGAATGGAAGGGATGAATTGACTTGTAACGAAAATTCAATCTTTATCCATCCAATTGAATCTAACTATAGTTTTTTTTTGAATGAGCCAATTATAGCAGAGCAGTCGTTTCAGGAGGAGGGGAGACATCATATAAAAATGAAGGCATAAGCATACAACTTTCAGTCATAGTAATTACTTCTGCCTATAAAAATTCGTATTTATAAATCTGAATATGGATAGTGTGCGAAAATACGAAGTAATATTTAGAAAAAATATTGTACAATGTCCGGAAGATAAAGTGTTCTTCTGCGACATGCAGGGATTTCAATCAAAAGGATCGCAAACTTTTATTTTAAAAGAACTCAGTTTTCTGAGTTTGGAAGGAGGTGCACTTCCTACTTCGTACATCTTTCAACCACCATTTCCGTGGCAACAATGAGCATGGGCTGAACAAAAACCAGTCGACTGGCTGGAACGAAATTACCATGGAATACATTGGGAATGTGGCGAAATCCCTTATCATAAACTGCAAAGTACATTGGAGATTTGCTGTGTTGAAATGCACAAAATATAAGTGAAGGGTCGAGAGAAGAAGGAATGGTTATGAAACCTTCTACCGAACATCTAAATTTCCATACTTTTTCATACTTGTTCATACTTTGTTATTTTTTTTAATACTTAAATAATTTTTCATACTTTTCTTACTTTTTTATAATTTTCATAATTCTTCATACTCTTCATACTTTTAATACTTTTCATACTTTTTCATAGTTTTCATAATTTTTCATAATTTTTCATAATTTTTTGTCTCTAATTTCCGAAATATAGCTGATGTAGAGGAGCTACATTGTCAGAAGGCAATTTACCAATGTGTGCAATCCGTAGTGTAATGACTATGCGCACATGATTAGAAAAAAATTTAAGTGAGAAGTAGGGACGGGACGAATTTGGTTAAACAAAATCTATTTTAAAGTATTCTTAAAAAAAATTCATATTTAAAAAAATGTAATGAGAGAAAAGTATTTTATTATTACCTTAAAAAAAAGATATTTTAAAATAAAATAAAATTTTAAGAAGAAATTTGAAATTCAAGAAATTTGAAATTTTTTGGGGGGCTTCGCCAACACTTCCATTTCCCGCTTCTGGTAATTCGTTGAGGTATAATGCGTTACACGCACATCATATTACATTTCAGTTTTAGCATGAGATCATTGGATTTATTTTTTTTATGCAATATACATTTCTTTTATCCCAAATTAATAAATTTTTTAAAACAATTGAATTGTAAAATAAAAATTAATACATTTTTTGCCATTTTATATACATTTTCTTATATTGTGTGTATTTAACAGACATCAGGAGATCAAAATTAAACGTATAAACATGGAGAGTTGAAATTTATATATCTGGCTTCTTCTTATTTTCATACATTAGTTTGCGAAAGATTAATTTAATTTACTATGGGATATGCTATTTAAAACTCTAAAAACATTTAAATTTCAAAATTTTTGGAGTTAATTAATAATGGATTCGTAAGATTTTCAAAAATCGATTTAATTTTTTGTTTCAAGAAATGTTTCAATGAGTGAAATATATACAATAAATTTTATAAGAAAATAAAAAAATTTTGAGGCCTATTGTCAGAGGTCTGATAACAATCTTTCTAAAGTTTATCTAGGAACAATACGTTCAATTGAATTATCTGTTTCTGCAACTTTGAACTCGTTTTTCTGAAATTCTCTTTTCTTCAAATTTAGAGGATGGCTTACTCTTATACTATATTACATGAATCAGTTTCAAAATTGAACAGTTATTTCATAAATACATTATTTTTATTCACTCTAGGTTTTTATTTTTTTTTTTATTTATTTATTTTCATAAAATTGGTTTTCTTTTAAAAAATTAAACAGTTATAAAAACATTAAATTAAAAGGAATTCTTGCATTTTTTTACATTAATTAAATACTGGGAGACTGGATGGGATTAATATAGGAATGTGTCAATAAAATAATTATGACATTATGAATTCAATTTTTTATTTATTGTTTTTATTATTCATTGTTTTATTATTCATTTAATATTCATTTCTTAGTTTTTTTTGTATTTATTAACCTGCTGTTCTCTAAGTGCACATCTGCGATGTGAGGCGATCATATCATATCATCTCCGTCGACCATAACGATCTCCTCGATACTACTAATCTGGCCGATACTTTCGACGGAAAGACTCCGCTTTCACTCCATCACATTGCCCTTCTCTGCTTGACTCGTCCGTGATTTCTTCGATGTGGATCTACGTCTTTCCAGAGAAGTTTGCCTCATTCTCTTATCACCTGTAATATAAGACAGTAAGTATATTAATTATTAAATACATATTAATACATATATATATATATATATTAATAAATAAATATGTATTCACTTTATCTTGATCAATTGATTTTATCATTTCGGCAAACTTCGCTGCTTGCAGAACTACGTCTGCACTCTCGAGTGACCTTGCATGCAGAACTCTCCAATCCGCTGAAGTTGTAGGCGCTTTTAGTAACTCCATCACCAACGATAGTGATCTTGATCTATCGAACGACGTTGTTACAGCTATTGTTCCTCTCCGAATAAGTCTATCGTCTTGTAATATTGCCCTTTGCTGGGACGGCTACGTGGAGCCTCTTCTATGGCGGGTAAATGCTTGCCGTTGCTATTGGCATTGTTAAATAAAACACTAAAACTACTACTATTTGTTAAATGATAGGAGAGAATATATTATAATAGATAAATAAATGTTTATAATAAAATATAGACTTTATTTTATAGTAATATAATTAGAATGAACGCGCCGGTTGTCTAATCGAGAGTGATTTCTTGCTCCAAAAAACTACTTCGGCCTTCCCTACATCACATCGCAAAAATCCACACCCAGGTATCGTTAGAGCCAATCTGCAGATCTCTTTTCGTTCTTTCTCCTTCTTTCGAACCATGATAGTTCGGCGGGAATATGGATAGCTGCTCATAGATATATTGCGGAGAATTCCAAATTCCAAATGCAGCGTGCAGGTGTTCGGCCGGAATTTAGCGCCCGGATAGCGAGAGGTTTAAAACAATGGACGAAAGAATAAAACGTTTGTCTAAACTCTCGATCGGATTTAAAATATATATAGTGAACTATATCTTATGTCCGTGTCGCTAATGAGCAGTTTTATAAAAAGGTTTTAAAATAATAATAATAATACAAATTACTTTAATTTTATATTATTTTTTTACATATTTATTTCCAATTCCGCGGCTTTACATTTTATACTTCTACGTGAGTACGTAACGTGTATAAAAACATAAAGATAATTTCTACTATTGTACATTACGTTACATGGACGACCGTGCTGAATATACATAGATATTGGGTATATATATATATATATATATATAATATGACGAGTGTCACAAGACGCCCGCACCGACTTGTTCAGTTTAACAACTTTTTCACGACGAGAGAAACCTCCAAGCGCTTGCGTGCGACGTCGCGCCATGTGAACGACACCGTCTTCCGCCCCCTTACCTCACTGCTCCACGAGTCACACACAGTCGTCTGCTGAGGCACAGTGAGGTTATGTTATGTAATCGAGGCAATCGCATGGCCTGAAATCCGGGAAGTACTTGCGCGAGAAACGTAAATCATTGGTATGCATCATGAATCGTCCGATGAAAGAGTATGTGAATTTTGCCAGTGTTTCAGAAATTGGCTCAAGTTTCGAGGCGTTATTTAATAAGTTGAAAGGGATTAAGTTTAAGTTGAAAGGTTAAGTTAGGTTTAAAACAAAGACAATGAATCTCAATAAAAAAGGAGGAAACAAGCAACTATAAATAATTTTGGTGGAACTATAAATAAATAGTGAATCTAAACAGCCTATTAAATAAAGGTGACGAATTGCAAATCTGTACCATGAAAAGAAAAAAAACTGTAAATAGTCGTGTCAAATTAATGATTAAGTTTAATCGATCTAAACAGCGCCAATTAATAAATAATAAATAAAATACTGCAGATCTAGATAATGAATCAAAAGGAAAAAGGAGTGATTTAGATAATATCGTAAAAAAATTTGATTCTGTAAAAAGGAGGAGGCAAACAGTGAAATTATTGTAAGTAAGAATATTAAGACTTGTGAAGAAACTATAGATAAGTTGAAACATTAGATCAAATAATAATAAATCTGAAATATTAGCAATAATAACAATAACAAAAAATACTAAACCTATTACAAACAGATAAAATAATAAATCCAAAAATAATTTCAAATAATAATAAATATCTGAAAAGTTTGAAAAGAAGTTACGAATAGTCTTGAAGATATTACAAAGGACAACAGTAACTGTCAAGATAAGCAAAAATAATGAAAATATTACGAATGTATCTGAACGTGCAATTGTGTATAATTCTGAAAGTTTTACGAACAGAGAGAATAAGATAATTAAAAATAATAATAATGCTAATGCCATGAATAAAGATAAGGGAGTTAGTTCCTATTTTAATAAGCAGTAGTTGGATATTAACAATGGCAAATCAGAGGTTTCATGATGTTGATAATAATAATAAAAAAAAACTGAAACGATAAAGTACAGAACCGTGGATTTACATCTATGAACTACGAATTCTGAAATAATCATTAAATCTGGTGAAGTATATACATTTGACATTTTTGTAATTTGCTCAAATGAATTTTCTTTATTTAGGTAACGAACTATAACTTAATTTGGTGATTGCACACGCAATGAAACCAATGTTTGATAATTATATACCAGATCATTAAAGAAGTCAACATTTAGTCAATTACTTATACAAAGGGATGAAATGCAGGACATATTAGAAGAATGAGATATGTAATAGTGAAGAAAAAAAGGGGGAAAAAAATTTACTACAGTAAACCAGTTCAAAGACGACAGGGAGATACCAAGAAGTATTTGCGATAGAATACAATTTTTTTTGTTATTTATATATTTTGTAAGCTCATTCAAGAAGCAAGTTTATAAATTCATTATTAGACTATGTTAAAATTATCATATTTAAAGATACTCATCATTGTCATAGCGAGGCGCACGAAACTATACTTTATTATATTAATTTTGTAAAAATATAATTTTTATGTAATTTTAATTTTTGTATCATTTCGTTGATAGTCGCACATTACTTTGCAAAGGGTTGAATAATCAGATAAAAAAAAAGGTTAATCTTATTTTAATTAATCTTATCACTATATACTAAGATTGTAAGTCATATAAAGTAATTGTGCGTTCTTACTCTAAAACTGCTATGACACATTGTTTCAAAAAAAAAAAAAAAAAATTTGTTAAGGTCAAAAAAAAAACTAAAATTCGTGCGTTACATGGTGACTAATGTTAATTACAAATAAATGATCGAATGTCGGTAAAGTTGTGTTCAATTCAATTATTAGTATAGGAATATAGAGAATTTACTAAATTAGTTCAGCCAATCTAATCGTATATATTTATAATGATAATTAAAATAAGAGTTATTAAAATTAATAAATTATATTAAGCAACTATTCCAATGCTCTAGTACATTATCAGTAAATAATGAATAAATAAAACAACCTGTCTTCACTATTGGTCATACTATCTATTTAAGAGCAGAAACGCTTGCAGTACCATACACATAATGTTTATAAAATCATAATGATGATGATTATTATTATTATTACTTCAGAAATAATACGTTTGTATTAAATTAAATTTTTTTTCCCTCGATCTACAATTTCATGTCCTAAACAAAATACTTAAAGAAATTACTTATGATTTTTAAAAATTTGAATGATAAAAAGTTATATGTCTGTATTATACACTTATAATCTTACATAAAAGAATAACAGGTTATGCTATGTATTTGGTAATGATATTTAATTTTTTTTTATCAATCATAAAGACCATCCACTTATAAGGCGGAGCTGTATCGTCACATTTACGAACTACTAATACCTAACGCAACAATGCTTGCAGTTCCTAAACGGTCGAACTTATTTATTTTTGATTTAATAAATCTTCCTTATTATAATCACATATTTACGACATTTCTTATTTACAAACAATGTTCAAATTTTTTTTATGTTTTTTTATTTTTGACTACATAAATAAGAACTATTTAAACGACGAAAGCCACAGCATAGCTTTAGACTTTCGGACTTAGCGTGGGGATGTTATATCATGCGCCAAAAAAATCTGACTTTTTTTCTCAAAATCTTATCAAAATAAAAAGCATATTGCGATTTGTGAATTTGCGTAGATTTTTATTTTATATGTTATTGGAAATAGGAATTGCGCTAAATAAATGTAAATATTGTAGTTTGGAGCGATTAGACGACATTTATCGAGGCGTTTCTGAGAAGAACGCAATTATTGGCTAAATTATTCGTTAGAACAAATAGGTAACAAGTAAACAAAAATCAGAAATTCAGTTGCGATCTCCGATCAACATATCATACGTTGCGTTAAGAATATATAAAAGAATGTATATTTTGAATGTATGTCGAACACGACAGCGGCCGTCAACTATTTGACTACTGTGTAAGTGAGGCGAATACTCTCGACCAATCAGAGCGAGCGTCTTAAGAAGTCAGCTACTCGCATGAGACTCTGCGTACCTTCTTCAGTAGACTTCTTTCTCCGTTCCTGAGCAGACCTCCCATTTGCCGCTCTTGATATATTTCCTTCAAATCGAATTCCTTATCCACAACATTATTTTTTCCCCGCCTTTTTCATTTTCCTGTCGACTCTACGAAATTAACTAATTAAAGGTATTTAATTGTATAACTTCATTAGCTAATCGCGATAGATTGTACACGTTTCCATTAAAATGTGTTTGACGCTATTATCGCACGACGTATCATTTTTTGTTTCGTGAATCGTCGCCATTTTCTTTTGTCATACGACGCGAGAATTTTTCGTTTTATTTTATTTTATTATTGCGTAACCGCCTATTGGTGGAATTGTAACTTTGCTAATTCGACAAACTCCAAGACCAATAAAGAATAGAGATAAAAAGGACTTCTTAGAATTCGTTTAAATATTTTATTTTCCCGATTAACACAATTAGGAATCTTTCAACAAATATGAGCTACTCATACACGCTTGGTAGCCGGTTAATCTACGGATGGAGCGACGAATGGATCAAACGAGCCCAGCACACACACCTTTCAGCCGCTATAGAAAATAGGCCATACACAAACTGCCAATACTTAGGCGTCGCTATCCATTCAACAGCTTCGCTGCTATCTTTGCGATTCCAGAGGAGGATCGAAATCGAGACAACGCCTCCAAAGGTGGAACTAATACACACTGACCTTGCCGAGTACCTGCCAGAGTAAAGGAAACGACTGGTTTCTTGACCTGCGACGTAACAAGGCAAGTTAAAATAAATGGTAACAGCGACTCGGATTAAAAATATATATATATATATATATATATATATATATATATATATATATATGTATATAAATAAATTAATTAATTAGAAAATTCAATGTATATTGTGAACAAAAACAAAAATTTATTCAAAACTAATCAGATATTATAGATAATATATATATATATATATATATATATATATATATGTATATTTAAAAAAATGGAGTATTGAATCAACACATAATTTATTGCTTGTGTTTAACTATATTAAAATTTATAAAAAAATTTAAAGAGCGGAAATTTCTTAGGAATTTCCAGGTATAGAGCAATTCTTATAGACGAATGCAATTTATTATACATAATAGTCGAGTAAAACAATTGTTAAAGAATTATAGACAATGTGGGTTGGTTTACATATAAATATAAAGTGAGATACATAAAGAAATCCTTACTTTTCATTGACAAATTTATTAAACTCAAACCAATTTCAGATCGTTATAACTATTTAAAAAATCATTGATGAAACAAATATTATATAAATCAAATATTTCAAAGTAAGCATATACAAACTAGATGCGTGTAGTTTTATGAAATAGTACACAAAATTCCGATCGTTGAAGGTGAACATTCAAGAACGTAATAATACAGTATAATTTACTAACATCAACTACATTCAAAAGGTAAATAAAAATTTATCGACAATACTTCTCTGCAAGAAAACGACTTACACTCGGAATTTCGCTTGAATGCAGTGATATAAAATTCCGATTGAGAAAAACAATGCACTCTCATACTTTCATAATATTTGTGAGCCTTATTATCTGATTTATCTTCTTCATTGAAACCATCTTCTTAGCGAACTACCTTCATGATTAAAATCATAAAAATGACACGTGAAGCACTAACACGCGACGAAATAGACGAATTAATTAGTCAAATTGCTGAAAGAGAACTTAACCTTAGAGAACGCGAGGAACGACTCGAAAACGAAAATCGTATACATGAACAACTTATAGAAAATTTAAAAACAGAAAAACCGAATTTTACGGAAATGCTAACAAAGAAAGAGGAAGGCGTATCATCGATGTTAACGGGAATCGCACAGTGCGATACACGAAATCCGACTGCACACTTATC
This sequence comes from Sycobia sp. Sy_11, assembly GCA_018907035.1. Lineage (NCBI taxonomy): Eukaryota > Metazoa > Arthropoda > Insecta > Hymenoptera > Epichrysomallidae > Sycobia > Sycobia sp. Sy_11. The sequence goes on along the minus strand of JACCIC010000256.1, from coordinate 101,053 downwards.
CTTACCATCAGAAAAAATACAAACCTATCCTAGAACAACCTCCGGTACATGTTCGAATACTCCTTTATCAGCCTATGTAACCGAAGCTCTAAAACACGTATCCCTTTTTGACGGTAGTAATATAACCGCTTTTCTGAGAAGTTGCAAAAGAGCGATAGGATCTGCGCCTCCTTGTTTAGAACGTGATATTCTCTCTTTACTAAAAAATAAATTTTCGCATCATGTATACGCAGTTGTAGAGAACGCGAATTTCCGCACATTTCGGGAACTTTCGGACCGACTAAAACGAGTTTTTGTCCCTAAAGAAACTTTAAATCATTTACGCGGCAAATTAGATTCTATTAAACGACTCAGAGATGAATCTATGCTTCAATATGTTAATCGATTGCTTGACATCCACGACGCTATTGTAGACCGAAAACGTTTCGAAAACGACGATGAATTAACGGAAGCCGATGAGCGAGAAATCGAGCGCGACTTGCTAGAAGGATTTAGAAGTTGATTGAGACCAGAGCTGAGACTTCGTCTTTAAAATCCTAATAATGTTACATTGTCTGAAGCTATTGAGGATGCTTTTGCAGTGGAAAGAGAAGTTGAAAGAGACGAAAAGAAACATGGAAGAACTGATATGTTTAACCATTATAATCATCAGCACCGAAACGCTCTTGGGGCTTACAGTGACAACCGTAGACATCACTACGATAGAAACCACGGCGACTACCGCTTCACTCGACCTGAATCTCAAAATTATGTAAACAAACTTGAAAACACAAATGACCGTGTGCCCGCGCAACGTACTTGGAACTTCGATCGAACAAATAAATATGAGCATAATACTAAACGTACATGCGATTACTGTGGCAAATACGGCCACTAAGCAGGCGAATGTTTTACAAAGAAAATAAGAGAACAGAAAAATATTTCAACAAACGAAATTCACGACCAGGAGACCGGTGCATCAGGGTCGGCATGCTAACTGCACCGTTACAAAGATTTAAAAACGAAAATCGTACAATGTCTAAACATGTAAAAGTCTGTAAATATAATATTTCAGCGCGAAACTATACGCGGCCTAATTGTGAACCACGCGTGAGAGACTACTGTAGTAAACAATACCGAAAGCTCGAAGAAAACAAAATACCGATTGCGTACTCCGAAATCTTGTCGACGAGTAAAGAGTCGAATCCACTTGAAAAAATATATAAGCCCGAAATATCCGAAACCTATTCCCGACAAAATGATAGATACAAGTACGTGCCTAAATACCATGACAGTAAAATTACGTCGGATATTCGAGAAATTAAATCGGAATTAATGAGCAATATATTAAACGAGAATAAGAATAACTCAAAGGGCACCTTTGATCATCTAGCTAATAATGAAACAGAAACAAAACAACAGATAGTTTATAATATAAATCCATATCACGACAGACTGCCAGTTGTACAAGTCTTATCGGTAGACTTAAAATTGAATAAAGTATATGCTATGATTGACTCGGGAGCGCAGCCTAATATAATCAAGGTAGGACAACTTGACGATAGCGTTTGCGTTCGCAAAGATATAAATAGACCGTTGCTTAAAGGAATTTCTGGAACGAAAATTTCAACTCTCGGAACATGTTTCTCTTAAATTTATATGAAATTCTTATCGAATTTATCGTTGTAGATAACTTATTGCCAATAGAATATGACATGCTATTCGGTTCTAATTTTTTAATAAAATGCCAAGCAGATATTTGTTACTCACGGAAAATGCTCGAATTTGGAAATTTTAAATTACCCTTTACGAACGAAGAGACAGAGGCAGCCAAGAAAACCAAACTCGAAAAGGCAAACCGTATAAGTACATTGATAGCGACTAGAAACACGCGCAAAAACGATTTTAATGAAGAAAGTTCATACGACGATAATCTTGAAATAAGTAATGTTGAACACGAGATACTCTCCATTTCGAAAAATTCTGAAAAGAAAAATGACTTTTCCAATTATTTAACTATCAAACGTACTCAAGCAGCAAATAAAGCTAAAAATCAGTTGAGAAACAAGAATGGCCCACATATGTATGAATGTAATGATAAAATAGAGTCAAGAAAAAACTTTGCAAAATTTCCATTAATTATCGCCGAACATAAAGTAAAGTTAAATGAGTTAAACGATAATTTAACACGTAATTTGACATCGATCGAAAGCAAAGAACAGAAAATAGTCGACGCTAAAGGCATGAATAGTAAATCGGAACTGTCTACTCAGCCTAGAAAAAATAACTCTAAATATAAAACTATTAGTGAATTTAAAGAAATTTCATATGAAACAGAAATTGATATGTATAGTAGCGAACCTAATAATAATACGGCCAATGAAAAAAAGGGTAAAGATAAAAATGAAAAAACAAATGATATAGAACAAAGCTCGATAGTGACTAATATTTTCGGTATGAATCAGATAGATTCTACCAAGAATATAATAAATTTAAAATGTTTTAATGAAGCTAAACGGAACAGTCACGCGCAAAACGAAGCCTCTGAACTAAATTCTGACAAATTTGCGGACGGACACGTGCATAAGAGTACCTCTGAGCCATCTCGCACAAATTTTAAAAATATAAACGAGATTATAAACGACGAAGGTTTTACAGGAGAAAATAAACTTATGTATGTTAATAAAATGTATAAACGAACACCTATAAATTCTGCGGCTAATCAATTTTCTATTGATGAAATTATCGAAATGAAGAATATGCATAGCAATAATAAAATGAGTACTCAATCAGATTTATCTGGAACTAGTAAAATCGAATCGGAGTTGGAGTACAAAAAAGAATCACATGCTAAAGGTCAAACGAGTAAACCGTCGACTTCGGTAATATTCGGCCACCTATTTACAGATGACGAATGGAAAGGAATTTCCAAGGCAGATGATAACAGAAAACAAAAGCTTAATAAGGCACCCGATAAACTTAATTCTCCAGCAGCGGAACATACTCAAGTGGACTTGATACAATATATTAATTTTATCCAAGCGCAAGTACCTGTGAATGACCAAGACTTCACCGAATTAGATTTTGAAAATTTATACAGGAAGCAGAAATATATTAAAAACGAATCTAAAATGGAAAATGTAAATACCACCATGAACACGAATAGAGATATAAAGATACAAACAATTCTAAACGAAATGCTATTAGACGCGACAGATAAAAACAATTACGACCGTATCCGAAATATTATCAAAATAAATCCTGAAATTTTTCATACAAGCGATGAGAGATTACCCTACACGGACTTAGTTGAACACAAAATTATTTTAACAGATGATTTACCTATATGTATAAAACAATATCCAATTCCGCAAGCATTGCAAGGGGTCGTGCGTACGACTGTAAATAAGCTTTTAAGCGACGATATCATAGAACCGAGTGAATCAGCGTACGGATTTCCTCTATGGGTTGTACCAAAGCGCGATTCCAAAAAAGGCAAAAAACAATGGCGAATCGTTGTTGATTTTCGAATGCTGAACGAAAAGACCAAGCCGTTTCCGTTTCCAATATCTAATATTTCACATCTACTAGAACAACTTGGCCGTGCACAATTTTACTCCATTATGGATTTAGCTTCAGGATTTTATCAGATTCCCATGAGAAATCAAGATAAAGAGAAAACCGCATTCAGTACACCATTTGGTCACTTTCAATTTAAAAGAATGCCATTCGGACTAAGAAATGCCCCCTCAACATTCCAAATGCTAATTAATAAAATTGTTGATCAAAGAAATGGATCTTTCGCATACATAGACGATCTCATTATAGCAGCAGACACAGTCGAGGAACACGACGATAAATACAAAAAACTCGCTTTAAATCTACAGAATGCTAACTTACGATTGAATCCGCCAAAATGTGCATTCTATAAGGGAAAAATCACGTTCCTAGGACATGAAATAACAAAGGATAATATAAAACCAGACAAAAATAAAACATTAGCCATAGAGAATTTTCCGCAACCAAAGAATAAAAAAAACATAAGGCAATTTCTTGGTATCGTAAACTATTATAGGAAATTTATCCCAAATTGTGCAACGATTTGTAAACCATTATCGAACTTACTAAAAAATGAAATACCATTTCTATGGGCGCATACTCAAGAAACGGCATTCAAGCATCTAAAGCACCTTCTGATTCACGAACCCGTTCTAATTCATCCTAATTTTGAAAAAACCTTTATAATTACCACAGACGCTTCTGATTATGCTATAGGATGAGTAATTGCTCAAAAAAATAATAATGTAAACCAACCAATCGCTTATACGAGTAGATTACTAAACCCTGCGGAAGAGAAATACAGCACAATAGAAAAGGAACTTTTGGCTATGCTTTACTGTGCAGAGCAATTTAAATACTGTGTCTATGGACGCCAGTTTATATTCGTTACAGATCATCGACCATTAATATGGTTACAAAATGTTAAAGACTGCACTTCACGACTTAAACGCTGGTATTTTAAATTAACGGATGTTTATGATTTTATTATTGAGTATTCACCTGGTAAGACGAATTACGTGGCAGACACCCTTTCAAGAAATCCGCCCGAAATCATAAAATCAGTCAATATAACGAGAAAACGTAGAAATTTTAACAATTCGATAGAAGCTTCTCTACGTACATCCAAACGACAACATACATGCACAAGCGAACCAGCTAAATGTAAGAATCCAACAACATCCCTTACAACTGCTAATAATAGTCCTGATATGTCTAAAGACACCACCGATACTAACTCCCCTGAGGATATAGAATATGAAATAAATTCGAACGAAAGTCGTAGGATAGGAAGGATCACAACAAATATAATAGAATCGCGTGACTTGTTTACCATGAATGGAGATAACCTAATTTATTTCATAACTTGAAAAAATGAGCCACTGTGCACCGGCGCGAATTCGCTCGTCGCGAACAACAGGTTTCCAAACCTTACAGATTTAATGCTAGGACGAGCTAAGGTGACGCAGAATCCCTTAACAAAAAATAAAATTTTCATTGGTCTTGTAATTAAAGAAAACACACATATTCGCACTGATTATGAAATTTTACCCGAAGCGATATTTTCCTTAAGAGATGTAAGTGACACTTTACACTTGCGTAGCGCGAGACTTTCAAAAACGGAACAAATAGACGATGTCCCTTGGAAATCTATCATAAAACTATTAAAAGACATATTTGAAATTTCTGCCACAAAAATAATTATATGCAAGAATTTACTTGCAATCCCGGATGAAAATCAGCGCGTGACTATTGTCAAAGATATCCATGAAGCACCCTCAAATGGACATAAGGGTATTACAAAGACTTACAATCGTATACGACAAAATTATTTCTGGCCAAATATGAAGGTACAGATTCAGGATATAATAAACAAATGCGAACACTGTCAACGTAATAAACTAGTTCGTCGAAAAATAAGGCAGCCTATGATACTTACAGACACCCCCGGAGCCAGTTTTGATAAAATATCAATGGACATTGTGGGCCCATTATATAAAACAAGGGAAGGATATTCACATGTACTTACGGTTCAAGATTTACTTACTAAGCATTGTAGATTTATTCCCCTGCGAGCGACACGCACTTCCGACATTGCCGAAGCCCTCTTGAGAAGATTCATATATGTGCATGGCGCTCCTAAAGTAATCTTGACGGATCAAGCTGCTAACTTTATTAGTGCGCTCATGAAACAAGTCGCAAAATTGTGTAAAATAAAAATGTCTACTACTACTGCATTTTACCCCCAGTCAAATGGATCAATTGAACGAATGCATCATTCTCTTAAAGAATACCTCAAAATATATATAGACAAGATTTGTGATTGGGATAGCTGGTTAGAATGCGCAGCATTTTCCTACAATACTAGTGTTCATGAAGGTACGAAAATGACGCCATATGAATGCGTATATGGCAAAATTGCTAGAGTACCAACTTCAAATCAAGTTATCGATGAATATAACGAAGAAACTTATTTTGACTATGTACAAAACCTAAAGACAAAACTAGCTGAAATCCTGCGCATAGCACAACAAAATCTTAAGCAGTCAAAATTAAAATCAAAACAAAACTATGATAATCGCATTAACCCATGTACTTTTCGAGTAAATGATAACGTTATGCTTATTGTTGAGCCCAAAAAGCATAAGTTTGCAGCAGAGTATAGTGGCCCCCATAAAATTCTCGAATTATTACAGAATAATAATGCGAAAATAACATACCAAAATTCAACGCGAGTAGTTCATACAAATAAACTAAGGAAAACTCGATTATAGAGCACAGATAGCAATCTTTAAAATATATATCGAAATATTAAATTATATGCTCTTGCTAGGACGTATGTAAACCAATTAACTCATAATGTTTTAATTCTTGTTGTTATTCCATATGAGGTTTGTGATCGTAATATATATATATATATATATATATATATATATATATATATATTATATATATATATATATATATATATATATATATTATCAAAAAATTATAAACAAATTGCAACATTTATTTTATACGCTGGAAAAATAATACCCTATTTCGAACGATTTCCTGTCTTTTATTTATGTTTCTAGGTAACATCAGCTTCTGCGCTATGTCCGAAGGAATGAACAATGCCGTTTACATATATACTTATAAATTCCAAACAAATCAATAATCATTTTGCACAAGTTTATCTTTCCTTCGTCAACCATCTGATCGTTATTTGGGAATCATGAAGTTATCCATAAGAACCTTAAATTAAATAAACGATTTGGGAAGAATTTATCAAAGAAGATGAAACGATACATATTATCACCGAAAAGAAATATGTCTATCAAAACCTACAAAAATCATAAATCCAAAAACACAAAACGATAAATATTGAAAATATATAGACAACGAGATAATGGAAAAAGTGGATGGAAAAATCATCGATCTTATAACCTGTATAACACTAAAGGCTCAGGGGAATTGAAGAGCCATAAGATACGTACACTGACCGGTTACGTTCACTTATAAAATTAAGGTTTATGTCACAAAAATTATGGAACGAAATTCTATTATAACGTTTAGAGTTGATAACGGAACAGTAAATTTGAGTAGGTATCAGAATTACTAAAGGAAACAAAGAAATTTTTTTTATGTTTTTTTATTTTTGACTACATAAATAAGAACTATTTAAACGACGAAAGCCACAGCATAGCTCTAGACTTTCGGACTTAGCGTGGGGATGTTATATCATGCGCCAAAAAAATCTGACTTTTTTTCTCAAAAAATTATCAAAATAGAAAGCATATTGCGATTTGTGAATTTGCGTAGATTTTTATTTTATATGTTATTGGAAATAGGAATTGCGCTAAATAAATGTAAATATTGTAGATTGGAGCGATTAGACGACATTTATCGAGGCGTTTCTGAGAAGAACGCAATTATTGGCTAAATTATTCGTTAGAACAAATAGGTAACAAGTAAACAAAAATCAGAAATTCAGTTGCGATCTCCGATCAACATATCATACGTTGCGTTAAGAATATATAAAAGAATGTATATTTTGAATGTATGTCGAACACGACAGCGGCCGTCAACTATTTGACTACTGTGTAAGTGAGGCGAACACTCTCGACCAATCAGAGCGAGCGTCTTAAGAAGTCAGCTACTCGCACGAGACTCCGCGTACCTTCTTCAGTCGACTTCTTTCTCCGTTCCTGAGCAGACTTCCCATTTGCCGCTCTTGATATATTTCCTTCAAATCGAATTCCTTATCCACAACATTATTTTTTTCCCGCCTTTTTCATTTTCCTGTCGACTCTACGAAATTAACTAATTAAAGGTATTTAATTGTATAACTTCATTAGCTAATCGCGATAGATTGTACACGTTTCCATTAAAATTTGTTTGACGCTATTATCGCACGACGTATCATTTTTTGTTTCGTGAATCGTCGCCATTTTCTTTTGTCATACGACGCGAGAATTTTTCGTTTTATTTTATTTTATTATTGCGTAACCGCCTATTGGTGGAATTGTAACTTTGCTAATTCGACAAACTCCAAGACCAATAAAGAATAGAGACAAAAAGGACTTCTTAGAATTCGTTGAAATATTTTATTTTCCCGATTAACACAATTAGGAATCTTTCAACAAATACGAGCTACTCATACACGCTTGGTATCCGGCTAATCTACGGATGGAGCGACGAATGGATCAAACGAGCCCAGCACACACACCTTTCAGCCGCTATAGAAAATAGGCCATACACGCACTGCCAATACTTAGGCGTCGCTATCCATTCGACAGCTTCGCTGCTATCTTTGCGATTCCAGAGGAGGATCGAAATCGAGACAACGCCTCCAAAGGTGGAACTAATACACACTGACCTTGCCGAGTACCTGCCAGAGTAATGCAAACGACTGGTTTCTTAACCTGCGACCTAACAGCTCCTCTTCTCAAAAATTAGAATAAGCTAAGTCTCTGCAAAGTCGGTAGTGCAGAAAATTCTGTTTAGTTCTGCAAACCACCGCAATAAATTTTTTTAGTAGCCACTGCGATCAATTCCGACTTCATTCAAAGGTATGCAGCACTCTTAACTTTTATGATGGAGCCGCCAAAAATAAGATTTATTTTATTAATAACTTTGTCAAAAACTGAAAGATCCTTTTCATAAATGAGCCGCGTATTGATTTTTTCTAAAGATTTTAATGAAATGTCGAAAGCTAAGTGTCGAAAGTAACTTTGAAAAGATATTTAATTACAAAAGCGGTTATATGGATTGTTGCCGGAAGTACCTCTGCCGTACAGATAAGCTGACAGGCGACGTTCGACAATTCGACAATTCAAAATAGCATTAGATATATGAGTATTATAACAGCAATAGTATTATAACAAACTGTATAAATATTATTCAATACACTTTCTTTGATCGTTATTCTTTAATTTTTCAATATCAACGAAGTAGATGTACGAGGGTGGTTTGATAAGTCCGTGACTTCTCGAAAGGTGGCGCTGTTATCGTAAATATTTTACTACTCTAAGAGACTATCATCTCATACAAGTAGCTATACAAAGTTTCAAGTCAATATGTTGATTAGAAAATTTTTGATAGTCTTTTGAATTTAGTGTTTTATTGTTTTTACAAAAGTATGAAAAAAACGAATTTCAAGTGGATATTAGACATTACTTTCTTCATGGAAAAACAATTAAGGAAACTGAAAAAAAGCTTAAAAAATATTATAAAGACTCTACTCCATCACATGGAATAGTTCACAAATGGTTTACTGAATTTCGTGGTAGAATGAATACAAGTGATGCTGAGCATTCTGGCCGACCAAAAGAGATGACTAATCAAGATATGGCCAATAAAATCCATGACGTGATGCTCAAAGATTGTCGATTAAAGATAGGTGAGATTAGTAACACTGAAGTAATTTCCACTGAACACGTATTTTATATTTTGCATGAAATTTTGAATATGAAAAAACTATCTGCAAGATGGGTGCCCCTCATAGTCGACAATAAACGGTCACGCATTGTTGCATCTAAACAATGTTTGGACATGTTGTAGAGTAATTCAACCGAATTTTTGCGCCGTTATGTTACTGTTGATGAAACATGGATTCATTGCTATGCACCAGAAATGAAACGGCTGTCAAAAATGTGGACTGAACATGGAAAACCTGTTCCGAAAAAAGCAAAAACTGTTCCATCAACCGGTAAGGTCATGGCCACAGTTTTTTGGGACTCACGAGATGTAATACTCATCGATTACCTACAGAAGGAAAATACAATTACAGGACAGTATTGTGCTTCATTATTGGATAGATTTGAAGCCATACTGAAGGAAAAGCGGATCCATCTGGTGAAGAAAAAAGTGCTCTGAAGAAAAAAGTGCACCACGACAACGCACCAGCTCAGACGAGTGCTATAGCAACAGTCAAATTAGCAGAAGTACGTTACGAATTACTTCCTCACCCACCTTATTCTTCAGATTTAGTAGCGTCCGATTATTTTCTATTTCCAAACATGAAAACTTGGCTAGGTGATAAAAGATTTAAAAAGAATGAATATCACTAGAATAAATATATCGAGTTGGGAGGGGAGTATATTAAAAAAAAGAAGTCGTTTAAATAAATTGTTTTTTCATTTAAAAGTCACGGACACCCTATACAATTTGATAAATGAATTAAAATACTTGAGTTGAGAGGTTCAGTTGATCTTTCATCAATTTGAGTTAGTTTGGCTGCTTATACAGCAGATGTAAACGAATTGAGACGTTTCAACAAAAAAATAATATCAAGATCAAGAAAAAATAATATCATAAGTATACATTTTCTAAAGATAATTTTCACTGCTTAAATTCTAACAACATTATTGACGAAGCAACTTTAAAAATATTTTTTTTTCTTATAATTTATTAAATAATATAGTCTTATTGTTTTTTGAAATTTTTTTACAATTTATGTGAAGTTGAGTTTATTTTGAAATTTTAATTTATGAAGAGTGCACACACTTCATGTCTGCTGACTGGAAACTTGTGCAAGTAATAAAAATGACCTTGTTTCGGATATAAGTTCAATTAAATCTTCATATTCATATATATATATATTGTAACCGCCCGAACGGCGGTCCTAGGTTAGAGCACTCGGGCAAAACCGCGAGTGTTCGCGCGAGTTCGCGAAATTGTACGCGCGAGCCGCGAAGGCGCTCGGAGCGCAACTTTAGGTACGAAGCTCGAAAGGAAGATCACTTTCGTCCCCAGTGTTCGTATAGTTTGACGCACTTTTCGTCCATTCCGCCTTGTTGTATTTTTCGTCTCACGTTTTCCGTCGATTGAAGTCCTGATAGTTTGAGGTCACTATCTTAGCGTCCTTCGCGTCGGCCTGTTCACAAGGTGAAGTTTGTGTCAATTACGTGCGCGTAATCCGGAGGAGCGAAAAAGGCATGCAGGTAATATCCTTGCTGCAGCTCCGGACCGAGAGCGCAAACGGCTGAGGAGGTGCACACGCTGCCGTCCGCGTAACCTCGCGCGTTAGCGACGCCATCAACGATTACGAGCCGCGATCAAGCGCAACTGCGCGAGCAACCAAGGAGAAGCGAGAGATAGCGGCGCGGCCCGCCACGTCCTTACGCATCCGCGTAAGTGAGAGAGAGAGAGAGAGCACCCAGCCGCTCTGATACAAGGCGACAGCCGCGAGCAGCAGCGAGCACCAAAGAGCACCAGCGAGCATCGAAGCCAGCGACAGCATCATCGTCGGCGGCAAGTAACCTTATGTACTTTTTATTATTGTCATATGTATGTGCGTAGCTAGGCTCCTGGCCCGCCGTCGCGCCGATGTCCTGCGATCCCCGCGTGTAGTATAGCGGTTGCGTACGCATAGCATAGATCTTGCCTATTGAGTATAATGTTATATCTTTGTATCTTCATGTAATATATCGTTTACTTATCGTGCCACATTGTACCGTTGTTCCCCCGCGTTGTATAAACTAGCGTCCCATTCCGTGTCCCCCTTCCCCTCGCACTTTATATGATCGCGTACTCGCATAATAATTGTTGTATCGTCGCGAAACCCGCAACTGGCTTTTTCTCCCCTTTTTTGTGATAACTATTTATCGACGTGTTAATTAATAACTAACTGATTTAATGTGCATCAATCAATTCATGTAAACCCCTTTTCATTACCCCTTTCACACACACACATATATATATATATATTGTAGAAGCAAGCAAGGTAATATAGAAAATATTTTCTTTTAACTTCATATTCATAAAAATTTTGCATATATCTATGTCTATTATTCGCTAAATGAATATATATATTTATGATGATGAAATTATAAGTAATTGTATATTCATAACTTTACTTATAATTTCACATAGCAAAAATATCCGCTATTTTCTACCTGGGGTGTATATACACAAGGAAGAATAACTTTCTCTTTTTCTTGTGAAATACGCTGGTATTTAAAATTGAAATAACAGCAAAGTAAATGAAAGATTTAGTAATTACGCAAACAAAGGTAGAAGGTCGAGGTCAAATACCACTTAAGCTTGTTGTGTTCACACCTAAGGTAAATAGCATTTTCAGGAAAATTTTTATATATATTATCAATCATTTTATTTTTCTCTATTTACACGCTAGTTGTATATTGTTCATATTATCATATTTTGTTTGAATTTATATATCTATTTTTCTCTTGTACAAATGCTCCATATATATATTATACATTCAACTGATATTGATACTTTGTCAGTCTTTTCTCGTTACTCATGTCCCTAAATATTTATTAAGGTAATATATAAATTCTAATTTTATATGTATCGTTTCCTCTCTCATTATGTGTAAAAGCACATAAATATTTTATTGTTCCTGTCTCTTTTGTACTTTTGACCATATTACATATGACCCTGTGCAGTACATAGAAAATAGTTTTGTTGGAAATATGTACATTATTACAAATGAATCATAGCAATTTTTAAAATATAATACAATAAATCATCAGTATATTCCGAAGAAGCAAAATACATCAATCTGGAAATTAGAAGAGATAAATGAGAGGTTCATCATTGAAAAACATATACAATAAATAAATATATTACACCCAGTGTATGTAGTACACCTTTACCCCTTGTTATCGGTATCGCTTCTACCCTCTTGACCATTATATAGAATCAAGGTATAAGAACAACACCACCTTATATAAGACAAAAAAAGAAAGTGGCTCAAGTAGCTGAAGAATCTCTCTCTCTTTGTCCTGGTAGGCATAATCTATACGCTTGACATATAGGTACACAGGAAAAGAAATTTGAAAGAGAACAATTTTCAGGAAGGATTTGGAATTTTTCAACTTTCTAAAGTGGAGATCGTTGGAAATATTCACTACAATGGTGGAAATTAATTTCAGATAATTTTGTTGAAAATTAAAGATTTTTGAAAATAAAAGTTATTGGCAGTTTACCTGTAGTCAAATACAATCAACACTTATTAAACTGAAAAGAAGCAAATGCCGCAATTTTTATTTCTTAAAAGCAATTCATTTAACTTATTCACCTAATTAATATATTGATTAATACACATAATTGAGATATTAATTTCAACACATAGCTTCTGGGAACATAATAACGAACCTGACTTAAATCACACGCTTAAGTTCAACAACATTCTAATATTGTAGGTGTTCTTCTTTATTTGAGCTATTATATACTAAACTATTATATAATCATATTAAATAACATATTAAACTATTAAATCTTAAATAAACATATAAATAATACTAAACAATATTAAAGAATAGTAAATAATTATATAAAACTCTTATAAAAGTGATATGGAAACTACTGTGTTATAATAAATATTATAATAAACTACATCATAATATAACCCGTATACAATAATCCAACCAGTGATTATTACAACCAATTAGTATAAATAACAATTTAACAATAATCTAACCTAAAAATAAAATAATTTAGTAAAGATAATAGCTGAAACTATTAATGACAGAACAAGGAACCACATATCAAGAGGACCTTCATATATGAACAATTAATAGCAACGTAACACCAAACAATTGATCACCTATTTTAAGGACCAGAACAAACAAGTGATTGATATAATTGAAGCAATATTTAAACATAAATTAAGCGTGTAAATGGTACAAAGTAGCATTAATATAATAATAACTAAATAAACATATATAAAAAATAAGAGAGAGAAAATATACTGCCTACATTATTATGTTTTTAGTATGTTATTATATTTTAATTATTAACAAATAAATCAATAGGAGAAAATGATATAAGAAGGAAAAATAGCATCAGGAAATTATAGATGTGTTTTTTTTACTATCTAATTCAGCGTTACAAAAAAAAATCTTATCTTTTCTCTTTCTTCTCAATAATTCTTATTTTAATTATTACTGCTAGATAGAAATACTGTGCTCTATAATAAGTGATACTAATGAACTACTGTAGTGACGAATAAATAACAATCATAGTGAAGGTAATCTGGATAATAATAATAATTTAACCTAAAATAAAATATTAATATAATAATAATAATAACAGTAAATAATAAAAATATAGACAAAAAGAACAACTGGTACAATATAAACAACCAAAATCCTTTTTTGTGGCATTTACTATTTATCAACAATTAACAAATTTGTGACTGATAATCAATTTAGAATAAATCAGTTTTAAATTTTAAAATAAATTAACCTCAATTTTAAAATAAATCAGCATCTAGTGTACTCAATTTAAGAATTTTTTATATAAATCAATTAATTAGTTTTAATTAATCTTATAAATAATCATACTTATAATAAAGTTATTATACATTATTATTATAATATTCCCTTTTATTATTTCTCTTCCTCAAAATTAAACTCAGTAATCAAGAGTATTTAAGCTTTCGTCACTCAGCACACATATCAATGAATTTTATATATATATATATATATATATATATATATATATATATATATATATATATATATAGACGAGCATCAAGTCTAGTAGAAGAGTAACAATTTCTACAATTGGTGTTGGAGATTACAATCACCTTGAAGAGAAAGGAACACGTCGAGTAACTGTTTTTGCGTTTTTTTATTGTATATAGACTGCTATCATTTTTACATTTTTGTTATTGTATTATCCTATTTGGAGAATCTCGCCCAGGAAAAATGGAGCTTCATCAAGAGATTAGAAGCAATCTAGATAGAAGCAATCTCAGTGGTGTCTACGAGAAATTACAGAAAAACGCGTTGCACACTGAAGCCGAAAGGCTACACACCAAAATAGACGAGGCCCTAATTATCTTGAGAGATAGGATATTGCGCTTCGAAATACGGCGACTTTTCGGACCAAATGCAGGTATATTATATTCGGACATCATGGAGGTATCAAAGTTTTGAGCTGCACCGCACTCGAACAAATACAACACGATGCAGATAACAACGATACTTCGGGGAATAAAGACACAACGGAACACCATGCCGCCACTAGGGCACCGATCTGGTCGAATATCGCTCCATACGTGGGATACCCGTACGGGCCATAGCTATCACCACCAGCGCAGAGCACGAAGGCCACTGGAGATAACGGAGCACAAACAACGCTCAACAACATGAATGCGAGTGGACCCTTTGAAAACACATACTTAAAGGAAACACGTACCGGACAGTTGCTGCGCCAGTGGAAAGTGCAATTCATGGGAGCCCCTCGCGAAGACATGGAGGAGTTCATCGATAGAATGGAGGAGACGATGATCAGCCTCAATAATCAAGCAGTCAATATTTTAAAATTAATTCGAGGGATACTGAGAGGCTCAGCCCGTATCTCGGCTAGGCCCTTATACAAACATTGGAGTACCATGGATAAATTCAAAGCAGCGCTGAGCCGTCAATTCCGGCCTATCGATTATACTCTGCGCCTAGAAGAGGAATTTGGTGATAGAACGGAAGGCTCAAAAGAGCCCATAGTTTCGTATCATAGGGCATATGCGTCCTACTAGACAAAATGGTAACTGCACTAACACTCGAAGCACAGCTCAACAGGATATACAGAAGCCTGCATCCGTCGTATATGGATAAGGTTAGTAGGAACGACTTGCGGTCCATTGACGAGCTGCAATTGCTGGGTCAACAAATCGAGCTGAAAAACAAACTCGCAAAGCGGTGCAAAGAACCACCGGCACAAGACAAATGTATGGTGAGCACCGCGGCCTGCTGTGCGTCAGAAAGGGCGAATAGGCGATCGAGATTGGCGGCAACCGATAAGGAAAAATCAACGGCCCCGAAGAAAACCGTTACGATAAGTGAGTCATCCGCCTCGGTAGAAATCAAGAATGATATGGCATGATTGCATGCCCAGAATTCTCGGAGAGACACTCGAAAAGACAGCTCAACTCCCTTAGTCAACAGGGAGACAACTGTAAAACAAGCAGAAGAGAGCAGGCGACAAAGGAGTCCGTCACCACGATATCGATCACCGTCCCCATACTATAGAAAACCACCCCTCACCTAGACACCCTTCACCTGTTTCGGCATCACGTTCCAGAAACGCCTCTCCGTCCCCGCTATACCGACACAAATATCCCTCTTGAAGCCCACCACGCAACCACGACCGAGAACCACAAACAAGAAGAACACCTGACCGACCAGACTGATCACCTAGCAGAGATGATCATAATTACCAATCGTACAGATCGCCTCATGAACGAAATCGAGAGTATCGTTCCCCAGCACGAGAGAACGTACGGCGTTCCAGAGATGGACCGCAGCGTGAGGATAAGAGGCTCTGCTGGACCTGAAAAAAAACTAGGACGCTGGGCAGACAGATGCCCTGACAGGCGGAAAGTCTACTGCTATAATTGTGGCGAAAATAACGTCACAACATTGAACTGTCTCCGCTGCAGCCCACGAAAAAGCTCGGGAAACGAATAAGGGACGAGGACACTGGAGTCGAACTCGACAATCCCTTTAATATGACTCTACATAACATCAACGAAGATGACTGCCCCAGAGCCAGGGATGTGACAAACACATACCCCAACATCAAGGTACCGGAGGAAGAAAACAAATTCTTCCTAAATATAGAGCTGATAGTAAAAATATTTCCAGCGCTTATCGACCCTGGTGCTTGAAAATCTTACGTACGCCCTGGTCCAGGCAAGCTACTAAATTCGGCTATCATACCTGTACGCTCGTACATGCAAATGCCGAACGGCAAAGTATGTCTCGACGAAGGTGGAGTCAACAATCAACAACTAAAAGACTGCTTCAAAATATCTGCTTCTTTGAAGTATGCCATGATACTCGGTATGGACATACTTACGTCGATCAAAATGACCATCAATTTTGCCGATTCTACGTGGCATACGCCTAAAGACATCATTAGGCACTTCGTCACGCAACAACGTGACTCGCCAGAGGCTATCATGGCCGTCGCAGCCGTCAATGGGGTAGCACAATTAAAAGACTCGGACAAACGAGAATTAGACCGAGTGCTACGACATTTGATACCGGAGAGCAAAGCAACGCTGCAGTTGGTACGCATATAGCCACATTTTCTCGACATCCAAGGGCATCGTCCTATAAAGCAGCGTCTCCGACGAAGACCTGACAAACTCCTAACGTAGGCACATGCGGAAATCAAAAGACTGCTAGAGGAGAGTATTATTGAGCCATCGGAAACCTCGTGCAGCAGCTGCCTGGTAATCGTCCCGAAAAAGGACGGAAGAATAAGGTTTTGTATTGACTATCGGGTAGTCAACGCCATCACTAAAAAGGACGCGTACCCTCTTCCGCATATGGATGTTCTGCTGGACAACCTACATGACGCGCGGTACCTGACTAAAATAGATCTCAGTCAGGCTTACCATCAAATACCGCTTGAGGAGAGCAGCAAAGAGGTCACCGCTTTTGCGGTCCCGCAGAAAGGCCTCTTTCAATATACCAGATTACCTTATGGGCTAACGAACGCCCTGGCCACCTTCCAGCT
Source organism: Sycobia sp. Sy_11 (assembly GCA_018907035.1). Lineage (NCBI taxonomy): Eukaryota > Metazoa > Arthropoda > Insecta > Hymenoptera > Epichrysomallidae > Sycobia > Sycobia sp. Sy_11. The sequence continues at coordinate 83,536 of JACCIC010000256.1, read as the reverse complement.
TGGTATGGACCTTGTTTTCGGCCCAGCGTGGCAACCGAATGTCTTCGTATATATGGACGATATTATCGTCGCTACGAAGACTTTCTAGCAGCATATTCGCGAGGTCAAAGCGGTACTCACCCGCCTTAACGAAATTGGATTGCAGATAAACAAGGAGAAATCCGAGTTTTGCTGCCCGGAGGTCAAGTACCAAGGGTTCATAGTAGACGCGGACGGTCTGCACACTGACCCAGATAAAATTCGCTCAGTGAGCGAATATCTAAGGCATACCAATCTGAGACAATTAAGGACTGTTTTAGGCATGGTCAAGTCGTACGCTAGGTTCATAAAGGACTTAGCGAAAATAAAGCTGCCCCTCACAAAATTATTAAAGAAGAACATCTAGTGGCACTAAGGATCAGCGCAACAGGAAGCTTTCGATAAGCTCAGAATGCTGTTGACGCAAGCGCCTGTGCTAGCGCGCCCCGTGCAGAACAAGCACGGGGACGTCTAGCTAGGTGGACAACGGTACTCCAGACCTACAATATGGAAATCGTCCACAGAAAGGGAGCACTTCACCATGTGCGAGACGCCCTGTCAAGGCCCCTCAACACCCCGAGTCCTCTAGCGCTATCCTCACAACCCTTGACATGGACAAATGGTATCGGCAAAAGAGTGCTGAAATTCAAAAACATCCCGAATTATACTCCGATTGGACGATCAAGGATGGGAGCCTATACAAATATCGCCCAAATGAAATTGCAAAAGAACTGGGCCACGACCAGGATGCCTGGAAGCTCGTGGTACCCTCTAACGAAAGAGAGCGAGTCCTCCACGAGTGTCATAACACTCTGACCTTAGGGCACTTTCGAGTAGATAAAACTACTCACTAAGTCGGCCAGCAATACTACTGACCAGGTATGAAAAGAGACATACACAAACATGTGAGGCACTGCGCTGAGTGTCAAATACACAAAGTGTCGCAGAGAGGACCAACGGGCTTAATGTCCCAACGAAATATCAAAAGATTCGGGAGCAGTATCGCTGCAGACATTATGGGCCCATTCCCAACCAGCAAGAGACAGCATGAATATCTCCTAGTGTTTCAAGACCTCTTCACCAAATACATCGAGATACGCCCATTGTGAACAGCAAATGGCCAAGCGATTACTCGGGCACTGGAAGAAAGATCATCTTCCAGTGGGCTTGTTCAAAATACCTAATTTCGGATAACGGTATCGTGTTTGCCAACAACTAGCTCAAGAACAAACTCGTGGAATTAGACATTACACACCAATTTATCACGCCGTACCATGCACAGGCAAACCCTGTAGAAAGGATAAACAGGGTCATCAAAACCATGATTGCGATTTTTGCCCAAAACGACCATAAAAAATGGAACATCGATCTCCCAGGGTTTACATTTACAGCAAACACAGCGATCAAGGCTGCAGGTGTAAATCCTAACACCACTGGAATGGCAAAATCGTATGAAGAGATTGCCCGCCATCCACAATCTCTTTAAAAAACACCTAAGCGCCGCAAGTCGAAAACAGGCCAAATACTAGAATAAGGGACGCCGACCGGAGACATTTGAGATCAGTGACATGGTGTATAGACGCAACCATATCCTGTCATCAGGTCCAGACCAATTCTCGGTGAAATTGGCTGCAAAATTTGTAGCCCCCTGCAAAATTACGAAAAAAATATCCCCCGTCCTTTTTGAGATCGAGGACATGAGTGACGGGAAAACGACAAAGGCGCATGTATCAGATATAAAAAGATATCACCAATCTAACGGCATTAATTCATCCACAGGTACCGACAGCGAGCAGAGGAGGACTGCGTCGATCGGTCACTTTCGATCAGGCCAAAAGGCCTGGGGACCCACAAATCCCCCCACCCGTCGCGTACGACCTGAACTAAATGAGGGGACCAACCCCCATATGCGTAACCGCACCTACGGTGCAAAAATGCAGGGTTTCCCCCAACTGATTCGGCACTACCCTGAATATGGGGAAAGTGACCGAGGTACTAGAGTAAGTGCAGAAATCGCGGCTGAACCTAATCCATTTCAGCCTGTCGCTATGGGATACGAGCGTACCGATCCTCGACGACCCCGAAAACCCCATCCAACCCCAAGCCCATATCGATCTCGCTAACCGCTCACACACCTATACCGACAATGCAGATAATGATATCATCTGTGATCGTCCGCAAAGACGTAAAACTACGGTAAACGCATAGGATGAGAACATCTTCTGCGAATGACGTAAAACTACCAACACCATCGACAACACCGATGGCGGGAGTCCGCATCGACGTAAAACTATGAAAAAGGCACTGAAAGAACAATGCGGGCGTCCGCAAAGATGTAAAACTACGAAAAATGCACAACAACAAGAGTGCGACCGTCCGCAACGACGTAAAACTACGGAAGCTCAAGATGAGCACGCCTATCCAGAATTGGTAGAGAAGTTAGATCAATATAAGAACGCCCGTCCGCAACGAAGTAAAACTACGGAAGAAGATGAAGAGCAAGACAACATTATCGGCGACCGTCCGCAAAGACGTGAAACTACGAAATTGGCAAATGAGGAGGAAGACGGCTATATATCAGAAACGGCCTCATACAAAACTGGACCACTAGAACCGTCTCGGTCAAAGGTTAGGGTACAACAGGATTTTACACCGTATAACCAGATACGATCGGTCAGTCCGTTGCCCTATAGGCCGGGGTCAAGGTTGACCAGGCGACCACCTCCCAAAAAGGCACACCCACCTAGGACTGTGCAGCAAGTTGTGTACGTAAGCACCCCGGAGCACGGCGATGTAAGGTTATATCGCGGAGACTGATGCGCATTCATGCGGTCCGTCGCGACACAACAATAGGAGACGCAACAACCCCACCTGATCGCACAAGATGCTCATCACACAAGAAAGGAGAAATGCATTATCCCGTCAAAATACAAAAAGACGGTAGACAATGATAGAGTCACGTAGACCCCCCAATTCACCCCACCTCAAGAGATCATCCCAATATCGCGCCCATATACCAACCTACCGACCTACAACCAGGAACATCACATCGGATTCAAAAAAGGATTTAATCTGTTCACAATCCCAATGCAAGTGAACGACGCAATGGAGACCAGCCTTGTGGCTAGCTTAAATAGCTCGGTGGATGAAGAAACTATATAGGCAGTTATACCTGCAAACGACTCCCAGGTCTGGGAAGTGTGCCAAATCAGTCCTTCATGGGCCCAGCAGGGACCGATGGCGCTGGCGAAGTCGAGTCAGCAGCAGCAAACTGCTGGAACTGTGGCGATGATGGTCACCGCTATTCCTCCTGCCCACATCCCAGAACCAAACGATTTTGCTACAGGTGTGGCAAAGCGAACAACAACGTCCGCACTTACACCTGTTTGCAGTGGTCGACCCCTGCCGTTCCGTCTTGGGAGGGGGAGGACGATAGATGCGAAATGAAGACGATACATCAGGTGTCGGAAGACGTTAAGGTGCCAGAAGGTATAGCGCAAGTAAACGAGGAGGTGATCGTCCAGCAGCCAATGATGGACGATCACCAAGCATCAAATCACGTCAAAGCGTCAGATCACGAACCATCGAGCAAGCGGTAGCCGCTGCGGGAGCTCAGCAACTACTGCTGATGATAATGCCGGGAGCAACGGTCTGCTTGAACAAATAGACCACCCGTTGCTGAGTGCCCACGCTGCCGCAGCAGATGCAATACATCGTCTGGCATCATACAAAAGGCGCAAATATATAAAATGGCGCTCAACGTATATATAAAATTATACACATAAATGGCACCCAATGTATATATATATATATATGTGTGTGTATATATATATATATATATATATATAATGACTTATATAACATGGCATATAGCAGATATAGTGTGCACTATATCAAATGTATGGTACTGTATAAAATGGTCTAGATTATATACAAATGGCATCCCGTGAGTTGTACCAATGGAGCAATCAAAGAACAACTTGTATCCCTAAAGTTTTTTCCCCTACGGCCATCCCCATGATTCCCCCACTACAGCCCGCGAGAGGAAACGATACCCATATATCCCCATGGAAAAACGGAGTAAAATATGGAGTAAACGCGTTAAGGGATGACCTGGAAAAATGAGAATAAAAAGATATTAGAGCCGAGCCCTCAGCCGAGATACGGAAATGGCACAACGTCGGTGGGCGAGGACGAAAGCAACAGCACAAGTTAGAAGAGTGCACAATGGCTCCCATAGTAACTAGACTACTTACTCGCCCCACCAATGCCGTACCGACCCCTGATAATTGGAACGTCACTAACGACGACAATTTTTTTCAGCAAATATGCAACACGCAGAGAAAGAAGAATTTAATCGCAGGAAAGAAGGCGATATGTTTGCGAGAACAACGCAGAATAGAGCGGTAGAAATTTGATTATAATTAGGCTAGGTTATACATATAAATAATAGTTATAGTTTTTTTTCACACAATGATAATTTACTCAGTAATTTTTCTAGGATAAGTTTCGCGTTAGCAATAGCTTAGAATAAGGCTTAATTTATAATTAGATGTAGGGAAGTAGCAGTAGGAAAAACAAATAGTATTGTATCGAGTCACAGCGAGCGACCGACGACCAAAACGGACACCAGCGGTGTAATTATATTTTTCTTTTCAGTTATCGTAAACTACTTTTTTAGTTTCTCTTTTCTACCCAGGCGAAGGCTAAACCAATCGTCGTCGTGTTTCCTCAAATTATGTATTATCCCATACCGTGTTCTCCCCAAATCATGTATTATACCTTAATGTGTTTTCGTCAAATTCTGTCTTATCGCGCACCGTCACAACTCAAACCCCTGCGCGAGCACGCGTCCCCTCTGCAGTTTGAGAGGGGGAGTTTGTAACCGCATGAACGGCGGTCGTAGGTTAGAGCGCTCGGGTAAAAACGCGAGTATTCGCGCGAGTTCTCGAAATTGTACGCGCGAGCCGCGAGGGTGCTGGGAGCGCAACTTTAGGTACGAGGCTCGAAATAAAGATCACTTTCGTCCCCGGCGTTCGTATAGTTGGGCGCACTTTTCGTCCGTTCCGCCTTCTTGCATTTTTCGTCTCACGTTTTTCCGTCGACTGAAGTCCTGAAATTTTGAGGTCGCCATCTTAGCGTCCTTCGTGTCGCCGTGTTCACAAGGTGAAGTTTGTGTCAATTACGTGCGCGTAATCCGGAGGAGTGAAAAGGGCACGCAGGGTAATATCCTTGCTGCAGCTCAGGACCGAGAGCGCAAACGGCTGAGAAGGCACACACGCTGCCGTCCGCGTAACGTCGCGCGTTAGCGACGCCATCAGCAACCGAGGAGAAGCAAGAGATAGCGGCGCAGCCCGTGACGTCCTTACGTATAAGCGTAAGCGAGAGAGGGCCCGCACCCAGCCGCTCTGGTACAAGGCAACAGCCGCGAGCACAAGCGAGCATCGAGGCCAGCTACAGCATCGTCATCGGCGGCAAGTAGCCTTATATACCTTCCATTGTTGTATGTATATGTGCAGCTAGGCTCCTGGCCCACTGCCGCGCCCATGTCCCGCGATCCCCGCGTGTAGTATAGCGGTTATGTACGTGTAGCATAGATCTCGCATATTTAGTATAATGTTATATCTTTGTATCTTCATGTAATATATCGTTTACGTATCGTATATACAGTATCGTCCCACATTGTACCGTTTTTCCCCCGCGTTGTAGAAACTGACGTCGTCCCATTCCGTGTCTCCCTTCCCCTTGCACTTTATGTGATCGCGTATTCGCGTTATAATTCTTGTATTGTCGCGAAACCCGCAACAATCACGTACCGTATGTGCTACTCAAACCTTATAAAATAGTTTCATGTAATAAAAAGTATTGATATTGTTAAAACCTCGTAACAACTGCCGCGTGTTTCATTCCCTTTTCCCCGTCCCCTTCTTAGCGGAGTTCACGAGCAGCGGCGTGGAAATGCCCACGCACACATCGACAGACCGTAAGCACTAACCTCGAGTTTGCGGTTCTAACATATATATATTAGGTTGTCAAATATTTCCCTTCCGCCTTTTTGTCTTATGAATTTCACGGCTATGTACAAAGCGTTACAGAGCTCGTATCTGGCAATACTATACATCATTTGAATGCTCTTGACATCACGTACAAAACGACGTTATGCATGATTAGTTTGCATATTGCGTTCAAAAGTTATAGACGTGTAAACATGGAGTTCACTAACGCCGAAATTCGCGCTATTTTAAAGTTTTCCTTCGTCAAAGGCAAATCCGCTAGAGAAACGTTCCGTGAGATTAATAGTGTTGGGAAATGGCATGCTATCACTTCGAACCGCAGAGCAATGGTTTCGACGATTTAGAACCGGTGAAAACGACACCATGGATAAGCCAGCCGGCGGAAGACCTGTGACGACGAATGCCGATCAAATCATGGAATTTATCGAGTTATACCGGCATGTGTCATCTCGTGACATCGTCCAGGAGATAAGAGTTAGTCACCAAACCATTTTAAAACATCTGCAGAAGGCTGCATACAAAAAAAAGCTTGATGGTTGGGTGCCGCATGATTTGACGCAAAAAATCTTCTGGACTAAATCAACGCCTGCGATGTGCTGCTGAAACGGAACGAACTCGACCCATTTTTTAAACGGATGCTGACTGGCAACCAAAAATGGATCACCTACAACAATATCAAGCGAAAAATGTCGTGGCTCAAGGCCAGTGGACCCTCCCAAACAGTGACCAAGCCGGGATTGGCGGCCAGGAAGGTTTTACTGTGTGTTTGGTGGGATTTGAAGGAAATCATCCACTATGTGCTGATCCCATATGGCCAGGCGCTTAATTCTACCGTCTACTGTGAACAACTGGGCCGCTTGAAGCAGGCTATCGACTAGAAGCGTCCATAAATGGCTAACAGGAAGGGTATAATGTTCCACCAGGACAACGCCAGACCACACACTTCGTTGATGACTTGTCAGAAGCTACGGGAGCTCGGATGGGAGGTTTTATCGCATCCACCATAGAGCTCGGACATAGTGCCAACTGATTACCACCGATTCCTGTCCATGTCGAACGCTCTTGGTGGCGTAAAGTTGGACTCAAAAGAGACTTTTGAAAAGCCTGTCCGAGTTTTTCGCAAATAAGGAGAGGGGTTTCTACGAGAGGGGTATTATGAAGTTGCCGTCTAGATGGAAATATATTATCGAACAAAACACCGCATATTTGAAGTAAATCCGACCACTGTAACACTTTTTATAAAGCATTGAATGAAGAGCAAAAAAGTGGAAGGGAGATATTTGACAACCTAATAATAGCTATGGAGTACACATAGAATCACATAACAGATAAAATGATGCCTGATGATACATCAGATGACATGAATACGAAAACCAGTATTTCATCAAATCAAAGTTAGACATAATCTATAGTTATTATTTAGAGGAAAGTATTGTTAAAAATTCAATGCCTTTTACAAATATATATGTTATTTTATATATTCCTTCTCTCTTTCCTTTCTATAACTTTAATCCTATAATAAATATAAATCTAATGTTGGATATGATGTATAGTAATAAATTACACAAAGAAATGACATTAGAAAAGAATTTCTACTAATTGGATCTAATTAATTATATGATCAGATTTTAAAGATAAATCATTATTCATAAACTTTGTACATGTACAATTTTTCTTCTCAAATTCCATATTTACACCTACCTACATTACTTCCATATCTACATTAACACACCTCCCTTTGTACAATAGATGCCACTGCGTGTAGGAGTAGCTGGAGTCGGCGGCCCCGTACTCGCGCGTGTACCCGGCACCTGCTCAGCGGGGCTCCGGGTACAGATATTGCTCCCTCTTTTGGGACAATTCCGCGAGTTCTTTGCCTCGAAGGTCCATTCACCCAGCAGTGAATTAGTCTAGGTGGGGTAAATTGTGTTGCCGCGCTTCCTCGCGCGAAGCCGCTATTTCCGTGAATAGTGCTCGTCTTTTCGCGTTCTCCTCCTCCCTTCGGAGGCGAATATGCTCGCGCTGAACCTCTCGGTCGCAGGAAGGGGCAGTACCCCACAACGTTTCTTCGGCCACCCCGATTTGCCCCTCGTGCTTCTCCTCAACTTCCTGGACGACAAAGTGGCCGCGTCACCATTGGACGGCGCAGTGTACACCTGGCGGTATATCGAAAGGGGATTATTCAGGCCGGAATAACTATTTCGTCGCTGGCTTCCAAGGCCTCACAGACGCTCAATTGAAAAAGGGAAGGTAGAAGGATGCGTTAGTGGGCGTTGAGATATGTTAGGGAATCGCACACACTCGTAATCGTCGTGGTGAGTTCGGTTGATGCACTACGATCGTTGGTCGGACTCCGGGCCCTTTAGGACGCCTTGGACCACGCTTCGGTTTGGCAACAATGGCCTTCGCTGCGCTCAATCGCTCTGTGGCCATCTCTAGCCACTCTATGGTCCACAGTCGCCACTCTGCGCGGTCGCCAACGCTTGTGCGGATTTGCCGCGCCTCCATTATGCATAAAAACTGCCTTACTCGTGCGAGGACTTCGCTCTCACAAGTCGCACGCTTGTGGCCGGCGCTCGCCGCCTCGTGACCCTAAAGAGCAAGCTTCGCCATTATACCATGTGCGGCGGAGGAAAGGATGTGATTCTTCCTCCACACGTGCTGGCCGGGAGTGTACTCTATTGCGCGTCTGTCTGCATCGTAATACGCAGCCTGCCAGCACTGCAAGGTTGTCCCGAAGCCAGTCGAGACGGCTCTGCCACCCGTCAAGAGCATCGGAGTTCGACGCGTCGGTGAGTTTGCACGATGGCTCCGGCTGTCGACCGTAAAGCAGCCTCGCCGGACTGAATCTAGTAGTAGACTGCACTACGTTATTATATGCGAAGACAATTTCTGCCAGTGTGTCCTAGCATGCACGGTGATTCTCCTCGACCAAACTACTGAACATCGTCTTCACCGTACGACTCACACGTTCTACGGGATTTGTCTGGGGATGATAAGCAGGCGTATATGCGTGATCTACTCTTCTTTCATCCACCGCGTAAAGAAATCCAAAATAAGATAAGAATGTAATCGTGCCCGTGGACGCTTTTGGGGAAGGAACCCATGACGAGAGAAAGAGTAGCTTCGATTCAGGCAATAAGGGCATCTGATTATTGACTATCGTTAAGTACCGGACTTTATTGTCCAAATAGAAGTTCGTCACTGATCCAAGTTGGATTAACCGAGTTTTTCGAAATATTTTAACAAAACATTGTTTCTCTATTTCTTTGAAAGCGAAAATTGAACTCTTAAACCACAAGCGTTCAAAAAATATTATATAATGTGTTCAAATAAATAAAAAATATCTTGTTATAAATAATTGTTACCTATAATGCACTCATAATAAATTATAAATTATATTTATTTATGTTTTTGACTATTCAAATCCTATGTAGTTACAAAATTGAAAGTTATTGACCAATAAAGCTTCATTTATTGAGATTATGTTATAGACTGTAAAATGTTTTCATGCAAAAATTAATTATTGAAAAAACAGCATAATCTTTGTCGGAACGGGCCTGGCAAGGACATACTTTTTTAAATAATGATGAATTATCAGAAAAAATAGCAGAAGAATTTTCACCTGAAAACATCTATGATTCAAGATAATTAATTCTATTTTGTGAGTCCATACGTGGACCAAATGATGTGAAAATAAACTCGGCTATTGGTAAATGATCTCATTAATTTAGTAAGCTACATTTCCGTTAAAACTATTTCTTTATTATTATTTCTAAGAGTTTTAGATATATTTATGTAAACTATATATGCTGTTATATATAGGGATGCATATAAAATGCACTTAGCCATTTGTTTTAATGATCCATTGTCCCTGGTAGATATCAAACAATTTTGTGTAGATTGGAAAATAGTTACTAGGTAATAAAAATAGCATCAATTTATCATAGCTTAAAATTAGGCAAATCTTAGAATGAAAAATGTGAACATTGTCAATAAAATTAAGAAAGAGGTATAATCTAGGTTTAAAGCTGAATTCTGGCTAGTAAATGAACATTTACATTCGGATGTGAGTTTCAATTACTACAATCGAAAAAATTAATATTTATAAAGTATTATAATATTATGTTGTTTATAGAATAATAGGAACATCCTACGTTACATAAATAGTTTTATAGATACGTAAGTAGTTTGAAAAAATTATAAAAGAATTATAAAGTCTGTTTCAAGAATGAGCCTTTTGAATATCAGAAATTTAACCTGGTTTCGTATTAACTCTTGTGAGAGACCCGCCGGAAATGATATTTATTTTATTAATAACTTTTTAAAAAAATGAAAAATCTTATTCATAAATGAAACACGTATAGATTATTTGTTAAAAATTTTTATGATCTCTTGAAAGTTAAGTATCAATGGTAATTTTGAGGAGATATTTAAATAACAAAGCAGTCATATGTGTTTCCGGAAGTAGAATGTTTGCCGTACAGACAGCTGACAGACGGCGTTCGACAATGCGACACACGCGTAATTCAAAATAGCATTAGATATATGAAGTATTATAAAAAAATTATTATTATAATAATTTCTTCTTCTTATTATTACTATTATTATATCTATAGTTGTAAATAGTTATTGTAGAAGGATTTTTATAAATAAACATGGGTTTGAACATTTTCTTATTTTAACTATGACAAACAACAAATAAACATACTTCGAATGTTAAGAAAGGGAATTGAATTTCAAATAAATAATCATCTTGATTCTAGTTCTTCTTCTAAATATTAATTAGAAAATTCAAATTGAAAGAATATAAAAGTATTTTGTTATTCAGAAACAAACTCTAAAGATTATTCACGATACTTTTTTTATCGTTATTCTTTTAGTTTTCATCAACACTGTGATTTGGCATTTTTCAATTTCAACGAAGTAGATACATATTCAATTTGATAAATAAATAAAATTTAGAAGATAAAGAATTACGACATTAGGCTACTGTTATATCAAATTAATAAATATATTTTCATTGGCGTTACAGTCCTATCAAATCATTCGAAAACAATACATAACAACATCAATACACATCTACATTAACATTATTACATTAACATTATTACACAAAAATTATAAAAACAAAAATAAAAATTAAATTAAAAATTATAATGACAGTCAGACTGTCCTTATTTATAATCACCCCCGTAGACTAATATAAAAATAAAATATTAGCTGAACAAAAAATTTTTTTTTGTTAGTAAAGTGCATTCTGACTGTCCCCAACACCCTTACCTAATTGAAGATCCAGTCCAACGTTTCGAGCTCGCTACGGCTCCTCATCAGGGACTAAACTAAACCTTATATTCTAATCTATATATACCTTATCACCAATACCAAATTTAGTAAATTAAATATCAATTCCCCTTCTACACAAATTGTTTAAAACCAATCAATTTAATAAGTAATGATAAACATTATTCAATTTACTAGACTCTAACATTAAATTCAGATTATTCCGATTCCTGGACATGTGAATACTTTCAAGACTCTCCCTTTTATACTTATTATTAATACCATGTTCCAAAATATCCACATTCACAAAATCAAAAGAATGTAAGAACTTTAAACAAAATAATTTACAGTATAGTAAGAGAAACTTTCATTAATAATAGTTATCCAAGTGAATTTATTAATAGATTAATTGCCGAGAGATTGTTTGACATTTATAATACCGAAGATAGACATAATGCACGAGTTGATGTTAACAGAGGCAAAATTATTGTCTTACCATATGTTAGAAAATTATCTGAAAGAATTAAAAGAAATTTTCGGAAATATAACATTCAAATTTTCTTTAAAAATAGCAATAATTTGAGTAAGTTGTTTAATAATTGCAAAGATAAGGATGATTTATGTTTAAAATCAGGAGTTGTTTACAAAATTAATTGTATGGATTGTAATAAATACTATATTGGACAAAGAGATAGATATTAAAAAAGAGAATTTATGAACATAAATATAGTTTGCGTAGCTCACATATTACTTCCGGTTTAAAAGAGCATTGTTAAAAATTTTTACATTCTTTTGATTTTGTGAATGTGGATATTTTGGAACATGGTATTAATAATAAGTATAAAAGGGTGAGTCTTGAAAGTATTCACATTTCCAGGAATCGGAATAATCTGAATTTAATGTTAGAGTCTAGTAAATTGAACAATGTTTATCATTACTTATTAAATTGATTGGTTTTGAACAATTTGTGTAGAAGGGGAATTGATATTTAATTTACTAAATTTGGTATTGGTGATAAGGTATATATAGATTAGAATATAAGGTTTAGTTTAGTCCCTGATGAGGAGCCGTAGCGAGCTCGAAACGTTGGACTGGATCTTCAATTAGGTAAGGGTGTTGGGGACAGTCAGACTGCACTCTACTAACAAAAAAAAATTTTTTGTTCAGCTAATATTTTATTTTTAGATTAATCTACGGGGATGATTACAAATAAGGACAGTCTGACTGTCATTATAATTTTTAATTTAATTTTTATTTTTGTTTTTATTATTTTTGTGCATTGATGTATTAATGATAATGTAGATATGTATTGATATAGTTTCCTATTGTTTTCGATTGATTTGACTGAACTGTAAGACCAATGAAAAACTATTTATTAATTTGTATAGAAGCAGTCGACAAAAGTACAATTAAATTACTGTTATATCAATTTGCAGTTAGCTTTGGCTGCTCAGACAGCACATGCACGCACTTTGGAACGTTTCAAGAAATAACTAATATCAAGATCAAAATTACACATTTCTTTAAAAATAATTTTCACTGTGTAAATGATGACCACTTGCTGCTGAAAGACCTTCAAAAATATTATGTTTGGTTACCTTATACGTGTTTAAATTATTGGTAATTAATTAAAGATATTATTGTATTTATTTATAAAATAAATAATTTAATAAATAATATAATTTTATTGTTTTTTTGAAATTATTTTAAAATTCATGTGACTTAAAACTTACATAAATGTATATAAAATTTAATTTAAAATTCACATAAAGTTTGATTTGAAATGATATTAGAGTGTTCAGTATGAGGCCTACGATGGCTCGATCGCTAGACCGAAGGACTAGTAACTTGGTGATCCAAGTTCGAATCCCGATCTCGGCCGACTGACACAGGCACCGCTGTAATAATTTCCATGTGCTTTGTTTACAAACACATCGTAGACCTCCGTCACTGATTAGCACTGATATTTGGAAGCATAAATAAGACGACGTTAAATAACATTAAAAAAAAAAAATAATAATAATATAATGTTATTGTTTTTTGAAATTATTTTAAAACTCATGTGAAATTACGTTTATATCCGAACTTTAATTAATGGAGAGTACACACACTGTATATCTGCTGACTGGAGACTCCCACGTGATAAAAACAAGTGAGAACGAGACTCATAAGTGATAAAAAATGACCTTAGTTAGTCTATAAGCTCGATTAAGACTTCGTATACATATATATAAAATTGTATGCGAATATGTAAACTACTGTCGATGCGTTTAATGTGTATTATATGTGTATAAGTTATAGCTTGCGTATAAATCGCATGATCGGAGTAGCTTTCAGCAAGGCTGCATAATCATAAAATGTCTGCGACATTGACATAGCAGCAAGCTTACTGCAAGTATGCACTGTTAAAAAAATTGTAAAAAATTAATCATCAAATCATAGAAATGTATTATACTGTTATAAGTTTTAATATTATTGTGTGAGGATCGTAAACGTCGTCTTCGTTTGCTATCCCACGTCCGTCATCTCTCTCCAGAAGTAGTCTGTAAATATGTGTACGTCCCGTCTACAACTAGTCTAAAAATTAGTCCTGTCACAATTTTTCAAAAAAACTTTAAACTTTGTTTTTTGGAGCGTGAATTAGGGATATTATAATAATTTTAGATCAAAATTAAATATTTATTCCTGAATCCATAAAGACTCCGTAAAAATCATGGTTTGCAAATAAAAAACATTGCAAAAATTTTTCAAGGGAAAATCATAGAGCTCTTTAAAATACATATTTTTTATTCTATTCAATTTGTCGGTATACCAGATGTGTTCAAAAAGTAACGAGAATTTTTAAATTTCGCGGGTTTGGAGAGTCCGCCTGTATAAAAAATTTTTTTTATTATGTTGGTACGCATGCCCCTGAAGTACGATAAAATTTTGAGCAATATTATTTACTGAATTTTTAAGTGACAGCCGCTAACGTTAGACGTATTCTTTGAACTAGGTGATTTTCGTATGTGAAAAAAAATGGAGTAAAGAATTTGTATTCAATTTTCCGTAAAAACTGAAATGAAGTGTAGTGAAGTTTGTAAAATTTTAACAAAGGCATATCGTGAATTTCCTATGAGTAAACCAAGGATTTACGAGTGGTATAAGCGTTTCAAGGTGGCGGCGACAGTGTTGAAGATGATGAACACCCCGGACGCCCAAGCACATGAACAGCCGATGAAAATGTAAAAATAGTGAAAGAAATGGTTATGAACGATCGCCGAATCATAATCATAGAAGTTGCTCACGATGTTGGCATACCAGTTCGCTCATGCCATGGAATTTTTTCGGATATTTTTGATATGAAACGTGTGGTAGCAAAATTTGTTCCAAAATTGTTCAATTTCGAACAAAATCATCGGTGAATGGAAGTTGCTCAGGAGTCACTAAGTGAAGTTAATAATGATACAGAACTACTAAAACGTGTTATAACAGACGACGAAACATGGGTTTATGGATATGATGTCGAAACTACTGCTCAATCGTCTCAGTGAAGGCATTCTGGATTGCCAAGATCGAAAAAGGCTCGACAAACGAAAATCGTCAAGCTCAAAAAACACGTCTAACGTTAGCGGTTGCCACTTAAAAAGTAAGCAATGATAATTGCTGAAAATGTACTTCAAGGACATACGTACCAACATATTTTCTACTGGCGGACTTTCCAAACCCGCGAAATTTCAAAATTCTCGTTACTTTTTGAACATACCTCGTAAACTATATATTTCTAGAAAACAGTTCAAAAGTTCCGTCACAAGATCCTTTGAAGAATTTTATGTTTTTACGAAATACAGATATTTTCGAATACATTGTTCTCGACAAATGCTGATTGTAGAAATTAAACGCATAGTATGAAAAATATATTTCCATAAGATCTACAGCTATTGTTTGTAAATTTCTAAATATTTTTTCTAATTTTAAGTACACTAATACACAATTTGATAATTTTAAATAAATACAATTTTTAAAATTAAAATAACGATTTATTTGTTTAATATAAATAACTATTTGTCATTATAAAAAATATATATTGGAATGTGTAATTGCTTAAGTTGAGATTTTATTTTTTAATTTAAAAAAAATATTAATTCTCTAAAAAGAATTTATTTAAATTATCTAAATAAAATTTATTTTCTTAAATGCATTAAATTTAATTCCATAAGAATATCATAAATTTTAATATCCGGTTTGTTAAAAATAAAAATGTTTTAAATATGCCTCGCCAGGTAGATCGAAGATTTTCATCGTAACTCGCATATAGCATACGAACCTATTGGTTCCACACTTATAAATAGATTTTTAACAGCTACAATTATATACGTAAGATTTGAACGATACAGATTTTGCGTTTGCAATTATGTATCGTTGCGTACAATACAAATATAATATTATGTATATATACATACACACACATATATATATATATATATATATATATATATATATATACTATAATGTATAAGAAAAAATTTAAATATAATTATTGCTCGAGCTATACGAGCTCGCGACACGGCCATGGGCAAAATGAATTTGTGAGAAACCAGACAGGCATGTCGCTCTCTCTCTCTCTGGCTCTCTCTCTCTCTCTCTCTCTCTCTCTCTTGGCCTATGAAGGACCACGAGTCCTTAGGCTTTAATAAATAAAATTCTAATTCTAATTATAATTCCCTCTCAGTTTATCAATGTAAGTGTATATTCCTTAAAGTTTTAAGGATGAAAAACATACAATTTCGAAATTGTGTTTAAGGATGAAATACATACAATTTTGAAAAGAACCTCACCTCATGGTGAATACCATCTAAAGTCCAGCTGGATATCTTCCCCTTTTCGTTGCATCGCTTTGGTTCCGAGACGTCAAAAATCGAAAAAACTTTTACTTTATTTTCGACCTTCAACCGAGCTGCCTTGTCTAATTTATTTTCGACGTTAGCAATTGTAGCTAGTATTTTATTTGTGTTTTTGTATTAAATGTGTCTTCTCTCGGTAGATTTGTATTTTAGTGTTAGAATATCGCGTTTGCTTGTACTTGCGTTTATTTGTTAATTAACAGTTAATTATTCCGAATGTATAGTATCTATTTAGTTAAACCCTTTTTTCTCATTCATTTGGACTTTGCCTCCACTCATCGACTGAAGGTTTTTTATTCCATTTATGGCTGCGCCACTTCGATGTTTCGAAATGTATAACTTTTCCGAGTCTATAGTTCGATATACTCACAAGAAAGTAAAATAAGTGAATTGAACAGCAGTCTAGAAGCACTCTGAAAAATCGCTCTCAGCGCGGAGTCATGCCTTACTTTTAGTTGTCAGTCTCCGAACTTGTTTATGGGTAGAAAACTAAGACATTAAAGGCCAGTCCTTATCCATAGTATTGAAACTTATATTGATATTTCGTTTTCTGCTTCAGTAAGACAAAACTGAATGCGAGTTACAGGCATATAAGACTGGAATCTTATTATTCTAATGGAAGCGCCACGAACATACCACCCACCTCGAACGAATAATTTCGTACGATACGTAAAAATAAACGATATAATTCATGATCATCTATTAGGTTGACTGTAATTCCAATAGATTAGCTGATGTATGGTCATGAACTGGAAGAAAAATTATTTTGCTAACTGCTCGCTTGTATTGAGAAGTAGGAGTACGCAAGGTCTCCACTCTCGTCAATTGATCATTACCAGGATGTAAGGATCTAATACGTCCCAATGGCTATTTTGAAGGAGGAAGCAAGTTATCTTTGAATAGAACCAAATCACGAATTTAAAAGCTGTAATTAGGTTTAAGCCATTTGGTTTTCTCTTGTAAGTAACCAAAATATTCCTTTTACCATCTTTACCAAAAATTATTTCTTATCAGCTGCGCCAACCTCCATTTGGAGCAGAGAATTTAAGATTCATGAATTTCAACAAATAGCTCAGGAAGTATTACAAGTAGACCACCAATGAGAAAATGACCAGGAATGATCGCACTCACATCTGGAGGATCTGAATGAAGTGCACCACAAGAGTGGTCTAGAATTCAAACACGCCTCAATATCAGCCAAGAGAGTTAAAAATAACTCGAACAAAATTTTGATTCGCATATAACTCTGTACAAATGTCTTTTGAAAGACCTCACGTTCGCTTCCCAAATACCATTAAAATTAGGGGCTCTTGAGGAATGTAACGCCATTCCACCTCATCTTCGGCCAGAATAGACGCAATTATTTGTTCTGAAGCAGAAGCTTTGGTAAAGAGATGCTAAATTTCAACATAACAATCCAGAAAGAAAATCTGCCATTATCACTGTAAATTACGTCACTTTGGGGTTGCCAGAGGTGCTAAAGGTAGTTTAACATGAAAATGAAAGACATCATCAAGGGGACTCCAAGAGCCGAAACCGTTTCCTTCTCATTAAAGTCTTTAGAATCTCCTTGAGAGTTCAATGGATATAAATTGCTGTGGTTTGCTACGCACTTTCCGACAGATATGCCAGCAGAACTAAGCACTTCAATAAGCTCCCGATATGCATGTACAACTTCATCCAATTATCTCTGACAGATAAGAAGTCATCAACGTATTTATTTCTGAGAATAATTGTGGATCCAATATTATGTGAATGTACGACCAAATTGGCTAATTCTTTTAGGCAAGTATTTGCAACAAATGGAGCTGATACTGTTCCACAGGCAATAGTAAGCAAGGGCCAAACTTGAAGTGGTAAAAGTGTATCAAAACACCAGTAGGTTCTTTGCCACTTTGTATCAGTAACATCCACAAGCATTTGACGAACATTTAAATCATATTACTATTGCATGTATAGATATAAGAATGATTGGGTACATATTATAAAAGCGGAAGCGATGCGTTAATAAATTTGTGAAACCAGGAAGCAGCCAGGAGGATGCCTTAGCGTGTAAGAATTAGCTTGAATCTTCTCTCTCTCTCTCTCTCTCTCTCTCTCTCTCTCTCTCTTTCTCTTCCTCTTCCTCTTCCTCCTTTCCTGGCGAACCTTCATACGTTGAAGACGTGCCGTCTGCGTATGTGATGCTGAGAGGTGAGAGCCCTAGGGAGAAGGGGGAGGGGGGAAAGCGAGAGAGGGTTTCAAATGAACAAACTACACTCCCATATCTCCGTAGGCACCGCGATCGTTGTAGACGTGCCGTCTTGCGTTCGTGACACCGGAAGGTGAAAGAACGTACGAGAAAGAGGAGGAAAGAAAAATCCTCTTAAGAGCGGTGTTGCGCCCGCATCTCTTGCCGTACTTCTCCGCATGTGTTTAAGGCAGGCCGCCTGCACATATAAAACCGGACGGTGAGGAGCCGCAAAAGAGGGGAGTGTAACAATGGAAGAGGTCTCGTAGAACATCGATCACGTGAGAAAAATGCCGGTAGTGAACGCGTTTGGTTGTCCAAAGTTTGGGTCAGCAAAGTCTAGCCCATGGATATGGTCCCAATGTTCAGAAATGATTTTGTCTCTTGGCAGCACGTTGCAAATACGCTTCACTACTAGGGCTGTAAAATTAAGCGAAAATTCTGGATTTATTGGAGATTGCACGGTAAACTGCACTTCAGCACGAGCGATTTCATTAGTCGTGCCGTTTAAATCAGATACAGTAGTGGTCACTGGTTTAAATTTTAAAGATCGAGCAGTAGTACAGGCATCCTCCTTCTGAGGAGTCAACGATAACTATAGCAGTAGCTAACATCGGTTGAGGAATCCTTTTATCTGACACGATAAAGTGAATCGAAGTTGAAGGATCAGCTTTTATTTCACAAAGACTGATTCGTATGATGTTTGTAACCGCAAATGTAACAGCTAGCTTTTGAGGGACAGTTTTCATCTCTATATTTAGAACTTAGACAATTAAAACTGAGCTTAAATTATGTTGCATGTTCTTTGCTCTTGCTCTCAGCTGGTATAGCATTATTTCTTTTGGAATTTAAGGTGGTCATTTGTGTCAAATTATTTCTATTAATTGAACTAGATTTTTTATCAGCTCTGGTATTATTGTTAATGCGAGTTTTCTCACTGTAGCCATGTTCAGTTCTGACAAACTCATCAAAACCTTGACGACATTTAGACTTTGAATCCTAGTCTCTAATAATTTTTTAATTTTAATAATTCATTTTCGCAATCTCTTTTAACTAAGCCTGTCCACTCTAGTCGTGTCAATGATGGCAATTTATTTTCAATTAATTGTATAAATATCATGTCCCAATATTCAACTGGCAGTTTTAGAGAGGTAAAGACAATTTTACTCTCCAGGGAAGTATGCAGTAATTTACTTTAATGCTCACCAGTTTTCTCACAAGATGCTGGAAGGCGCACAAAAGTATTAAAATGCGTAGAGAATTGTAATAGAGGATTATCGTAATGGCTTAATTCTCATCCACCAAAACTCTTCAATTTTGAAGCTACGTCGCCTTCTAATGCAGTGATTAAGTACGGAAATTTGATAATAGTAGGCATCACAGTATCGTGTAACACAAGGGAATGGAATTTGCTTTTAGAGGATTGCCAATCACGCTGAGTGCCATTAAACTTAGATAACGTTACCATTTCAAGAGAGACCTGCGGTAAATCAGTAGTTGCCGGCATAGTTTAAAATACATTCTAATTAGGAGTCTGAATACATACGAGGCTTGTAATGCATTCATTTAGCGTTGGTTGACGAGTATTTAGATGCTGCATTATTATATAAATCCAATTTGAAGTAACTACGTTCCTCAAGTGGCTCCGACAAGGAATTGAATTACTACGCACGCTCACGAAAGTCATTCCAATAGTAGTCTAGCATAGCGATTTACAACCGATAATCCTCAATAGTCATAGCTGCGGCCTCTTTCTATATAGAGGTCTTGGATTTGAAATTCACTAATAATTCTAAACACCGTTCCTGTCTCCCTAACAATTGTTGGTATATTCTCATGATGTTATTAGTATATGCTCCCTTTAAATAAGCAATATACTGTATGGTTTTAATTAAATACAGCAAAAGACGTACTGTAGCTATATGTATTAGTATATGCTCCTGCAAATGAGTGATATACGATGCGTATCAAATTAAGCACAAACAAAACGGAAAGCCAAGTCAAACGCGAATAGCATAAATCTATACGTATTAGTATCTGCTCCTGAAATTGAATGAAAGACCATGCGCTGATGGCAAAAATCCGGAAAGCCAAGTCAAACACGTATAGCGTAAATCTATATGTATTACTATCTGCTCGTGAAATTGAGCGAAAGACCATGCGCTGATGGTAAAAATCCAGAAAGCTAAGTTAAACACGTATAGCATAAATCTGTATCTATTAGTATATGCCCCTGCAATGGAGCGATATATGTACGTTGATGGTAAGAATATGGCTCGAAGAACCAACAAATAGCTGCGCCACTTCGTTGTTTCGAGATACATTAGTCAAGTAGAACTTTAACAGCTTCCAAGATCAATATCGGTAACCTAAGTCAACTTCCTCAGGTCTATAGTTGGATATTCTCATAAGCAAGTTAAATAAGTGAATTTAACAGCAGTCTAGAAGCACTCTGAAAAATATCCTCTAGCGCGGAGACATGCCTTTCTCATAGTTCTCAGTGTCCAAACTTGATTGAGAGTAGAAAACTAAGGCATAGAAGGCCAGTCCTTATCCGTAGTATTGGAATTTATATTGACCTTTTGTTGTCTACTGCAGTAAAGCAAAACTGAATGCTAGTTCCGATTTAGGAATGTCTGGTCAAATATAAACTCAAGTATTTGTTGTATTTTATTTAATTTGCATGCGATAGTATTTCATTTATATTTTAATCTATCTTTTTTCTTAATTTACACTTATAATTAATTCGATCATTTAGATTCAGTTAGATGTTAGGTATAGCTTATAAAACTATTGTGCCGTTGGTCCACCTAATAAATTGACAGGCTTATCGGTTTAAGAAAGTCCCCTGATTCTTAAATTCCTGTCTGTGCATTTGTGCGTATACCCGTATGTTTTCTTTTGAAATTGGTTTAAAGTAGCTCTCGATCTTACGAACTAAATAATATAATCGATAAAATGAAGCCCCAGCCTTCAGAAAGTTTAAGAAAACACAAAATGCGCGTTTAACGGATCAAGTTATTGAGTTCGAGAATAAGAGCAAAGTCGAGCGATTTACTTAACAAGAATATTATTCAATCTCGTGTCGACATTACTTACGTTATATAGTCCGAAGCGCGTAAAACACTTTGAAATAATAGCACAAGACGAGGCGCAGACTGATATTTATTTTACGGATGGCATATTTACGCTGTCACAAATAACCTACGAGTCTACACTTGATTTCCTGTTATCTTGATTGTTGACTATGCGAAGAAGGATAATGCCACCTCTCGACTAAGCGCAAGAGGAGGTTCTCAAGATGCACCCATGTGCTCAGCAAAGCTTCCCAAACTGGACCGCCCCTCCTTCTCTGGTAAATATGAGGATTGGGATAGCTTTTGCGATCTATTTGCTGTGCTCGTGCATAATGCTCCTAATGTAGAAGATGACGATATTGTCGTATGATGGACGTGGAGAATATAGTCCAGGATAAAAATCCATTGTTTAATAAATAGTTTCCAGGTTCGCGGAAAGTGCTACAGGCGAGCGCGTCGCGATTACAAAGAAGTAGTGCAACGAAGTGCCCTCTGTGTTCCACGATACATATCCTTGCGAAATACCCGAAGTTCCACAGCATACCAATGGCGCTCAGAGGTACTCCATTTACGACTATGGTCCAATATTTCGGATGACATGATGACACGATCGAAGCCTATCTCGTCATTTTTCGAGCGAAACTCTCGGAAACAAAACGAAGGTAAAAATATCGCCGTCGGAATGAATGTGCACAGTATTGCCTCTACATGAACATTTCCTATAATACTCGCAAAGGCACAAATTATCTTAACTCTCAGTAGTAGCACCCGCACATGTGCGCGTATGGCGCAGTTACTCGAAATACCGCGACAACGGATAAATGTCCCCTTGACTGTAGTGGGAGGCATAGCTGCGGCAACAGCACGTTCTAATACAATTTTTACCTTACGCTCGCTCGTTATCCAAAGTTTTGAATTGGAGACTGAAGTGTTCGTCCTCCAGCGGATTATGTCGCAGCTATCTACGCGAACTTCCATTCAATTTGATCTCGAGAAATTGAATCAGATAGGACTGGTTGATCCACAATTTTACATCCCTAACTGCATAGATATAATTTTAGACAAGAACATTTATGGCGTATTCTTGAAAACAAGCTTGCAGCGCTTTCCTTCCCCCACTTAGTGGTTCAGAATATGGCACTGGGTTCAATAATCTCCGATTCGACCCAAAGCATTCGGTCACGGCGGATGGGTTAAAATGCTCTGGCCCCTTTTTAACAGCCCTGCATAATATCACTACGGACGATTCGCACCGTGTGCGAGAGAAATTCTGAGTGCTGAAAGATGTACCGCAATTCAAATATAATTTGAAACCGGATAACGAAGCGTGTGAACACAATTTACGGAGACACATGGGCGGGCTATAGATAGACCATACATAGTCCATCTTTCCATCAAGACCGATCTATTTGAGGTTCCGGCCGAGACCCGACGTATAGCCTTAAGATCGCTTCGTCACATGCATGGTCGTTTTCAAAATAATCCCGTGCTGGCTAACTCGTATTGAGATTTTATGATGGCTCATGAGTAGGTCGGACACATGTCGCGCGTACCGAGCGTGGAACTCGACAATCCTTGCGCGTGGTATTTATTACACCATGTTGTTATTCACAATAAAAAAATACTCGATATTTTCGATGCCTCTTGGAAAACGATGATGCTGGGCTTGGAGAACGATGATGCCTGAACGATTTTTTACGTTCTGGATCCTCTTTTCTAAAGGATCTCAGGATCATACTTTGAACTGGAGACGATAACATTTTGTGTTTACGGCCGACATCGTCAAGATGTTTCGTCAAATTCACATCTCTTCAGCAGATCCTGATCTGCAAAGAATCGTCTGGATGCCGACGTATAATGATCCCCCGAAAGAATACCCTCTAAACACCATTACATATAGCACCAAATGCGCCCCGTTTTAGCTTTACGATCGTTAGTGTAGTTGGCATGTGATGAACGCAAACGTTTTCCTTTAGGCATTGACTGCCTCGAAAATAACACATATATTGATGACATATTCATCGGAGCGAATGATGTACGACTACAAGAAAGCGTGAAGAATTGATTCGAGTACTCGAATCTGATGGTATAGATTTAGATAAGTAGGCCGCGAATGATCCACGTATCCTACCCGCGAATATGCAACATAATGAGGGCGTGCCTTCGAAATCCATCGAAATCGATGATACGATAAAAACCCGTCGGACGATAAATTTAATTTCAACACCTTAATATTAAATGATCGCGTAAAAGGTATTACAAAAAAAGCGTACTCTCCGATTTTTCCCGTATTTTTAATCCTTTAGGGTGGTTGTCGCTATAACAATCTTTATGCAAGATTTTTAAATACGAAAATTTGAATGGGATGCGCCTTTACCAACAGATATACACGAGCATTGTATCAGGTATTCTATCTCACTCTTGCTACATCCTACTCGGATTTCGCTGCGCTCGGATTTCGCTGCGACGCAAAGACTGACCTGAACAGCCAGAAATTACGCACGTGATGCATGTGCGACCAGATTTGCACGACACTGATATTCTTACACGCTTCTCATCGTTAATGCGTCTCGTACAGGTGTCTACATACTATGTGCATCCTTTGCTAAACTTACGTAGATGCAAAAAGGAACAGACGTCGGAATTTTCGGAGGCGCGAGCGAAACTAATTCAATTAGCGAATGCACATGCTTTTGCCACGGAAAACAAACTATTATAGGCCGGTAAATTTCTCCCAAAAGGGAGCTTGTTGAGTAAACTCAACCCGTGTACAATGAAAATATCAGATCGTGCATGTAAGTGGTAGGCTCCCGCAGACAAAAGTTCACCAGAATAAAAAGCATCCATCTATACTGTCTTACCTATCGACCGGCGCTAAAATACCAACTGTTTACGTCCACGTTCGTGTACCGGGGTAACGTATCCCTCATCTTTAGTGAATGGAACATAATGGGGGATGCGGCTAAAATACAGCAATGGTCTCTCAGGATAGGATCAAACGAGCTTTTGGCCTAACGGGCTTGGTGCACCCGGGAGTTATCGATGCTGGGAGTGGGAAATTGGCGCTTACTTCCTAATTACCGCCAACCTATTACAAGTGGTTCAGCGACCACCGACAGTAATATCGTTGGAACGTTCTGCTTTAATGGGCCGGGGGCATGGCTTTATCGCCCGGCCGAGAGAAGGAATTACTCTATAAAATCCCCCTAATCCTAAATTGTGTGGCATTTGCGATAGGGAATGCATGGCTCTAGGGTAGAAGAAGAGAGCCGCTACAACTGCCAGAGGAATTTATACTGCCTGTTTATAATAAATCTTTGTCCACCGAACGGAATGCCGCAAAGTGACCTCAGTAGGTGGACGTACAACAAATATGAGTAAAACTAATAACAAAAAGAAAGTAGAGGAGGAAGTTAAAGAGAATAGAAAGCCCACAAGGGCGAGAATTACAGAGAGGGAGCTTCCCATGAATGAACTTGGGAACAAAAAGGTTCCGCAGGTTCGGTTCTCTCTCTACGAGAGAAAGAAAAGTATGTAGTTGTCTCTTATAACCCGCTGTTTTTTTAAATACTCGTGCGCTATATACTTTTCTCGCTGACAGCACTAATTGCATGTTAGAGAGAGAAAAGTATATAGCTTTCTCCGCTGTATTACACAGTCGGGTCTATGATGTCTATGGGAACTAAACGGAGAGAAAACAATATACTTTTCTCTCTCCCTCTCTCTCTCTTTCTGTCAGGGCTCTTCTCTTACACACTTGCCACGGGCGCGTTGCTATCCACATGCATGGACGTGTTTACGTCAATTCGAGGAGGACGATTTTTTAATCGTTTTTTTTATTATTGTTATCTGATGCAGGCAACTCAGTCGAAAACACGTGCCTCTCTGTGTGTGTGTGCGCACGTGTGTGTGCTGTGTGTGGTACTATTGCTCATTCACAATGCTTATTTTTGACGAGTGAAAACTTTACTTTGTCCGTGTTTCGAAATAGTATTTTTTGACATGTAACTTTGTACGCTGCAGTATGATTGATGCATACTGTTAGAGTATTCTTGCTCTTCTGTTTCTTCCACTCGCAGAATGGTAAATTCACATTGTTAATATCGTAAACGATAAAATTGTATCTTTTAAATCTAGCTAGTCAATCTCTTTTTAGTTCTCCATCGATGAATAATTTAATTGTATTGGATAAATTTTCATAAAGTCTATTGACAATTTGATTATATCAAAATTATCCTGAATTCCATGTAATACCATAATAATTCATTTCAAGATGTTTATTTTGCGCTCTGATATGATCTAAGTCGTTCACGAGAGAATGCCTTTTGAAATAAAAGTACTATGGGTTCTGACTCTCCTTTGGGTGGTAGAAAGGTAAGCTCTTTAAATAGATATTCATTGTCACCCTTCTTGAAGCCTTACATATCAACGATGTACTCAATCTTGACTGGCAGCCTCCGATAAATAGTTTAACTTATATATATATATATATATATACATATATATATATATATATATATTAATATATTTGAATATATAAAGTTAAAATATATATATATTTTATTTTAATCACTTTACAACTTCTTAACGTGACCACTCATAGGAAGATATTACATAATGCGATCATGCAACATTAAGCAGTAAGCTGACGTATTTGGTAGAAAATTAATTTTCGATTCAAATTCTAGCCGTACATCAGCGACTTAAAATTTATCGTTATTTTCATCAATATTGAGAATGAAGTTAAATGTTAAAAGATCAACTAAACTTAGAACATAATTTTTATTAAACGAAAGTTCAATAGGAGAAAAATATTAAGCATGAAGAATAGACGATGTACCGGAAAGCCTCAAAGTAAATGATTCATTTATCGTGATTCAGTTAAGAAGGACATGTATTAAAAAATGTCTGAGATTATATAGAACTACATGATTTTTACATAAAAACTGCAGACATAAATGACCGCAAATATATGTATTAAAATTCTGATATCTTTCATAATTATACATAATTTCAACATCTTCAAAGTATAATATAAGGTCTACGGGTGGCTTTATATTACCAAAACTATCGAAATATAGTACTCGGTTGTCTAGTTTGCGATATACGACCCAATGAGTTCCAGGACCGTTAACAACATGAGGGTTTCCAATATCTGATTCCAATATCTGATTCACTACATATAAATACGACTCAAAAAGCTGAAATTTTTAAAATACAAACGTATTTTATTAAATCAATGTTAGATAATGCTCGATCTGGCAATTCTACAAGAAACTTTTTTTTCTATTACATTGCCTGTATATGGTTTTAAGTAGAGACCTGTGCCATTACTTTTATACGGTTATAAATAATAAAGTTTTTAGTAATGATCATAACTATTTTTGTAAGGTTTTAAATAAAGACCTTTTCCAACAGCAATTGCTTCCATTGTTTTGTAATGCCTTCGATTTTCTTGCAATTCTTGTTTTGCTGCTTTGACATCATTAACAGCTTTGACTATTCCAGTAGCAGCTCCTGTCAATGCTCCTGTTGCACTCAAACTGGCAAATAAAGGTACACGAAATGGTAAAATACCGCCAACTTTTTGAGGAACCGATAATATCTTTGGAATTGTCACCTTCTCTTTACCACCTGCCTTTTTAACAGCCTCGTGAGCTTCCTTTAAGGCAGAGCGAACTAATTTTTGAGAAGTCGAACTTGGAGTCTTAGAATATGGAGCAGAAATTTTTTCAATGTTGATTTATTGATTTTACCAGGAAATTTTTAATTTTCATACATTTCTTGATTATGTGTATGGAGTTCATAAAGAAAATAATGATATCATGATTGGAAATTTACCAATAAATTTCGCCAACGGCAATGTCATAGTTAAGAATACAAAATATCCATCACGAAAGGCTTCTTAGAACTATTTTTTAGAAAATTACCTGGTGTGAAACTCATTAACAATAAATTATCAAAATCTTGAAAGAAATCAAAATCTTGAAAACAATAACTTATCAAATCTATCAAATCATAATCTTGAAGTATCCAATGCTCATACAAGAGATTATGATAAAAATAAAGGAATTAGTGTAATGAAAAATAAAAAATGTTTAGAAATTATTTTACTTATGTTTACGAGAAAAGGAGGAGGTATTTTACCGCGATTTAAAATTGTACAAAAAATATGTCCTTCGACTATGTATACTGGGATAACCCGAATGAGTTAGTAAATCGACTAAGGGTTTTGTTGGCTGAAATATCTGCGGGAAATCAGAGTCACACAAATGAAATATACTCTATTATCGAGGAGTTGCGTGAGGCTTGTATTATATATTAATATAGAAAAATAATACTCCAATCAATTTAACAATGACTGTCGACGTATTCATACCGTAGCTAGAAAAATCTGACAGCAGTCAAGGTCCACCTGGAGTTTGATTTAAATTTACATATGATAGTCAATAAGATATGGAAAATAAGAGACTCTGCAATTTCTCACCACCAGTTAAATTACACGATGCTGTTGATTTAGATACATTGAAAACTTATGTACAAGAGGAAACTTTGAACTTATTAAAACTTTTAAGCGAGATAAATGAAAAAGTCTATGTTTTATCAGCAAGAACACCATCTATTGTAGAATTAGAAACATAATTGCTGATTCAAAAACTTCATTCAATGCGTATAAATCAAAAATTAGAAGTGAATTTATATTTATTAATAGCAAGGTAAAACAAGTTATAGAGTTAGCAGGAAAAACACACAATGAATTATTCAAACAAAGAAATAATGGAAATAATGAGAAAAATTCATAAGTCTCCTCGTCGAAAATTTGAACTACGTGATATAGATGAGACATGGCAAGCAGATCTCGTTCAAATGGAACTTTATGCTCGAGAAAATAAAGGATACAAAAACATGATTACTATTATAGACACCTTATCTAAATTTGCACGGGCTACACCTTTGAATCGATAAACAGGTAAAGATGTGGTAACAGCTTTGAATACTATTCTCAAGCATGGACGTATGCCAATGAATTTGCATACAGATAAAGGTAAAGAATTTAAAAATGTAGATTTGCAAAAACTAATGAGTTATAATAATTAATTATATTAATCTATACTCAACATATAGTAATATGAAAGCATCTATATGCGAGCGTTTCAATCGTACTTTGAAATAAAACATTGTTATATGCCGACGCATAGGCCCCCCAGAGTCTTGCGCGCGTTTACGACGAATTTTATTTACGATTACGATGAATGTATTTTCTAAAATACGACGCTCATCCAGATATTAGGCTATTTTATCGAAAGCACAAGGCATAAACAGAAATGAATCAATAAACCTGAAGCCTTTTTCATATTTTGTAAATGAGATATATTTTTTCTTATTTTCTGGTAGAAGATATACTGGAAATTCCAAATTTATTGCGAGCTCTTTAATGAATAAATATGAATCATACCCTAATAATTTATGGAATACAACTGTTATAATTTTTGAATCATTATAATTAAATTTACATAAATTATATGCAGGACCTCGATATCTGTAATTGACATTTAAATTTTAAAAAATTGATAATATAAAACTCTAAATAAACTTACCGTCCTGTGAGATGACAATGATCTTGGACTTCTCTATCCTCACAATTAAAATTCTTTTCACTAATATGACAAATTTTTGTTTTTCAAAATTTAAGATTTCAGTATCTGTAATATATTCATTGGTTTTGGATTCTCATATACTTGTGTTATTTGTTCCGAAAATGCTTGTAATTTCTGCATGAACCATTCAGCAGGCAATGGTAATATTTCTTCATTTACTTGTCTATAGCTTTGGTATTCCGATTGTACATCATCAAAACTACATTTGTATAAAAACCAACACTAAATGCTTTATATAGTTGCTGTGCATATTTATGATTTTCTATTTGTTCTAATATACACTCAAAATCTGCATATATAATAAATAGGCCACTTTCCTTATATAAAAAGTTTTCAAACTGTAAAATATTATTCTTTTCAGTCGGTAGTTTAATTTTGCAATTATTTTTGTCCTGACAATCAATGCTATGCAATGTTAATTTTTCTGCGGATATAAAATAATGTAGACAACGACTGCAAAGGTAAATTATTTCATTGTGTTTTGACAATTGCAAACTCATGCAGCGAGATAAATTCTTAATCTAAACATAGTGATAATAAGTTTGGAGATTATCATCATTTATGCTTTCGCTATCTTCATCATTGTAGTTATCTTGTATAATAAGTAAATTCACATGCTTTTCCTTTTTTTATAGCTGTTATATAGCATGGAGATACATGAAAGACATTAATTTTCTTTTTCAACATATATAAATTAATTGAAATATTATGATTACATTTTTCAAATTTAACTATATCTTTTGTCTTGACTGGAAATTCAATATCTTCAAAATTGAGGACAGTTTTATACTGCTTATATGTGGAAAGTCGATTAGCATTTTCTTTAGCTAGATATAAAGCTGAGAAAACTGTCCATTTAAAACATTGATTATCATTATTTTTTACATTAACACATGCATGTCTTTTTCCTATTGCTGCAGGTAGTGCAATATATAAGCTACCTTTTGTAGGATTGAATTTATACATATTGATAACTAAATTTAGTATAGAATGCATCGACCAGCCTGAAACTCTCTCTTGAAATGCATCCATATCACGTTGAATGGGCTCTTTAACATGCGTTGGAAACCATTCGTTTAGATTCGTATTACTAAATATTTCGGAATTTTTTGTATTAAAATACTTTATTTCTACTATTTGCTCTGAATTTTTAGATACAATACACTCTACAGAGAACACTGTATTAATTTTAATAGCTGTATGATTTTGTAAAGATAGTTTAATTTTCTGTTCCATCAATTTAAATGCATCATATAAAAATATATGAATATCTTGATGTTTGATATTCGTTACAAGTTCAGATTTTATACAATTATTGAAAGCAGATTCAACATCACTCCACGTAACCTTCTCATCCTCCTTTTGCGCTAAGCCACCCCGTTTTTAGCATAACTATTTAATTTGCAAAAAGTGCTTTGAAAATGTCTTGAAAGTTTAAAATAACATCGTTTATCAGACGTGATTCTAGTATTTTTCATGAGACGGTTTATCGATGTGATTGCAGCAGATGCATGATCCATCCATCGAACGATAGCATCACTATCAGCCATATTTCTAGATGCAAACAAACAGAATTCTTGGAGCCGCTGAATGACATCCTGGTAATATTTCAATAATGCCATAATGCATGATAACATGCTTACAAGACAAGATAATTTAATATAATTAAAACAATACACGTTTAAAAAAACTATTTCAGTATAATTTATTTTCTATAAATATCATTAACTTGTATAGAGAAAAAAAAGCTGAGCATGGCAAGCTACCAATATATAAAGATGTGAAAGTTTCAAATTCAAATCTATACTGTGTAAATTTGCTGCTTCGTCTTACTTGTATAACAAGAGAAGTCTCAAAATTTTGTTTGTTACAGTGACCTTTCTATAGAAGTAAGTCTTGATATAGCAGCATGTCTAATATATGCTGGAAAATATCCTTTCACTTTTCAAGTAAAATGTATGTCTCTTGCTTTAAATAAAAAGCTGAGTTGAATTAAAAAGTACTGAAAAGCAATATATGCGAATAAAGAGCAATATGTAATATAACAATTGCATATGCAATTAAAGGAGAACAGTGGCGATGTTTATTTATCTATAAAAGCAATTGGATAATAAAAAAATCATTCTTACTCATTGCGTAGTACATTGTAAACGTGCGAGGCTTCAAAAGCTCTTTGAATGAATTTATTTTGGAAGAAGTTGCAATAATTACTCTTCAAGACGATACACCAATAGTTCATTTGTTTCAAACTCCGAGAAAATGGTGTAAACTGTCTGAAAAAGACAAGAATGAGAATTAATGATTAAAACGTAATTATCACGGGTTACGATGGAGTTCTGACAATGTACCATATGAAGAAATTCAAAAAATAATTGTTTAAAAAATGTTCAAATGATTTATGTGAAAGGTCTTCAAAAGAAAATATACCTGCAAAAATTTTGACACAATATTAAAATCTTGAGGACTTAAAGTGCACTCCATTATAGAAATTAAAATCTTTAGGCAATACATACTCCTGTCATCATACATTATGCTTTAGGCCTGTATGCGCAGTACAGAATGCATATTTATTAAAATTTCGGATACTCGAAAATTGTAATCGCAAGAAATTGATGAAACAGGTTTATTTTTAATGTATACGTAATATAAGAAAAATTCATCTATAGAGAAAAAACTTTTCATTGATGTTGTAATGTTTTCGAAACAGAGTTTCGACTGAGCTGCCTGCCTTGTGTAGAAAAATCTTCTTTTTCTCTACGTGCCTATAAAATATAGCTAGCGGCATTGAACACGTCCTCCTCTACTCCTCGAACTGTCTCTAATATAAACAGAAGGGGAGCTCGCGCTGACTCTGGTGTAAGCAGCCTGCCTTCCATACCGATAGCTACGCGACCTAGGCAAGTGCGTAGGAAATGCAGAAGGGCAATGAATTGGGAAAAAAGAGAAAACAGTGAAGAAATTTTCTTACGGTAAATGTAGGTCTAATATCGTTAGATAATTTGATTGCAGCATCCATCATCTTATATTACATTAAATTTTTACAATGGCACCGCGTTATAATAAGAAAACGTGCGTTAATTTTGTTAAAAATACGCCAGTGCGGTTTACAACGTGGGCTTGGATCTCAATTTTTAATTGTGTTAATTTAGTACGTCTGGAAGCCAGGAATACCGCTGAAGAGATTTATAAAATTTTAAAAAGTACACTGGAAAAAGAAAAATATTTTCAAAAAGTTTGTACCGAGCATTCAGGAAGATACCTCTTTGAGGGATTTGGAAATTTGCAATTTCAGTATGGATACAACGATTTTAAATGCAGTGCAAAATATATGAAAAATCAGGAAGAAAGTGTTGCAGAAATCTTTTCTATTTTATTAGATAAAATAGAAAAGCAATGCATCATCGATGTGAAAAATTATGCAATTCCTGATGTATTACGGTGGTTAAGTTTAGCCGATACTATAAATATTTCTTATAATAAGATTAATGCTTTCAACGAGCCTTGGTGTTTGAAGATTGTATTAGTGCAAGCTAAGTAATATTGAAATCGTGAAACTTCTGGACAATCTCAAGTGTTTTAATTTTCATATTAACACACAGGAATTTTATAATTGTGCTTGTTACGTAAAAAATTGAATGAAGAGTGAACAAAAATTCGAAGAGTTAAAAAAAGTGTATAATTTAGTTATATATTTCAATATTAATCAAATTTAACAAAAACAATTGCTATTGTATTGAAATTTAATAAAGCTATTGTATTTGATTAAAAAACAGTGTTTTTATTGCAATTATTTAGTAACATAATATATATAATCTACAGGTGCAAAGAAGGTGTACGAGAGCAGCGGAAAAGTTTTCATCGGTAAGTATAAAACTTATTTATATAATATAAGAGATCTGGCAGATAGAAAGAGAAAAATATATTGTTCTCTCTCCGTTTGGTTCCCATGGACATCATAGACTCTCCTCTGTAAAACAGCGGGCGGTATTGGAACAGAGAAAGCTATATACTTTTCTCTCTCTCTAACACGCAACTAGTATTGTCATGCGAGAATAGTATATAGCGCACTCTCACTCTCTCTCTCTCTCTCTCTCTCTCTCTCTCTCTCTCTTACACACGCTGCTAGTAAACGTGCGGCGTAGTATTTAAAAAAAACAGCGCGGAATGAGAGAGAACTAGATACTTTTGTCTCCCACTACGAGACAGAGAGAGAAAGAGAGAGAGAGAGAAGACTGCATGGCGACGAGGACGTTTCTCACGCACCATCGAGACAGGACAGCTCCAGCTTCCAGCACCGACTGGCAAGTAGCCTATTGTTTCTATGTATATGTTATAACTCTCTCCCAAAAGTGAGAGAGAATTAGGTTATCGTCAAGCCCCGTCATCACTGTGTAGCTTGCACGACCGCGTCTGTCTTGTGCGCGCACATTCCCGTCCAGAGTACCATGTTCCCCTTCTATCGTTCCCGATGAACCATCGCGCGTTGTTGTATGCCGTACCTCCGTTTCTCGCATCGCGGAACCTGCTAGAAGTAATCAGCCCGCGAGCTATAGCACTCCGTTACAGTGTGTATATATTAGTGTTTTAATAAATGTTCTGTTGATTACATTCGAATAATCTATTATTTATTTACTACCGCGTTTCCCTCTTCGTTCTCCAAATCCCCATATCAACAGCCGGTGAATTCAGTGTGGGCGTCGTGATAAACACGCATACACATATACATTTATACATACGCGTCATTACCAGGTATGAGTAGCTACATTTATGCGGTTACAAATAGCACCCAAAGCATGGAGCCCGAGGCGAATGAGTATAGATACGCACGAGTTTAAACTTCTTTCTCCGCAGTTAAAACGCCCGTCAATTTTTTCCGTATAAAAGGCATAAAAGCAGCATAAAGCTCCACTTACAATGGAGCGGCCATATTAGAGTGTGCTCACCAACGTGCACAGTAGCGGCAGATAGTTACAGGCAGCAGCAGCCAAGTTGATGGCACTATGCATGTCCTCTCTCCTTTCAGGTCCCTCAGGTTATTCAATAAAGCTGTAATGATTTTATAAATAATTAAATAATCCCTCGTGTAACGTCTCCCCAATACATGAGATATATTTTAGATGTAGAAAGATTATACGATCATCAGATGTATTATTTTATTATATATATATATAATTTATAAGCACTAGTGTGCATAAGCTATAGTTAATAGCTGAAACAGAGCAAGTAATTATCATACTTTCTCATACCTCCTGTGAGAAATAACAAGTAATCGACAATAAGAGCCTAATGAAAACACACCTTTTCTAGGTAACCTTACGTATTTATTTTCATAATAGTTAAATATAAATCAGCATTCCTTGTTTTGTTTCCAAACAGAGGTAAGCATCCTCATTGGCAAATACATAAGTCATATACAAAATCATATGCATGTATACACATCTTATATGATTAATATCATTGAATATATATTAACTTTTATATTAATTTCTATTTATATATCTTAATGTATATACTCATCTGCCAGACTGGTTGAAAATTCACAATTTATAGAAAAATAATCTGTTGTTAAAAAGTGTCCTTCGCACTTAGACAAGATCAGCCCTATAAACAGTTGAATTAGTTCTTCTTTCTTTATTAATTTATTTACACACTGAAGAAAAAACCATAATAGTCTCGTTGAATCGTAATGTAAAAAAAGAAACTGATAAAAATTATGAACATCATTGCACTTATAGATGCGCCATGATGTGTTTATACACTAATGCTGGGTCAGTACAAAAAAAAAATCGAAAAAATAAAAAGGTGGAAAGGAATAGGAATTTTCAGGATCTTCAAAGTTCATCTGAATTGTGAAAATCTCTACGTACATAGAAATTAAGTCCAGTACTATTAATAAATTATTAATAATTTACTAATAAATAAAGTAGATGGTAATTACATTGAGCGAGGATTCCATGTTTTTCTTAACCATTTATAGGCAACTTGTAAACAAAGGGGAAATACAAGAAAACTAAATAAAGAAAATAAACACGCAGGGCAAATGATACAAATAATAATTAATAAATAAACACTAATAAATAAAGTCAGTATCAGTCATACAATTCAATCAAGAGAAAAGGAAGAATTGAACAACGCTATTTCTTCTAAATAGAGAAAAACACATGATAGACTGATAAACCATAACAAGTAAATTTTTACAATAATACAACCAAACACATCTTATAAACAAATTTTAATCACTATTATAACCTGATAGATTTTTCTTTTATTTTTATCAATATAACTTATATTCCATTTTCCTGTTGACATTGATAACTTAATGCAAGCACATACTGAGTTTAATAATTAATACGTACTAAGTCTAACAAAAATCAAGAAGATATCAACCTCTAAATTATATGACCATGCAATAGAAATACAGTGCCTTGACAGCTAACCTTCAAATACAACACCATATATGTAATAGCCACCTGAGGAGACTTATAACAAGCACTTATAACAAGAGGAATATAAAAATGTAAGAAGACATAAATAAAAACATGATCTACATTACTAATAATAACGATAACTGAATAATTACACAGGAAATATTAAATAATAAATATAAAATCAAAAGGGAATAGAGAAAACAAATCCACAGTAATGAAACATTAACAAAGTTTTCAGCCTCACATGAATTAGTATCTAATTAACTACAAGAACACCAAGGATAATACATATAAATTAGTAGCAATATTAACAATAGAAATAAATAAATACAATTCATAATTATAATTCATATCTAATTTATATTATAATAGACTATCATATAATAGATTATTAGATAATTTGTAAACACATAATTATAATAGTTAATTATGATCAACTACACGCATTATCTACAACGTAATTCTAAAACAATAAATACTGCATGACTATTTTTAATTATTAAATACATACTCATCTAAATATTACCTCCAGTAATGAAAAATTATACGTAAGCAGCTTATATGAAAGAATCATATAATTAAACAGGTAGAGTTAAATCACTTTGTACATAAAATCTCAAGGAATGGTCACAAAACACAAATATATAATAACATAAATAAGAACAACATACGTTATAATATATTATAACATATACACCATAAACAGGTGATATAAAATACTGAATAACAACATTAATATTATTAATAATTTATCGTACGGAGAGTCGATAATACCATTAAGCATCGTTAATCCTATAAATATTAATAGTAATAACAATATCATCTCAACCACAAATATTTGACAATACATTGGAATTTTGAGCTCAGGCTGAGTAAGGACATCTACGCAGTATTCAGCACTGACGATCGGCAGTTATTGCTATAATCCCTTCCCTTTGGTGCCTCACTTGTTCGTGTCTAAACTATTTCACCACCATATCAACAACTGAGGAAACTGGACGAGTGAACATAAAAATGACATAGAAAAAAAACCGTACAAGGTAGAATCTTGGAGGTGAACTTGGAAAAGAACTTGGAAAAGAACTCAATTTAAAACTTAATTTTAAAGAAAATAATTGTACACGTCATTTGACCGACTCAACATGGATCAGCAACAAATGGCTGATGCCGTGTAGACCTGGACAGGACCATCCCGACATCACGGAGATCTCGGATGCCTTGACCTCTATAGCCCTCGAGGCAGGTCACTTACCACAGACGCCCGCCGGCTCATAAACACAGCCAGGCACACAGAAAAGAGATAAAAATCAGACCGAGTGATTCCGTACGATGCCCACGATAATACCACAGAGGCCATTCACACAACAAATAACCGCAGGACTAGCATATTTCTATGAACGGTGGACATTACCACCAGCTCATAGAAAGAATCTGGCAGGAAACATGGAAATACCTCCAGCTACGAAAAGCAGTTGGCCGTACGTATCAGGTATGTGGCCATACCTCCACACGACAATGCTACAACAGTATCTGACAGCGTACTCAGGCTTGCCGACCCTATCGCCAGAAACATTGCCAGCGTCCACAGAAACCTGACAGATGACCGCAAATAGATCACTCGAAAACGAGTACCTCAAAGAAACGCGCACCGGACAGCTGTTACGACTGTAGCGCGTACAGTTTACCTGAGCCACTCAAGAGGATGTAGAGGAGTTCATTGAACGGCTGTAAGAGACGAGAAGTAACCTGGATATCCCTGCAATAGACATCTTAAAGTTCATATCGGGAATCCTAAGCGAATCAGCACGGATATGGGCCAGGCCCCTTTACAAGAATTGGCGCTCACTACATGAATTCAAAGCAGCCTTGCGCCATCAATTTCGGCCAATCCATTACTATCTACGGCTAGAGAACGAGCCGCGCAACCGAACACAACGTTCGAAGGAACTTATCAGTTTTTATCTCAGAGGAATGCGCGTTATAATAGATGAAATGGCATCGGCGCTAACCGAGGAATAACAGCTGGATAGAATATATCTAATCTGCGTACGATGTATATGGATAAAATCGATAAGCACGATTTGAGGTTGAGTTAAAGAAAGAAGACACATGGCGTTACAAGGAACTGCCGCCTACAGAGGACTGCATGATAAGAATCACAGCTTGCTCAGGTAAGCGATATCAGAAGAAAAGTAGAAGAGGTAAAAAAGGAATGAAGAAAAAGAAATGAGAAGCAAATGGACTCGACTTACAATCCGTTTGCACAAAAATACGAGGATCTCGGGGAAAAGAACGCAGTGGACGAGAACGATAGCGATATGTTCCATAAGACGGGGCCGCTAGAGGCGTCCCGCCGGAAGGTGATCATACACTAAAACCCACAAGACGCAATAACGTATACGTCGACGAGGCAAATAAGATCGATTTCCCCCTAAATATCCATCTAATTACTTCCAGAAAACAGCTCGCAAATAAAACAGTCGCTTCAATTGTCTATGTAAGCTTATACACGATTCCATAGCTCATAGTCAAAGTAAAGCTCATTTTTAGCTCATT
Source organism: Sycobia sp. Sy_11 (assembly GCA_018907035.1). Classification (NCBI taxonomy): domain Eukaryota; kingdom Metazoa; phylum Arthropoda; class Insecta; order Hymenoptera; family Epichrysomallidae; genus Sycobia; species Sycobia sp. Sy_11. The sequence continues at coordinate 45,389 of JACCIC010000256.1, read as the reverse complement.
TCATAGCTTATAGTTATGCGCTCGGTGGCGACATAAAAGGCAAGTCGTTAAAAAACTCGCCCGAAATCCAAAAGTAATGAAAACACGAAGGAAAAAAGGTTATAATACCTACACGGTACAAAATCCCTGACGTCGACGAGGCCTGGAAATATCAAGAGATTCCCCGTACACTACCGCGCCCAGAAGAACACCGCAGAGATAAAAATAAATGCCGCCACCCACAGCAGACATTCAGGAGCCACTCAACGGGCCGCAGACGACGTACAATACCTCCAGCTCGCAAAGAGCACTGCTGGATTTAAAAGTATCGCCACCTCCCAATTTTAATCCCCCCTACGGCCACGCCCTTCACCACCGGCCAGTCCACTATCGTATTTAGATATTGTGTCCAAAAGGCATACAGCAACGCCGCTGAGCTGCTTTTGAAATTGTGGTGAAGCTGGTCATGGATATGTCACACCCGCGAAGCAAAAAATTGTGCTACAGGTATGGCAGTGCGGACCGCGATGTGCGCACTTGCGCATGCGACCCAGACCGTTTGACCCCTGTTCTATTATCTTGGGAGGAAGAGCGCGCCGCGCAGTCGGAGACACATGGGAAGACAACACGCCAGGAGTTTATACAAATTGTGTCAGAAAGGGAAGAGGCGCATGTGAACAGCGATGGTCCCACAGTCGTGTAATTCCTGCAAGAAGTGGCAGACACAATGGGAAACGCGTAGCTAATTATGATCCTCATGCCAGGCATAAAGGTCTACATGAAGAACTACAAGTGGACGTCAACTGCAAATGGCCTCCGATCTATCAGCTACCGCACCAGGAAACTTATAAATTTTATCCCGTTACTAATGGCTAATATATTTTTCCCACAATGCAATTATAAATGACTAGTATAGTTTTCCCCCAACTTCGCCCCCATGATTACCAGGAGCCCTGCCGCGAAACCAGACCAGTAAAAAAGCAAGGCCAATTAAAATCTTGAAAGTCATGACCGGGATACATAAAATATTCAATCCAACCCCTGCCAGTAGAATTATAAGCAAACCTTTAAATTTAGCATTAGTATTAGGATTGCATTAGGAATAGACATTAGTTAAAACATTAGTTAATTACACTTAATTAAAGAAATTGCCTTTTTTACCGTTTAAGAAGTTATCGTTACAAATTAGCATTACGAATAATAATATCCACATAATTTTGTATACAATTACGACAGAACAAGTCCGACTCCTGTACATACCAAAACGACTAACTTTATTTCCTTTTTTTCCGAATCAGATCCCCTCTGTTAACCTGATGAATCCTGCGTATAGTAAATAGGTGAACGATAAGTGATCGCGGTTTTGAAGTCATCTTTTTTTGTTTCGAAATTTAACTGGACTTACGGATAAAAGTTTAAAATATTCAAGCAATTATGAATTGATATAATCAGTAGATTTAAAATATTCAAGCAATTGTGAATTGGTATAGTACATTAATAAAATTATATTACATTATTTTTATATTACATATTTAATTATATTACACTCTCATTCTGTCGCTCTTTCTCTTACTTGCTCTCTCAACCTCCACTCGCTCTTTCTCTCTCTCTCTCTCTCTCTCTCTCTCTCTCTCTCTCTCTCTCTCTCTCTCTCTCTCTCTTTCTCTCTCTTTCTACATAGTATTACATATGGGGAATTAGGAGATTCTGTTTAGCAAAACCCTATACTATAAAATAGTTTGGGGAACAAAAAGATTTTTTTTTTGCCGCAAGTATAATAAGAAGGTGTATATGTCTTACTAGCAGCTAGCAAGTAACAAACATTAAAAGCTGAGAAAAGTTGTTACAGCAAAGCTGTTGAATTTCGAATCAGTCGACTAACCTGATTATCATTAAAATTTTTATATATATGTTTTTTAGGATTCTGATTACAGATATCATAGTAAAAATTGACAATCATGCAAAACACAGTGTTTGTGAAGGTAATGTTTTTTTTACTTTTTTGCCCAAAATTAAATGCTTTCAGGTTTAAACACAGAAGATAAACCTTATTGCCAAGATAAAAGTGGTACATAAATATTTCCGCTTAGTTTTTGCAATTTCTGCATGATTTGATTCTCAGTTTCATATATTATTTATTATAATTTATTTGCTTTCATTTAATAATTAAAGGAGATTCTTTATAACTGTTGTCTATTAATTTCACCTTTTTTAAGTTGATGTTTATATTTTTATTATTTATTTTAAATTTTATAAATAAATGCTGTATTAATTCTATAAAAAAAATTTTAATTGTACTTATAAAAATTACACTAAAAAAAATTTCTATTAGTCTTATAGTCATCATAATTAGTATGACTATGGACCGATAAAAATATTTTTCGGTGAATTCAAACAACTTGTACTCTAACCAACTGAAATTCGTATGTTTTGATCTTGGATTTGTCTATAAATCACAGAATTTTTATCAGATACATAATTACAACATCTGTACTGCGATGTTTTCATTGACTCGCTATTCCAAAGAAATTTATCAAATTGTTTCTCTACATTTACTGCTCTTTGAAATCATATACATATCTCAGCCATAAAATACATATAGCTCAATACATTTATAGTACAATACTTTCATTTGTATTGACAAAAATATTCATTGTGTAATATTTCGTTCTTATATTCACATTCCGTTGCTAATTTATTTACACATTTAAATTAATAGTTTTTAGGAATGTAGTTAGAAACTTATAAGCTAATACCAGAGATGAATAGAAATTGTTAGAGTCCATGTAAACGAAAGGTTCTAAAAATGGCGCTTTTGCTTACTGCGATAGAACCACAAACAAGGTCTGTTTACGATAGGTAGGGATAGGATACTACAGGGCAAGTACCGACTAGAGAAATATAAGCGGATATATACGTGTGCAGGCAATGATGAGTAATTCAGGCTGGTGCAAGCGGAGAAGAGGGCGGGCAAGAATAGTGCAGTAGCTGATGTGGCAGCTGTCATAAAGGGTAAAGAAGTAGGGAACATTGGAAAGTGAAGGAGAGATGCTTGTAAACAATACTAAAAAAATGCAGATATTTGTGCTCTTTATATATAGGTTAGATTAGGTTAGGTTGTGAGGACATTGCACTTACGCTTGGTGGCCTTAGATCCATTGTGGTGCACTATGTTTCCCAAAGGTGGAACCATAACCTATTTCTTTTGAGAGAAACATTTCCAGTCTCTCGCAAATTTAGCCAATACTCTGATATCCACACGTGATGCCTCTTCCAGATCTTCCATGAAGCTTTGTCTTGACTATGTACGTTTTTTGCTTACTAGAACTGAGTATCGGCATAGTAAGTAGGTTATTATTTCCCTCCTCCGTGTGGCATCTTCTATATGAATCATCAGACGCTTTACCCCCTCTTTTCAGGTTGACACCTATTGCACAATGTCCCGTGGTTATTCCTGTGATTATGTCAACGGTTTCTTTTTCGTGCCTTAAAAGGTCACTGGTTCTTGTTTAATTAAGAGCAGGCCTTAATTTTCTAGATACAAGACGATCACTTCTTGCCTTCCACTGTTCATTATGTTTTATTTTGATGGTTTCACCTATCTTATTTTTAATCATATTGATCGGTGGCCATGTATGAGTGTCTGCTTCGGCTCTATTTTTCTCCGTTCCCAGCTTTGCCAGTTCATTCGCTCTGGTATCACCTTCGACATCAAAGTGTCCTGGAACCCAGCAGAGTCTGACTTCACTGTTCCGGGTCCATGACAGTGCCTCCCGGCAGCTCATAACTAACTTTAATCTAATCAATTTTAGCCCTAGAGCTTTCAAAGCAGCTTAGCTATCTGTATAAATCGTTGCCTTCTTCAGGTTTTTATTCTTCAATAAGTTTTGCCGCTTTTTCAATAGCTAAGATTTCTGCCTGCAGAACACTGCATTTGTCGTTGAGTCTATATGACTTTTGGACTTGCATTTGTTCTGAGTAGATTCCTATGCTTGTTCTCTTTACGATCCATCTGTGAAGACTGAGCGTTCATCTACGTTTATTTTAGATTTGTTTACCCAGTTTTCCTTTGACGGTATCTCTATTTCTGTATTCATCTGGAAGTCTAGTTTGGTAACCAGATAATCCTTTACTTTAATTGTACTTTTGTCGACTGCTTATATACAAATTAATCAATATTTGTTCATTGGTCTTACAGTCCAATCAATTCAATCGAAAACAATACGTAACAATATCAATACATATTGACATTAACATTAATACATCAATACATAAAAATAATAAAAATAAAAATTAATCTAAAAATTATAATGACAGTCAGACTGTCCTTGTATACAGTCACCCCCGTAGACTAATCTGAAAATAAAATATTAGATGAACAAATTATGTTAGTAAAGTGCAATCTGACTGTCCCCAACACCCTTACCTAATTGAAGATCCATACCAACGTTTTGAGCTCGCTACGGCTCCTCATCAGGGACTAAACTGGATTGATGTATTAATGTTCATATAGATATGTATTGCAGTATTAATGTTAATGTAGATATGTATTGATGTATTAATGTTAATGTAGATATGTATTGATGCATTAATGTTAATGTAGATATGCATTGATGTACTAATGTTAATGTAGATGTATATTAATGTATTAATGTTAATGTAGATATGTATTGATGTATGAATGTTACTGTAGATATGTATTGATGTATTAATGTTAATGTAGATATGCATTGATGTATTAATGTTAATGTAGATATGCATTGATGTATTAATGTTAATGTAGATATGTATTCATGTATGAATGTTAATGTAGATATATATTGATGTATGAATGTTACTGTAGATATGTATTTATGTATTAATGTTAATGTAGATATGCATTGATGTATTAATGTTAATGTAGATATGTATTGATATTGTTACGTATTGTTTTTGATTGAATTGATTGGACTGTAAGACCAATCCAAAAATATTTATCAGGTATGTGAATAAGTCTTTCCCGTTTTTTTTCAAATTTTGAGCCTTTATTGTGAAAAAATGGTTACAAATGAATTATTGAAAGCATTGGCCATCGCTAGCTACAACTTTTTCCCATCTTTCTTTCTGGCAACATACGAATTCCGTTGCGAGAAAATTCGACCGGTTTGGCCTCTATCCAGTCATCCACCCATTTTTTGGCTTCCTCGTAGGAATGGAAGTGCTGGTCAGCCAGGCCATGCGTCATCGATCTGAAGAGATGGTAATCAGACGGAGCAACGTCTGGACTATACGGCGGATGGGGTAGGACTTCCCATTTGAGCGTTTCTAAGTATGTTTTCACCGGCGGTGCAACATGTGGGCGAGCATTGTCATGTTGCAAAATAACTTTGTCGTGCCTGTCGGAGTATTGTGGCCGTTTTTCTCGCAGTGCGCGGCTCAAACGCATCAATTGTCGTCGATAGACCTCGCCTGTGATCCTTTCATTCGGTTTCAGAAGCTCATAGTAAACCACACCTAGCTGGTCCCACCATATACAGAGCATGAGCTTGGCGCCATGAATATTTGGCTTGGCCGTCGATGATGATGCATGGCCGGGTAGTCCCCATGATTTTCTTCGCTTCGGATTATCGTAACGTATCCACTTTTCATCGCCAGTCACGATACGATGCAGAAAACCCTTTCTTTTATGTCGCTGAAGCAGCTGTTCGCAAGTGAAAAAACGCCGTTCGACGTCTCTCAGCTTCAGTTCGTACGGCACCCAATTTCCTTGCTTTTGTATCATTCCCATGGCTTTCAAACGCTTGGAAATGGTTGTTCGGTCAACTCCCAATGCTTCAGCAAGTTCTTCTTGCGTTTGACAAGAATCTTCATCAAGCAAAGTCGCCAATTCTCGATCTTCAAAGATTTGCGGCCGCCCGGAACGCTCCTTGTCTTCCACGTCGAAATCACCGCTTTTGAAGCGTCGAAACCATCCGCGAACACTTGAATCATCGACACAACCTTCTCCATAAGCCTCCTGAAGCAATCGATGCGTCTCCGCAGCAGATTTCTTCAAATTGAACCAATAAAGTGAAACTTCCCGCAAATGACGTCGACTCGGCTCAAATTTCGACATTTTCACGATATCAAAAATTTATGATGCGAAAAAATTTTAACTAATGTGTTAGTATGGAATTGTTGACATATAAATAAGCTTTGATTATGACATATGTAAACATTGAATACTCGCACAGTATTGGTGGCGCCATCTCTTACAAAAAAAGGGAAAGACTTATTCACACTCCTAATATTAACCATATAATCCGAAGACTATTTCAGCCCTTCTATCAGGTCCCTGTTCAGCTTCCCCATTTCTCGTAAAATCGTTGCATGCCTATAGTTGGTCTATTTTCAGAAATTCGATTCTCTGAGCTTCAGAGTTCTTTTGCAGCCAGCTTTTTTATGTGTAGATCTGTTGGTTGCCAGTTCAACATCACTTCTAGAGCTGATTGTGGTGTACTTCTTGTGGCTCCGGTTAACCATAGCGCCACAATTCTTTGTACCTTGGCTAGCATCTTTCTGTTTACCTCTTTATTCATGGCTTCCCACGATACAAAGGCTCCATAAGAAATTCTGGGTCTCACTATGGCCTTGTATATCTAATGAATGATGTATGGCTGTAATCCACATCTTTTTCCAAACATTTTTCTACAAGTATAGAACGCATTTATACCTTTTTTCATTCTTTCCTCCACATTCCTTTTCCTGGATAGTTTGAAGTCTATAATTACTGCAAGCTATTTTGTCTCTTTGGCGAACGTTAATGCTCATCCTGCCAATCTCGGCGGATCTATCTCGGGGATCTTATATTTCCTTGTGAAGAGGGCAAGTTTCGATTTAACCGGGTTTCACTTTTATTCTTCTCTTTACTAGAGTTTTTAGGATTTTATAGAAAACTATGATCCACAGGAGGGGAGAAATAACTCCCCCCTGCAGCGTGCACCTAGTAGTTCTTCTCTTTTATTGCAGTCGCCTATTTCTGAGTTTATCGTTTTGCTTCTCAGTATTTCCATCGCCCAGTCTTTGGTCATTTGTTCAGCTCCTATCTCCTCCAATGCATTCTTTATTGATTCTGTACGGACGATATCCGTGCCCCTAGTGTGTACTCCTGGTCACGGAGGCTTTTCTATATCGTCCTTACTACCTCGTTTAGCGCACTCTCTACAGATTTCCTTTATGTATAGATGAATTAGTCTTTCTAATGTTATTAAAAGGAGCAATGAAAGGCTGATTTGTCTGAAATCTTTTGGTATTTTGTGGCTTGTGTTCTCTGATTTGAGTATGAAAACCAATTTTACCTCTCTCCAACTTTTTGGTACATAGCCTAAGTTTAGACAATCCGAGAAGATTTTGATTAAGATATCAATTATAATGTCTTAGATTCTCTGCAGCATTATGGGTATTATGCCATCTGGTCCTGCCGATCTGTAGGGGTCGAATCAGTTTATAGCCCATAATAGTTTTTCCCTTGTCACTATAATTCTTCCCATTTGTGGTTTATCCCTAATATTTGGGTCTCGTCGTAACGGTGGTTCACTTATACTTCCTCTGGCTGACAGCGAGGAAAGTGTACCTCCATTAGTAACTCTAGGGTTTCCATTCTCGTTTTTGTACATGAGTCATCTGGTCGTCTGATACTCTTCAGAATCATCGGTTCCTTTTTGAGTATTTTTCTAAACTTAGATGCCTCATTTACGCATGTGAATGACTCACTGAAACTTTTTATGGATTCCAATTTAGCCCTTCTTATATTACTTTTATATTCATTAAAGCGGCCTTTCTATTTAGATCAGCTCTCCTCTTTGCCTTCTTTCCTAGCCTCATGAGTCTCCTTGTCTCCTTTCTCAGTCCTTTAAGGTCGGCATTCCACCTCGATTTGGTGCTCGTAGAGCTTCTTCCTATTGGGCAAGATTCAAGGAACGCTTTTTCTAAGATGTCTCCCACATTATTGACTTCGATATTATCTCTATTTGAGTGGGGCAGTCTAAAATTTGGAATTGGGACCTATTGTCTATTCTTTCCCTGACTAATCTAGAGAACTTTGTCCAATGTGTTTTTCTATACTCTCCAATCGTTTATCGCTGCCTTATCGCTTTTTGTGGCCAATGTTAGATCTACGACTTCCTTTATAACTCTATTCGCAAACGACGGTACGTTGCCTTTATCGCAAATAATTAGATTTGTAGAAAGAATATAATCGATAATCGCCTCACCTCTTTCCATTACTTCCCATTCGACATGGTGACCATTGGCATCGCATCCAATCACCCAGTAGATTTCCTTTGTTGGAGATTACCTTGACCAGGCTCTAGAAGTATTGCGGTGGGGGTTCTTCTTCGTACGGCATACTTAACAACGAGTTTCTTGCCTCTATTCGATTACCGTTGCCATCATATCATTTGTGCTGTGTTGTGAAAGCAAAATAAGTTTTAAAACTCTTTTTGCTACTATACACGTTCTTGTCTTACCTGTCGTTTGGGAGTGGCATAATTCATAGGATTTTGCCCTTAAACTTCGGATTTCGTCTTCTAAGATCTCAGGTTCCTGATAAGGCAATATCTATGTTTCTCACCGTTATGGTAAGCATCAGGTCCTCCGAGGCTGCTTCGCAAAGGTGCAAGTTAATTTGTACCACTCGTAGTCCCGGTTTCGCCTTGCTGCTTCCATTCATTGGAATATATTAGGAGTGTGAATAAGTCTTTCCCTTTTTTTGTAAGAGATGGCGCCACCAATACTGTGCGAGTATTCAATGTTTACATATGTCATAATCAAAGCTTATTCATATGTCAACAATTCCATACTAACACATTAGTTAAAATTTTTTCGCATCATAAATTTTTGATATCGTGAAAATGTCGAAATTTGAGCCGAGTCGACGTCATTTGCGGGAAGTTTCACTTTATTGGTTCAATTTGAAGAAATCTGCTGCCGAGACGCATCGATTGCTTCAGGAGGCTTATGGAGAAGGTTGTGTCGATGATTCAAGTGTTCGCGGATGGTTTCGACGCTTCAAAAGCGGTGATTTCGACGTGGAAGACAAGGAGCGTTCCGGGCGGCCGCAAATCTTTGAAGATCGAGAATTGGCGACTTTGCTTGATGAAGATTCTTGTCAAACGCAAGAAGAACTTGCTGAAGCATTGGGAGTTGACCAAACAACCATTTCCAAGCGTTTGAAAGCCATGGGAATGATCCAAAAGCAAGGAAATTGGGTGCCGTACGAACTGAAGCTGAGAGACGTCGAACGGCGTTTTTTCACTTGCGAACAGCTGCTTCAGCGACATAAAAGAAAGGGTTTTCTGCATCGTATCGTGACTGGCGATGAAAAGTGGATACGTTACGATAATCCGAAGCGAAGAAAATCATGGGGACTACTCGGCCATGCATCATCATCGACGGCCAAGCCAAATATTCATGGCGCCAAGCTCATGCTCTGTATATGGTGGGACCAGCTAGGTGTGGTTTACTATGAGCTTCTGAAACCGAATGAAAGGATCACAGGCGAGGTCTATCGACGACAATTGATGCGTTTGAGCCGCCCACTGCGAGAAAAACGGCCACAATACTCCGACAGGCACGACAAAGTTATTTTGCAATATGACAATGCTCGCCCACATGTTGCATCGCCGGTGAAAACATACTTAGAAACGCTCAAATGGGAAGTCCTACCCCACCCGCCGTATAGTCCAGACGTTGCTTCGTCTGATTACCATCTCTTCAGATCGATGACGCATGGCCTGGCTGACCAGCACTTCCATTCCTACGAGGAAGCCAAAAAATGGGTGGATGACTGGATAGAGGCCAAACCGGTCGAATTTTCTCGCAACGGAATTCGTATGTTTCCAGAAAGATGGGAAAAAGTTGTAGCTAGCGATGGCCAATACTTTCAATAATTCATTTGTAACCATTTTTTCACAATAAAGGCTCAAAATTTGAAAAAAAACGGGAAAGACTTATTCACATACCTGATATATATATATATATATATATATATATATATATACGTGTGTGTGTGTACGGAATAAAGCACACGAATAAGACCTTGAATTTAGTTATTTTAGGTATTCAAAAAATAATGTTAATTTACCATTTCGAAGGTTAATATTTCATGTTGACAGTAGATAAATAAAATAAGCAATATATAAAGGACCAAAAATGAAATATTTTTTTAATAATACCTAAACATATATTTTGAGATTTCTTACAATTATTTGAGATAATAAAAACAATAATTGAATACAGACATTTTTTATTTAAATATAAAATTTTAAACAAATATAATAATTCTATTTCGAATATGAGTAAGATATTTCTACAAAATTCCAATATTATTACACAAAATACTCATGTTTTATAACATACTTTTTCAAGTCGATTCAAAGTAAATTAAGATGTCATACTGAAAAAATAAGATGTCTTACTTGAAAAAATAAATCTGTTGGCAAAAATTCTTTACATAGTACATTGAGAAAAATTTTTGCACTCAAAAAAAATTAAAATGGTGCAACAAAAACCTATCCTATTATGTTCCTCTAAATTCTATGCATTTGTATCAATTATTATTTTTCTACAATCCGAATTAGATTAAAAAAAATAAATTGTACCATGCAATAACGTCTAAAACAATGAATCATTAAAACAAATGGCTAAGTATATTTTATATGCTGTGACGGCGTAGTTAATTATTAATTACCCAGTAGAAGTACCCGTTAACAGAGTTGCAAAGAACCCCGAAAGGATTAAATTGTTTAAAACAATCTTTTTGGGCCGTAGGGTCTTTGCGGGCATTTCTTACTCAGACTTACTTTTGTTTATCCTGGAAATTATATAAGTGATAATATATATTGATAAATTATTGGTAATCCAGGAAAAGATGGATTAATTATCAGATACGGGGGGGGGGATATTTCTGAATTTTCTACTACTAATAAAAGAAATCAAAAGTAGATTTATTTAATTAATTAAGAAAATAACTTAAATTTTTATTTAATTTAATAAAATTATAATAAATAATATGCTACCCCAACCTAATATACACCCGCGATAGACTAACGCACGAATCCGGTCACACAGAGTGTGAAAGAGATAAATTTGTAAGTATAATAGAGAGGTAAAGGACCAAGAGCGCCACCTTACGAAGAATAAGATGTACCACGAAAGAAAACTGTGTGCCCGCTCGTTACTCTTACTATTCTTACTCTATGTTTATATCTCTCTGTCTCTCTCACACGTTCTAAAGATAATGTATAATATCTAATATTATCAATCGAAAAAATTAAAAAAAAGAGTAGAGGTAAATAACACTCTACTGAAATCCGAAAATACAATAAGTATGGAAAAATTCACCAACCTTTTTTTATTCAACGCTGGAAACAAAACAACCCAACGATGAAGCTGGCGAAAGCTTGGTGTTTAGAATACCGGCCGGGTTATTGAACCCTTCTCTTTACTCGGCAAGAATCTTTCTTATAAACACTTTTATTGTATCTCGAATAAAAACAGTTTCAATGATCACTGTTCTTTTCTACCACAATAGTTTAATCAATATCTTTAATATTTTTTTGTACAAGAATGGCCACACGCTAATACTAAAGCTTTTATACTTGACTATTACCAAGGTATCTATTAGATTAACTAACTATATTATGATTTTTATTCTCCTTCTCTCTCTCCCTCTCTCTTACCCTTTTCCTTCCCTCTTTTCCTATTTGTTGAAATTAATAAACATGTATAGGGTGAAATAACCTATACATGTTACACCCCTCTTCAGACGTTGCGTATACTATCGTAAAGCAACTCTGCAATAAAACCCGAGGGATAACTATAGGAAATATGGATGGGAAAAAAGAAATAATTCTATAACTATATATATATATATATATATATATATATATATATATATATAAACAAAAAAAAAAGAATATATATTTATTATATATACATTGACATCCCAACGGCGAAAGAAAACAAATATACATAAACAACAATAAACAAGATTTCTTACCGTTCGGTTGTTTTGGATTACCGTTGGATTTCTTCACCATTGGGTGTCACAGAGAGAGAGAGAGAGAGAGAGAGAGATCTCCCGGGACCTCAACCGCTCTTAAGGTACTGGTACTCTACCATCACGAAGAATGGCCACACGCTAATTATAAAGAAGATTTTATACTTGACTATTACCAAGGTATCTATTAGACTAACTAACTATATTATAATAATTTTTATTCTCCTTCTCTCTCTCTCTCTATTTTTTCCTTTTTCCCACCCTTTTTTCCTATTTGTTGAAATAATAAACATATATAGGGCGAAATAACCTATACATGTTATAATGCATTCTTATAAATAACTGTATGTATAATTTACACAATTATATCTAAAGTTAGTAAAGTAATGAGATCATTCACCAATAGCCGAATTTATTTTTACATCATTTGGTCCACGTATGGACTCATAAAATCGAGTTAATTATCTTGAATCATACACGTTTTCAGATGAAAATTTTTCTGTTATTTTTTTCTGATAATTCATTATTATGAAAAAAATTTGGTATGAATTTGCCAGATTCGTGCTGATTTCTACTAAGTAATTTTTGCATGAAAAATTTTTATCGTTTACACCGTAATCCCAATAAATAAGGCTTTATTGCTCAATAACTTTCAATTTTCTAACTACATACGTTTTGAATATCCAAAAATATAAATACATATAATTTATAATTTACTATGAGTGAATTATAGATAAGAATTATATATAACAAGTTCTTATTAATTTTTTGAACCGATTATATAATATTTTGTGAACGCTGGTGATTTAAGAGTTCAATTTTCACCCTCAAAGAAATAAAAAAACACTGTTTTGTTAAAAGATTCCGAAAAATTCCGTTGACAGGAATCCAACTTGGACGATTCACAAACTTTAATTTGAAATAATTTAATTGTACTTATGTCGACTGCCCATATACAAATTAATAAATATTTGTTAGTGTTCTTATAGTCCAATCAATTCAATCTAAAAATAAAAATAAAAATAAAAATAAAAATAAAAATAAAAGTAAAATAAAATAAAATAAAAATAAAAATAAAAGTAAAAATAAAAATAAAAATAAAAATAAAAATAAAAATAAAAGTAAAAATAAAAATAAAAATAAAAATAAAAATAAAAATAAAAATAAAATAAAAATTAAAATTAAAATTAAAAATAAAATTAAATTAAAATAAAAATAAAAATAAAAATAAAATAAAAATTAAAATTAAAATTAAAAATAAAAATTAAATTAAAATGATAATGACAGTCATACTGTCCTTGTTTCCATTCACCCCCGTAGACTAATCTGAAAATAAAATATTAGCTGAAAAAATTCTTTGTTAGTAAAGTGCAGTCTGACTGTCCCCATCACCCTTACCTAATTGAATACTTGTCCAACGTTTCGAGCTCGCTACGGCTTTAATTTGGCCAGTAAAGTCTGGTACTTAACTATAGTAAACAATCAGATGCTTTTATTGCTTGAGCCCAAGATACTTGATATATATATTTATAAAATTGTTTTTATATCCTATATATAAATAATTTTTAAATCATGTATAAGCGAAAATCTGACTTTTACACAAATTGAAAATAGTAATCATTTGATTGATTGAGTAGTATATATATGCTTTATTCCTGTATACAAGACATTGAACACATAATCTTGTTATTATGGATCTTTTGCCATTTGTTCGGTTCGTGCAAGAAATTATGTCAGAATTTAAGTACTTCTCAATATAGATTTATTTTCTTTGCATATTCTCTCTGAGGTTTTTATTAATCTATTCCAAATGAATTCTAATTTAAAGTACACAATTAATGAAAAGAAAACAATTTCCATTATGATTATGTACTTTTACCTTCGAGTCTGTATATTTAAGTTATTTGAGTTATTTAAGTTATTTAAAAGTATATTATTTCAAATTCAAAGTATATACATTTAATTTCAATATTGGATTTTGTCACCTATAAACATTGTGGGAACGGTCCTAGCAAGTTAATCAGAAAAAATAGCAGAAGAATTTTCACATAAAAACATCGATGATTCAAGATAATAAATTCTTTTTTTAAGAGACCACAATTTGCGTGGACCAAATGATGTGCAAATAAACTCGACTATTAACATATGATCTCATTACTTTACTAAGCTGCAAAACTATTTATAGATTATTTTTTAAGTTTTAGATATATTTGGTTAAACTATACATACTGTTATTTATAAGAATGCATATAAAATATACTTAGCCATTCATTTTAATAATCTATTTTTTTAAGACGTTATTATATGTAATTTTGTCTTAAAATATGACTGAATTTAGAAGAATATTTTATATAAATTTTTTATACGATACGTGAGAAGATGTATTTAAAATTATTATTATGCTAAAGCACATCAAACTCGCCTAAGTATTTTACTTTTGTTAAAAGTTGTCTTTTGGCAGATTTCATTTCTTTTTTAAAAATTATTGTTGAGTGATTTCAATGCAAAAATCTACAATACAATATAATATGATAATTATATTATTCTGCTGTCTTTCATCATAAAAAGGATATTTGATTATTTCTATGATCTCAATTTTATTTGCGTTATATAATATTGTATATTAAGTTTTTAAAAAATACATATAAAATTCATAAGTAGTAATTTTCTTAATATGCTGAGAACATATATTATTCTTGATCGTTAGAGCGAAGGACTAGTCACTTGGTGATCCGAGTTCAAATCCCGGTCTCGGCCGTTTGACACAACACCGATGTAATAATTTACATGTGCTTTGTTTACAAACCGCCCGTAGACCTCTGTCGCTGATTAGCATCGGTAATTCGTAGCATAAATAGAACGACATTCAATAACATCAAAAAAACATGTTATTATGTTTCCCTTTAACACAATCAGTAGGATATCTGACTATATCAGTGAACTGATTTATAATTCAACTATAAATTAAATCTAACAGTAGCTTAATAACTCTTTATCTTCTAAATTTAATTTATTAATCAAATTATATATAAATCTACTTCGTTGATATTGAAAAATATCAAATCACAATGTTGATGAAAAGCAAAAGAATAACGATCAAAAAAAGGATATTGAATAATATTTGCAGTTGCTTTATGAATAATAAAAATCTTTTATATCTTTTCAATTTGAATTTTCTAACAAATATTTAGAATCGGGATGATTATTAATTTGAAATTCAATTCTCTTTCTTAACGTTTGAAGTATTTTTATGTATTGTTTATCATAGTTAAAATAAGAAAATGTTCAAAGGCATGTTCATTTATAAATTTATAATCCTTTTAAAACACCTATGTATAATATACAATAACCCTGATATAATAATAATAATAATAATAATAAATTATTATAATAATAATTTTTGTTATAATACTTCATATATCTCATGCTATTTTGAATTACGCGCGCGTGACATTGTCGAACGTCGTCTGTCAGCTCGCCTGTAGGACAGAAATAGATAGGCTATAGGCATTCTAGCACACCTCTCCCCCTTAAAAAGCGTGCTGAGCCCCCATCTAGGTTATGCACGAGAACATAGTACACTTTAGACACAAGTACACTTTAAATGCAGTAGAATGCCTATGAGCAGATAAAGAGAAAGTGCCCCCTCCCCGAAAACGGTACCACTCCTGGTATATTCTAATAGATAAGAAAGAGGGAGATATGGATCAATTATCATTTCTTTTCATTATACTTAAGCAGAGCGATCTATTCTCACGAAGAAAATTTGATACGTGTGCAAGAAAAGGAAAATACCGTTGATGATTACGAATTGTTATAACAATCACATGCTTCTATACTATATACGGTAAGCGAATTATTTTTCTTTGCCGGCCTGACTCGTTACATCCTCTCAATTTTAGGCGCGTATAATATCATCGCGATTAGAAAATGGAGTGACTATAGAAAACCTAAGTATAAGTGTTCTATTGTGAACGAGATTCACTTCTCGAAAGAAGCGTGAGAGAGGGTCCGAGTTGATGCGAACACTTGTACCATGGCGATTTGGATTTTTAACCCGCACCGCTTTCGGGTGGAGTTCCACAGATTTGGCCGCGACTTCGTCTGAGTGAGGGGCAACAACGTAAATTACATCAGCTACTATCTCACCCCGAATGAGGCCATCGGGGGTTTCCAGTCTCAACTGGATGCCCTTGACAATGCGGTAAGAGAAATGGAGAGTGAACTGGTAGTGGCTGGGGATTTGAACAGCAAAGCTCTCGAATGGGGGAACCCTTGCCGGACTCTAGGAGAAGAGGAGAGATGGACATGGCATCCAGATTAGGTCTGGTTTTCTAGAACACCGGATCTACGTCGACCATTTGGAGATCTGGCTACAGGGAGACCATCCCTGATGTATCCTTCGCGACGGAGATTTTGGAAGCACGATTGCGGGACTGGCGGATGATCGAAGACTATACAGCCAACGATCACCAATACATCACCTTCCGCGATGATGATGCCACGCCATTCAGGGCGAAGGTTGAACGTCACCCAGCCAGATGAATCGTCGCGAGGATGATTCACGAGAAGTTTTCTCAGGCGCTAGAACGCGGACAGCATCTCCTGGTTGAATTACCAAGGAGCACAATGATTTACGAGTGCGCGAAAATGGTAACGGAAGCTACAATGCGTCTAATCCGTCAAGTCTGCAGGCAAGCAGAGGAAATTCGCGGGTCGTGCTCGCCATTCGACTTATTGGTGGACGGGTAAAATTGCGCACCGGCTCGGCAATGCCTGCGGCTGCGTCGCGTAACTCAAAGGGCTCAAAGGCGCGACTGTGATACCGCTCTTAGGATCGCCCAACATCGAACGGCGAAGAAGACTCTAAAGCAAGCCATCAAAGCTAGTAACAACGGCTGCTGGAAAAAGCTGGCAGAAGATTTCAACAACGATCCGTGGGGATAGGGGTACAAAATAATGGCCCGCAAATTAGGCATGTTCCGTAAAAACATGGCTATGAACGCGGAAGTGATAGATGGTGTTGTTATTTTTAAATTACTTCGTAAATATAGTATCAATCTTTTATCTTTTTGTATATTTTTGCACGCAATTACACCATCATCTACAGATATAATTAGTATTATTTGTTCAAAATATTTAATAATATCATCTTCACTTACATAAATACATGGACAAGCATTTGTTTGATATAAGTAAAAAGAGTTTACGAATGACATTTTATGAATGTTTCATTCCAACATTTTTCTTGAATTTCAGTTGGTATCACTACGAAAATATTCACAGTTTTTAATTGAAAAAACGGAAATATAAAATATATATATATATATATATATATATTGTATGTAGATTATATTATACATGTTATATACACATATTTTAAATACGGTTTTTACTGAGTAATGTTGTATTGGCGTGTACGGGCGGTTGATTACGAAATTCCGTTGCCTCAAGACGATTTCTATACGCAGTTATGTGTTCGGATGATAGAATGCGATGTCCAGTTGTCTCTGGGCGATTTTTACGGGGAATATTGTATTTAGTTGATGGAAAACGAGATCCATGTATGAGAAAATCAACTTCTATGGGAAGATTCGTGTTGGGTCGGTAAAATACGATATCTAGGTCTTTCCAAATAACTTCTACGGGGAGTATTGTGTTTAGTCGTTAGGAAGCGATGCTAGCTTTCTCGGGATGACTTCTACTGGAACTATCATATTTAGTTGGTAGGAAACGATGTTTAGGTATGTCGGGACAACTTCTACGGGAAGTTTCATGTTCGGATCATAGAATGCGATTTCCAGGTGTTATGGAACGACTTCTACAGGGAGTTTCATATTCCGATAGTAGAAGATGATGTCTAGGTATGACAAGACGATTTCTATAGGGAGTATCGTGTTTAGTTGGTAGAAAACGATGTTCAGGTATATCGAAACAACTTCTACCGGGAGTTTTGTGTTCGGATGATAGAATGCGATTTCCAGGTGATTTTGATTGATTTCTACGGGGAAGTTCGTGTATAGTTGGTGGGAAACAAAATCCACGTATACCAATACGACTTCTATGAAGAGAGTCTTATTCTATCAATCGAACACTCTTAGTAAGATACGTCTCGGGATACCTGGATATTGCATTCTACCTCCCCAACACAAAACTCTCTATAGCAGTCGTCCCGAGACATTTCCTATAGTCCGAACATGATACTCTCCGAAAACGTCGTCTCGAGACACTTGGACATCTTTTTTACCGCTTCAACTCGAAAGTACAATTTTCTCCATCGAAGCCATATTTAATATGCATATATATATATATATATATATTAGGAGTGTGAATAAGTCTTTCCCGTTTTTTGTAAGAGATGGCGCCACCAATACTGTGCGAGTATTAAATGGTTACATATGTCATAATCAAAGCTTATTCATATGTCAACAATTCCATACTAACACATTAGTTAAAATTTTTTCGCATCATAAATTTTTGATATCGTGAAAATGTCGAAATTTGAGCCGAGTCGACGTCATTTGCGGGAAGTTTCACTTTATTGGTTCAATTTGAAGAAATCTGCTGCCGAGACGTATCGATTGCTTCAGGAGGCTTATGGAGAAGGTTGTGTTGATGATTCAAGTGTTCGCGGATGGTTTCGACGCTTCAAAAGCGGTGATTTCGACGTGGAAGACAAGGAGCGTTCCGGGCGGCCGCAAATCTTTGAAGATCGAGAATTGGCGACTTTGCTTGATGAGGATTCTTGTCAAACGCAAGAAGAACTTGCTGAAGCATTGGGAGTTGACCGAACAACCATTTCCAAGCGTTTGAAAGCCATGGGAATGATCCAAAAGCAAGGAAATTGGGTGCCGTACGAACTGAAGCTGAGAGACGTCGAACGGCGTTTTTTCACTTGCGAACAGCTGCTTCAGCGACATAAAAGAAAGGGTTTTCTGCATCGTATCGTGACTGGCGATGAAAAGTGAATACGTTACGATAATCCGAAGCGAAGAAAATCATGGGGACTACCCGGCCATGCATCATCATCGACGGCCAAGCCAAATATTCATGGCGCCAAGCTCATGCTCTGTATATGGTGGGACCAGCTAGGTGTGGTTTACTATGAGCTTCTGAAACCGAATGAAAGGATCACAGGCGAGGTCTATCGACGACAATTGATGCGTTTGAGCCGCGCACTGCGAGAAAAACGGCCACAATACTCCGACAGGCACGACAAAGTTATTTTGCAACATGACAATGCTCGCCCACATGTTGCACCGCCGGTGAAAACATACTTAGAAACGCTCAAATGGGAAGTCCTACCCCACCCGCCGTATAGTCCAGACGTTGCTCCGTCGGATTACCATCTCTTCAGATCGATGACGCATGGCCTGGCTGACCAGCACTTCCATTCCTACGAGGAAGCCAAAAAATGGGTGGATGACTGGATAGAGGCCAAACCGGTCGAATTTTTTCGCAACGGGATTCGTATGTTGCCAGAAAGATGGGAAAAAGTTGTAGCTAGCGATGGCCAATACTTTCAATAATTCATTTGTAACCATTTTTTCACAATAAAGGCTCAAAATTTGAAAAAAACGGGAAAGACTTATTCACATACCTGATATATATATATATATATAGTATAAAATGGTCGGGAAAATATAAACTTTTTGATGTAGATGCTACATTGAAGCAGCTTTTTATACAGACGCGACGATAGGTAAATTACGGTCAATTATTTATAGAGATATAGATTTGTATATTTAGAGTACTTTTTACTTAGATATTATTCAATTGTTTATGAAATCGGTTATATCGGTTAAAATACAGTTTCCGTCAATTCGCCATTTTAAAAGGCAGTTTTTACATCAAAGTTTTGATGTAAAAGTTTTACTCAAATGCATTTTTCACACTCAGCGACCGATAAAAACATTCTAATAGAAGTGTGTCGAGCGACGGGACTAAATGTATATTTATAATCTACGCCAATATGTCGCTCGCAACCTTTAACTACTCATCTCGCTTTATAAATTTTTTTATTGTTTCTTTTTGATTATATTTTGTTTTATGTACCCATCGATTTTTCAAAATTGTACCGTCGCATGAATAGTTATTTTCATTTAGTGAATATATTTCATCTTGCATTGCTTTTGTCCATGATTCATAATTAACGCTTTCAAGAGCTTCATAAACATTATTCGAATAATCATACTCAGTGAGAAATAACTCTTCTACATCAAAATTATTTTCAGATACCAAGGGGATTCCGTATCTTTCGGGCTGTCTATTTACATTACGATCTCGTACGTTACAAGGTTGTCCAGTTATATCAAAATAATTTAAATTCTTTTCTACACAATTATGATCTCTTTTTTCAAGTGATTTCTTTTCATGATTGAATATTTTTCAATAATAATCTGAATACTCTACAATATTATTGTTAACATTACAATTTCCCAATTCATCTTTAAAAACTATATGTCTATATAATTCAATCTTATTAATTTCTGTTATTAATATTCTATATGCCTTTACGCATTCATCGTAGCTTGCAAAAAGTCCACTTTTAGCCTTTTCGTCCCATTTTAACCTTTTTTGTTTTGGTATGTGTACATACGCATGAGTTCCAAAAACTCATGCGTATGTATAAAAAAGTGTGAAATATTAGCCCTTTTTGAAACCATAATGCATAAGGAGTTTTATTTGGAATTTTTGTTTTTCTTATATGATTTAAAACATGTGCAACCATATTAATAGTTTCCACTCATAGTTTTTTATTTAAATTAGATTTTATTAGATTTTTCGTAGCCCATTCTACGAGGATTCTATTTTCCCATTCCGTCTTCCCATTCTGTTCAGGTGAGTAAGCAACAATTCGTTCATGTTTAATTCCGTATATATAAATCAGTAGAGACATATGTGCATTCATGAATTCTAAACCATCATCCGTTCGTAAGGTGTTTATATTCTTTCCGGTTCCATTTTTTATTCGCAATATAAAATTTTCAAAACATTTAACAGTCTCGTTTTTTTAATCTTTTGCATAGCAAGAAAAATCATCTTTAAATAATAAGAAATATTTTGAATCAGCGATAGAGCTTACGTCCATTGATCCGCATATGTCTGCGTGGATTGATTCGTCGACCCGCTTTGTTTTTGTATTGCTTGTCTGAAAGAGCAAGCTATGTATTTTTTCTACGATGCAAGCATCACAAAACGGTTTAACACCAGATATTTTTATTTTATTTTTTAGCAAAACCTGCTTCACATGTTCAAAATTCTAATGTGCTAAACGCTCTTGCCATAGTTGCCATACGTTCATACATTCCATTCATTATTATTTTCGCTTCTTTGTTTAATATAATTATTTAAATATATACTACTGATCTGATTATTATTTGTTCCATTGCTTATTGAACTAAAATTTTTGATAATTAATTTATTTGCTTTAAATTTAAATTTAATTTCAAATAAGCTTTTTGCATTTGTTCTTTCTCCTATTACTGCTATTTCATTATTTTTATAAAATATACATTTTAGATTCGTTGATTCTAAACGTATACCTTTAGCAAGAACACAACCCATCGAAAATAAATTAAATTTAATATTTGGTAAATATAGAAGGTTTAAAAAATATTTTTTCAATCCCGTATTTTCAATTAAAAGCTAATATTTCAATTTTACCTTTGCCTATTGCATAAACAACTTGTCCATCGCCTGAACGAATTCAGACCGGATTTTTAAATTTTTCATAATTCATGTAAAGGTTTCGATCACTGTACATGTGTAATATCGCGCCGGAATCCAAAAGCCAAGCTCATCTTTGGTTGTTTACGTTTGAGTAAGTCAATGAAAGCAAAGCCTCTTCTGCCACGTTGTCCTCATTTTATTTTTCTGCGAGATAGTTTTAGGTTGTTTGTGTTTATTATCTTCAAAAAACCAGCAGTAATTTCTAATATTACTCTTCTTTTTGCAATTATAACAGACTATATCATTCATTCTTGTGTTTATCTTGCATTTGAAATTTTTACTTTGATATAATTTTTGCGCTTTTTTGTTAGTAAAGCTATATTTTGATCACCCTTTTATGATTTTCTTCTACTTTCTTCCATTATTAATCGTGCTGCTAAGTTGTCTGTAGTCGTTTTTTCTTTTTCCATCGATTTCCATGTCGAAAGGAAATAGTTATACTCGTCTGGTAAAGTCATTATTATTTTTTTTAAGTAAGTAAAGATAAGTGAGTTGCTATATCGTTTTCGGAATTTTTATCATAGTTGAACCATTGCTGTTGCAGCCTATGTCATTTTTTATCCAATCGTCAATTGCCTTTTGAGACGTTTCTGCTAACGATGCAATTGGTTTTTTATTTATACCTTCAACAATATCCAATATGCACTTTAACATAAATATTATTTTAATTTGAAATTTTCACACTGTCCAGTTTTCACTGCTTTTAGGCTACAAATTTTTGTCATGCCATGTTCCATTTTGTTCTTGTTGTTTTTATTTTCTGTTGATATTATTGCTGGATTTATTTATTTACAGATGTTATAAATTTTAGTATTTGTACGCGCGTGCGCGCGCACACGCACATATATATATATATATATGTTATTAATCAAGCAACCCGTGCATTTGCACCAATATTTACAGTATTTTAATACTTATTGAGAACAATGGCGTATGCTTTAGGTAGCTTTATTAATATATATATATATATATATATATATATATATATATATATATATATATATAAGCTATGAACAGTATTGTTATAAGTATAAGATGTACTTGAGACGCTGGTTCAGAGCGAACTAACTTACAAGTATTGAGGAATGCTTTACAAAGTCGTCTAGATACTTTAAAGTATCTGAAATGCTATAGAGGACGCACTCTTTGCTAACGTATGTTAATTATACATAAATTAATAATAATAAACATAATAATAAAACTTATTTATTTTATAAATAAACAGAATAATATATCTAATTAATCACCAATAACTAAAACAGGTATTAGATAACAAAAAATAATATTTTTAAAGCTATTTCAAAGGTAATGTTGTTATAATTTGAAAGTGAAAATTATGTTTAAAAAATGTGTACTTATGGTCTTGATATTAATTATTTTTGAAACGTTATAATGTGCATGCTAGCGCTATCAGAGCCAGCCGAGTTAACTACAAATTGACGCAATAGTAGCCTACTGTCTCAATTCTCAAAGTACTTAATTTATTTCTCAAATCGTATATAAATCTACGTCGTTGATGTTAAAAATGTCAAATGACAATGTTAATAGAAAATTAAAAGAATCACCACCAAAGAACGTATCTTAAATAATATTTATAGTTTATTTCTGAATAATAAAAAACTTTTATATTCTTTCAATTTAAATTTTCTACTTGGTATTAAAATTAAGATGATTATTTGTTTGAAATTCAATTCCCTTTTTTAACGTTTAAAGTATTTTTTAATGTCGTTTGTCATAGTTCAAATAATAAAATCTTCAAAAGCATTTTAATTTATAAGAATCATTCTACAATAACTATTTATATTATACAATAACAATAATATTATTAGTGTTTGCGCATCACACTCGAACAGGAAGAAAAAAAAATAACGAAAATTGTGTGTGTATTTGTATGTATATATGTATGAATGTATGCGTGTATAGAGAGAGAAAAGCTACTAGGTTGCAGCTGTCCATCGGACGAATGTGCAAGGATCCTGTCGTAATGCGGGAAAAGCCCAAATTGTAAATCAGGCCGTTGCACTTTTCGTCGGTCCAGTATCTGTGTTTGGACTCCTCGGACGCCCGACGGTCAGCTCGACTGAAGCAGTCTGGCAGTCTGCAGCTAGCAACCTGACGGTGAATTCAGTATTGCGCGTAGTGCTGACAAATCTTAATCTTCACTTGCTGGTTGATAGTGTTGCAATCGTGTTGCGTAATTCGTGTCAATCCCGTGTAGTTCTGAGTGCGTGCCGCCGTATGCTCGTGTACGCGTAGTTGTGCAATTGTGTATAAATAAGTGTCTGTGCTTTCATGTGTTTATATATTCGTGTGTAAATACGTGTTTGTGTTTTCACGTGTTTGTGTTTTCACGTATTTGTGCGTTCGTGCACTTACGTGTACTTGTGTATACGTGTACTTGTGAGTACGCGTGTTTGTGTGTACGTGTATCTACGCACGGGTGTGTACGCGTACTTGCGAAACCGTGTATATATATACATGCTTGTTTTTCGCGTATTTGTGCACCTGCTTATATATATATATATATCTGTGTCCGCGTATTTGTGTGATCTTATATAAAAATACGTATCTGTGTCTACGTATTCCTTGTGTATACGTGTACTTGCGAGTACGTGTACTTGTGTATACGTACTTGTGATACGTGTGCTTGTGTACGTATACTTGTGTGTACGTGTGTTTGTATGCGTATATACGTACGTGTGTTTGTGTGCGTGTATATACGTACGTGTATGTACGCGTATTTTTGTTCGTGTATATGTATTGTGCAGAAACGTGTGCTCCTGCTAGGTTGCACTGGTGACAAGCGGTCCAGATACGGAAGGCGCTATCTGGGTGAGCGCACAAGTGCTCTAAGCGGGCGCCACTGCGATAACTCGATAACCAAAGAGTTATCCGAGACGTCGAAGCACTGTGCCGTGTCGATTTTGGTGTCCCGCTTGCCTCAAAACCACCTCGCCCAACTTCCAGCGGCAGGTAGGGTCACCGCCGATACAGAGGTCGGCTGTCGCGGTGTGATCCGCATAAATGCGTTAAAACAGTATATTTAAATGTGTATTTTTAAATGTGTGCTTATATGCTGCAGCATCAAAGGTATGTGTTTTAAGAGCGTTGCGTAGTATCTTTAAGGAGAACCGTTAAATTAATATAATCTCTTTGATTACTCGTGTTATCATTTTGTATTCATTTGTGAAAGACTATCTGTCAAGTTAGAATTAATCAATAAATAATTACCAATTTTTACTTGATTCGGCTTTTCCCCTTACTCCGAAGAGGTTTTTACGCCCAATCAAGCGTGATTTTTATTGTCCACGAAATCGTTGTGTTTTATTTAATTAACCTATCTGCTCATTCCTACTTCTTTCAAATTGTTATTAAATCTACGTTTGCAAAAACAATTAGAATAATAATGAGATGTCGAATGTCGAACATCGTCTGTAAGCTGGCTTAGACGGTAAACATTGTACTTCCGGTAACGTACGATATGACTGTTTTTGTAATTGAATTTCTCCTTAAAATTATCATTGACTTGTCATTATACTTAACTTTCAAGCATCTATAACGTTTCACTTTTCCCCTCGGGATAGCTTACACGGTAGCGCTAGGATCATTTTGAATGGAAAGGGAATTTAGACAAGAACGGGAAAAAAATCACGTTTTACTCAATTTTTTGAGGGACAGTAAGGCCGCTGATCTTTAATGGAGCGCCACGCAACCAGGATTGCGACTCTACTATTCAGGATTCTCGGACAGACAGGATTAATAGAGCTCTGGAGTCAGGATAGCTCTAGAGAACTTCTTTCGGCCGTATCGATGAGAGAACTGCTTTTGGGGCGAAAAACTCGTCCTTTTATACACGAAAAATTAATCGATCGAGTGTTTACGCTACCGTTCAACTAATTTCGTATCGAGCCGCCGAAAAATAATAATAATAATTTAACAATTTTGAAATAATAATAATCGCATTAAAATGATATTAATTATACGGCTAATTTGCGAATTTGCCATTGAGGGTGCTCGTATTCTTATAATCATTTCGGCGTGATTTAGTTCTCTCGAGGATTTATTTATTACAATAATAAGTACAATTATTATTATAACAAATTATTATAATAATAATTGTTAGAATAATAATTAAGTTGACATTTGCGTCCTTGGCGACGTTCGTGTTCTATAATATAAATTATTAGGAGTGTGAATAAGTCTTTCCCGTTTTTTGTAAGAGATGGCGCCACCAATACTGTGCGAGTATTCAATGGTTACATATGTCATAATCAAAGCTTATTCATATGTCAACAATTCCATACTAACACATTAGTTAAAATTTTTTCGCATCATAAATTTTTGATATCGTGAAAATGTCGAAATTTGAGCCGAGTCGACGTCATTTGCGGGAAGTTTCACTTTATTGGTTCAATTTGAAGAAATCTGCTGCGGAGACGCATCGATTGCTTCAGGAGGCTTATGGAGAAGGTTGTGTCGATGATTAAAGTGTTCGCGGATGGTTTCGACGCTTCAAAAGCGGTGATTTCGACGTGGAAGACAAGGAGCGTTCCGGGCGGCCGCAAATCTTTGAAGATCGAGAATTAGCGACTTTGCTTGATGAAGATTCTTGTCAAACGCAAGAAGAACTTGCTGAAGCATTGGGAGTTGACCGAACAACCATTTCCAAGCGTTTGAAAGCCATGGGAATGATACAAAAGCAAGGAAATTGGGTGCCGTACGAACTGAAGCTGAGAGACGTCGAACGGCGTTTTTTCACTTGCGAACAGTTGCTTCAGCGACATAAAAGAAAGGGTTTTCTTCATCGTATCGTGACTGGCGATGAAAAGTGGATACGTAACGATAATCCGAAGCGAAGAAAATCATGGGGACTACCCGGCCATGCATCATCATCGACGGCCAAGCCAAATATTCATGGCGCCAAGCTCATGCTCTGTATATGGTGGGACCAGCTAGGTGTAGTTTATTATGAGCTTCTGAAACCGAATGAAAGGATCACAGGCGAGGTCTATCGACGACAATTGATGCGTTTGAGCCGCGCACTGCGAGAAAAATGGCCACAATACTCCGACAGGCACGACAAAGTTATTTTGCAACATGACAATGCTCGCCCACATGTTGCACCGCCGGTGAAAACATACTTAGAAACGCTCAAATGGGAAGTCCTACCCCACCCGCCGTATAGTCCAGACGTTGCTCCGTCTGATTACCATCTCTTCAGATCGATGACGCATGGCCTGGCTGACCAGCACTTCCATTCCTACGAGGAAGCCAAAAAATGGGTGGATGACTGGATAGAGGCCAAACCGGTCGAATTTTTTCGCAACGGGATTCGTATGTTGCCAGAAAGATGGGAAAAAGTTGTAGCTAGCGATGGTCAATACTTTCAATAATTCATTTGTAACCATTTTTTCACAATAAAGGCTCAAAATTTGAAAAAAAACGGGAAAGACTTATTCACATACCTGATATATTATAATAATTCTGACGCTGCTTTTCTTAAAAGAAGAGGTATTTAGTCATTATAATGCCAAGGATGATAATTATTACTATAACAAATTATTTTAATTAATACAAATTAACGATAATAATAATTATTATTAGTAAATAATAATAATTATATTAATAATAATTTTCTTAATAACAAATAATAACAGCTATTATAACAAGTTATAATAAGAGTCAAATAATAATTAATTTAGTATTCAATTCTAATAATAGAATATTTATATTATAGGCGCTACAACGCGGATAGCACCTCCAGGTTGAATTACCAAGAGCTCAACACTTTGCGAGCGCGTGAAAGCGGTAGCAGAAGCTACAATGCATCTGATCCGCTAAGCCTGCAAGGAAGCGATGCCGAGGAAATTCGAGGGTCGTGCTCGCCGTCCGAATTATTGATGGACGGACGAAATCGCCGAGGTGCGGCGGCAATGCCTGCGGCTGCACCGCGTAGCCCAAAGGGCTCAAAGGCGC
The DNA here is from genome assembly GCA_018907035.1 of Sycobia sp. Sy_11. Classification (NCBI taxonomy): domain Eukaryota; kingdom Metazoa; phylum Arthropoda; class Insecta; order Hymenoptera; family Epichrysomallidae; genus Sycobia; species Sycobia sp. Sy_11. The sequence continues at coordinate 17,683 of JACCIC010000256.1, read as the reverse complement.
GACCGCGATGCCGCTTTTAGGATCTCTCAACATCTAATGGCGAAGAAAACTCTAAAGCGAGCCATCAAAGCTAGTAAACACGGATGCTGGAAAATATTGGGAGAAGCTCTGAACAACGATCCATGGGGATTGGGTACAAAATCATAACCCGCAAATTAGGCATGTTCCGTAAAAATATACCTATGAGCGCGGAAGTAATGGACGGCATCGTCCATACCCTATTCCCCACTCATCCCAAACAAGGGGATGAGCTCCTGGCTCCCGAGTGCCCTAGGACACCGCCCATCAGAAGGATGGTGAAGGCAGTGCACTCTCTGAAGAACAACAAGGCACCAAGACCTGACGGACTTCCGGCGAAAAAGTGTTGAAAGCGGCCGTAAAGAGCCATCCTGAGCTTTTGATTGGAATGTTCAACTCGTGCCTTCGCGCCGGAATATTTTATCCCCGCTGAAAGGAGGCGAGACTTGTGCTGATAAGCAAGGACAAGGGACCATCTATTGCTCCGTCGATATACAGACCTTTATACATGCTAGAAGAGTTCACCGCCCGAAAATTCCTGTAAAAGTTGGTGAGACCTCGCATACAGGCATAAATAAGAAAAAAATAAATAAGTTAATTAATGAAACTAAATAAGTTAATTAAAATCATTAAGTAAACAGAGTTTAAATTAATTTTGTAACAACTGAAACTTAATTATTAATACTTACTGTGAAATATTACATTGTTATAATCTTGTAATCACAAGAGTGATTACAATTAGTGGTCATAAGAATGATTACAATTAGTGATCATAAGAATGATTACAAAACTGAATTAGATTAGTTAATTAATTATAATAATTCCACATATGTAATTTAAAATTATTAAATTGTAACGTGAGTTTCAACAAAAAATGAAAATTTTCTATTATTAAGCTAGTGTTAATAAGCGCCTAAATTTATTATATAAATGCATAGAACCGACAAACGTAAATATACTAATACAGACGCATTAATAAACAAACATAAACATAGAATGAATTAAGTATATAATATTTAATATAATAAATTAAATGTGTGTTAGGAATAAATATTAATTTAATTTAAATCCAACCAATCAAAAAATTGTTAACTTGCTTTTACAATCTATAAAATTGCATTAATTTTTGCTAGGAACGTGGTACATTTTCAGCACTTGTTGAGCCAAAAATCTACAAACCGATCCATTCTTTTCAGGAGAGATTCAATTTCGTTACTTGTCGAAGAAGGATATCTCCCAGCTAACAAAATGAATAAAATCTATCGACCGATCCATCTTTCTCAAGAACGATTTACTTTTGGTACTCGTTGAGGAAGTATACCTCTCGAGTAACGAAACAAATCGATACTCTTCCGACCAACCAATCCCTTCCCTTTTCTAATGAAAAATTCATTTACGAGACAAAAGAAAGACACCTTTACTCGTACGAAAGAATCATAAAAATTACTAGCTTAAAAGAACGGGCATACACGACAACTAAAAAAGTAATTTTTTTTAGATTTTTTTAATAAGGAAAAGTCATAAGCATAAATGCGATTAAATTTGAAACAGAATATAATTTATTCGAAGAAAATATGCCCCTTCTCTCCGAATTAAATTATTATAATTTAGTTTGCCGAAATTGCAAGACATGTCATTGGTGGACTTACTACTCGACCAAATAATTTATTGAATTTACGTATAATACGCGATAATTTGGATAAGAATAGAATTTATTCTTATGAAAATTTCTATCTTTTTATATCACTAAATAAAGCGCCCCTTAGAGTGATATAAAAACGAATAAGCATCATTTCGAAACACAAAATAAGATAGAAAAATCGCTTACTTTCATGTAAATAGATGAACCGAGGCGCGCGTATAAATATAAGTAAATATAGAAATAATAGAAAGAGAAATAATATAGGTGAAGGCTATACGAAATCTCGTAAAACGTAATAATCCGATTAGCTCTCGACAACTTCTTAATATATGTATAAATAAATATACGAATATCGCTCAAAATAATAAGTTATATCTTTTTCGTTGTTACTTTGTGTTACAGGAAATCTACAAGGAAATCCCAATTAACAAATAATTTAATCATTTATTTTATTTATTTTTGAATTAATTGTTGTTTAAAAAATATATTAATTGTTAATAGCTTAACAAAATCAGTTTAAGAACTATTTATCTAAAATTCCAACTAACAGTCCCAATACATTCCTCCTTCAAACGCGTTCTAACAAATTAAAAATTAAAATCAAGATTATTCTGATGAACCGAAAGCAGAGCGGAGACGGAACGTTACAAAATAATATATATGTTAATTAACTATTAAGTTCTTTGAACATTAAAATTTACTTAATTAATTAATTATTATGCAAGGTAAATCTAAACGCCTTAAACTAAATTTAATCTAACTATTATGTTCAACTATTGTAAAACGTGAAAATATTACAAATCAATAGTTTTAATATTATATTTAAATTATATAAATTAATTATATAATATATAAATTAAAAAAATTAGTTTGAATATTAAAAATCAATAGTGTAACTAATAACCGCAATTTTTCAGACACGGTTACGATTCAGAAACATGCATGAACGATAGTTTTTGACTAAAAAAATAAAATACTTAATATATGCCCACTAATTTTTCCAATATGATTTTTATAACATAGTAGAAAGTTGAACCGGAAAACTTAATATATATTAAGGCTGCCTGCCGCGCTAATCTCGCCCTCACGCATCGAAAAAGTCGTAAAAGCGATAATTCTCTCCCCCTGCCCGCGGTACTTACATAGAGTAAATTTAACTACATTTTTGGGAGAGAAGAAGTGGACTAAATAGTGCCATCTGATTGTTTAAAATACATCTAAATGACTTCTCCGTAAGCGCGAAACAAAGATTTTTGTATAAAAGAAGTTGAAAAGACGCAGTCAGCATTCCAGATCTGGGGTCACTATAGGAGAGACGTCGGTCCTCGATCAAGCGTTTCTGGTGGAAGCTCTGGGTTAGCAATAAGACTCTAGTATAGTGTAGTGTAGTGTAGAGACCGTGGTTTGATGTACGTCTAAACGCTTAAGGTGATGATGCGAGGGACAAATCCGGCGATATAACCGTTGTTCAGATTCACACTGCGATCCTGGTAGGTGAATTTTTGAAAGAGTAAATTCACCATACGATCGTAAAATCAAATCGGTTACGCGTCGCGAGTATCGGCTATCTAATGCTATCCCTACTATTGCACGAAAGTATAGGCATAATAGTGGTTAAATAAAGAAATGCGGTCACTTTATCGACAATGTTCTAATTTTTCATTGTAAGTTTGACCTAGTTTTAAACCATGATAGTTCATTTTATTTTAAATACACTTGAACTCTTTTCCAACCTATAGAAAATTATTAGATTATTACCAGAGTACTAAAATAAAATTTACAAAAATCAAAAGATACCCATAAGGTGTGAGAGTAGTATCAGTTGAACCTGAAGAACAAAAAGGATAATACCGACTAACGTCACACCTTCTTTAGGATACGAATCCCAAAGTTGGATATGACCATTCAACTCAGCTAACTTGGTATTAACAGTTGAAACGGACTACTTTAAGTTGATATTCGCGATTGAAGACGCCGCCTACTGGTCGCTGGTGAAATTGACTACTAAGACCGTTAACTTAATTTATTGATGAAAGTAAAATGATTTTCAATAAAAAAACATAGCCTATGTCCTTCGGAAGATAATATAAAATCTATATGTCAAATTTCAGAACAATCGATTCAGTAGTTTTTTGTTTATCGTGGATACACAAAAACACGCTTTGTCTTTATAAATTAGTATGATATGATATTATATGATACTATATGATATGATATGATATATATAGATATATATATATGTATAAAAGATAAAAATATATCAGAATATTTTCCAGAGTTCCAATTTTTAATATGAAATCTGTCCAAATTGTAATTATGGAAATGAAAACATATAGATCTCTAACTGCAGCAACTGATTCAATCCTACAAAAAATAATAAGCCACATATAATTATCAAAATTTATAAAAAGTAAAAACTAATAACAATAACTTAACTTAGACTTAGACAGACACACCATGGTTTACATCAGCTACAACAAATCCTTTATTCTTAATAAATCAAATGTTAAACTGCCCGTTCTAAGATTGATAATTAGTTTGCGCAACATGCCTCCTTGAGCACCAAATACATGAATCGTCCGGTTTTGTGGGTACACCATTTCACAGTTGACAGTTTAGCTAAAACAAATGACAAAATCTTCTTTTATATTTATATCCGAACATCCCGCATATTCGAAAATTGTACGTCGAATTAAACAAAAAAAATTGAAAAATCAATAATATAAAAACGGTAAGTTAAGAAATGTAGGTCCTCATAATAATAACGATTGAATTTTTGATAGAGACCGAGAGTAACATGAATCATCAATCTATGATAAATACGTAAAGGTGTAAGAAATTTAGATTGGTTGAAAGAATATATGAATTTAAAATTTGTATTATTTCTTAATTTTATTGATAATGTTCACATTTTTCATTCTATGTTTTGCCTAGTTTTAAATCATGATAGTTGATTCTATTTTTAATAGCTAGCAACTACTTTCCAACGTATTGAAAATTTTCAGATTTCTACAAGGAAAGGTTTTAACGAATAAAAAAAGATTGGTAAATAATTTACCCAATATTAAAACATATAAACCATAATTTACATCTTGGTAACTCTATGAATTGCATAATCAATATATATATATATATATTATTTAGAAGATTTAAACTATTAAGGCTTATATGACTACAATATTTACAGTATTAGAAATTATGGATATAAACATGTTTATGTACTTATACTAATTACATTGATTTCATACATGATATCCTTTTTATATTTTTAGAAAGAACAGTCTATAATGAACTTACAGAATAGTTTAGCGCATCAATGTTTAAGTTTGCAAGAAAGCTTTCAATATTGTACAGAGGGAAACTCTTTATTTTAAACAGAGATTTTATTAGTGTATGCCTTTGATCTTCGTAATTTGGGCATTGCCAAATTAGGTGATTTAAATTCTCATCTGATGCTCCGCATTTACATAAATTATTTTCTATTATGCCAAGTCGAGCCAGAAAGTGTGCTAAATTATAATGGTCTGACCTGCATCTATTAAAGGTAATAATGAAGTCTCGGCTTAAGTATTTACCCAAATACCATGGTTTTGTATTTTTATTGAAATATAGTTGGAAATATTTAATACCCTTCGTTTAACCTTGATATATAATTTTTATATTGAGTAGATAGGCTATGGGCATTCTAGCACATGGGCATTCTGGCACACTCTCCCCCCCTGAAATCTGTGCTTTGGCCCTGTGGGCATTCAAGCACACCTCCCCCCCTTGAAAACTGTGCTGAGCCCCCCTGCATATTGTAATGTATAGAGAATGAGGTCACCTCCCAAAAACGATGCCGCTCTCGCTATATTAGATAATGAGAGAGAGAGATGGGGAACGACTCGTTTCATCATTTCCATTCATTACATTTGAGCCGAGTGCTATTTCTTCACGATGAAAATTTAATATGCGTGTGAGAAAAGCGAACACCGTTGATGGCTATCTATTATTACAGAAAATGCTTGCCCATATACTGTATACTGAAAGCGAGTTATTTTTCTTTGCCGCTCCCACACCTTGCATCCTCTTAGTTTCGATCGAGGATAATATCTATGCGTTTGTAAAAGGGAGTGAGTATGGAAAACCAGAGTACAAGTATCTATTTTGAAAGAGGCCCACTTCTCGGAAAAGCATGGGAAAGGGTCGGAATAGAGGCAGACACTGGTGCAAGTGAGGTAGACCGTTGTCAATCAGTATAATCTGCTTAAAGTCATAATGCACTTTGCGTTGGTGGTTATGAATGTCTATCGTTATAGAAAACAGGTACACCAATACTGAAAGCGACTTATTTTTCTTTGCCGGGCTCACGCCCCCCCCCCCTCCCCCCTGCACCCTCATTAGTATAATCCGCTTACCTGTTCTAATGCGCTTGCCGCAGATGCACGTGCAAGACCGAGGTGAACTCATCAATTAGGATAACTATAACCAAGATGATTTTCTTTTTCTTTGTAACTCTCTAGATTTGTATCTTGTTGATTTCGACCGAGTATAATATCCTTGCGATTGAAAAGAAGGGAGTGACTGCGGGAAATCAACGTATAGTTCTATTTTCGAAAAGGTACACTGTTTGGAAGGAGCATGTGAAAGCGGGTCTGACGAGAGGCGAGCACGTGCACCTCTTGACCAACTGACTGAGGTTAACTCATCAATTAGGGTAATGCGCTTTCCGTTGATGGTTATAAATGTCTATTGTTATAGCTAACACGGGAGACAATACGATATACTGTAAGCAAGATCATGTTTCTATTTTTCTTTGTCACTCCCTCGCTTTAAATCTTTACGATTTCGGTAGAATACAACATCAATGCGATTGGAAATCCAAAGGAGTGACTGTGGGAAACCAGCATATAGGCGTTCTATTTTCAAATGGTTTATTTCTTGGCAGGAACATGGAAAAGTAGGTCGGAGGAGAGGCGAACACGTGCGCCTCTCGATATACTGACCGAGGGTGACTGATCATATAGTTTAATCCGCTTATCGTTAATGGTTATAGATGAGTATTGTTATAAGGAACAGGTGAGATCATATTAAATGCTGGAAGCGAGGTATTTTTTCTTTATTAGTGCTACGCTTTCTCGCTCGAATAAAGAAGAACGTGAAACCGCCTAAAATCATAGATCATACGAGATAGACAGGTCATTAGAAAGATTATAGCGAGCGATTGTGGGGAAAAATTTTGTCTTTGCTAGGCGCACGCTTAGCTCATTATTGCGTTTGGAGTGATACAATTTCCACCAATGACGAGTAACGTATGCTTCACCGAGTCTCAGAGGGAGGAGAAAATTTGTCTTTCTCCACCAATGAGGAATAATATACGCTTTGCCGTGGCTGAGAGGCAGGAGGTTACAATTTTCATTTGGTCGATCAGAAAAATCTAACCGATTACCATACAAGTAAGTGGTGGGAGGGGGATGGATTATCAAGGAGGGAGGAGAAAACTTGTGCTCCAGCACCAATGAGAAAAATTTTCTTGCATCAAAGTAGAAGGGGTGAACCATCCTTCCCATAAGTTAGTAAACGAAGGCGGTTCTTCTTTTCTTTTTTTTTAACCAATAGAAACGTTTTCTCATAAAAGGTCAGCACTGGAAAACTGTATAAAAGCGGAATCGCAGTCAGTTTTTCCATCACAATCTGCCTTCAAATTTCAAAGATTAATAATATTAAAAATTAGAAAAATGAAGGTAGCTGTGAGCACGGCAGGCAGCAGCAGAAGCAACGGCAACGGCAACAACAACAGCAACAGCATCAGCACCGGGAAGCGGCTGCCTGCTGTGGAAAAGGCTCCCCGAAGCAGGGGGAAGTACTTGAAATCAATCGACCTGTTTGGGGAGGAAGAACATGAGAAGGAGGATGCGCGGCCGACGACGCCCATTTCAATTGTTGCAGCGTCACTGACAAGGGCTGTAACGCCCTGCCTTGAAGAAGAGGCAAGGAGCCGATTCCCAGGCACCGCAACCGACTGGAAAGCGCTCTATCGAAGAGCGCAGGAGATGACCGAAGCCATCCGTCAAGCGGTCAAATTCGCGGAATTATTCGAAAAGCTAGATGGAGGTAAGGAAAATAATAATTTGTTATAATATTCTTCTATTTTAAATATAAATATTAAATAATATATTTATTTATATATATATAATTTTAAAATATATTTAATTTTATATTTAATTAATATTAATATGTATGATTTTTTGTTTATCTGTTATAGGGACGAAGAATGCAAGCGATGGGCATCGCAAACGGTCAAGGAGCCGTTCGGTGAGGAAGGGAAGAACACGAAGCCGTCCTAGAACGCCGAGGATGGCGCAGCATCACAGCCGCAGCCCATCCATCGCAAGTATGCGATATTCAAGCTGCTCGAGCGTTGAGGAAATCAACGCCGAACTTCCCCCAGCGCAGCCAAGGATAGTGCAAGACGTAAGATTAGAAAAAAAAATGCAATTAAATTGAATAATATTGAATAATAAGTATATTTATATGTAATATGTATATGTAATATGTATAGATAAAAATAAAAAATGTATGAAAATATTAAAGAAAGTGTATTGTAAAAGAAAATAAATAAAAATAACTAAAGAAATGGAAAAAACAAAATTATGACGTTTTACCTTTTATCCTACCTTTCCTCATTGAATAAAGAACGTACATTAATAATAATTAAATTAATTAACAGTAATAATTATATAATAGTAGATTTATAATATATAATAATAGTAATGTATGAAAAGATATGAATATATATTATTCAATATATATATTCAATATATGAATAAAAATGTATGAAAATATTAAAGAAAGTGTATTGTAAAAAAAATAAATAAAGAAATGTGAAAAAACAAAATTATGATGTTTTACCTTTTATCCTACCTTTCCTCATAGAATAAAGAACGTACATTAATAATAATTTAATTAATTAACAATAATAATTATATAATAGTACATTTATAATATATAATAATAGTAATATATAAAAATATATGAATATAAATTATTCAATATATATATATATATATATATATATATTCAATATATATTCAATATATGAATAAATTGAATGAAAAATTACAGAAAGTGTATTGTAAAAAAAATAAATAAAAATAAATAAAGAAATGGAAAAAAAACAAAATTATGATGTTTTACCTTTTATCCTACCTTTCCTCATAGAATAAAGAACGTATATTAATAATTTAATTAATTAACAATAATAATTATATAATAGTACATTTACATTATCTCTTGTCAACAAAAAAATAATTTCATCATAATTAATAAAATAATAAAATCATTAATTAAAATAAATTGAAACAGTTTTTGTATTCAAGAATAGTATCTAAAACATTTTTTTCATTCATTTAAAAAATTATTTTTTCATTTATTTACTATTCAGTTATTTTTATTTTATTAAATTACTTCATTATTCTTTGACTTATTTTTTTTTTTATTTTTAAAAAATTGATAGTATCAAATTTTTTCATTCATTTAAAAAATTATTTTTTCATTTATTTACTATTTAGTTATTTTATTTTATTAAATTACTTCATTATTTTTTGACTTATTTATTTTTATTTTTAAAAAATTGATAGTATCAAATTTTTTTCATTCATTTTTAAAATTGTTTTCATTGATTTACTATTTATTTTTTATTTTATTAAATTACTTCAATATATTTTTTTTTAAATTATTTAAAAACTAAAAAAAAAAAAAAAAAAATTATAGGAATAATATAATATAAAAATTTATATTATACAATAATATTAATAATTGAAATAAAAATTACAAATCTGATTTTTTTCAAGATATATAGTATTTATTAATATAATTTTTTTACAAATTTCATTTTACAATAATGCTATTTTTAGTCAATTTCATCTCGTCCATACTTTCCACTCAAATAATTTTGCAACCATGTACGCATTATAGTGACATTTCGTATCGCACACATTGGTATACTTCGGCTGCATAATGGATGGTTGTGGCAAATCACATTTTGACCTTCACTCTGCAATGTTTGCAATGATGGACAATGTAGCTCCTCCTCCATATCAGATATAATTCTGGAATTAGAAAAAAAGTATAAGAAAGTATAAAAAAGTATGAAAAAGTATGAAAAAAGTATGAAAAAGTATGAAAAAAGTATGAAAAAGTATGAACAATGTATGAACATTGTATGAAAATATACTTTTCCATAAAGTTTATTTTTTATTACTTTCTGAAATATATACATGAAATAAATATAAAGATGATTATAAGTATGCAAATTACTTACATATTTGGGAGAATGGTTGTCAACCATTCCTTCTTCTCTCGTCCCTTGACATATAATTTTTTTACTCCAGTACAGCATATCTCCAATGTTCTTTGAAGCCTATGGTATGGAATGTCACCAGTATCCCATTCAAGCCCATGGTAATCACGCTGCAACCAGTGAACTGTTTTTTTTTCATTCCATGTCAAGTCACTCCATGGAAATGGTGGCTTAAAGATATACACTGTAGGTAGTGCACCTCTTTCCATACCTAATAAACTAAATTCCTTTAAAATGAAAGTTTGCGGGCCTCTTGTCTGAAAACCCTGCATGTCGCAGAAGAATACTTTATCTTCTGGACACTTCAGAATATTTTTTCTAAACATCACTTCGTATTCCCTCACTCTAGCCATTCTCAGTTTATTTCTATTTACCGATAGTTAGAAGTATTGATTATGAATGCAAGTTATATGCTTATGCATTCATTTTTATAATAGTTCTCCCCCTCCTCGTGAAATGAGAACTGTCCTACAATTGGCTGAGAAAAATAAAATAGATTCGATTGGATGATGAAGATTGAATTTTTTTTGGTTGGTGACAAGTCAATTCATCCCCTCTATTCTTAGAGAAAGTCACTTACGATTGGGCGTGGGAGAAGAAAAGCATTTGTACGTTGAGAAAGCAAGTAACGGTAGATATTTAGATGTTCCTAAACTCTACACGCCCCCCCTCGTAGGAAATCACGTTTATGATTGGACGTTCAAGGAGAAAGGATGATATTTTGATTGGTTTTAGTCTACATATATTCTTCTCATTCTAACACGCTATTGAATGTTTTCTATCGTAGGCTTGACATTGTGCTTCCACTTCTGTTTCCCCTTCTCCTTATTTTTCATTTTCCTTTAAAAGCGAGACAGTTTCTTGGAGGAACACAGTTTTTACACCACAGTTAAATAAGTTCAGTTTCATCTTTCTTATTTTTTCTATTGCCAGTTATACAAGTGTGTTGTATTGTAACAGTGAATAAAGACGCAATATTAAGTGAAGTCTGATATATTTTAAATATTTTTTAAAATATATGTTATTAATTCACGTTAAAATAAAAGTAAAATGGCTTATCTTTCGTCTGTCGAATTTCAAGTGAAACAACTTCGTGATATTTACGAACGTGTCAGTGAATTGAACGTAATCGAACTCGAGAATTATTCAACAATAACTGAACAGGCTTTGTTAGAGCTGAGAGAATTTGGAAAAAAACAAGGTCTCTCTCGAGCAGAAAATCAAAAATGTTTAACATCTCTTATTCATTTGTCATGTTTACAAGCAGGATTTCGGTTCTATCTTGATAGTGCAGCACCAATCGGAGGTAGTCTAATCCCTATCGAGTCAGCTAAAGTTGAATGGCGAGATGTTCAATCAGCTTTTAAAAATCGAATAAGGACAGGTGTTGTGGTTAATTTAAAACATGTGGACATTTTAAGTTTTTTGCTCGATGCACAGAAGCTCTTTGAGGATAAAGTACAAGCATGCTTACAAGAATATGGTGCAATAAAAGTAAATTCTGATTTTATGTCAGAATTTTCCATGCAGAAAAATGGAGAGGAAACAACAGATATTAAATATTTCACAAGTATGAGTGCTACGGTATACATGTCTACTGATTTAGGCAAATGGTATGAGGAACATATTAAGGACCCTCTTCTTACTCATCTAGAAGAATTTCAGGAAAAAGATTCTGGATGGACATTAAAAAGTATTATAAGTTTGTGCATAAATATGAAAAAATTTTCACCTCACAAGGGAAGATCATTTATTCCTCTGCCAAAGTTCATAGCATCAAAAAGAGCATGTATCAATGTCCATAACACTGATAATCAATGCTTTAAATACGGTATTCTTTCAGCATTACATCCAAATGAAAAAAATCCTCAAAGAGTTCATAATTATGATAAATATGCAAACGAGTTGAACTTTGGTGATATAGAATTTCCTGTAAAACTAAAAGATGTTTCCAAATTTGAAAAATGGAATAATATTTCAGTAAATGTTTATATGCTTAGAAAGTATGGATTGAAATATGAAGTATCACCTTGTCATATTTCATTAAACAAGAAGGAGAAACATGCAAATCTTCTTCTCATTCAAGATTTCTACATCGATGAGTATGAAGAAAATAATATTTCTGATGATAATGGAAGTGTGCCTAAATTCCATTACGTTGCGATTAAAAGTATATCCAGACTTGTAGGTTCACAAGTCAGCAAGACTCACCAAAAATTATACCATTGTGAAAGATGTTTACAACATTTTTATAGTGAAGAAAGGCTAGAAAATCATGAAAATGTTTGTAAAAATATTAACGATTGTCGAATAAATTTACCAAACTCATCGAATAATATTTTAAAATTTGAAGATTATAATAAAGGGGAAAAAGTGCCTTTTGTAGTTTATGCTGATTTTGAATGCTTATTAAAACCTACAGAAAATGAAAATGCTTTTCAACTCCACCAGGCATACAGTATAGGATTTTATGTAAAATGTAGCTTTGATGACAAATTATCCGTTTACAAAGCATATAGACAGAAAAGTGCAGACGATGAGACACCCGCAAGTTGGTTTGTGCGTGAATTAAAATCAATTGGTGAGCAGATTGATCATCTCTATAAAAATCCAAAACCAATGAAACTCACAGATGATGAAGAGTTGACTTTTAAATGGTCGACCGTTTGCCATATATGTCGAAAACCATTTTTGGATGAGCAACTGGTAGTGCGAGATCACTGTCATTTAACAGGAAGGTAAATTTAATATAATAATTTAAAAGATAATTTAATATAATAAAGAAAAAGAAATTATTTTGCTAAATTAATTTTTTTCTCATTAGATTCAGAGGTGCTGCCCATAATTCCTGCAATTTGAACTATAAAGACTCGAAATTTATTCCAGTAATTTTTCACAATCTCAATTATGATACACACTTTATTTTAAAAGAAATTGGAACTTCTACACTGATGAAAGGTCGAGTTAACTTAATACCTCATAACAAGGAAAAATATATTTCCTTCACAAAGTATATGGATGACTGTGATGTGAGTTTTAGATTCTTAGATTCTTGGCGATTTTTGCCATCATCTTTAGAGAAACTTGCGTCTTATCTAGATAATGTACCAATAGCAATACAGGAATTTCAATTAGATGGATACTCAAACGAAAATATTGATCTTCTTAGACGTAAAGGAATATTTCCTTACGATTTTGTAGATGGACTTGATAAATTGATAACTACAAAACTGCCGTCGAAAAATGAATTTTATAATAAATTGACAGATTCAGGTATTAGTGAGGAAGACTATAAGCATGCTGTTCAAGTGTGGGAAAGTTTTAATATAAGAACATTAGGAGAGTATTCGGACTTATATTTAAAAACAGATGTTCTACTCTTAGCAGATGTCTTTGAAAGTTTTCGAGACACATCTATTAAAGCATACGGCTTATGTCCTGCACATTTTTACACTACTCCAGGATTAACATTTGCAGCAGCTCTAAAAATGACGAAGGTAGAATTAGAGCTTCTAACAGATATTGACATGTTATTATTTATTGAATCAGGCATTCGAGGTGGAATAAGTCAGTGCTGCAATCGATATGCAAAGGCAAATAATCCATACATGGGGCCGACATATGATGAAAAAAAGAAGACAAAGACACTTTTATATTATGATATAAATAATTTGTATGGATGGGCGATGGTGCAGCATTTACCAGTTGGAAAATTTAAATGGGTTGATTATGAGTCAAATCGTGACTTTTTCAATACGCCATCAGATTCGGACGTAGGTTATATTGCTGAAGTAGATTTGGACTATCCTGAGGAAATACATGATATTCATCGTGATTTACCTTTCTGTGCCGAGCATCGTACACCACCTGGCTCAAAACAAAAGAAACTTCTAACTACTTTGAACGATAAAACAAGGTATATAATTCATTATCGCGCCCTTAAGCAAGCGCTCGACAATGGTCTTCGATTGAAAAAAGTACATAGAATTTTGAGCTTTGAACAGAAACCTTGGTTAAAATCATATGTTGTACTAAATACTGAAAAGCGAAAGCATGCAAAGAATGAGTTTGAAAAACTCTTTTATAAACTGTTAATTAATGCTGTTTATGGAAAATGTATTGAGCGAGAGCGATCTCGCGTTGATGTACGGTTAGTAAATAAATTTACTGGCCGATATGGAGCAGAAGCACGCATAGCTCTACCTAATTATCATAGCTGTGCAATTTTTGATGAAAATTTAGTTGCCATTCAGCTGAAAAAAACAAGTGTAACAATCAAAAAGCCTATATACGTTGGGCTTTGTATCCTCGATTTATCAAAAACATTAGTCTACGATTTTCACTACTCTTACATGAAACAGCGAGTGGGCGAAAAGTGTAAGCTCTTGTATACTGACACTGATAGCTTGATATATGAAGTAGAGGACATTGATATGTATCAAATAATGAAAGAAGATATTCATAGATTTGATACTTCTGATTATGATGAAAATAATCAGTATGGAATTCCACGCGAAAATAAAAAAATTCCTGGACTAATGAAAGATGAATGTAATGGAAAGATCATGATGGAATTTATTGGTTTACGAAGTAAAATGTACAGTATTTTAGTTGATGGAGGAGGAACAGTAAAAAAAGCTAAAGGTATTAAATCGGGTGTAGTGAAGAAATCAATTACATTCGATGATTATAGAAGATGCCTGGAAGACCTCGTAATTATACAACGAGAGCAGTGCACCATTCGCTCAAAATTACACATAGTGCATACAGAAAAACAGAAAAAAATTGCCCTAAGTCCATTTGATGATAAAAGATACTTATTGCCTAATACTACAGACACATTACCTTGGGGTCACTATAAAATCCTAGAAGAGCAAATGTTGAAAGCTGCAAGTAAGGTAGAGAGGGAAATAATGGGAAGTACAGGTCAGCAAATCGAAGAGGAGGGTAAGGATAATGTGAGGGGATATGATGAGTCCAATGGAAAAAGAGCTCAAGTATGTGTACCTACTGGAGAAGAAGAGAGGGAGAATACAATCTGCAATGAGATTCGAGTCACGGCAGATGTACATGCAGAACAAGAGAGTAGGGATAAAGTAACTAATGAAAATCAAGTTATGCGAGAAACAGTGACGCTCTATAGTAATCAAGGTGAACCAATAAGCATTGAGTATAATATATCTGACGAACTAATGCACGAATGGAATCCTGAAGAAATTTTGAAAGTCTTGGAAGGGGTAAGCTCAGTTGAAGCTGAGGGAAGGGATGCACTCCGTGAGGCAATGGAAGAGGCAGAAATTATGGTGGGGAATCAGCTATATGAAGAGATGGAGGATGACGAGGAACTCATTCGAGCAGTTGAAGAGTATGAGAATTATCTGCCATCTCCAAAGAAAACAAGACTAATCTAATAAGGTAAGATTCGTAGTTAATTTTTTCTTTTAAAAAAAAAAATTAATTTTTTTTTACTATGTTAGAATTAAAAAGAAAAATTTTTTTCTTTTCTTTAGAATGGACTTAGCTACTCTTAACAAGATATCTGAGAGCGAGTTCATGCCGCGGAAGAAATGTACAGAATTGGAGAAAAATCAGCAGTACATGGTGACTGCTCTTAAGCAAGTCTCTACAAGATATGGCACCAAAGTCGTTGCGGAGCTGGACGATAACTTTCAAATATTTTTGCCGCAAAAGATATCTTCGGCATTATTAAAAGAAGAAGAATTTTTCATAAATATGGCTAACAAAGCAAATAAGCTTTGTTTATTTATAGTGTATCAAGGCGGTAGTTGTTTTAAGTTTAACACTTCGACTTCTTAAATATTAATAAAACACAGATAGATTAATTTCTTATCATTATTTATTTGTAAAAAAAGAATTAAAACATGTATAACTTAATTACATAAATAAATATTATAATCATAATACACTGTCTTTCATATTTAATAACTAGTGACCTTCCACATATCCATATATTTTACTTTTATATTGCTTTCATTTAATTTCTTTTTTATTTATCCAACTATTATGCTCACTATTGAATCCTAACCATTTAACATATACGCGGTTACCACTCCGTTTTAGCACTTTTTCTACTAGATAAATTTCAGGGAACTTAGTCTTTTGAATTTCAGTTTCATAAAAACCTCCAGATACAGGCTTATCGTAATAATCTTTAACGTGATAAGTTACTGGATCAGTTTTTACAATTTTTGATATTGTAAAAATTTCAGTAGACCAATTAGGTGTATAGCCTTTTTCAAAAATATGTTTTATTTTACTTATTCGTACATTATCTCCGACATTGTATTTCGGTTTTTTCCTTGCTATCACCTCAATTGAAAAACGCTTCTTCACCTCCCTTTCGTTTTCTTGGCTTACATTTTCAGGCTCAATTCCTATTGTTCGATGTTTTCTTGAATTGTAAGCTTTCAGTAAATCTGGTAGGATACCTATCCATTTGTAGTTTCCTTGTTTGCTGAATTGTATCCACATTGCATTTTTTAAGGTTCTATTAAATCGTTCACAAATACTTGCATGAAGATTACTGTGTGAAGAGTATAGATTTATCTTATACTTTTTCATGAGGTTTTGGAAGTGTGAATTGTAAAATTCTTTTCCTTGATCAGTTTGTAGATTTGATGGTACTCTTCCATGTTTTCAATATCGTATTCATAGCGAGAGTAACATCGTTACCATTCTTTGACTTTACTGGTTTAGCCCAAGCATACTTCGAAAATAAATCTATAACAGTGAGTAAGTAACGAAACCCTTTATTCTCCTTAGAGTAGGGTATCATTTCTACAAGATCTGCTTGCCAAGTTTCATCTATACCACGTATATCATATTTTCTTCGCTTATATGTGCGACGGGCAGGTTTGTGTAGCTCTTCAACCACTTTTTGTTTTATTTCCTGCTGACTTTGCCTTTGCTGATCTTGTCGGTGCATTTGTTTTCCTGTTAATATCTATTATAATAGCATTCAAATTCGAAATCGATTTTGTCATAGTATCATTTAAACGAGTATGTGAGTCACTAAGAGTTTTCAGTTTCGATTCCAGTCCTGCTTTATCCTGATTGGTTTTCATAAGATTTTTATCCAAATTATTTATTTTTTCTTCCAATTTCAATTTATTTTGATAAAGATCTTTGAATTTCCTTCAATTATCTTACCATTTTGTTCCTGTTGTTCTCGTTTAATTTTATCATTTCATTAATTTTTGAAATACAGTATTTAGTTCCTTCTCCAAGATTGAATATATCGTTTTTTACACAAACTGCATCAGTACTTTCAATAGCTTCACCAACATTACAAAGTCGTTTATTTTCTATATCAAAATTGCCATCTGTTGTGAAATTGTATCCAACGCCTGGAGGACCTCGACTCCCTTTCGAGTCTCTCAAATTTTCTTCCAAACAAGTCGAGACTCATGATGATTACTGATTGAAGAATAGACGAATGTGTATTAATATATATATCCTATTTCACGCAGTTCTTCAATAATTGAATGGATTTCATGATATGATTGTTATTTCCAGCTGATTGTTCGGCAATTAATAATCTTAGTCTCTCAACAAGCTATTCGGATCATTCCCAGTACACTAACTCTATTGAAGAATCTTTCTTGCTATTTTATATTTAGGTAGGTGACCTCCCCCCTTTTTTTTTTTGTATGATCTGGTGC